>JARZZO010000011.1:28915000-29515000 GCA_030544215.1 Zantedeschia hybrid cultivar
TGTTTGGGATCTAGGTGGGACGCGAAGAACGCAACCAAATCGGACAATAAAAATCATCATACCCATGCCCGTCGATCCGTTTAGGAATAAAAACTAGTAAAATTGAAAATCAGGTGTGATCAAATCATCGTGTGTGTATTTGAATCCACGTCCATATCAATTTCTTCAAGGCTATGCTGCTAGCCGCATAAGCGTCCGGCCTCCAGCGGTATCCACACAATTCTCTATGGTGGTTCATCCTTGCTCCCTTGACTAGATCAACACGCTCGTTGAAGATCCTTCGCCACAATGATGTCTGAAACACGCAGACGGGGAATTCTTGACATTCGGGAATTGCATGCGGCGGTGACGGGAAGCACCCGATGCCCTGAAGGGGGTGCCCAGAGGAGGAGGAGAGAGAGAGAGGCGGCCAGCCGGGAGAGATTCCTGGAGCTTGGCGCAGGGTTCCTACACGACCTGTGTATATATTAAGTCGGCGCGACTTTTCAAAAAAGTCCTCGAATTAATATAAAACCTATTAAAACACCACTGAGAATCTTTATGCATGTGACCCTCTAAGCCCATTTACTAGTCCAATTTTTAGCATGTTAACTCCAATAACACTTTATTGACTTATAGTAATTAATTAATATCTCATATTAATTAATTACTTAACCGAATTAACATCTCATGTGAATTTTGCCGGACTTCCGATCAAGTTGGATGACAAGCAACACCGCATGATTCCGTAGGTAATGAGGTTCAGCAACACACTCATGGAACATGTCCGTCTACAGTTACCGCATGGCAAAAATCCTTCATTCGTATAATGCTCTCGAGTCAACCGAGGGCATGGTCAAGTGTCAAACCCTAGATGGTCAACTCACTTGGATTAGACTCCGCTGTATAATATTAGAAAACACATTTTCTAATATTGTGTCCACTTTGGCTAGAGACTATTGCGGATCTATCCTAGAGCATTATTTCTCCAATTACTTGAGAGCGAATGATCCTATATTGAACACACAATCATCTTCGAAGGTCTTCCGCTGGACTCAATCTTTGACTATTAGAGATCCTGTGGATAGGAATTCGTGAGCCAAGGTCAAAGCCCAAAAGTCTACTAGCAAGATGTCTTTGGTGTCTCAAGTCGAAGGATCAACCACGCTACTGTGACGATGAATCGAGCCGGCTGATAGTAAGGTAAATTACCATCCAGCAATTCATGTTGGATCAGTTCAGTGAATTCATTCCCTAATGAGTACCTACAGATTCACCATAGTGTCTCCACACAAGTGACTAATGAGATCAGTCACCTTCATTAGATGAGTTGGAATAACCTGTACTAGTCTCACTGAATTTTTAATGTCCTTCTCAAATATCCTTCGACTAGGAACGATTAAGAACGTGTGTTTATAAGTCATTAGTCTCATCATTATGATCTCATTATAATCCGATGACTATTGCACACATTCAATGACTTCATTATGAGCAATGATAAACTCGCCAATCTTCATAGTGAATTAAATGCCATTAATCAGTGAACCAGATTGTAATGGGTGCCTAATGATTGGCCTTGATGACGCCTATATCGAACAATCTCCCACTTTGACTCAAGCCAATCACCTTCGCATTTGATCTCCATCAAATCTAGGTAATGCTCACATAAAGTTTGCGACTATGTCTTGGTCGGGGATCTATCGATAGCATATTTTCTATTACGTTATTTCCTCTGTAAATAATGTCTCTAAGCTTGTGAAATAGCCTCAGAATGTTCTAAAACTTCTTGATGAAACTATAACTCTACTATAAAATTGACTGCTCCCATTGTTGTCATACCACAATGGGATAGGATCAAAGACCTTTTAGAACTACATCTAGTTCAGGGATGAACTCTTTCATCCATATTGTTCTAATATTAGTATCACAGGTTTATGTCATCATGTTAGTAGTGAGTTATGAGTTATAACCCTTCCAATCTACTCCATATTGTTCTATCAACAGTATCAACTATAATCATGTTAGTAGTGGCTTCTAACTTGGAACTCTTCAAATCCACTGTTTTCTCATTAAAAGGCAAAATCCAAGTCTGACTTGAAATTTGAGTCAATGTGACCTCATGGTTTCAAATCATATTCTCCATAATCCTAGAGTGCACCCTTGGCACTTGTCAAGTGTATAGCGATGTGCTTCACTCTTTCTTATCAGGTTCTCCTGTATCCTTTAAGGAACTTTTCCTTAAAGAAATAAATTCTATGTCTCAACAATTGAGACTTATTATGTCTCAACATAGTGAAGCGACAGCCCTAAGGCGGTGAAGCTGCTGAGGGAGGTGGTGCTCGATGGAAGAGGCGTCGGGTAGACACAAGGAAGGCCCCCATGGCGAGTGGCTAAGGGGAGGCCAGTATTGAAGCCCCCCGACCAGCAGGGGGTGTGGTCTTTGAAAGTGCCCCAACCGAAGTGAGGCGGACGGGGGCCTCCTCTTCGGTCGAAGAGCCAGTCCCATGGCACCCGCCCGTATGGTACACCGAAAACACCTTCGTCAATGGGGATGTAGTGCATGATCTGGCTTTGGCCGCATGCATCCCTATGGAGCAGACCCGGGAGGAGCAAAATCCTAATTCGAAGCTCTCCATCCGAGCCCTGCAGTCGGGCTTGCGGACACTCGTCCATACCTACTGCTTAGCTGAGAGGTTCGATGAACTTTAGGCAGATAGGCAAAGGTTCGAGGCTAAACATAAAGAACTACAATGATCCTTGGACGAGTCATGGGCGGAGACGCAGCGGGCAGTAAAGGCAAAGGAGGAGCTAGGGGCCAAATGGCCAGCCTCAAGCAGCTTTGGCCCAAGTCGCCAAGTCGGAGGAGCGGAAGAAGAGGGTCGAGGAGGAGCTGGACCTAGCTAAGGCTCGTGCTCGGTCGCTGGAAATGGAAGCTTCTGAAGCAATAAGCCGGTATAAGTCCTCGACTAAGTGCCTTGACGAGAAGGTCGAGTTCAACCTGGAGCAGTACACAGTTGGGTACGACAAGGGTACTGCGAAAGGCTTCTTCACCAGCTTTCGGCCGGCAGTTGCTCAGGCCTGAGTATTCTTTAGGAACGTTAAGGGCTTGGGGCTACTGGAGCATGGTGACCTGGCTTCCCACTCCGACGACGACGTGTCAAGGGCTGAAGTCGAGGAAGTCGAGGGACCCAAAGCTGTTGACCTTACTGCCTCCCCAAATGTCGCCCAGAAGCCCACCGCCAAGGACACTGCCGCTGCCGAGAGCACCGTCGACCCTTAGGCGCTTTCCTTCTTTGGATCCTGACCGGATAGATGTTAAACGATAAGGTACTCGGAGTACCTCGTCAAAATATTCAACCATTCACTTTCCACCTGTTTAATGTCGGCTTGTCCCATTTTGTATCTCGGGTCCCGTATGGGAGGGAGACAACCAATTTGCCATAGGTTATCTATTTCTTTTCTCTTTTTCTCTTGTAAGCCCCTTGGGCAAGACATTACAGTATAGCCCTCTGGGTACTTCTTTAAATAAAATAGACACTTGTTTTCTTTCAATGTTGTTGCTTGTCGATGTTTCGGTTGTGAGTGCTTAGAATGAGTGTGTGATTATCATGAAAAATCTATGTTGTTTAAGTGCAAAATAATGCTTATTAAAAGGAAACTAGGTGAAGTGATCGCCAGAAACTTTTGACTTAAAAGTTCCAAAAGAAGATTTTGATCGCCTACCTGTTTGAACGTGGGAGATGTTGAGCTCTTGATTCCCCCTCCTTCAGCCGGCTAAAGAAAGAGAGCCCTTCCTTTTCTTTTGTTCTTGTTGTTGAGTTTTGAAGTTGAGGATCGTCTAGAGTTCTTGTGATTTGCTTGTTGTCCTCCCCTTTTGATTCTCCTTTGCAACTTGCAAGAAATAGAAAGAAGAATGGAGAAATGATGAGAATTTAAGCAAAAGTAGTATCCATTCTAAACAGACTTTTAAACATGCAACTAAACAGAGAACTCACTTGTTGGGATGATCTTTGAAACCCCTTTAAATTGATTTTGAAAATGATGCTAATGTAGTGTGTGTTGCATGGAGTGATGTGATGAAGAATGTAGAATTAATGAAGATGTGAATATGAAAAAGTGCAGAAATGAATTGAAAAACTTATGCCGATTGGATGAAGCCTTGAATTGGATGAAGATTGGACGAAAAACGGACGCCGACTTCTGGAAACAGCAGCGCTTCGACGTTTGGACGTCGTTGGTTCGATCTTCAATTACTAACTAATCACTCATTAACTCAACTCAACTTTTTTTTTAACCATTCAAGATGCAAGGTATTTATAGACTTCTTCTGCATCCGCGGATTTATATGGAAAAATCTTAAGATTTATCAATTTTAACCAACAGATAAATACAGATTAATTCATCTTTATCTGTAATTATCTAAAACGCGTCAACAATGGAAGACTCCTTTCAGATTGATTAAGATAAATATAAACATCTGGTAAAAACTTATCTTTATCTGTATTAGCAAAAACGCGTCTACATGTATAGACGTCTTTTACACTAATTAAGATAAGGATAAACATCTGGAAGAGAAGTAGAAATAGTTTAGGAAACCTAAAACGCGTCATGTCTCACAGACGCCTTTTAGCTAATTAATCAATTGATTAAAATTCAAATTTAAACGTCAAAATAAGAATAAATTCTAAATGGCGTCCACACAGGTCGACGTCTTTTAGACTTCTTCATATTTTAACTGAAATTTTGAGTTAAAATCAATTCAATTGATTAACTTAAATATGTCTGTTTGACCAGACACTCAAAAGATCAATAAAAATTAATCAATGATTAAATATTAGACCATTCTGAGGCATTATCGTATGATATGAAATTTACTCAAAATGATGTCAAAATTAGCGTGTCTACAGCTGCCTCACCTTGGCATTGTCTTTGCAAGGGAGTGAAATGAAATGGAATGTACTGAAAAGGTGATGCCAAGGTGTGATGAGACACGCTCTCAACGTCACATGATTGGAATTTTTCTCAAAATTATTAATGAAGATAGTTCAAGGAGATCAATGGAATCAATCCTGTCTGGATGAGGTAGACAAGGAAATAAAATAAAGTCGATCAACCACCTCGAAGTGGGAAATACCCTAGGTCATAGACACTGCAGGTTTCATCATGGGGAGCATTTGCCAGCCAATGTAGACGTGCTGCAACCATGATGGATCTTAAAAGAAAACAAGAAATATTGGATAAAGAGTCCAAGAAAGGATAGAATTCCAAGGATATCTTTAAGCGAACCTCAAAGATAATCAAGATACTCAATTCAGATGGAATATTTCATATCATGTTGAAATTATGTGATTTAATGGTCTAAAACTTAATCAATAATTCATTCTTATCACAGTGATTTCAAAGTCATACATGATGCATGCTGGGGTAAAAGAAAAATATAAAGTTAAATAAAATATAAATTAATCAAGGATAATATTGTTAAATTGTCATTAATGAGTCAAGACACAAATTCTTGTAATCCAGTGCTAAGCCGAAGCTCGTTTATCTACGCACCGTTTCACAAAAGTGGAACCATCGTCCTCACTAATTAACAATCCAACGGCCTATCCGTGCGATTAAGAATTCTCTGGAATTATCACTGTTTTTGTTGTAGGGGAACTCAAATTCCAGTTTCATCAAAATCACAAAGTCCTTGATATCATCTAATAAATACTTATCATATAATAATGCAAATGATTTACATGAAAGGAGTAAGGGTAGAAATAACCGTCTTTTTAGCCACGGTCAGGACTTCTAAACTCCCACACTAGGATCTTCTTGATATTTTTCAGCTTTGCTATCATTTCTTTGAATTTCCTGCAATCAAAATCATTAATAATTTTCAACAAATATTCAATTTAAGCATCAAAAACCACAGAACTTCGGGTAAATAACAGAAAGACTGAAACGCGTCGTGTCGCTAAGACACCATTCAACATTAAAATGCGTCGCTTATCCTCGACGCCTTTTACTCACAGAAACCGGTTCTTCTATTCGAATTCCAACTCTACCAATGCACATCCCTTTTCCAATCCAGAAAAATCTTCCTAGGATCGCAATTTCTTTTATATAAACACCATTAGGTTGTTTCCAAGCAATCCTACCATAATCCAAAGATCCTAGGTTGAGTTTTTCTTCAAGGTTTCAAGGTTTTCCAAAGTATCCAAGGTTTCCAAGCTTCAAGAAGGAAGAACTCCGAAAAAGAGGATGGGTTCTTCAAACAAGAGGATGAAGATGTCGCTGGAAAAGATCTCCGACGTGGATAATCACCTCAACGGAAGGGATCCCAATCTTCAAGTAAGTTAAATCAACTTCTCTTCTTGTTCTTCATGTTCTTCAATTGATCTTGTTCTTCAAACTTTTCAATCCTTCCTTTTGTTTTCAGAATTACCCCATGTTTCCCGGCCCAAGAAAATTCACCTCTCTCCCTTGGATTCGTAAACTTGCAAAAAGTGTCAAGCTTTCCATGCAAGTTTTCATCTCCAAGTGGAATATTCAAGATTTAGTGGTACTTGCCAAACACTACAAGAGCTCGAACGTAGATTGGACGGCTATGGGTGCCTTGATCGAGTGGTGGCATCCCCAAACACATACGTTCTTCTTCCAAGACTTTGAGTGCACAATCCTTTTGGAGGAGGCGGAACTTCTATTAGGTCTCCCAAAGACCAAAGGTAAGATGGCTTTAACAAGAGAGAAAATCACCGGTCAACAATTGTTGACATCAATCATGAAGGATCCTTCAGAAGCTAAAGGATGCCTTACCAAAAAGGGGATCAATCTTGCAAAGCTTGCTGAGTGGACTCTATACGAGATCGATGATCTAAGGGAGGATGAAGCGGAGGACGTGATGAAAGCTTTCGTCACATGCCTTACAACATCTTAGAAGATGATCAGGTCAGTGCTATTTGCGCGATCTTCGAAGGTAAATCCATTAGCACTGCACTCTTGGCATATCTTTACAGCGGGCTTTCTGCGGCATCTGTGGGTCGTCCCCCCTATGGGTGCATGTTACTCTTTGCTCTGTAGGTTGAACTTCACTTCAAATTCGAGTACTGCAAGAAGATGCCTCCAAGACCGTCTCAAATTTACTTGAATAGTCCGATCTACTGTATTGCCAACATTGTAAAGTTCAACGAGCACATGGTCAATATAGTCCCAAAGCTCAAGACCCGGGCCGATTGGAGGGAGTATCTAAAGCTCATGACATCTGATATATTTGACTCATCTCCCCTCGCTCTTGTTGGAAAGCCTGTTTGGGTGCGCCGTGCAGCGGGAGTGGATCTCAAGTTGATTGGAGCCACCGAGTTCGTGTTATACAATCCACATCGGTGCCTTACTCAACTTAGCTTGAACCGTCGTGAATTCCCCGAGTTCTCTTTCACATCCCCGATCAAGAAGCGTGCCTTGGAATCCGACGAAGATTATGAAGCCACAGAACTCATCACTACTTTGTGGAACCTTGGCTTCAGTTATCATGTAAAATCCTCTAAAGATAGAGATAGAGGATTGAAATTTCCATACCTCAAAGGTTTTCATAAAATTCTTCCTTAAGTGTCCTTTTTCTTTATAATGTAATAAAAGATTTCATTGAATAAAGAACTATTTTTCATGTCTTGAAACCTTTCCTTAACCCCTTGTGATGTGCCAATGATTTTTCCTTTAATAAAAACTGGATTTTTCCTGAAAATTTGACAGTTCGGGTTCTGTTAATGCAAAACGCGTCCACTCAAAAAGACGCCTTTCAAACATAATTCATTTTCCAGAAATTCAATTTATCCTCAAAATTGCAATTTAAGCTTAAATTGCGTCTACTAGACAAGACGCCTTTCAATTCTCTCTCCTACTTTTTCTAGGATTCTGCCATTAATTCCGTGATTAATCTCCTAAAACGCGTCTGGACGCTCAAACGCCTTTCATCATCATGCTGCGTACGGTTCTAACCAGAATTGGCGGTAACCTGAAACGCGTCAGTCCATATGGACGCCTTTCAAATAATTTCAAACAGCTGTCTTTGCCGCCTCAACTTATGCGCCCTAAAACGCGTCTATCTAAGTCGACGTCTTTTAGCTTTTTGCTTACAGACCCGCGAAGGCCCCCTTTCTTCCTCACTTTTCTCAAAACTTCCTCTCTCCTCACTCCGGCGATCTCCGGCGATCTCTCCTTTCTCTCTCTCAAAAACTCCCTATTTCGGACCAATGGAACTCCCTTTTGGCCAAGAGGCGGTGGAGGGCGGCTCGCGAGGAAGAAATCCCCGCGGAGGTGCCGGCGGCGCTCGCCGAGGCGGCGGCGTTCTTGGAGGAAGAAATCCCTCCACCGGCGCCCGTGGCCATGGAGGAAGAAGAGGAGGGCGACCTCCACACGGTAAGCTTCCTATGGAATGAATGGGATGAAGAAAAGAGGGGAGAAAGGGGTTCTCCAAAGAACTCGGAATCGGGTCTTGAAAGGCGTCCAGACCAGGTGACGCCATTCAAAAGGCGTCACCTCGGGATGACGCCTTTCAAGGCTAAATTCCGGATTTTAATTTGGCAGAAAATGAGTCTTAATTGCTTCAAATCATGTTGACGTATTTTAAAAGACGTCCATATGTGTTGACGCCTTTCAAAACAGAACTATTTTAATTCTGTTTTATTTATTGCTGACCCCATTTTTATGTTTTTTTTATTTGCAGGGAGTGATGAGGTCCAGGATTTCATGGGACCTAGTGATAGGAGCGTATAGGGGACTCCCAGACTTCCAGAAGGCGCGCCTGCGCCGGATGGGGTTTGGCGAGGTCTTGGACATCGAGCCGTTTTGGCTCGATCTTGTCCTGCTGCAGGCGCTTAGGGAGCATTGGCACGCAGAGAGTCGGGCATTCCTAATGCCCTGGGGACATATGATCCCCACTCTAGAGGATGTGGCTAGGATCACTGGCCTGAGGGTAGAGGGCCGACCGATAAGTGGGGTGACTTACCCCAACTACCAGGGACTGGCATAGGCATTCCTAGGAATAGAGGTGTCCAGCCTAGGCAGAGAGTCTAGGGTGGTCCCCAGGGTAGAGGTAGAGGCTGCCCTAGGACTGGATGAGCCCCGGCGTCGGTCTGATGAGACCCGGGAGGAATTCATAGATAGATTAACCGAGTCATCCTCCCTTGTATATTGTAGTGACCCTAGTCAGGGGGAGGAGGTAGATAGACAGTTGAGGGTCTTCTTAGTTTTCTTTTTTGGTCGGTTGCTCTTCGGTACGAAGGGCGACCACATCCATTGTAGGTTCTTGTATTTATTAGACGACTTAGAGAGTCTAGGGGAGTATGCCTGGGGTGCGGCCCTTTTGGCCTATCTCTTCGCCGATTTGTCTGCGGTCACGCCGGACCGTGAGACCACCGTCAGTGGCTTCTCGCCGTTCCTCTAGGTATTAAGTTATTTTATTATTTGTTTATGCAATGCAATGTGATATGATGTTTTACTAACCTATATGTTCATAAATGCAGGTGTGGAGCTATCACTACTTCCCGCTCGGTAGAGCGCGGATTGCACGACCTGGCGCTGTCCCATTTGCTTGCCGTTGGCAGCCAATCGTGGACACCGCCCCACAGCATCATCAGCTGACGGCCCTCCGCCGTCAGTTCCTCGACTATCCCGAGTTGCTAGTGAGTCTTTAACTTGTTTAATTTTATTCATTAAATGCAATCTTTTATTCATTAAATGCAAGTTATTTATATGAATGCATTTAACCTATATGCAGGTGATCTGGCGCCCATACTTGGGCATGGGCGAGGAGGGTCAGCCGTGGGTGACGACTGGCCGGAGGCGGTTCGGGAGGCAAATGTGGGTGAATTGCCTCAACGAGATCGAGCCCCTCCGCCTCCGCCTCGTGATGAGAACGCTGGGCCTCCACCAGGAATGGATTGATGAGGAGGTCCTGGAGGGCGTCGGGAGGAGCATGAGGGGCAAGCAAGCCCTCACTGACTGGCGTGCCAAGTTCCCGGAGCAGTACGAGGACTGGCACCGCCGCGGCATTCGGGTGGAGTCCCGTGCGGAGAGTAGCGAGGCCTACCTCCAGCAGTACCGGGCCCACTACGCCGATCAGCTTCGGCTCCTCCGACCACTTGATGTAAGTATGCTTTTATGCGTCTTTAATTTTATTATTATCTTGATTTATATTTGTGAATGAATGTATGTATGTATGATATGCAGGATGCGCGTAATGCGGTCATCATTGACCTCCGGGCCCGCCTACAGGACGCGGAGGCCCAGCTAGAGCAGGTCCAGAAGGAGCTATTCGATCTGCTATGTATGCATGTTTATGAATGGATGTTTTGATTAATTAATTATTTTGGCGATTAACAACTGACGGTTGTCTTTTGGTGCAGCGAGCCGTCTACACCCAGGCGGCTCCCCCCTGCCTATGGAGCTTCCTCATCTACTTCCTTTACCCATGATGCTGCTCTAGCTGACCTCCAGAGCCATCTCGCCTCCGCCATCCATCGAGCTTCTCTTGCGGAGGAGGACCGGGCTGCTCGAGTAAGTTCCATCCTTTGACTTTTTCGAATTTTGATTTTGATTACTTGATTGCCTTGAACTAACAATGACTTCTCTTCAGGTTGCTGAGCTTCAGGAAACCTTTCAGAGGGCGGAAGCGGAGCTGGAGCATTCTCGTGCGGCGGCTGCTCGTGCCGAGGCTGACGCTGCACGGATCCGAGCTTTGGAGGAGCAGGTGGCTCGTCTCTCCACCGGAGATCTTGCACGTCTCCAGGTTCGCCTGGAGGTTCTGACTGAGGAGAGAGACCGCGATCGCCTTCGACTGGAGAGTCTTCAGGGTCGCTTGTCGGTAGCTGAGCACGAGCGCAAGATGGTGGAGGAGCGGTATCAGCGAGCCCCGCAGCGGGCCGCCGATCGTGGTTTGGTGAGTGCTTTCACCGCTAGTGTCGCCATGTCTTCCGGCCAGGCTGGGCCGAGTGCGATGGGACCATCTCCACCTCCCAGCCGAGGACCAGCACCGGATGCGCCCGACGAGGCCCAGAGTCAGCTCGATGAGGGCGGAGGGGAGAGCCAGCCTTGAGGGCTCATGTATTTTCTTTTCTTCTGTGTATCATGTACAAAAATCTTTTGATGATATACATGAAACTTTTGGCCTTCAATCTTGCATTCTTGTGTTTGCTTTGTGTCCTGCACATCACTTAACAAACAGGTTAAGTATCTATTTAGGTTTAGCCCCTTGCCTGACCCAATAAATGGTCAATCAATCTTTTCCTTAAATGAATGGTCAAGGGGCATAGCCTTTATTAACAAAGGTAATAAGAATAATCAAACTTAAGCAAAATGCAACATGCAAGCAGACAAATGCTCACTAAAAATAAAAAGAATGAGACATACCAAATGCAATAAGCAAATGCTGATTGAAATATTTTTGTTGTTTTGAAATACTTATTTTTTTGGGTTTTTGAAATATGTGTATTTTTTTTATTTTGGCATATGTATTTTTTTTTTTTTTTGACATATGTTTATTTATTTATTTTGACATATGTATTTTTTTTTATTTTTGACATATGTATTTTTTTTATTTTTGACATATGTATTTTTTTTTTTGGGCTTTTGACATATGTATTTTTTTTGGGATTTTGAAATATGTATTTTTTTTGGGTTTTTGACATACGTATGTTAACTAAAAGACCAGCATGGTACTCAGATAAAAAGATCATATTCATTTATGAACTTAATTTCCAAATTGTTCTTCAACAACTTAACTTAAACCCATCGTGTTTGAATTTGTGTTTCCATTCGTGATCCCATTTGATGATTTGACTCTTAGTCAATCTAAGCCATTCCTTAAGTTTGGAGTACGCCTCTTTAGAAAGAGAGGAAGAATAAGTTTAGAAAGCCCATGAGAAGGTTCTGGAGACCTAAAAAGATATTCCTTTCCTACCCTAGTATCCGTTGGGGTTCGGTAATTTTCTTTCCGGGGTATTTATCGACCTTGCGTTCCCTTTTGTTTCATTTTATGGCCTTGATGTAATGTTTGTAATGTAGTGGCCTTTTGATTCGACATTTGGATTTTGCCTTTTGCTTTTGCTTTTTTTTTTTTTTTTCTTTGGGACGGATCTCCCTCCCCTTTTTTTTTTATGACGGCCTCCTACTAAAATGGCGGGTATTCTTGGTAGTCTATTCTAAGCCTCGTTCCGACATCATGGGCCGAGTGTAAAACAAATTTTTTGTTTTAAAAAGGAATGATTTGTACTTTACACCTTTAGTCAAGCTTTCGGTATTCCTTAGGACTCGGCATCCCTTGTTACTCACGAATCAAACGTGTCAGTGTGTGTAGTAATGTATTTGAAGTTAAATTATCCAGACTAATAAGGAAATTTGAGTTTATAAATTTCTGATTCCACTGGTCTTTGTACCATGCTGATCGACTCTCTAACCTAAGGGTAGTATTTCTTAAGATGTAAACCATTCCAGGGATGAGTTAGCTCTTCTCCTTCTGCATTAACAAGACGGTAAGCGTTACCAGGAAAAGCGTGTGATACAACATAAGGTCCTTCCCAGTTGGGTTGGAGCTTAGAACGAGGACCACCAGGTTTTACAAAAATCCTTTTGACGACCATTTCACCGACTTTGAACTTACGTTCAATGACTTTCTTTTGATAAAAAACGTGCTAGTCTATTTTGATAAACTTTGGCATGATTAGCAGCTGACCATCTTCTCTCGTCTAAGAGTTCCAATTTAGCAAGGAGTGCTGAACGATGTTCATCAATGGAGAATTCCTTGTTCAATTGTACCCTTAATGACGGTATAAGGATCTCGTATGGAACTACCGCCTCCATTCCAAATGTTAAGGAATAAGGAGTTTGCCCAGTGGGCGTGCGGATTGAAGTTCGTTAGGCCCATAGAGCCTCAACCAATTTTTCTGGCCAGTCTGCGAATTTGTTAGATTTGCACGTCTTTTTGATGATTTCTATCAAAGTCTTATTAGTTGCCTCTGCTTGGCCATTGCCTTGCGGATAATAAGGAGATGAACGGTGCAATGCAATTCTATACCTGTTGCAGAGATCTTTCAATTCTTGTGACACGAACTGCGGTCCGTTGTCGGTGACGATGGTACTTGGAATTCCAAATCGGGTGATGATGTTCTTCATGATGAACTTGCAGACGGTTGATGCTTTGATTTCCACGTACGCTTCGGCTTCTGCCCACTTGGTGAAGTATTCCGTTGCCGTGAGAATGAAAGATTTTTGCTTGATGCCGGAATCTGGATTACCAAGGGGTCCAATGATGTCGAATGCCCACATGGAGAAAGGCCATGGGGAGGAAAGAAGATGGAGTGAAGATGCAGGGGAATGAATTTTGTCGGCGTGAAGTTGGCACTTAGCACACCTACGGACATATCCTACACAGTCTTCTTCCATGGTTGGCCAATAAAATCCTTGTCTGAGGATCTTCTTTGCTAGCATCTGTCCATTGACATGGCCACCACAAACTCCACTATGAGCTCCTTCCATAACCTTCCAAAGCTCATATTCGTCTAGACATCTCAGAAGAACTCCATCAAAACCTCTCTTGTACAATGCTCCTCCAACTAGGGTAAATCGTTGAGCAACTCTCCTGATAGCTCTCTTCTCCTCAGTTGTAGCTTCCTCAGGATACGATTGATCTTCACAATATTTGGCAATTTCATAATACCATGGCTTCTGTTCATCATCCATCTCTTCTAACAGCTCCATCAACATGATTTCTCTCTTTTCAATGATATCTCCGTCCCTGACTTTCTTCAGCAACTTCTCCTTAGTTTTAAGAAATGAAGGGTCTTTTACGGCGGGTGAAAGACGCTTATGAACTATGATTGATTTGGATTGCCTGCTGATTGGAAAATCAAGAGAAGATGCCAGTGAAGCTAGAGCGTCAGCTAAGATGTTCTGATTCCTAGGAACATGTACAAAGATCAATTTCGTGAAAAGCTTTGAATAAGCAGAAGTAAGTTCTTGATAAGACTTGAGCTTAGGATCAAGAGTTCGATACTTGGTCAGCACTTGGCGAAGAATCAGCTGGCTATCACCCACAATCCTGAGTTTAGTGGCACCATGGAAATGAGCAGCCTCGAGGCCAGCAAGGAGTGCCTCGTATTCAGCTATATTGTTGGTGACTGGAAAGTTAAGCTGAAAGGCTTGTGGAATGGTGACACCTTCAGGTGATAACAGAACGATACCGATCCCATTTCCATGAGAATTCAGAGCTCCGTCAAAATGCAGAGTCCACATATCATCTCTGATTTGATTTACGGACATCAGTTCCTCATCCGGAAACTCTGATCGCACTAGATCAAATCGAGGAAGGGGATGATAAGCGAGATGTTCTGCTATGGCATGGCCCTTGATCGCTTTCTGCTGAATGTAAGTGATATCGAATTGAGATAGAAAGCTTTGCCATCGCGCTAACCTATCAGTAAGAACAGATTTCTCCAGAAAGAATTTGATCGGATTCATCCTAGCGATGAGATGGACTTCATGGACCAGAAAATAATGCTTCAATTTCTGAACAACCCAGACCAATGTTGCACATGTTTTCTCCATCGCCGTGTATCTCTGTTCAGCGGGGTTGAGAAGTTTAGAGAGATAGTAGGCTGCCCTCTCCTTTCCTTCTTCATCCTCTTGTGCTAGGACAGCCCCCACTGCATCATCCAGGACTGAAATGGAAAGTATCAATAGTTTGCCTGGAGATGGTGGTCTCAAAATAGGAGGACTTGCTAAATAGTTCTTTAATCCATCGAATGCCTCCTGACACTTATCGTCCCAATCGAATTGACTCCTGGCTTGGTAAGCTCGTAAAACGGATTACACCTTTGTGAGTGCTGGGAGACAAAACGGCGAATAAATTGTAACCTCCTGATTAATCCTCTCAACTCTTTCAAGTTTTTGGGAGGTGGCATTTCTCTGATAGCCTTCGCCTTGTTGGGATCGATCTCAATTCCCCGTTTGCTGACGATGAATCCAAGTAGTTTTCCTGAAGATACCCCGAATACACATTTCTTGGGGTTCATCTTTAACTGATACTCTCTCGATCTCTCTAATACCCTTGCCAAAACTTTGGCGTGCTCAACCTTTGTCTTAGATTTAACCAATAAATCATCCACATACACTTCCAAATCTATGTGCATCATGTCATGAAATATTGCCATCATGGCCCTCTGATAAGTGGCTCCAACATTCTTTAATCCAAATGACATGACAACATAGCAGTATGTTCTCCAAGGTGTAGTGAATGACGTTTTCTCTTGATCTTCTTCTGCCAGCTTAATCTGATTGTACCCTGAAAATCCGTCCATAAATGATAGAGTTTCATAGCCAGCAGTGTTATCAATGAGTACATCAATATGAGCCAATGGAAAATCATCTTTAGGACACGCCCGGTTCAGATCGCGGAAGTCAATGCAAATTCTGACCTTCCCATCTTTCTTCATGACCGGGACTATGTTAGCCACCCATTGTGGATAAAGGACAACTCTAATAAATTTGGCTTTATGTAATTTGTGGACCTCTTCCTTCATCTTTAGAGCCATTTGCGGGTGGAATCGCCTTAATTTCTGCTTGACCGGGCTAGCTCCATCCTTTAATGTCAACCTGTGTTCAACCAATGACGAGTCTAACCCCGGCATATCTTCATAACTCCAGGCGAAAGTGTCCTTATAGTCCTTAAGTACTTGTACCATTGCCTTCTCATCCTTTGTAGAAAGATTTTTGCTGACGAGGACAACCTTAGGTTCGTCTTCAGTCCCTAAATTGATTTCTTTGGTGGGCTCTTCTACGGCAGCTGAGGGTTCATCGAATCTCTTTACTCCACTGGCATATGCCTCAGCCGCGTCCTCGTCATCTTCCTCATCTTCAATAATGGGGTCCTTTTCATGTACTAACTCATACACCCCATACCCATCATTGACTGACTCATCGTTCATACAGTCTTCTGGCATTTAAATTGGATTTTCTAAAAATTGAGGGATTAAAGAGCAAGAAACGCATCTATCAGCTAAGTCTTGGAGGTATCTATCTGGAATTTGCCTACCCTTAGACTTCCTAGACTTCCTAACTTGACTAATTTGCCTAAAACTAGACTGCCTAACTTCACTAAACTCCCTATTATAACCTAATGAAGATGAAGCAGGATAGAAATCCTGGGATACAAGTGGAAATACAGGAGAATCCTCCCGAGGGGAGGGGCAGAGTAGATCTAGAAGAGAATCTTGGCCGAAAAACCCGCGCAATGGGGTATGATCGGACAAGTAAGAGGTTTCCTCAATGAGGATCTGGGAAGAATTTGTTGCCAAATTGGCGTTTTTTTTTGGACAGTGGATGAGTTAAGTATAAAACAGGAATGAATACAAATAGAAGGAGAATTAGATGGAGGAAGTGGTACCAGGGCCAAGGGATTAGGGGGATCATACAGCAGTATGTCCCAGATCAAATCATACATCCTCTCTAGGTCGAGAGGAGATGGTGGAATGAGGTCCCGAGGGGACAGAGTAATTATAACGGGCGGAGCCCGTGGAATATCTTCAATAATGACCCGCGACCAAGTCGGGGTCAGGAGCAATGTGCGAAATAAAGTATGGAGCATGAAAACACGAGAAGGATATGTCCCCCTCCAGAGCAGATCTGTGGTGTAGCCAGCTTCATAGGGGTCATCTGGCTCCCCTTCATCGGTCTCTTCTGACAGTAATATCCGTTTGTCAAAGATAGCACCGGGACTTTCGATCAGTTCATCAATCTGCGGCGGCCTCTTGGGTTCTGCAGGATCTAGAAACAGTCTGTTCAGTGCAATGTAAAGGTCTCTCAGATCGAACCACCTGTACCATTCACATTCAGGATCATGGAATTTTCTCCTCTTCATAGGCCGCAGAGCCTCCAAGGACTAGTACGTGAGTAGTTCTGAGCAATGCCTGGCCAAGTCTTTCCCATATATATCATGGAAGTCAAAACACGAAGTAATGACCACCGTGTTGTCATGGCTAATTATGGACCCTTTTACAAAATGTGTGTACAAGGTCCATGTTAGGGGATCCCGGCCTTCCTTGGGCGGCGTAGACATTGTCTCCCAGACTTTCTGACCTTCTTCATTCTCTGTTTGTTGAACGATGTCTTGTTTCAGTTTTCTTGGCCTATAGTCCAGGCCGCTTCCAGGTGTTCCTCGGTGATCTTTGACAGGAGTGGTCCTGCCTTGTAATTGTGTGCCCATACCTCTTCCAAGCTGATAACCATTCTTCATCATAATTCTCCATCCTGGGGTACTCATGCACTTCCCCCTTTTTATGGCATTTAACGGGTAAGGAGAAATAGTGGCAGTTTTCATAGGATCAGCCACTGGATGGTAAACCTGTAATACCGGCAGAAAAGGTTGTCGACCAAGTAAAGAAGCAGGTTTGATATTCAGAGTATGAGCAGCAGCAAGGATCGGCATGCTCGTAACCTTAATGATTCGTCCTTTAAAGGAAAATTTGAGGCATTGATGATTCGTGGAGGGAATCGCCTCGAGAGTTTTTATGTAAGGACGACCCAAGATGGCATTCAAAGAAGGGTCGATTTCCAGGATGTGAAATTCGACCTCTGCATGATTTACAGGGCCTAGCTCTAATTTCAAATAAACCATTCCCAGAGGGGAACGGGTGGAGTTATCATATGCTGTCACAGAGATGGGGCTAGGCAACCATTTTTCTTTGGGCACACCGCACAGCTCCAGGGTCTTCAGAGGTAAAACATTGATCGAAGCCCCTGTGTCAACCAGGCATGCATCCACGGCCTTCTTGCAGATGTTGACCGTGATGCTCAGAGCCATGCTTCTTGCAGCTCGTGGTGCTAGTTCTGATCTATGAAATGTAATGGAGGGCTGATCCCCCTGAGGAACTAATAGTGCTGCAATCTTTTCCGCTGGCACATCTTCGTTGACCATCACCTTCTGCAAATATTCCATCAGAGCTTCTTGGTGACTTCTCGATCTTTTGATCAGTTCAAGCACGGAGATTCGTGCCGGTGTTCGGTCCAAATGTTTCAACAAATCATACTGAGTGCCTGGTGCACTCTCTTCATTGTGTGTTTCCTCTGTCGGCTGTGACGGGCCGTCTCTAACTGTTGACTGAGGAAATACTTTGTTGAAAATTCTTCCACTCCGGAGCGCATGTTCCTCAACCGTGGAAGATCCGGGTGACACTTTGAGTACCGCAGAGTTGGATGGTGTAGGTGATGCAGGGTGTTGATATGTAGGTGATGGCGTGGGGTTAGGTGGTGATGGCGCGGTGCAGATTAAAGGCCTGAATGGTTGGATGGTGGATGGATACATGATTGGTGTGGATGAAGTGGGGAATGGTACGCGTAATAGCGGTCTGGAAGGTTGGATGGTGTCTGGGTAGGTGGTAGTGGTAGCGGGTGAAGTAGGAAATGGTACGCGTAGTAGCGGTTTGGATGGTAGGAGGGGTGTGTAATTGGTTTGCGGTGGGTTATATGGTGGAGGCGTAGGAGTGTGAGGCGTAATGGGCTTGAGGAAAGCAGGTGGTGGTAATGGGTTATTGGGTGCGGGCGAGTGATACGCGGGTGTCGGTAGAGGGGTGATGGTAATGGGCTGTGGTCTGGGTATGTGGATGGTGCGGCGTGGTGGTTGTTCTGCAGTACTCGAAACATGACCCGTTGAATAAATAGAGGAAGAGTCCTCTATTCTCCACTGTTGCCCACGGTCAGCCTCAGACTGGCTGCTTGTCAAGATAGGGGCAACCTGGTTTTGGTTTTGGTGCTCCGGGAGTGGGTTCTGCACTATGCCCATGTTTGGTGTGGTGCTGCTTGTGTTTGTGGTCTTGCTTGCTGCTGCTGCTGCTGCCGCTGTGGTCTTCTTGCCTTCAGGGCTGATATGTATTTTTTCATTTCTTCCCAGTCTATGCCGCCCTGCTCGTTGAGATCATGAATATAATCTCTAAATTGGAAGCAGGTGTCAATAGTATGCCCAGGTTGCCTATGGAAGTAGCAATACCTAGATGTGTCGGCATTCTGAGGCCAAACTGCCTTTTCTCTTGGCAAGACTAAGGCATTAGCTGCCATTAGGGTACTGAAAATGTCTGCCAAAGATTCTGGGAGGACTGGGTATTCTGCCCTCTTAGGGCCTGGAGATCTTCTATGTTGATTGTAGTCAGCAGGAGGGACATTATGATATGCCGGCGGTGCGCGTGGCTGATACTGCTGTTGCTGCTGGTACTGCTGTTATTGTGGCTGCTGGTACTGCAATTGCCGTTGCGGCAGCTGTTGTGGCTGTTGTTGTTGCTGGTTCGGCGGCTGGGGCCGCTGATATTAGGGCTACTGATACTGAGGGTTCGGCTGCTGCCTATACCCCTGCTGGTTCGGTTGCGATGGCCTCTGGTACTGCTGCTGACTCCTCACGAACTGGGGCCAATTGTTGTTCATGCTGCTGACCTGCTCATGAGAGAGCGTGCCTTCAATAGTTGGACCTGTGCTGGGAGCATTTGGCACTGCAGGCTTCCGAGGTGGAGGCCTGCTAGGTCTGTGAGGATCAAAGACGCTAGAGAACCTAGCGTCCTTGAAGGCGTTCTGACAGTACCGTGCTCTTTCATAGAGCTCTGCCATGCTGGTCAGATTATTCAGGGAGAGGACTAGTTTGAACTGGGGCGTGGCATTGGAAATCAACATCTTCACTTGCTCTGACTCGGACAAGTGATCTTTCACTTTCTCGGCCAAGCCTTGCCATCTGTCGGCAAAACTGACGAACTCTTCATCTGGTTTCATCTTTTCTGCTATTAGGTCAGTGATGGACAAGGAGGGGGCAACTCTGTCTTGGTATCGTTGAATGAACTTTCGGGAAACGATACCATAGTCCTCTACTTCGGAGGGTTCCAAGGAAAAGAACCATTCAAGGGCTGGTCCCTCTAAAGATCTCCTGAACAAAAAGGCCAACGACCTCTTGTCGTTTTGCCAGAAGGATGATTCGTACATAAACTCCTTCAAGTGGGTGAAGGGGTTACCAGTACCGTTGTACTTCCGGTACACTGGCATTTCAGAGGGTGGTAGGTGGAACACTGGCAGGCTCGGTAAATTGATCTCTGGTGCAGTTTTGACCCCCATCATCTTCTAGAGGTTGTTGAATTGTTCGTCCATGCGCTCCATCTTCGCCAGCAACGCTTGCGTTGTTAAATCTGCCTAGGGAGGAGGAGGAGGTGGAGGTACTTGATAGGCCTGTTGCCTAGAGTACATCGGACAAGGAGGATAGTAAAGAGGAGGTCCGGCATAGCTTCCGCCATGCCCGAGGGCATTTTGATAAGCAGGCGTTAGTGGTCTAGCCGGTTGCCTAGAAGATGAAAGTTGCGGCCCAGCTGGCCGAGAAGTGATATGGAGGCCTTCCATGGCCTGATGAATGTAAGGAGGATGAAGAGGAGGTTGCTGAGGGATAGCAGGGGGGGCCACATGGTTCGGCTTGGCAGGCTGCGTGGGTGCCTTCCCCTTCAGAATGGACTGGATCGCCTCGAACTGCTGAGGGTCCATATGGGAAGCAAGAACTCCCAAAGCGTTGACAACATCCGAAGGATCAGAGGACGAGTGATCATTTTGATTCATGTCTCCCTCGAGAATGGGATTGGGAATCGCATACTCATGCGGGGGAGGATCAGGATATTGCTCATGGGGATGAAAAAGAGGGGTCCGGACATTTCCATCATTTCGAAACGGAACGGGGACAGAATTACGGGAGGCATTAGCATCTCTCCCGCTCTCATAATTGTAATCGGAATCACGAGGGGCATTAGCATCTCCCTCGTAGTTAATCATGGCGTCTGGAGCCACACTCAAGTCCCTGCCCGATCGGAACAACATTGTGTTAGATTCTTTTCAAAGATTGGCAAACAAGTTGTACAGAGATTTAAACAAACAAGTGGATGCTTAACGTGATTTTAAGATTCCTTGTTGAGTTATTTGGATTTAATTAAACCACAAATTCGCTCAAGGGATGGGATCCTAATTTCAGTTCAATATCCACCGTTATTTTCTATGGCTTTCTCTCACAACGTTTATGGAATCTAACCGGGACTTCAACTGGTACAACCAGCCCGATGATCAAGGAGGAGCACCTTGATTTTGGGGACTTACGGAGGCCTTAACGCCAACTTCTCTAGTCTGATCAAGGGACCGACCCAATCAGAGAGAGTTGATGACGTCAAGTAGAGTGTTCCTAAGAAAAGGAGGGTATTAGCCTCAATGCGTATGACCTGTAGCCTGGATGGCCTCTAATGCTTAATACAAAATGGGTAATTAGCACACAGATCACAAAAATCTGAGAACTGAAGAAGAAATAAGAAGTTGTCTGAATTGCGTCGAGGTTAGTCGACGCTATTCAAACAAAATCTTAATTTTTCGCAGAAGCTCAGATGGCAGACAGTAGAGAAATGAGACTGAAAGGCGTTTGGGTTGGGCGACGCAGTTTGAAATGCGTCGCTGTTCCTGGATGCTTTTCAAGTCATAGAAGCAGTTTTCCAGAAGGAATTTCTGGGTTGATTCCTCCTTAAACAGGATAAAAACAGTAAATAATCAGTTCATGCAAGATTTTTTTTGTTTCATATTTTAACAGGATGATTTTAGCAACTAAACAACTAAGATATCAATCAATCACTCAGCATTTCATCACAAAAACAACTTTTTAACTAATCAACGGGGAGGGCAAGATTTTGCCACTGGGGTGTACACGTGGTGCACGTAGGAAATTAACTAAACTAAAAACACTCACCAATTGGTGAGGACGTGTCGAGAGACACAAGTGGTGCACCGTGGGTGCCCGATTGATGATAGCAAGAACAAAGAACTAAAAGATGGCGAGACCAAGTCCCATCGTGATCGCCAAAAAAGCTGTGAGTGCTTAGAATGAGTGTGTGATTATCATGAAAAATCTATGTTGTTTAAGTGCAAAATAATGCTTATTAAAAGGAAACTAGGTGAAGTGATCGCCAGAAACTTTTGACTTAAAAGTTCCAAAAGAAGATTTTGATCGCCTACCTGTTTGAACGTGGGAGATGTTGAGCTCTTGATTCCCCCTCCTTCAGCCGGCTGAAGAAAGAGAGCCCTTCCTTTTCTTTTGTTCTTGTTGTTGAGTTTTGAAGTTGAGGATCGTCCAGAGTTCTTGTGATTTGCTTGTTGTCCTCCCCTTTTGATTCTCCTTTGCAACTTGCAAGAAATAGAAAGAAGAATGGAGAAATGATGAGAATTTAAGCAAAAGTAGTATCCATTCTAAACAGACTTTTAAACATGCAACTAAACAGAGAACTCACTTGTTGGGATGATCTTTGAAACCCCTTTAAATTGGTTTTGAAAATGATGCTAATGTAGTGTGTGTTGCATGAAGTGATGTGATGAAGAATGTAGAATTAATGAAGATGTGAATATGAAAAAGTGCAGAAATGAATTGAAAAACTTATGCCGATTGGATGAAGCCTTGAATTGGATGAAGATTGGACGAAAAACGGACGCCGACTTATAGAAACAGCAGCGCTTCGGCGTTTGGACGTCGTTGGTTCGATCTTCAATTACTAACTAATCACTCATTAACTCAACTCAACTTTTTTTTTAACCATTCAAGATGCAAGGTATTTATAGACTTCTTCTGCATCCGCGGATTTATATGGAAAAATCTTAAGATTTATCTATTTTAACCAACAGATAAATACAGATTAATTCATCTTTATCTGTAATTATCTAAAACGCGTCAACAATGAAAGACGCCTTTCAGATTGATTAAGATAAAGATAAACATCCGGTAAAAACTTATCTTTATCTGTATTAGCAAACGTGTCTATATGTATAGACGTCTTTTACACTAATTAAGATAAGGATAAACATCTGGAAGAGAAGTAGAAATAGCTTAGAAAACCTAAAACGCGTCATGTCTCACAGACGCTTTTTAACTAATTAATCAATTGATTAAAATTCAAATTTAAACGTCAAAATATGAATAAATTCTAAATAGCGTCCACACAGGTCGACGTCTTTTAGACTTCTTCATATTTTAATTGAAATTTTGAGTTAAAATCAATTCAATTGATTAACTTAAATATATTTGTTTGACCCGACACTCAAAAGATCAATAAAAATTAATCAATGATTAAATATTAGACCATTCTGAGGCATTATCATATGATATGAAATTTACTTGAAATGATGTCAAAATTAACGTGTCTACATCAGTATCTGTAACCAAGCAATTTATTTATTTTTCTTGAATGAAAAATGCATACCATTGGCTTTTCCTGAGTGTGAATACTCGGTTACGAGATTACCTTTAAGGCCCTTTCCGAGTGTGAGCACTCGAGAAAAAGATAGGCTTAGGACCCCTTCCCTAGTGTAAGCACTTGGAGAAAATATAAGCTTAGGAGTCCTTCTCGAGTGTGAGCACTTGGGAAAAAGATAGGCTTAGGAGCCCTTCCCGAGTGTAAGCACTCGGGAGAAAAATAAGCTTAGGAGTTCTTTCCAAGTGCGAGCACTCAGGGAAAAGTTAGGCTTAGGATCCTTCCCAAGTGTGAGCACTCAAGGAAAAGATTTAACACTAACATATCGAGAGGTGAAAGGCTATCGTTTATTTCTCAACTTTAGTACAAAGTTCAGGGAAGTCCTAACAATAATAAGATCTTAGGTTATCGGAGTTCTAGATGTAAGGTACCGCCTTGCCGTCGAGTGTGGAGAGTCGATACGAGCCTTTCCCGAAAACTTCTAATACCTGATAAGGGCCTTCCCAGTTGGGGGCTAGCTTTCGTGCGGCAAGTTGTGGAGCTGAGGCTTCAGTTTTTCTTAGGACTAAGTCTCTGGAGAAGAACTGTCTTTCGCTTACTCTGAGGTTGTAATACTTGGGCGTTCTATGCTGGTAGTCTACCATTCTCAACCTGGCATTCTCTCGGACTTCCGAGAGCATGTCGAGGTTTTCCCTCAACTGTTGGTGGCTTTCTACTTCGTGGCTTCAACCCGTAGTAAAGGGCTCCTAATTTCTAGGGGGATTAGGACTTATGCTCTATACACTAATCGAAAAGGAGTTTCTCATGTTGCTGCTCGGGAAGTTTTTTTGTGTGACCATAGAACGCTAGCTAGCTTTTCTATCGAGAACCCTGTGGCCCCCTCTAATTGAGTCTTAACTCCATGGAGTAAGGTTCAATTAGTATTTTCTACTAACATTCACCTAGGGATGAGCTACCGACGTATAGCAATTCTTAATCTTCAGTTTTTCGCACTGCTTAAGAAGTAGGCGCTGACAAACTGGCTTCCATTGTCTCTGACTATTGCACTTAGGATGCTCAATTGCTCTATCTCGATCCACTTGGAGAAGTAATTTATGGCCATGATGACAAACTTCCTTTGTCCTGGTGCTTCGGATAGAGGGCCTAGCATGTCAATCCCCCACCTTGCAAAAGGACATGGCTCAAGGAGGCTTGTCATGGGACGGTTGGTTGGTGAGGAGTTGCCGCGAAGCGTTGACATTTGTTACACTTCTTGACGTACTCTAGCGCATCTTTGTGGAGGGTGGGCCACCAATAGCCTTGCTAAAGCAGCATGCAGGGCAATTAACGGCCCCCCTGATTGCTTCCATACATTCCTTCGTGGACTTCCTCTATAGCCTTTAAAGCCTCCGTCGAGTAGAGGCACTTGAGTAGGGGTTGGGAGAAAGACCTTCGGTATAGGGTATTACCTATCATAGTGAATTGTCAAGCCTTGTTCCTGACACTTCTTGGCTCCAGCTGGTTGTTTAGCAGTTTGCTGTAGGCCTGGAACTCTGCTATTGGCTTTATCTATGACATTGTCCACCCAATAGTTTGTACGACCTTTTTTCGGATGCTCAGCTGTTCGAGCTCTTTGATAAGCACTAACCGAGGGGGCATTAACCCAATAGATGACACTAGCCAAGATAGAGAATTAGCTTTGTCATTCTCCTCTCTCGGTATTTGGATTACCTTAAAGTATTCGAGCCTTTCAGTTTGGCTCCAAACCTCCTTTAGGTACCGGCTCATGACTAGATCTCGAGCCTCAAAATCTCTACAAATATGGCTAGCCTCTAGTTGGGAATCAGTGAAGATTTTGATCCTAGTGGCTCCTATGCTTTTGGCCATATGTATGCCCGGCAGGAGGGTCTCATATTCAGCAACATTGTTGGATGCTAGGACTTGAAGCATAAAGCGTAGTGTAGCTCGATTCCCTGAGGGGACATCAAGACTAGTCCCGCACCATTGCCTGAAGCATAAGAGGATCCATCGACATAAAGCTCCCGAATTAGACTGAGACTTGCATTCCTGCCGCCTGTGTTGGGATGGTGCACTCGGCTATGAAGTTGATGAGAGCATGTGCCTTATGGCAGTTTTTGGCTTGTAGGTGATGTCAAACTCACCCAGTTCGACCGCCCACTTGACCAGGTATCCCGATGCTTCAAGATTTGTAGGATTCTCCCCAAGGGTTGGCTTGTGAAGACTATGACTGGGTGAGCATGGAAGTAGGGGCACAATAGCCTGGCCGACTGTATCAAAGTTAGGGCAAACTTCTCGGCGATGGGATATTGCAATACAGGACCTTACTGGTGTAGTAGACTGGCCTCTGTACTCCATCATCTCTCACTAGCACAGAGCTCAGCGAATGAGGAGTGATTGACATATACAGAAATAGGCGTTCCCTAGTAATCGGCTTGGACAAGATTGGTGGGGAGGCCATGTAGCATTTTAACTCTTGGAGCGCATCCTCGTACTTTTATGTCCACTCGATCTTTTCTTTGCTTCTTGACTGCTTTTGGGTGCCTCGTAGAACTTTGAAGAAGGGTAGGCATCTTTCCTCTGCTCTTGACAGAAAACAACTGAGAGCTGCTACTCTCCCAGTCAAGCATTGGATGTCCTGGATCCTATCGGGATGTTGCACGTCTTGAATGGCCTAGAGCTTCTTGAGATTGGCCTCGATTCCTCTATGGGTTACTAGGAATCCCATAAACTTTCCCGATTTGACAGCAAAACATATTTGGAAAGGTTTAGTTTCATGTTGTACCTCTTTAGCGTGTCGAGGGTTTCTACCAAGTCGGAGAGATGATCAGTGGCCTTCGAGCTTCTCACGAGCATGTCGTCGATATAGACCTCCATGTTGCTTCTGAGTTAAGAGTCAAACATGGAATTAACCAAGTACTAATACGTTGCTCTAGCATTCTTTAGGCCAAAAGGCATCCTAGTGTAGCAGTAGATGCCTAGGTTAGTGATGAATTTCGTCTCTTCCTCATCAAATGGGTTCATCTTGATTTAATGATACCCTGAGTACGCATCTAGGAAACCCAGCATTTCATTCTCCGATGTTGAGTCAATCAGTTGATCGATATTCCACAGTGGATAGTAGTCCTTGGAGTGGCCTTGTTTAAGTGGATGAAGTCTATGCACATGTGCCACTTTTCGGTATCTTTCGGACAAGGACCATATTGGAAAGCCACTGATGGTACTAGATGGGTTTGAGTAGACCAATTTTCAGTCCCCTTAGTGACTTGCTCTCAGATTACTTCCTGCCATTCGGGTGCACATCTCCTTCTCTGTTGTTTGGATCGGCTTCCTGTTAGGAAGCATATTGAGATGGTGCATCACCAACTTGGTAGGAATGCCCGGGAGATCCTGGGACCAGGCGAAGATGTCTTGGTATCGAGATAGGAAGGATCAATACTCCTCCACTTGTAAAGCCGAGAGAGTTGAGCCAACGCGGACTATTCGGTCTAGATCTTCGGTGGGGGAGGCAGCCTTTGGCTCCTTCCCGGGCTCTTGAGGGAGCTCTACTGCTTGTTTGTCTTGTCCCTTAGAGGCGATAAGATAGCAGCGACAGACTTCTTCTTGGTTCCCTCTAGCCTCTCCGACACTAAAAGGAGTCAAGAATTTTAGCTTCTGATGGTATGAGGAGGGGACCCCTGTTACTCCTCAAATGACTCCTCTTCCGATAATGGAGTTGTAGGTGCTCATCTTTCGGATGACGATGAAATTGGCGATGAAGGTGACCTCTCGAGGAGTAGTCCCAAGAGTCACAGCCAGCACTACCACTCTGACCGTGGGTACCGCGTTGCCTGAGAAGCCAAATAGTGGCGTGCGCATCTATTATGTAGGGGGGGCATTAGCATCCATTCAGAAAACAGTTGTAACTAATAATGTTAAGGCCAACAGTTGTAACTAATAATGTTAGGACCGTTGCCTCCGTCCACTAAGATGTAGTGAACTTTACATTTGTTGACCGTTACGTTCACAGCAAGAGTATTGTCGTGAGGAATGGTCACTCCTTCCAAGTCCTCATCTGAGAACATGATGGGATCCTTCATTTGGTCCCTTCAATGCATTTCTCGGATTCCGGGTGCTTAGGATCAGGAGTTACAAGGTTCACCTGGCATTGATATTGCTTCTTCCCTAGTGCCTGTCTCCTCCTAACGCTGAACCTGATAAGATCATGTGGATCTTCATTCTGTTGGGGTGGTTCTCGATCCATAGGGCTTTGCATATTGGCCGGGCTTCGCCATGTACTTCAGGAGATACCCCTGCCGGATCAGGATTCTATCTCATCTCGTAGCTGCCAGCACTCCTCTATAGTACGGCCGTGATCTTTGTGGAAGTGGTAGTACTTCCGCCTGTCTCGACGCTTGGGATCGATCATCATCTTCTCAGGCCAGTTGACGTACTCCCTATTTTTGATATCCTATAGGATCTCTAAGACGGGAATAGTCAATGGCATATAAGGTCCGGGTGATACGGGACCTTTGGATTCTCCCTCAAAGTGCCAGGATTTCTTTTTATCAGGAAGAGGCTCTCATTTGAGAGTTTGCGATGTCTCTCCTCTCCCCGAAAGTGGCAGGCAGTCACCACTTTCTCATAGTTAACATGCTGGTCTGCAAGGTTGATGAGAGTGTTCAAAGTCTTGGGCACCTGGAGGACGATAGCCCTTTAGAGGGCATCGTCTCGGGTGTCCTGGGTGAGGGTTGTCATGGCTGAGGACACCTCGAGTTTCGGAACTCGGAAAGCCTCGTCATGGAAGTGCGAGATGTAATCCCTAAGGGATTCTCCTTGCTTTTGCTTGATGGCCACTAAGCTGGCTGATGACCTCCTCCAGTGGACTGTCGTGAAGTGGTCTCGAAACAACTTCCTGAATTGTCTAAAATAGCGTATGGAACCCGGAGCCAGAAAGGAGAACTACGCCTGTGTTGTTCCCACTAAAGTGGTGGTAAAAGCGCGACAGTGGATGGCGTCTAGGACCTTATGCAGTCTCATGTGAGACTAGAAGTTGTTGAAGTGGGTGGTCCCTAGATCCCCTTACCCATCGTAGGTGTTGATGTTATTGATAAGTAACTTCCTGGGGTCCAAGACATCTAGGATCTCGGTGGAGAAGGGGGAGAGATCCCCTTCTTCGTCGGAGAGGGACAGCGAGCACCTCCTTCGAAGGAAGTCCTTGAGATACCTCTCTCGGTGCTTAAGCAAGCATTCTCGTTCACCGAGTCTTCTCTCCCACTCGTCGATACACCAATGTATGATCAGACTCTCTTGTGGAGAGTGGGATCTCGATGCCCAGGAGTGATGACTTGGGCTCTTTCGACTGCTTTTCCTCTTGGGAGAGGAGTGGTTTGAGTCAACGACTCTCGGGGCCGCGGGCTGTAGGTTGTTGCAGCGGATTTCCCCATCGATGATGAGGAAACGACCGCCGGTGCTCTGTACACCTTGCCGCCGGCCGACAACCCCTGGCAGTTGCCGGACCTCCCTTTGAGGTCTTTCCTGAGGTGGGGCTCCCAGAAGGGGTTCTATACCTACTAGTGGTGCAGGAAGCCACTCCTGCATCAAGGTGAGCAGGGCCCCAAGCTGTTAGGCGACTGTTCCCATGGGATCGTGGGCATTCCGTAAGGGCCTAGAAGGTGCATTCTGGGACCGATTAACACGGACATCGATCTTAGCATCATTGTATTACGAAGTGGACGCGGCGACTATTCTTATTGTCTCTTGTCATGGCTTGTTGTTCATTTCCTACAAACGATAACAATCGTGTAGCGGTCAGAAATTGGTCAGGCAACGATGACCGTCCGATCAGATCTTCTGGCTGCTTGATAGAATTTGTATGATCCGAAACGCTCAGGATAGAGTCTGCAAGAGAAAGAAGAGACGTCAAAGGGCCTTCCGTCATCTTGGGGAGCATGACTCTCCGATGCCTAAGTCAGGTTTAGAAAGAGATAGAGGATTTTTTGGGGTTCAGCATAGCATTGAACATACCTTTTACAAGAGAGGGATAGGGATATATATATATAAGTCCTGCCTCGTGTAGCATCATGGGGATCGTTGCCCCTAGGGGGTTAATTGGCCTACAATCCACGTCCCTTAATCGAGGGCATCGTGAGATACTGGGTTGGGACGAGGGATCTCCTTTCATGATCAAGGGAGCATATCGTGGGAACCTGTCTTAAGTAGGCAGTTACACCGTTAGACCGCAAGACTGGCCTGATGGCGGGTAGGAGTTTTGGATCGACCCTAGGGGTCTTCAATCGCTCGGCAATCATGAGGAAGCGCCCTTTGAGTCCATGGGCTTGGCCTCCCCTCGTTGAAGCGGACTTTGGACTACCGAGAGGGAAGGCTCCTCTCGGTACTCGGTAGATATGACCGAGATATCAGTGGCCTCGGAGCTCACCAGTTGATATGTCGGTCTTCTTGGCTTGGCTTAGCTTTCCTGGGACTTAGACCCCATGCATTTTAGGTCCCAGCCTTCGACTTGCTAGTTGGTGTACTGAGAGAGCTTACGTGGTACCCTCGTGTAAGTACCTCCGGACTGCGGACCCTTGGACCTTTGGCTAAATGGGCAAAGATTGAATC
Source organism: Zantedeschia hybrid cultivar (assembly GCA_030544215.1). Taxonomy (NCBI): domain Eukaryota; kingdom Viridiplantae; phylum Streptophyta; class Magnoliopsida; order Alismatales; family Araceae; genus Zantedeschia; species Zantedeschia hybrid cultivar. The sequence continues at coordinate 28,944,841 of JARZZO010000011.1, forward strand.
GGATCACAATCACCCCTCATTAGTATAAATTATTTCCTAGGATATACATAATGAGATATACAATGAGGTGGATATATAATTGGAATTGCATTTACATAGGAGCAATAGTTAGATGAATGAAAAAAAAAAAAGATAACTAGACGCAAAAGTAGGTGTATCTTTATCTTCACCCAACGTTATTCAAGCACAAATATTTTTTTTTTCTTTATTTTGTAAGTTGTCTGCTTCTATCTTTATACTCTCGATAGATAAATGGGCACTCGGATCCCCATTACATTGCTACTGACACAACTCACATTCTGGCACAATTCATTTGCAGAAGAGATAAATATATTTTGAATCAATTTTTTTAGATCTTTCTATGTCTTTACTAGCATGAAGATAAGATAAAAATATGAAAAATATAAGATTTATCTTATTCTTATACGAAAAAAGATTAAAGAGGCATCTCGCCACGCACTGTGCAGGGCCTAACAACTTAATACTACCTCGAGGACCGCGTTTCCACCTCCAGCCCGTGGCAGCTCTTCCCCGTTGTGCTGGGATATGAGATCGTCTCCACAGGGAGCTGTGTCTCCGTAGGGGCTAGCTGTCTCCGTCTAAAGATGAGACGCTGAAACAAGACACTGGACAAAATCATATAAGTTACGACATCGGACGCGAAGCACATGTACAAGATCTTATCCGCCTGCAGCCGCGCTGCGAGGCTACGCCGTTGCCTATAGCTGGGGCCAGCGAAGGCGGTGTGGTGCCCTACTGCCATGGTGGGCGCATGTTGGCCAAAAATAGGGGAATACCTTTCTTCAATTGTTGTGGCTGTGTTTGTTTGAGTTGGCAGACTGATTTTTAGATTCTAAACGTCACTTTGATTCAAGAATAAAAGAAGAATAATGAAAATAAACTTAATTTTGCTTTGACAAACAAAATGACTTATACCATGTAGAATACTATATCCGGAGAATAAAGAGAATAAGTCATCTCACCTTATACTCTATAATTATTTATTCTTCTTATTCGGTCAGTAGACCCTACAAAATTATCAAACCGAAACATCTCTTATTCTAATATATCCGTCAGTAGACTCCACGTAATAACTTAGTCTGCAAACAAAATGAACTAAGATTACGAGAGTTGTTTAGATTTTAAAAAGTTGAAATAAATGAATTGATACCTCATTAATTGTTTAAAATTCCCTTACAGGCACCGAGGAAACTTAGCACAAATCGAATGGATTTTTTCTTTCTTTTAAAATTTTAATTTTTTTTTTAAAGTAGATAATTAAAAAATTTAGATAATAATGACTTTTCCAACATCCATGGTACCCACAAGCTCAAACAAAGATGAGATCGAGTAAACTTTATTCTGACTGTCCTCACTCACAAGGGCGTGAATCAATTATTTTACGAGGACAAATAGTTGAAATTTTAAGTTCATCCAGTTGACTCTTGTGCACGAGGACACGCAAAGATCCAACCAAAAAGACCTCATCTCGCGTGTGACTGCTATCCCATGATCATGTTAGCACTTTCATTTGTATATGCAGCCGTATTAGACATTTGAACTTTGAATATGACATCTAGATCAGTGGCATTTTATTTAAAAAATTAAAATAAATATCTTTTATAAATTTTAAATTATTTATTTGAATGCTATGTCTTAATAATTTGATTAATACTTTATCTCTATCTTATGTTGTAGACAAAGTTTATTGAATATTCACATCTATTCATATTTTCACTTCTTACTGTTAACGTTTGATCATGTCCAACACAGTATGCGTCGTCCGCACATCCTTCGCCTAGTGGGACCTCCCTCGCGCAACTGCGTTGGCGCTTGGAGGTCGCGAGTTTGACTCGCACGTTTCCCCTCTGTGTGGATATTCTGCCCATTTTTGGGCGTGTAATTGGGAGGGGAATTGGGGTTGGGGGGAGGCCTGAATTCGATTCCGAATCTTTAAGTAGAGTAGTCTGATCCTTAGCCGTCTAAACCATGTTCAAAAAAAAAAACACAGTAGTCGCCAACACAGAGACGAGGTCCTCCGTGCCTCTTCAATTGGATCTCGATATACCTCCATAGCCTACTCAGGGGAGTGAAGACTAAATTTATCATCTAATAAAAAAAGTACTTAATTCATCTTTAATCATCGTGAGTGAGAGAATATTGAGATAGATCCAACGGCTGAAGTCCAAAAAAGCTTATCCCCAACGTAATACACATATCCATATGTGATAAATCATAAATATATGACTTATCAAAGAGGACTATACATGTCAATATTCAGCGTACATGTGTTTCATAAATCATGAACTTGCCCCATCTTATGGGTGCAGTCCAAAAAAATAAAAAAAGAATTAAATCTTTCTTGACGATTGGTTCCATCATGCTTGATGTGTTTGTATAATCTAAACCTCAATTGCATGACTCATAAAAGTTAAAAAAACAAAAAATTAAATCCTAATAAACACTAAAATAAAATATTCCTATAGGCACATCCCAATAAAAATGAAATTTATTTTTTATTGTTTAGAAATTTATAAATCATCCAGCCAAAAATCAAATTGTACAAATACATCTAATATGGCGAAGTTGTCCTTAATTTTTCCTTTTTATTTTTGGTGCACCTCTGCACCTTATGTGGTGCAGCAAGTAATTATATACCAACTTTCTGTGTCGAGATCCGCATGGCATGTCACATTTGTTTTTCACCTTTTTAAGGCTGTGTTTGGCATAGCTTCTATTTGGAAGCATTTTTTAAGACTATTCAAAAGTTATAAGGGAAAAACTTTCAAGATTAAAAAAAGAAAAGTGAGATTGTTGTAAAAGAGTTGACTTTTGTAACAAAACAAAATTAGTTATAACATCTCTTCCTCAACTTGTAAGAAGTAAAAGTCAAAAATAACTTTCAAATAAAAATTTTATCAAACACGTCCTAAATAAGACGGAGAAGATGATGGAGCTTATGTTTCTGAGATCAAGAACATGAAACTTGAACTTGACGTTCTCTCTTTTGCGTCATGATTTGATAATCTCAGGGTGGCGTTTAGATGTGGCATGCCCCATCTCAACCTCATGTCAAGTGGTGCATTAGTTAGATATTTACATGTATATATAGAGGACCAAGATCGAATCTGGACAAAGTACGATTTTTTTGTTTAACTTGACGAGTGTTCTGCAAGGAATCGATAATTCCACTTAATTAAGTGATTGTTTTATACTTGAGCCTATCTTCGAGAAAATAATGCCACGAACAAGAAATAAAGTTTTCTAAATTCCCACATATTAGTGCCCTTAGATTTCAGAGAGTTTGCAAGAGAGCACATCACTCAGCAATAGCGTACGGCCGACCTCAACCTCACATTAACATTGCTCCCCGACGTGGGGGTGTTGTTATTATTCTTCTGGTGGCCGTGAGAGGAGGCTGACACGGAGAAGTTTGGATCGTCATATTCCAGCAATAATTATTTTTAAGATGTCAGGTGTAAAAAGTAGGTTCGTCTTTTAAGACGTAATTCATCGAAATTGACAATTTTTTCTTTGTTTTCGATTAAACAAGTTTTCAATACAACAAGAACACAAACACTATAAAAAAACACAAGATTATAATTATAATTTAAAATACACTCTAATGTGCGCCTAAATACAACTTAAACTACTGAACAAATATCACATTGAGATGTATTTTAAATTATGATTGTAATCTTATATTTTTAGTAGCATTTAAGTATTCTGTGTTATATTACATCGAGGTGCATTTTAAATTATTATTGTAATCTTGTGTTCTTTGTGATATTTAAGTGTTTTACGTTATATTCAAAACCTGTTGAATCGGAAACATATAAAAAGTTGTCACCTTTGATGAGCTGTAATTTGAATGACGAACTTACTTTACACATAACATTCTAAAATTAGTTATTGTCAGAGATCAAATGTTGTACTGATGGCGCATTTGTTTACGTTTTTTCAGTGTGAATAATGATTCTCAACTGCTTTGCCTTACCCACCTACAAAGTTTGCGGCCATCAGGATACTATTGAAAATAGGAATTAGCACGTTTGTCTATGCTAGTGCACATCTATTTTAAAAAAGACTGGTATTTTTCCCTCCTCAAGTGCACCGTAGGCACTGGTTACGGTGGGAGAAGTTGAGGGCAAAAATAATACTTAACTTCTTGTGTGCAAGAGGACAAAGTGAATTCTACCAATATCTTATTAGAAATTTAGAAGGGACTGATACATATGTACACCTTTCAAAATCCAACTCGTTCAGAATCTATCGTCAGCTTTTTTTAAATTGTTTTTGCTTCGAGTCATATCATCGATTCTCACATAATTTGGGCACTGAAAATTTACGCAAGAGCGCAAACAAACGCAACCTTAGACGATCTGGACTGGACACGGAGATGGCATCAACTGATAAAATAGTTAAAAGGTGAGAGTTCTGTCAGGCAAGTCGTGCGCGTGGCCCCGTCATCCGAGATCCCCCGGGGATAAAGGCGGGCTGCACCCAGTGGATAAGCTTTGGGACTCTTTTTGGCGCATGGGCGGGTGCTGGTTGGGAAGTGCAGACGGACCGGACCCCACCACCGCCAAAAGTAGAGGTGCGACTTTGTGCCACTGGCACCTGAAGTGACTTTCCATGAGTGGAGTCGGAATCAATTTCCAGAAGGACAAACTTTACAATCTCAAACGTCCAAGTATCTTTCCCAAAATTTGAACTTTGAAGATGCCTACATTGATTTTATCATCTTGGAAGTTCCTTTTTACGGGGTGATCTAGGGAGGGGCCAAGACCCAAAAAAAAGAGATCCTAGGGCAGGGCCAAAGCGTCTGTTGATCACCCGCATCATACTTCCTTTTCACAGGGAAGGCCATGGATACTCCAATTAGTAATACTTATTGCACTGAGTATGCATATTGTACTAATTCTCAGTACAGTAGATAAATAAAAAAAAATATATTTTAAATATTTTTAAGTGGACCTTAGGATGTCCTACATGTATGTACAGGTCGATTTCTGATTGGACGGCCTAAAAAATCTGAAAAATAAAAAATCGTTATTAGACTCGGCCCGCTAAGAGCATTTTTTACTGTAAGAGGGCGAGGTCATCATGTCGAGTTCATCAAAGAATTCTATAGTGGCCTCTTATAAGAGGGCGAGGCGAGAACTCAAAAAGCTCTCTGACGTGGAGAGACACCTTAGTGGGCAGAACTCCAATCTATAGGTATGCTCTCTTTAACATAACTCAATTTTCTTCTTTGTTTTTCATCATCTTCTCTCTCAATGCACTCCAATTCTCTTCTCTTCACTTCTCACGGTGGAACTTTGTCGACTTTAAATTCTCATCTTTTCTGTTTTCTCTTTCTAAAGAGGTATCCTTTCTTCTCCGGTCCAAAGAGATTTACCCAACTTCCATAGATACCAAAGCTTGTGGAGAAAATCACACTATCCATACAAACATATATCTCCCGCTGGCACATCCAAGGGCTCATGGTGCATGCCAAATATTATAAGGACGTGTGGATAGATTAGGCCATGATGGGTGCTTTTACAAAATTATGATATCTTCAAACACATACTTTCATCTTCACTTCCTTCGAAGGTACCATTCTACTTGAAGAAATAGAGTTACCCTTGGGGCTTCCAAAGCTTATGAATCACAATGACGAGCTTGACGTGATTGAGATGTTGCTTATGAGAAAGAAGATCACATCTCACAACTTTCTGAGAAAGCTTATAGAATATCCGAAGGAAATACAGAGCATCCTCACTCACAAAGGCATCAATTTGGCAAAGCAAGCAGAATAGACATTGAAGAAAATTATAGATATAAGGGATGAAGATATGGAGATTGCAATGATCGCCTTCACTATATGCCTAGCTAGAGCTCTCCTATTCCTACTCAAGATAATGTGCTACAGGAAAATCAACTCAGTGCGATATGTGGGATATTTAAAGGCAAATAGATCGGTATGGCAATCATAGCCTATCTCTACAGCGGGCTTACAACAGCTTCTATCGGACAACCCTCTTATGGTAGCATACTTCTCTTCTCTCTATGGATCGATCTTCACTTTAAGTTCAACCATAATGAAAAAGAGTTTCCCAAGATGTCGAAAATTTATCAGTGCATCCCCATTTATCACATAGCCAACATGATGAAATTTAACAATGACATGATCAACCACGTGCCCAACTTCAAAACACGAGCAGATTGGTGCAATTATCTCAAAACCATGCCCAGGAATGGCTTCAATTCTACACCTGCTCTTCATAAAAGAGGTGCCCGACCTCTAGTGGTGTAAGGCCACAAGCCGCGCAAGTGCTCGACCTCTAGCGGTATCCACGCGGTCTTCTTCTCGATGGATTGTCCTCGCTTTCTCGTTCAATGCAGCGTCCGCGGATCCCGTCTAGCTGTACGTAACTCTCCATGACATGCGGATTCTGATTTCCCATCGGACGGGAAGTGGAGCAGGCGGGAGGCGGAGTAGAGCCTCCAAAGGGGCTAGCCTTTGAAGGGGGGGCACCCAGGAGAGAGAGAGAGAGGGGAGAGGGAGGGGGGCGACTGGCTCAGGTCAAAGTTGTTTGCCTTTGACCTAGCAACGGTACTTTTATAATAAGTGGTTTTGTGTTTTTTTGAAAAAATCTACACCTATCATAAAACCCGTTAAAATATCCATCGACTTGAAAACTTTTTGCATGTAACCCTCTAGGCTCAAATACCAGTCCAATTAATGGCTCATTAAGTCCATTAACTCTTTACTGACCTGTTTAATTAATTAATATATTTATATTAATTAATCAGTCGAATTTAATGTCCTACAATTAATTCAGACGGGCTTTCGATCATGTTGGGTGCTGAGCAACACTACGTAAACCTAGAAGACATTGGGGTTCCGCAACCCACTAATGGAACCTTTCTGTCATCGTTTACCATGCAGATATAATCATTTATCTGTACAATGTTCCCGAATCGACCTAAGGTATAGTTTACTATTAAACCCTAGTTGGTTGATTCACTCGAATCAGATGCCACTAAACTATATCAGATAACTCTTTATTTGATATAGTGTCCATCTTGACCATGGACTTAAGCGTATCATTCCCAGAACATTCTTTCTCCTATTACCGAGAGCGGATGATCCTTTGTTGACCACCCAATCACCTTTGAGGGCATCTCCCTGAACCCGATCATTTGACTTATTGATATCCCATAGTTAGGGATTCGTTGGTCAAGGTCAAAGCTCAGAGATTTACCAACAAGATATCCTTGGTGTCTTAGGTCTAAGAACCATCCACGCAACCGTGACAAAGAATCGAGCTGGTTAACAGTTAGGTAGCTATCATCCAGCGATTCATGGTCGGATTAGTTTAGTGAATTCATTTGCCAATGAGAACCTACATGTCCAACATAGTGTCTCCACACAAGTGACTTATAGGATCAGTCACCCTTATTATATAAGCTGAAGAAACCTGTACTAGTCTATCTGGATGTCTGATGTCCTTCTCAAATATCTTCTGACTAGGAACAATTAAGAACATGTGTTTAAAACTCTTCAGTCCCGTAATTATGATCTCATCATAATCTGAAGACTATTGTACATGTCCATGGACTTCATCGTGAGAAGACAATTAATATCAGATTATATACGCAATGAAATTAGGCCATTTTATTAATAACTGAATAATACAGAGTATCCGAATGGCTTGTAGGTCACCTAGTACTAACAATCTCCCCCTTAGACTAAAGACAATCACTCTTATGCTGAATAGCCATATTCTCTAAGTGACGCTGAAACACATTTTGAAACAATGGCTTCAACAGTGGATTTGCTATGTTGTCGGCTGAGGGAACTCTTTCCACCACCACATCTCCTCGAGCAATAATTTCTTAGATCAGGTGAAAGCGCCTTAGAATGTGCTTCGACTTCTGATGAGACCTCGACTCTTTCACTTGAGCAATCGCCTCATTATTGTCACACAACAGTGGGATGGGGCCAGAGATGCTATCCACCACGCCATGATCGCCGATGAACTTCTTCATCTAGACTGCTACCTTGGCGGCTTCAGCAGCAGCAATATACTCAACTTTTGTCGTCGAATCAGTAGGGATTTCTTGCTTGGAACTTTTCAAGCTCATTGCTCCCCCGTTGAGAGTAAAAATAAATTTTGATGTTGACTTGCTATCATCTGGATCGGACTGAAAACTCGAGTCATTATATCCTTACAGCTTTAAGTCTGATCTTCCATAGACTAAAAATGTATCTTTAATTCTTCTCAAGTACTTAAGGATATATTTCATAGCCTTCCAGTGTTCATCACCTGGCTATGCCTAATGTCTGCTGGTAACACTTAGAGCATATGCTACGTCAGGTCTAGTACATAGCATGAAATACATAATAGAACCTATGGCTGATGCATAGGTAACTTTACTCATTAATGCCCTTTCTTCAAGGGTCTTAGGAGACTGACCTTTAGAGAGAAATTTCATGTCTCATCGGTATGAGACCTCTCTTGAAATTTTTCATGCTAAACCTTTTGACAATGGTTTCTATGTACATGGATTGAGTTAAAGCATGCATCTTCTTTGATCTATCTCTATAGATCCGTATTCCCAATATTTAAGATGCTTCTCTCAAATCTTATGTTCCAGCTGCGGGAAGCTTGCTTCAGTCCATAAATAGACCTTTGCAACTTGCATACCATATCTGGAGATTCTTTTGATGTGAAGCCTTCTAGTTGTATAATATATATCTCTTTTTCAAGGTTTATATTGAGGAAGGTTGTCTTCACATCCATCTGCCAAATTTCGTAATTACGGTACACAGCGATGGCAAGAAGTATTCTAATAGACTTAATCATGAAAACATGCGAGAAGGTCTCGTCATAGTCAACATCCTTTGACGATAGCCTTTCACTATTAATCTTGTCTTATAAGTCTCAATTCGTCAATTCGCATCGATTTTTCTTTTAAAGATCCACTTGCAGCCGATGAGTATTATACCTTCGAGCAAGTCTACCAAGTTCCAAACTTTGTTGATGTACATAGACTGAATTTCAGAATTCATGCCTTCTTGCCATTTTCTGGCCTCTGGACTCCTAATAGCCTCCTGGTAAGTCTTAGGATCATCATCCTCATTATAGAGTATCTTATAATCATCTCCACTGATATGCCTCACATATCTTTCGGGTGGTTTAGGTACTCCAACAGACTTACGATGTTCCTATGTGTGTTCTTGAACAAGTTCAAAAACTGACAGTTCATCTGATGAACTTATGACAATTTGTGGACCTAGAACTTCTTCAAGAGTTATTTTACTTCCACTATCCTTTTGGAGAATGTAATCTTCTTCCAAGAAGACTGTTCTTTTGGCTACAAACACTTTTTATTCGCCAGGATGATAAAAGTAATACCTGTAGGTTTCCCTCGGATACCCCACAAATCTACATTTGTCAGTTCTGAACTTCAGCTTATCTGAGCCATGTCTTTAACATGAGTAGGACATCTCCAGACTTTAACATACTTAAGGTCTGGTTTCCTTCCTATCCATATCTCATATAGAGTGGATTCAACAGGTTTGTTGGGTACCTTGTTGAGGATATACATAGCAGAGCTAAGTACATATCCCTATAGGGACACTAGTACTTTAGACACGCTCATCATGGATCGCATCAATTCCATCAATGTACGATTCATCCTTTCTGATACACAATTCATTTGAGGTGTATAAGGAGTTGTAAGCTGAGAAAGGATACTATTATCCTTTAAGTAATGTATGAACTTTGTACTTAAGTATTCTCCACTACGATCAGATCGAATGATTTTGATACTCTTTCTAATTTATTTCTCCACTCTATTTTTAAATTCTCTAAATTTCTCAAAGGCTTTTGATTTGTACTTCAATAAGTACACAAAACCATACCTTGAGAAGTCATTAATGAATGTAAAGAAATAGGAGAAACCACTAATGATTTGGATAGACATAGGATTACATACATCAGAATGTATTAGTTCCAATATGTCTTTGGCTCGTTCTCCACTTCCAGTAAATGGAGATTTAGTCATTTTACCCATTAAACATCACTCATAAGTTACATATGATTCAAAATCAAATAAATCTAAATATGCATCTTTATGCAATCTTTAGAGTATATTTTCTCCAATGTGACTAAGCCTACAATGCCATAGGTAGGGTTTGTTCACTTCACACTTGCTCTTCTTAAGAGCATAATTGACATGCAGACTATCATGAGAAACATTCATCAAATACAATCCATTACATAATGATGCAGATTAATTTATTTTTGAAATAAATAAAACAACTATTGTTCCCAATGGACAAAGTATACCTAATGTTATCAAAACTTGAAATAGAAATAATATTTCTTATTATGCTAGGTACACAATAACATTCTTCTTATGAAATATAGTTTCCAGATGGTAGCCTAAGATTCACTGTCCCCACAGTGATCGCCGCAACTCTTGCGTCGTTACCTAGCCTTAGCTCCACCTTGCCGGTCATCAGCTTACGCCTTCTTGTCAGCACCTACGTATTATTGCATATATGAGAAACACATCCAATATCTAATATCCATGATGTATAATCTCTAATTGACAAATTTACATCTATCATATAGATGCCTGAAGCGTCTTGCTACTTCATCTTTCCTTGAGCCTTGTCTTTGAGGTATTCTTTGTAATTCCTCTTCTAGTGGCCCTTCTTATGATAGTAGAAGCAATCACCCTTCTCAGCTCCTTTGCCTTTGTCCTTCTTTGTGACCTTTGGCTGTTCCTTGCCTTTGCCTTTCTTAAAGGCTTGAACTGCCTTTCTCTTCTTGTTGGTGTGAGTGCTTAAAATGGGTGTGTGATTATCATGAAAAAAAACTATGTTGTTTAAGTAAAAAATAAACCTATTAAAAAGAAACTAAGTGATGTGATCGCTAGAAACTTTTGACTAAAAATTTTCAAAAGAAGATTTGATCGCCTACCTGTTTGGATGTGGGAGATGTTGAGCTCTTGGTTCCCCTCCTTTAGCCGGCGGAAGAAAGAGAGCCCTTTCTTGTCTTTGTTCTTGCTTTGGCTGCTATTGAGTTTTGACGATCGTCCAGATTCCTTGTTGTTCGCTGTTGATTCCCTCCCCTTGATTCTCCTTTATACTTTGCAAGAAATAGAAAGAAATAAAGAACAATGATGAGAACTTAAGAAGAAATAGTATCCATTCCAGAGAAAAAAATTAAACATCTAACTAAACAGGTAAACTCACTTGCTGAGTGGTCTTTTAAACTCCTTTAACAAATAGGTTTGGAAAATAATACTGATGTGTGTGTGTGTTGCATGGAGTGATGTGATGAAAAATGTGAGACTAATGGAATGAAAAATGTGAGAAGTATGCAGAAATTAGTTAAAAGCTAAGCTGGATGGCCCCTAGAAGCCTTGGTCTTCAATGGATTTTGGACGGATGAATAAAGGATGCCGACTTCTAGAAGTAGCAGCACCTCAGCGTTCGGACGTCGTCAAGCTTCTTTTCTCCAATCGCCACCAAAATAATTACTAATTATCACTCAACATCACTCCCTGTCACTCGTTCAAGAGGCAGGGTATTATAGACTTCTTTGCATTCGCGGATTTACATGAAGAAATCTTGAGATTTATCCAGCTTAACCAACACATAAATATAGATTAATTTATCTTTATCCGTAATTAGTCTAAAACGCGTCGCCCATGGGAGACGCCTTTCAGACTGATTAAGATAAAGATAAACATCCGGGAAAAGTTTATCTTTATCTGTAATTAGATAAAACGCGTCGCCCTGTAGAGACGCTTTTTAGACTAATTAAGATAAGGATAAACATCCGGAAGAGATAGAAACGACTTAGGAAACTTAAATAGGAATAAACTCTAAATGGCGTCTACACAAGTTGACGTCTTTTAGACTTCTTTATATTTTAACTGAAATTTGAGTTAAAATCAATTTAATTAATTAACTGAAATCATGTTTGTTTGACCCGACACTATTTAAATAATTAACTCAATCAATAAAAATTAACCAATGATTAAATATCAGACCATTCTGAGGCATTATTATATGATATGAAATTTACTCGAAATGATGTCAAAATTAACGTGTCTACAGCTGCCTCACCTTGGCATCGTCTTTGCAAGGGAGTGAAATGAAATGGAATGTACTGAAAAGGTGATGCCAAGGTGTGATGAGACACGCTCTCAACATCACACGATTGGAATTTTTATCAAAATCATCGATGAAGATAACTCAAGGAGATCAATGGAATCAATCCTGTCTGGATGAGGTAGACAAGGAAATAAAATAATGTCGATCAACTTCCACGGAGTGGGAAGTACCTCAGGTCGTAGACACTGTAGGTTTCATCATAGGGAGCGATTGCCAGCCAATGTGGACGTGCTGCAGCCATGATGGATCTTAAAAGAAAACAAGAAATATTTGATAAAGAGTTTAAGAAATGATAGAATTCTAAGGATATCTTCAAGCGAACCTTAAAGATAATCAAGATACTCAATTCAGAATGGAATAATTCATATCATGTTAGAATTATTTGATTAATGGTCTGAAACTTAATCAATAATTAATTCTTATCACAATGATTTCAAAGTCCTATATGATGCATGCTGGGCTAAAGGAAAAATATAAAGTCAAAATAAAATATAAGTTAATCAAGGATAATATTGTTAAATTGTCATTAATGAGTCAAGATATCGATTCTTATAATTCAGTGCTAAGCCGAAGTTCGTTTATCCACGACCGTTTCACAAAAGGTGGAACCATCGTCCCCACTAATTAACAATTAAACGGCCTATCCGTGCGATTAAGAATTCTCTGAAATTATCACTATTTTTGTTATAGGGGAACTCAAATTCCAGTTTCATTAAAATCACAAGGTCCTTGATATACTCTAATAAATACTTAACATATAGTAATGATGATGTAAATTAACTGCATGAAAGAGTATAAGGGTAGAGATAACCGTATTTTTAGCTACGGTCGAGACTCATAAATTTCCACAGTGGGATCTTTTTGAGATTTTCAGCTTCATTTGAATTTTCCTGATTTTCCTGCACTCAAAAATCATTAGTAATTTCAAACAAGTGTTTAATTAGGCATCAAAATATGGAATTTCGGGTAAATGACATAAAGCTTTAAACATGTCGTGTCGCGCCGACGCCCTTTAACCATCTAAAATGCGTCCCTGTTCCACGACGCCTTTTAAGTCGCAGAAACAGATTTTAGCTGTTCTCTACTCGAATTCCAACTCTTCCTAGGCCTATCCCCTTTCCAATCCGGAAAGGTCTTCCTAAGATCGCGATTGCTTCTATATAAACATTATTAACTCGTTTCCAAGCAATCCTACCACAATCTAGAGATCTAAGGTTGAGTTTTTCTTCAAGGTTCAAGGGTTTTCCAAGGCTTTCAAGGTTTCGAAGCTTCAAGAAGGAAGAAACTCGGGAATAAGATGAGTTCTTCAAACAAAAGGATGAGGAGGTCGCTGGAGAAGATCTCCGATATGGAGAATCACGCTATTGGAAGGGATCCCAACCTCCAAGTAAGTTGAATTAGCTTTCCTTCAATTCTTCTTCTTCAATCTCCTCTTTTTCCTCCATGTTCTTCATGTTCTTCAAATTCTTCAATTGATCCTTTCTTCTATTTTCCAAACATATCCCATGTTTCCCGGTCCAAGGAGATTCACTTCTCTCCCTTGGATTCGAAAACTTGCTGAGAGTCCCAAACTTTCCATGCAAGCCTTCATCTCTAAGTGGAATCTATAAGGCTTGGTGGTTCATACTAAGCACTACAAGAGCCCAAACGTAGATTGGGCGGCCATGGGTGCCTTGATTGAGCAATGGCATCCTCAAACCCACACGTTTCTCTTCCCTCAGTTCGAGTGCACTATCCTTTTAGAGGAGGCTGAGCTCCTGTTAGGTCTTCCAAAGATCAAAGATAAGATGGCTCTGACGAGGGAAAGGATCATCGGCCAACAACTATTGACATCAATCATGAAGGATCCCTCAAAAGCTAAAGGGTGCCTTACCAACAGAGGGATCAACCTTGCAAAGCTTGCTGAATGGACCTTGTATGAGATTGATGATCTGAGGGAGGATGAAGCTGAAGACGTGACAAAAGCTTTCATCACGTGCCTTGCTGGGGCTCTGTTCTTTTCCACGCAAGACAACATCCTGGAAGATGATCACATCAGCGCGATCTGCGCGATCTTCGAGGGGAAATCCATTAGCACTGTGATCTTGGCCTACCTCTACAGTGGGCTCTCTGCGGCGTCCACGGGTCGTCCTCCTTACGGGTGCATGCTGCTCTTCGCTTTGTGGGTCGAGCTACACTTCAAATTCAAGTACTGCACGAGGATGTCAGCAAGACCGTCTCAAATCTACTTGAACAACCCGATCTACCACATCTCCAACATCGTGAAGTTCAACGAGCGGATGATCAACAAAGTACCAAAGCTCACGACCCGAGCCGACTGGAGAGAATATCTAAGATGCATGCCGTCCAACAGGTTTGACTTTTCTCCACTTGCACTTGTTGGAAAGCCCATTAGAGTACGTCGCGCATCCAGTGCAGAACTTAAGTTGATCGGGGCTACTGAGCTCGTCCTGTACAACCCCCATCGATGCTATCCCCAACTCACCCTGCCTTGCCATGAATTCCCCGAGTTCTCTGAAACATCTCCGATCAAGAGGCGAGCTTTGGAATCCGATAAGGACTACGAAGCTACAGACCTTATTTCTACTTTGTGGAACCTTGGCTTCAGTTATCGTGTAAAATCCTCTAAAAATAGAGATAGAGGATTGAAATTTCCATACGTTCAAGCACTTCATGAACTTCTTCCTTAAATGTTCCCTTTTCTTTTTCTTTTCCTGATGTAATAGATGATTTTATTGAATAAAGAGTCATTTTTCATGCCTTGAAACCCTTCCTTAACTTCCTGTGATATGTCCATGATTTTTCTTAACGAAAACTGGATTTTTCCTTAAACTATGACAGTTCGGGTTTACTAAATCCCAAAACGCGTCCACTCCGAAAAACGCCTTTCAAAGATAATTCATTTTCCAATAATTAGCCATTAATCTTCAAAATCCCGATTTAAGCTTAAAATGCGTCTACTACCCCAGACGCCTTTCAACTCTCTCTCTTACTTTTTCCAGAACTCCACCATCAATTTTGTGATTAATCCACTGAAATGCGTCTGCATGGGTGGACGTCTTTCATAATCATGCCTTGTACGGTTCTGACCAGAATTGGCGGTAACCTGAAACGTATCGCTATATGTAGACGCCTTTTACTCAATTTCAAACAGCTGGCCTTGCCGCTTCAATTTATGCGCCCTAAAACGTGTCGCTGTACCCAGACGCATTTTAGACTTTCTTAACAGAACCCGCGAAGGCCCCCTTTTCTTTCTCACTTTTCTCAAAACTCTCTCTCTCCTCAAGCTCTCCTCTCAGGCGATCACCTTCTCCGGCGATCTCGCCCTCTCTCCCTCTTAACTCTCTCTCTCAATATCATGGAACGCGGCGAAGGATCCCGCAAGACCAAGGCTTTAGCGAAGAAGCGACGAACGGCGGCTCCCGTGGAAGAAACTCACGAGGAAGTGTCGGCCGAACTCGCCGAGGTGGTGGCGTTCTTGGAGGAGGAGGAGGATCCTCCCGTGCCGGTGGCCATAGAAGAAGAAGGGGAGGGCGACCTCCACGTGGTAAGCTTTTTGTGGTTTGAAGGGAGTGAGAAAAGGAGGGAAGAAAGGGGTTCTTCAAGAACCCGGAATCGGGTCCTGAAAGGCGTCCAGACCAGGTGACGCCTTTCAAAACGGCATTTCCCTGGTCCGACGCCATTCAGACAAAATTCCCAATTTTTAATTGGATAGAAAATGCTCCAAGTCGCGTCAGGAAATGTGGACGCCTTTCAATAGGCGTCCATATGACTCGACGCCTTTTAATCCAGGAATGCTTTGTTTGTTTTTATGTTCACTAACTGATGAAATTCTTGTTTTTTTATGTGCAGGGAACTATGAGGGCGAGAATTTCCTGGGATTTGGTCATTGGTGCATATAGGGGACTCCCGGATTTCTAGAAGGCGCGCCTGCGCCGGATGGGATTTGGTGAGGTTTTAGATATCAAGCCATTTTGGCTCGATCTAGTCCTCCTGCAGGCGCTGCGGGAGAGGTGGCATGCGGAAAGCTGGGCTTTCCTAATGCCGTAAGGCCATATGGTCCCAACCCTAGAGGATGTGGCCAGGATCACTGGCCTCAGGGTAGATGGCCGGCCGGTAAGTGGGGTGACTTACCCCAACTACCAAGGGTTGGCAGAGGCATTGTTAGGTATAGAGGGGTGTCTAGCTTGGGTAGAGAGTCTAGGATAGTCCCTAGGGTAGAGGTAGAGGCTGCCCTAGGATTAGATGAGCCCCGGCGTCGGTCGGATGAGACCCGGGAGGAGTTCAGGGATAGGTTAGCAGAGTCATCCTCCCTTGTGTACTGCAGTGACCCTAGTCAGGAGGAGGAGGTAGATCGACAGCTTAGAGTCTTTTTGGTCTTTTTCTTTGGTCGGTTGCTCTTCGGTACGAAGGGCGATCACATTCATTGTAGGTTCTTGTATTTGTTAAATGATTTAGATAGTCTAGGGGAGTATGCATGGGGTGCGGCCCTTCTGGCCCACCTATTCGCAGACCTGTCTGCGGTCACGCCTGACCATGAGACCACCATCAGCGGCTTCTCGCCGTTCCTTCAGATATTAAATCGTCTTTTTATTTGTTTATAATATGCAATGTAATGAAATGATTTTTCTAACCTATATGTTCATGTATGCAGGTGTGGAGCTACTACTACTTCCCGCTCGACCGAGCGCGGATAGTACGACCCGGTGCCGTCCCATTGGCCTACCGTTGGCAGCCAATTTTGGACACAGCACCCCAGCACCACCAGCTGACGGCCCTCCGTCGTCAGTTCCTCGACTACCCTGAGTTGCTGGTGAGTTCTTAACTTGTTCAATTAAATGCAATCTGTTATTCATTAAATGCAAGTTATTTATATGAATACATCTAACTTGTATGCAGGTGATCTGGCGTCCATACATGGGCATGGGCGAGGAGGGCCAGCCGTGGGTGACGGCTGGCCAGAGGCGGTTCGGGAGGCAAATGTGGTTGCATTGCCTCAACAAGATCGAGCCCCTCCGCCTGCGGCTCGTGATGAGGACCCTGGGCCTCCACCAGGAGTGGATAGACGAGGAGGTCCCAGAGGGCGTCGGACGGAGCATGAGGGGGAAGCAATCCCCCACCGATTGGCGTGCCAAGTTCCCGGAGCAGTACGAGGACTGACACCGCCGCGGCGTCAGGGTGGAGTCCCGGGCGGAGAGTAGCGAGGCCTACCTCCAGCAGTACTAGGCCCACTACGCCGATCAGCTTCAGCTCCTCTGACCACTCGATGTGAGTATGCATTCATGCGTCTTTCGTTTTATTATTATCTTAATTTATATTTGTGAATGAATGTATGTATGTGTGGTATGCAGGATGCACGAGATGCCGTGTGTAGACACGCTAATTTTGACGTCATTTCGAGTAAATTTCATATCATATAATAATGCCTCGAAATGGTCTGATAATTAATCATTAATTAATTTTTATTAATCTTTTTGAGTGTCGGGTTTGACAGACATGTTTAAGTTAATCAATTGAATTGATTTTAGCTCAAATTTGAGTTAAAATATGAAGAATTCTAAAAGACGTCTACCCAAGTGGACGTCATTTAGACTTTATTCTTATTTTAACGTTTAAATTTGAATTTTAATCAATTGATTAATTAACTAAAAGGCGTCTGGACATGTCGACGCGTTTTAAGTTTCCTAAGTGGTTTTAACTTCCCCTCCGGATGTTTATCCTTATCTTAATTAGTCTAAAAGACGTCTACACAGGTGGACGCGTTTTACCTAATAAAGATAAAGATAAGTTTTCTCGGATATTTATCCTTATCTTAATTAATCTGAAAGGCGTCAGCCAAGGTAGACGCGTTTTAGATAATTACAGATAAAGATGAATTAATCAGTATTTATCTGTCGGTTAAGATGGATAAATTCGGATTTTTTGCTATGTTAATCTCGAACGCAAGAAATGCCTATAAATACCCTGCATGTTGAAGAGTAAAAAAAAAAAAAAAAGAAGAGAAGAGAATTGAATTAAGTTGAGCCATAGCGTTATAGCGAGTTGAAGATTGAAGCAACGTCGTAACGCCGGAGCGCTGCCATTTCCAGAAGTCGGCGTCCCTTTCAAGATCTTCATCCTTTCAAAGCTTCAACCGACTGGGCATAAGTTTTTCATTACCGCAATCATTTTTCATCTTCATTAGTTTTATTCTTCATATTCACTTCATGCAAACACACACCACAGCATAATCTTTCAAAAACCTACTTGATCTAAGGGGTTTCACAGCCATTTAAAAAAGTAAGTTTGCTGTTTTAAATATGCTTAACATCATGATTAGTTCAGATATTGCTTCTACTTAAATCCTCATCATTGTTCCTTCGTTTTCTGTTTCTGTCTCTACTGCACTCAACAACAACGAGAGATTCAAAAGGGGGAAATCAAGCTCAAAGCCAGAAAGACTTCTGGACGATCCTCAACCTCAAATTCCACAGCAAGAACAAAGAAGCAAAGAAAGGGCTCTCTTTCTTCAGCCGGCTGAGGAAGGGGAACCAAGGACTCAATCTTCCGCGTTTAAAAGGTAGGCGATCATATCTCTTTTGAAACTTTTTAAGTTAAAAGTTTCTGGCGATCACTGCACTTTAGTTGCTGTTTTTAATAGGTTAGTTTACACTAAACAATATAGATATTTCATGTTAATCACACGGTCATTCTAAGCACCTACAGCTTTTTTGGCGATCACGGTGGGACTTGGTCTCGCCATCTTTTAGTTTCTTTTTGTTCTTGCTATCATCATATCGGGCACCCACGGTGCACCATTTGTGTCTCTGGACACGTCCTCACCAATTGGTGAGTGTTTAGTTTAATTAATTTCCCTCGTGCACCACGTGCACACCCCAGTGGCAAGATCTTGCCCTCCCCTTGATTAATTCCAAAAGCTGTTTTTGTGATAAAAATGATGTGTGATTGATTATTTTTTCTAGTTGTTTAGTTAGTAAATCATCCTGTTTAAAATCTGGAACTAAAAAATTTTTGCCTGAGTCGATTGTTTACTGCTTTTTACTTTGTTTGAGGAGGATTCAACCCAGAAAATCCTCCTGGAAAATTGTTTCTGCGAACTGAAAAGCGTCCAGGATCGCTGACGCGTTTTAAAACCGCGTCAACACCCCTAGACGCCTTTCAGGCTTCACAGTTTCTCTGTTGTCTGCATCTGCTTCTGCGAAAAATTAAGTTCTGTTTTGAATAGCGTCGACTACCATCGACGCGATTCAGACAGTTTCTTAATCTTTTTCAGTTTCCAGATTTCTGTGTTTTGAGTGCTAGCTACCCATTACTTACTAAGCATTAGAGGCCATCCAGGCCACAGGACATACGCATTGAGGCTAATACCCTCCTCTTCTTAGGAACACATTACTCGACGTCAGCAACTCTCTCTGATTGGGTTGGTCCCTTGATCAGACTAGAGAAGTTGACGTTGAGACCTCCATAAGTCCCCAAAATCAAGGTATTCCTCCTTGATCATCGGGCTGGTTGTACCAATTGAAGTCCTGGTTAGATTCTGAAGCGTTGTGAGAGAAAAGCCCTAGAGAATAACGGTGGAAATTGAACTGAAACTAGGATCCTTTCCCCGAGCGAAATTGTGGTTTAATCCAATTCAAATAACTCAACAAGGAATCCTAAAATCACGTTAAGCATCCACTTGTTTGATTAATCTCTGTACAACTTGTTTGATCAAATCTTTGAAAAGGGAATCTAACATCATGTTGCTACGATCAGGTAGGGACTTGAGTGTGGCTCCAGACGCCATGGTTAATTACGAGGGAGATGCTAATGCCCCTCGGGATTCTGAATACAACTATGAGAGTGGGAGAGATGCTGATGCCTCCCGTAGTTCTATCCCCATTCCATATCGTCTAGATGGGAATGTTCGGACACCTCTTTTGCCTCCACGTGATCAATATCCTGATCCTCTTCCGCATGAATATGCGATCCCTAACCCTGATCTTGAGGGGGACATGAATCAGAATGATCCCTCATCCTCTGATCCTACGGATCTCATCAATGCTCTGGGAGTTCTTGCCTCCCGACTGGACCCTCAGCAGTTCGAGGCGATCCAATCTATTTTGAAGGGGAAGGCACCCATACAGCCTGCCGAGCCGAACCCTGTGGCTCCCCCTGCTGTTCCTCAGCAACCTTCTTTTCCTCCTCCTTATATCCATCAGGCCGTAGAGGGCCTTCATATTACTTCTCGGCCAGCTGGGCCGCAGCTTTCATCATCTACGCAACCGGCTAGACCGCAAACACCTGCTTATCAAAATGCCCTCGGGCTTGGCGGAAGCTCTGCCGGACCTCCCCTCTATTGTCCACCCTGCCCAGCGTACTCTAGGCAGCAGGCCTACCAAGTACCTCCTCCTCCTCCTCCTCCCCAAGCAGATCTGACCACACAAACGCTGCTGGCCAAAATGGAGCGTATGGATGAGCAATTTAATAACCTCCAGAAAATGATGGGGGTCAAAGCTGTGCCAGAGATCAGTCTACCGAGTCTGCCAGTATTCCATCTGCCACCCTCTGAGATGCCAGTGTACCGAAAGTACAACGGTACTGGTAACCCCTTCACACATCTGAAGGAGTTCATGTATGAATCCTCTTTCTGGCAGAATGATAAGAGGTCGTTGGCCTTCTTGTTCAGGAGATCTTTAGAGGGACCAGCCCTCGAGTGGTTCTTTTCCCTGGAACCCTCAGAAGTAGAAGATTACGGTATCGTTTCACGCAAATTTATTCAACGATACCAGGACAGAGTTGCACCCTCCTTGTCTATCACGAACCTCATTGCAGAAAAGATGAAACCTGATGAGGAGTTTGTCAGTTTTGCTGACAGGTGGCGAGGTCTGGCTGAAAAGGTGAAGGATCACTTGTCCGAGTCCGAACAAGTGAAGATGTTAATTTCTAATGCCACGCCCCAGTTCAAGCTCGTCCTCTCCTTGAACAATTTGACTAACATGGCGGAGCTCTATGAAAGAGCACGGTACTGCCAGAATGCTTTCAAGGACGCTACATTCTCTAGCGTCTTTGATCCTCATAGACCTAGCAGGCCTCCGCCTCGGAAGCCCGCAGTGCCGAACTCTTCCAGCACAGGTCCGACTACTGAGGGCACGCTCTCTCATGAGCAAGTGAGCACCATGAACAATAACTCGCCCCAGTTCGTGAGGAGTCAGCAGCAGTACTAGAAGCCACAGCAGCAAGGGTACAGACAACAGCAGAACCCCCAGTACCAACAACAGTATCAACGGCCCCAGCAGCCGAATCAGAATCAGAACCAGCAACAGCTACACCAACAGCCGCAACGGCAACAGCAGTATCAGCAGCAGCAACAACCACAGTACCAGCCGCGCACACCGCCGGCGTACCACAATGTCCCTCCTCCTGGTGACTACAACCAGCAGAGGAGACCTCCAGGCCCGAAGAGGGCAGAATACCCGGCTCTCCCAGAATCCTTGGCCGATATCTTCAGTGCTTTAATGGCAGCCAATGCCTTAGTTTTGCCAAGGGAAAAGGCCGTCTGGCCTCAAAATGCCGATACGTCCAGGTATTGCTACTTCCATAGGCAACCTGGGCATACCATTGACACCTGCTTCCAATTCATAGATTATATTCATGATCTCAACGAGCAGGGCGGCATAGACTGGGAGGAAATGAAGAAATACATAACAGCCCTGAAGGCGAGGAGATCGCAACAGCAGCAGCAGCAGCAGTAAGCAAGACCACCAGCACAAGCAGCAGCACCACCCAACATGGGCATAGTGCAGAATCCACTTCCGGAGCACCAGAACCAGAACCAGGTTGCTCCCATTCTAACGAACAGCCAGTCTGAGGCTGGTCGTGGGCAACAATGGAGGATAGAGAACTCTTCCTCTCTTTATTCAACGGGTCACGTTCAAAGTACCGCAGAACGACTACCACGACGCACCATCCACATACCCAGACCACAACCCGTTACCATTACCCCTCTACCCACACCCACATATCACTCGCCCTCACCCAATAACCCACTACCACTACCCACCTTCCTTAGACCCATTACGCCCCGCACTCCTGCGCCTCCATCATATACCCCCCCGCAAACCAATAACGCGCCCCTTTTACCATCTAGGCCATTACTACGCGTACCATTTCCTACTTCACCCATTACCACTACCACCTACCCAGATATGCCCCAACCATCCAGACCGCTATTACGCGTACCATTCCCCACTTCGCCAACCACTTACCCATCTACCATCCAACCATCTAGGCCTTTAATCCGCACTGCGCCATCACCACCTAACCCTACGCCATCACCACCTAACCCAACGCCACCACCTACGCATCAACCCTCCGCACCGCTTACGCCACCCGATTCTGCGGTACTCAAGGTGTCACCCGGATCCTCCACAGTCGAGGAACATGCGCTCCGGAGTGGAAGGATTTTCAACAAGGTCTTTCCTCAGTCCACAGTCAGAGACGGCCCATCACAGCCGACTGAGGAAGCCCATAATGAAGAGAGTGCACCAGGCACTCAATACGACTTGTTGAAACATCTGGACAAAACACCGGCACGGATCACTGTACTTGAATTGATTAAAAGGTCCAAGATTCACCAAGAAGCCTTAATGGAATACCTACAGAAGGTGATGGTTAACGAAGACGTGCCGGTAGAGAAAATTGCAACACTACTAGTTCCTCAGGGGGATCAGCCCTCAATTACATTCCACACATCGGAACTAGCACCGCCAGCCGCTAGAAGCATGGCTCTGAGCATCACGGTCAATATCTGCAAAAAGGCCGTGGATGCATGCCTGGTTGATACAGGGGCTTCAATTAACGTTTTACCTCCGAAGACCCTGGAGCTATGCGGTGTGCCCAAGGAGAAATGGCTGCCTAGCCCCATCTCAGTTACGGCATATGACAATTCTACCCGTTCCCCTCTGGGAATGGTTTATTTAAAGGTGGAGCTAGGTCCAGTAAGTCTTGCAGAGGTCGAATTTCATATTCTAGAAATCGACCCTTCCATAAATGCCATTCTGGGACGTCCTTATATCAAAACTCTTGAGGCGATTCCTTCTACGAATCACCAATGCCTCAAATTCCCTTACAAAGGACGAATTATTAAAGTGACGAGCATGCCGATCCTTGCTGCTGCTCATACATTGAATATTAAATCTGCTGTTTTACCTGGCCGACAACCTTTTCTGTCGGTATTACAGGTCTACCATCCAGTGGCTGATCCTTTGAAAGCCGCTACCATTTCTCCATACGCATTAAATGCTATCAAAAGGGGGAAGTGCATGAGTACCCCGGGATGGAGAATCAAGATGAAGAACGGCTACGAGCCTGAGAAAGGTCTGGGCACACAGTTGCAAGGCAGGACCACTCCTGTTAAAAATCACCGGGCAGCACCCGGAAGCGGTCTGGGCTATAGGCCGTGGAAACTGAAGCAAGACAGGGTTCAGCAAGAAGATGGTCAAGAAATTTTGGAAACAATGTCCACACCACTTAAAGAAGGCCGAGATCCCTTAACGTGGACCCTATGTACACACTTTGTGAAAGGGCCCATACTTAGTCACGACAACACGGTGGTCATTACTTCATGTTTTGACTTCCATGACATATATGGGAGGGATTTGGCCAGACATTGTTCCGAATTACTTACGTACCAATCCTTGGAGGCTCTGCGGCCTATGAAGAGGAGAAAATTCCATGACCCTGAATGCGAATGGTACAGGTGGTTCGACCTGAGGGACCTATACATAGCACTGAACAGACTATTTCTGGATCCTGCAGAACCCAAGTGGCCACCGCAGATTGACGAGCTAATTGAGAGCCCTGGCGCAATCTTTGATAAGCGGATACTGCTGTCCGAACAAACTGATGAAGGGGAGCCAGATGACCCCTATGAAGCTGGTTATACAACAGATCTGCTCTGGAGGGGGACATATCCTTCACATGTCTTCATACTCCATACTCTTTTTCGTACACTACTCTTGACCCCGACTTGGTCGCGGGTCATAATTGAAGATATTCCACGGGCCCCGCCCGTTATGATAACTCTGTCCCCTCGGGACTTTATTCCACAACCTCCTCTCGACCTAGAGAGGATGTATGATTTGATCTGGGACATATTGCTATATGATCCCCCTAATCCTCTGGCCTTGGTGCCACTTCCTCCGTCCGATTCCCCTTCCATTTGTATTCACTCCTACTTCATGTATAATTCCTCCGATATCCAAAAAAAAACGCCAATTTTACAACAAATTCTTCCCAAATCATTATCGAGGAAACATCTTACTTGTCCGATTACACCCCATCGCGCGGGTCCGTCGGTCAAGATTCTCTCCTAGATCTACTCTGTCCCTCCCCACGGGAGGATTCCCCTGTATTTCCACTTGTATCCCAGCATTTTCATCATGCTTCATCTTCGTTAGGTTATAATAGTGAAATTAGGCAGTCTAGTCAGGTTAGGAAGTCTAGGAAGCCTAAGGGTAGGCAAATTCCAGAAAGATACCTCCAGGATTTAGCTGATAAATGTTCCTTTTACTCTTTAATCCCTCAGCTTTTAGAAGATCCAATCCAGATGCCAGAAGATTGTACAGATGATGAGTCGGTCAATGATGGGTACGGGGTATATGAGTTAGTACATGAAAAGGACCCCATTGTTGAAGATGAGGAAGATGATGAGGACGCAGCTGAGGCATATGCCAGTGGAGTGAAGAGATTTGATGAACCCTCAGCTGCCGTAGAAGAGCCCACCAAAGAAATAAACTTAGGGACTGAAGACGAACCTAAGGTTGTCCTCGTCAGTAAAAATCTTTCTGCAGAGGATGAAAAGGCAATGGTACAAGTGCTTAAGGATTATAAGGACACTTTCGCCTGGAGTTATGAGGATATGCCGGGGTTAGACTCATCTTTAGTTGAACACAGGTTAACATTAAAGGATGGAGCTAATCCGGTCAAGCAGAAATTAAGGCGATTCCACCCACAAATGGCTTTAAAGATGAAGGAAGAGGTCGACAAATTACACAAAGCCAAATTTATTAGAGTTGTCCTTTATCCACAATGGGTAGCCAACATAGTCCCGGTTATGAAAAAGGACGGGAAGGTCAGAATTTGCATTGACTTCCGCGATCTGAACCGGGCATGTCCTAAAGATGATTTTCCATTGCCTCATATTGATGTACTCATCGATAACACTGCTGGCTATGAGACATTATCGTTTATGGATGGATTTTCGGGATACAACCAGATTAAGCTGGCAGAAGAGGATCAAGAGAAGACTTCATTCACTACACCTTGGGGAACATATTGTTATGTCGTCATGCCATTTGGATTGAAGAACGCTGGAGCCACTTATCAAAGGGCTATGATGGCAATATTTCATGACATGATGCATATAGATTTGGAAGTGTATGTGGATGACTTATTGGTTAAGTCTAAAACGAAGGCTGAGCATGCCAAAGTTTTGGCAAGGGTATTAGAGAGATCGAGAGAATATCAGTTGAAGATGAACCCCAAGAAATGTGTATTCGGGGTATCTTCAGGAAAATTGCTTGGATTCATTGTCAGCAAACGGGGAATTGAGATCGATCCCAATAAGGCGAAGGCTATCAGAGAAATGCCACCTCCCAAAAACTTGAAAGAGTTAAGAGGATTAATCGGGAGGTTACAATTTATTCGCCGTTTTGTCTCCCAGCACTCACAAAGGTGTAAGCCGTTTTACGAGCTTACCAAGCCAGGAGTCAAATTCAATTGGGACGATAAGTGTCAGGAGGCATTTGATGGATTAAAGGACTATTTGGCAAGTCCTCCTGTTTTGAGACCACCATCTTCAGGCAAACCATTGATACTTTATATTTCTGTCCTGGATGATGCAGTGGGGGCTGTCCTAGCACAAGAAGATGAAGAAGGAAAGGAGAGGGCAGCCTACTATCTCTCTAAACTTCTCAACCCCGCTGAACAGAGATACACGGCGATGGAGAAAACATGTGCAGCATTAGTTTGGGTTGTGCAGAAATTGAAGCATTATTTTCTGGCCCATGAAGTCCATCTCATCGCTAGGATGAATCCGATCAAATTCCTTCTGGAGAAATCTGTTCTTACTGATAGGTTAGCGCGATGGCAAAGCTTTCTATCTCAATTCGATATCATTTACATTCAACAGAAAGCGATCAAGGGCTATGCCATAGCAGAACATCTCGCTCATCATCCCCTTCCTCGATTTGATCCAGTACGATCAGAGTTTCCGGATGAAGAACTGATGTCCGTAAATCAAATCAGAGATGATATGTGGACTCTGCATTTTGACGGAGCTCTGAATTCTCATGGAAAGGGGATCGGAATCGTTCTGTTATCACCTGAAGGTGTCACCATTCCACAAGCCTTTCAGCTTGACTTTCCAGTCACCAACAACATAGCTGAATACGAGGCACTTCTTGCTGGTCTCGAGGCTGCTCATTTTCATGGTGCAACCAAACTCAGGATTGTAGGTGATAGCTAATTAATTCTTCGCCAAGTGCTGACCAAGTATCGAACTCTTGATCCCAAGCTCAAGCCATATCAAGAACTTACTTCTGCTTATTCAAAGCTTTTCACAAAGTTGATCTTTGTCCATGTCCCTAGAAATCAAAACATCTTAGCTGACGCTCTAGCTTCACTTGCATCTTCCCTTGATTTTCCAATCAGCAAGCAATCTGAATTAATCATAGTTCATAGGCGTCTTTCACCTGCCGTGAAAGATCCTTCATTTCTTAGAACTAAGGAGAAGTTGCTGAAGAAATTCAAAGATGGAAGTATTGTGGTGAAAAGAGAAATCATGTTGATGGAGCTGTTAGAAGGGATGGATGATGAACATAAGCCATGGTATTATGAAATTGCAAAATATTGTGAAGATCAATCGTATCCTGAAGAAGCTACAACTGAGGAAAAGAGAGCTATCAGGAGAGTTGCTCGACGATACACCCTAGTTGGGGGAGCATTATACAAAAGAGGTTTTGATGGAGTTCTTCTGAGATGTTTAGACGAGGATGAGCTTTGTAAGGTTATGGAAGGAGCTCATAGTGGAATTTGTGGTGGCCATGTCAATGGACAGATGCTAGCAAAGAAGATCCTTAGACAAGGATTTTATTGGCCAACCATGGAAGAAGATTGTGTAGGATATGTCCGTAGGTGTGCTAAGTGTCAACTTCACGCCGACAAAATTCATTCTCCTGCATCTTCACTCCATCCTGTTTCCTCCCCATGGCCTTTCTCCATGTGGGCTTTCGACATTATTGGACCTCTTGGTAACCCAGATTCCGGCATCAAGCAAAAATCTTTCATTCTCACGGCAACGGAATACTTTACCAAGTGGGCAGAAGCTGAAGCATACGTGGAAATCAAAGCATCAACCGTCTGCAAATTCATCATGAAGAACATCATCACAAGATTCGGAATTCCAAGTACCATCGTCACCGACAACAGACCGCAGTTCGTGTCACAAGAATTGAAGGACCTCTGCAACAGGTATAAAATTGCATTGCATCATTCATCTCCTTATTATCCGCAAGGCAATGGCCAAGCAGAGGCAACTAATAAGACTTTGATAAAAATTATCAAAAAGACGTGTAAATCTAACAAATTCGCAGACTGGCCAGAAAAATTGGTTGAGGCTCTATGGGCCTACCGAACTTCAATCCGCACGCCTACTGGGCAGACTCCTTATTCCTTAACATTTGGAATGGAGGCGGTAGTTCCATATGAGATCCTTATACCGTCATTAAGAGTACAATTGAACAAAGAATTTTCCATTAATGAACATCGTTCAGCACTTCTTGCTCAATTGGAACTTTTAGACGAGAAAAGATGGTCAGCTGCTAATCATGCAAAAGCCTATCAAAACAGATTAGCACGTTTTTATCAAAAGAAAGTCATTGAACGAAAGTTCAAAGTCGGTGAAATGGTCGTTAAAAGAATTTTTGTAAAACCTGGTGGTCCGCGTTCTAAGCTCCAACCCAACTGGGAAGGACCTTATGTTGTATCACATGCTTTTCCTGGTAATGCTTATCGTCTTGTTAATGCAGAAGGAGAAGAGTTAAATCATCCTTGGAATGGTTTACACCTTAAGAAATACTACCCTTAGGTTAAAGAGTCGATCAGTATGGTACAAAGACCAGTGGAATCAGAAAATTTATAAACTCAAATTTCTTTGTTAGTCTGAATAATTAACTTCAAACCCATTACTGCACACACTGACACGTTTGATTCGTGAGTAACAAGAGATGCCAAGTCCTAAAGAATATCAAAAGCTTGACTAAGAGTATAAAGTACAAATCATTCCTTTTAAAGTAAAATTCTGTTTTACACTCGGCCCATGATGTCGGAACGAGGCTTAGAATAGACTACCAAGAATACCCGCTATCTTAGTAGGAGGCCGTCATAAAAAAATGGGGGAGATCCGTTCCAAAGCAAAGCAAAGAAAGAAAAGAATAGAAAAAAAAAGGGAAAAGGCAAAATTCAAAATCAAAAGGCCAATACACTACAAACGTCACAAAGGCCATGAAATGAAACAAAAGGGAACGCAAGGTCGATAAATACCCCGGAAAGAAAATGACCGAACCCCAATAGATATTAGGGTTGGAAAGGGACATCTTTTTAAGTCTCCGGAACTTTCTTATGGGCTTTCTAAATCTATTCTTCTTTTCTTTCTAAAGAGGTGTACTTCAAGCTTAAGGAATGGCTTAGATTGACTAAGGGTCAAATCATCAAATGGGATCACGAATGGAAACACAAGTTTAAACACGATGGGTTTTAAGTTAAGTTGTTAAAGAACAATTTGGAAATTAAGTTAATAAATGAATATGATCTTTTGATCTAAGTACCATACTGGTCTTTTAGTCAAAATTCAAAAAAAATGCATATGTCAAAAATTCAAAAAAAATGTATATGTTAAAAATTCAAAAAAAATGTATATGTCAAAATTCAAAAAAAAATTGCATATGTCTAAAATTCAAAAAAAAAAAAATGTATATGTCAAAAATTCAAAAAAAATGCATATGTTAAAAATTCAAAAAAAATACATATGTCAAAATTCAAAAAAAATTGCATAGTCAAAAATTCAAAAAAAAGTATATATGTCAAAAAAAAAGTCAAAAAAATGTACATTTGTCAAAATCTAAAAAAAGGAATACATATTTCAAAACCCAAACAAAAATGAATATTTCAAAACCACAAAAATATTTCAATTAGCATTTGCTTGTGGCATTTAATATGTTTCATTCCTTTTATTTTCAGTAAGCATCTGTTTGCTTGCATGTTGCATTTTGCTTAAGTCTGATTATTTTTATTACCTTTGTTAATAAAGGCTATGCCCCTTGACTATTTATTCGAGGAAAAGATTGATTGACCATTTGTTTGGTCAGGCAAGGGGCTAAGCCTAAATAGATACTTAACCTGTTTGTTAAGTGTTGTGCAGGATGCAAGATAAGCACAGGAACACGAGATTGAAGCCCAAAAGTTTCATCTATATCATCAAAAGTGTTTTGTACATGATACATGGAAAGAAAAGAAGTACATAAGCCCTCAAGGCTGGCTCTCCCCTCCGCCCTCATCTAACTGGCTTTGGGCCTCGTCAGGTGCGTCTGGTGCTGGTCCTCGGCTGGGAGGTGGAGGTGGCCCCATCGTGCTCGGCCCCGCCTGGCCAGAAGACACGGCAGCGGTGGCGGTAAAAGCGCTCGTCAAACCGTGCTCCTGCGCACGCTGTCGAGCACGCCTGTACCTCTCCTCCACACTCCGGCGCTCGTGCTCTGCGATGCCAAGCTGGACCCGAAGAGCGGATATCTCAGTATCCATCCTCTGCCGCTCCTGCCTCTCGCGCTCCCGCTCCTCGTTGATGACCTCCAGGCGAGTCTGGAGGCGCGCAAGATCTCCAACCGAAAGTCGGGCCACCTGCTCCTCTAAGGCCCGGATCCGTTCTGCATCAGCCTCGGCACGAGTCGATGTAGCATAGGCATCCGCTTCAGCCCTCTGAAGGGCTTCTTGGAGCTCAGCTACCTGCAGAAGAAGATTTTGTTAGTTCAAGACAATCAAGTAAATCAAGTCAAATTCAAAATTCAAAGCTTACCCGAGCAGCACGGTCCTCCTCCGAAAGAGAAGCCCGGTGGATGGCAGAGGCGAGCTGACTCTGGAGGTCAGCCAAGGCAGCATCATGCGCGGCGAAGGACGATGAAGAAGAAGCTCCATAAGTAGGGGGAGCCGCCTGGGTGTAGACGGCTCGCTGCACCAAAAGAACACTGTTAGTGGTTAATCGCCAAAACAAAACATGCATTCATATTCATTCATACATACCAGATCAAAGAGCTCTTTCTGGACCTGTTCGAGCTGGGCCTCAGCATCATGTAGTCGGGCCCGGAGGTCGATGATGACCGCATCACGAGCATCCTGCAAATCACATATACATACATTCATTCACCAACATAAATCAAGATAATAATAAAATTAAAGACGCATGAATGCATACTTACATCGAGTGGTCGGAGGAGCCGCAGCTGGTCGGCGTAATGGATCCGGTACTGCTGGAGGTAGCCCTCGCTACTCTCCGCACGGGACTCCATTCTGATGCCCCGACGGTGCCAGTCCTCGTACTGCTCCGGGAACTTGGCACGCCAGTCGGTGAGGGATTGCTTGCCCCTCATGCTCCTCCCAACACCCTCCGGGACTTCTTCATCTATCCATTCCTGATGGAGACCCAGCGTCCTCATCACGAGCCGGAGACGGAGGGGCTCGATCTCGTTGAGGCAGTGCACCCACATCTGCCTCCCAAATCGCCTCCTGCCAGCCGTCACCCATGGCTGACCTTCCTCGTTCATGCCCAGATATGGGCGCCAGATCACCTGCATATAGGTTAGATGCATTCATAAATAAATTGCACTTAAGGAATAAAGAATTGCATTTAATAAAAATTTTTGAACAAGTTAAAAAAACTTACCAATAGCTCTGGATAATCTAGAAACTGACGGCGGAGGGCCGTCAGCTGATGGTGCTGCGGAGCTGTGTCCACAATTGGCTGCCAACGGCAGGCCAAGGGGACGGCATCTGGACGAACAATCCTCGCTCTGCCGAGCGGGAAATAATGGTAGCTCCACACCTGCATGCATAAACATATAAGTTAGAAAAAGCATCATATCATATTGCATATCATGAATAAATAATAAAACATTTAATACCTGGAGGAACGGCGAGAAGCCGCTGACAGTAGTCTCGCGGTCCGGAGTGACCGCGGATAGATCTGCAAACAGGTGGGCCAGGAGGGCCGCACCCCAAGCGTATTCTCCTAAGCTATCTAGATCATCTAACAAATACAAAAATCTACAGTGGATATGGTCGCCCTTCGTACCGAAGAGCAACCGACCGAAGAAAAAGACAAGAAAGACCCTAAGCTGTCGGTCTACCTCCTCTACCTGGCTAGGGTCCCTACGGTAGATGGCAGAGGACGACTCTGCTAGCCTGTCCCTAAACTCCTCCCAGGTCTCGTCAGACCGACGCCGGGGCTCGTCTAGACCTAGGGCAGCCTCTACTTCTACCTTGGGGACCATCCTGGATTCTCTGCCCATGCTAGATACCTCTATCCCTAACAAGGCCTCTGCCAATCCTCGATAGTCAGGGTAAGTCACCCCACTCACCGGTCGGCCCTCTACCCGGAGGCCAGTGATCCTGGCCACATCCTCTAGGGTGGGGACCATATGTCCCCACGGCATTAGGAAAGCCCGGCTTTCCGCATGCCAACGCTCCCTGAGCGCCTGCAACAAGACTAGATCGAGCTAAAATGGCTCGATGTCTAGTATCTCACCGAACCCCATCCGGCGCAGGCGTACCTTCTGGAAATCCGGGAGCCCTCTATAAGCCCCTATAACTAGATCCCAAGAGATCCTAGCCCTCATCACTCCCTGCAAATAAAAACAACAAAAAAATAAGGTCAGTAATTAATAAAAACAGGAAAATTCACTTTCTGCTTTGAAAGGCGTCAGCATACACAGACGTGTTTCAAAACACGTCCACATACCCTGACGCAATTCAAAAATATTTTCTAATAATTTAAAAATTCGAAATTTGACTTAAAAGACGTCGACCAAGGGCGACGCCTTTTGAAAGGCGTCACCTGGTCTGGACGCCTTTCAAGTCCAGATTTCGGGTTCTTAAAAGAACCCCTTTCTTCCCCTTGCCCATTCATTCCATAGGAGACTCACCGTGTGGAGGTCGCCCTCCTCTTCCTCTTCCACCGCCATGGGCGCCGGTAGAGGGAGCTCCTCCTCCAAGAAGGCCGCCGCCTCGGCTAACGCCGCCGGCACCTCCTTGGGAACCTCTTCTTCTTGCCTTCGCCTCCTCTTGGCCAAGGTCTTCTTCTTCCTTGAACCCTCGCCGTGTTCCATGGCTTTAGAGAAGGAGTTTTTGAGAGAGATCACCGGAGAAATCGCCGGAGCTCGGGTGGGGAGAGGAAATTTTTGAGAAAGTGAGGAAGAAAGGAGTGCCTTCGCGGGTCTGTAACGAAAAGGGTGAAAGGCGTCGACTCAGGAAGACGCGTTTTAAGGCGCATAAGTTGAGGCGGTAAAGGACAGCTGTTTGAATTGGTTGAAACACGTCCACATGGGTAGACGCGTTTCAGGTTCTGTTCAGAGCCGTACACAGGAAAATCATGAAAGGCGTCTTGACTACTGGACGCATTTTAGGGAATTAATCATGGAATTAATGGCAGAATCCTGGGAAAAGTAGGAGAGAGAGTTGAAAGGCGTCTATGGACGTAGACGCGTTTTAAGCTTAAATCGGATTTTTAAGGATTAAATTGAATTTCTGGAAAAGAATTTAGTTTGAAATGCGTCTTTCTGAGTGGACGCGTTTTACATTTTACAGAACCCGAATTGTTGAATTTTCAGGAAAAATCAGGTTTTTACTTAAGGAAAAATCATGTGCACATCACAGAAAGTTGGGGAAAAATTCTAAGACATGAAAAGTCGTTCTTTATTCAATGGAATCAATCTTTATTACATCAAAATCAAAGAGAGACAAAGGACATTCAAGGGAGAATATCATGAAGACCTTTAAGATAAGGAAATTTCAATCCTTTATCTCTGTCTTTAGAGGATCTTACACGATAGCTAAAGCCAAGATTCCATAGAGTAATGATGATTTGTATGGCTTCATAATCTTCATCGGACTCCAGGTCACGCTTCTTGATTGGAAGTGTAGGAGAGAATTCAGGGAACTCGCGACGAGCCAAGCTAAGTTGAGTAAGGCACCGGTGTGGGTTGTACAACACAAACTCATTGGCTCCAATTAACTTGAGATCTGCTCCTGCTGTGCGGCGCACCCAAACTGGTTTTCCAACAAGAGCAAGTGGAGACGAGTCGAATATGTCGGATGTCATGAGTTTCAAATACTCTCTCCAATCGGCTCGGGTCTTGAGTTTTGGAACCTTGTTAACCATGTACTCATTGAACTTTACAATATTAGCAATGCAATGAATTGGACTATTCAAGAAGATCTGAGATGGATTCAGAGGCCTTTTCTTGCTATGTTCGAATTTGAAGTGAAGTTCAACCCACAAGGCAAAGAGTAGCATGCATCCATATGGAGGACGACCCACAGAAGCCGCAGAAAGTCCACTGTAGAGATATGCTAAGAGAGCAGTGCTAATGAATTTACCTTCGAAAATTGCGCAAATAGCACTAATTTGATCGTCTTCCAAGATGTTATCATGTGCAGGAAAGAATAAGGCACCGGCAAGGCATGTAACGAGAGCTTTTGTTACATCCTCTGCCTCATCCTCCCTTAAATCTTCAATTTCATAAAGAGTCCACTCGGCTAGTTTTGCGAGATTGATCCCCTTCTTCGTGAGGCATCCTTTAGCTTCTGAAGGATCCTTCATGATCGATGTCAATAGCTGTTGACCGGTGATTCTCTCTTTTGTCAAGGCTATCTTGTCTCTGTTGTCTCTGGTCTTCGGGAGACCTAATAGAAGTTCCACCTCTTCTAGAAGGATTGTGCACTCGAAATCTTGGAAGAAGAACGTATGAGTTTGGGGATGCCACCACTCGATCAAGGCGCCCATAGCCGCCCAGTCTACGTTCGCACTATTGTAATTCTTAGCGAGCACTACAAGTCCTTGAAGATCCCACTTGGATATGAACACTTGCATAGAAAGCTTGACACTTTTTGCAAGTTTACGAATCCAAGGGAGAGACGTGAACTTTCTTGGGCCAGGAAACATGGGGTAATTCTGAAATAAAGATAAAAAAGGAAGCATGATGAAGAGCATGATGGAAAAGACATGAAGAATATGAAAAGAAAGTTGATTGAACTTACTTGAAGATTGGGATTTCTTCCATTGAGATGATTCTCTATGTCTGCAAACTTCTCTAGAGACATCTTCATCTTCTTGTTTGAGGAATCCATCTCTCTTTTTCGGAGTTCCTCCTTCTTGAAGCTTGGGAAGCTTGAAAACCTTGAAGAAACCTTGAAAATTTGGAAGAAAACTCTCCTTTGGATCTTTGGATTATGATAGGATTACTTGGGAGTAACCTAAGGGTGTTTATATAGGAGGAATTGCGATCCTAAGTAGACCTTTTCCGGATTGGAAAAGGGATGTGCATTGATAGAGTTGGAGTTCGGGTAGAGAACAACCAGAAACCTGTTTCTGTGAGTAAAAGGCGTCTATGATACCTGACGCGTTTCAAAGTTAAATGGCGTCTGCTCGACACGACACGTTTTAGTAAATCTGCTATTTTCCCGAAATCCTGTGATTTTAATGTTTAAATTGAATATTGGTTTGGAACTAATAATTTTGATTGCAGGAAATTCAAGAAAGCCTGAGCAAAGCTGGAAATGTCAAGAAAATCCCATTGTGGAATTCAAGTCCCAACCGTGGCTAAAAAGACGGTTATTTCTATCCTTGTACTATTTCATGTAAATCATTTGCATTACTATATGTTAAATATTTATTAGAGTATATCAAGGACCTTGTGGTTTTGATGAAACTAGAATTTAAGTTCCCCTTCAACAAAAACAGTGATAATTCCAGAGGATTCTTAATCGCACGGATAGGCCGTTAGATTGTTAATTAGTGGGGACGATGGTTCCACTTTTGTGAAACGGTGCGTGGATAAACGAGCTTCGGCTTAGCACTGAATTACAAGAATTGGTATCTTGACTCATTAATGACAATTTAACAATATTATCCTTGATTAATTTATATTTTATTTGACTTTATATTTTTCTTTTAGCCCAGCATACATCATGTAGGACTTTGAAATCATTGTAATAAGAATTAATTACTGATTAAGTTTCAGACCATTAATCAAATAATTTCAACATGATATGAAATATTCCATTCCGAATTGAGTATCTTGATTATCTTTGAGGTTCGCTTAAAGATATCATTGAAATTCTATCCTTGATTGGATTCTTTATCCAATATTTCTTGTTTTCTTTTAAGATCCGTCATGGCTGTAGCACGTCCACATTGGCTGGCAAACGCTCCCCATGATGAAACCTACAGTGTCTACGACCTGGGCTACTTCCCACTCCGAGGAGGTTGATCGACTTTATTTTATTTCCTTGTCTACTTCATCCAGACATGATTAATTCCATTGATCTCCTTGAACTATCTTCGTTGATAATTTTGAGAAAAATTCCAATCATGTGATGTTAAGAGCGTGTCTCATCACACCTTGGCATCACCTTTTCAGTACATTCCATTTCATTTCACTACCTTGCAAAGACGATGCCAAGGTGAGGCAGCTGTAGACACGCTAATTTTGACGTCATTTCGAGTAAATTTCATATCATATAATAATGCCTCGAAATGGTCTGATAATTAATCATTAATTAATTTTTATTAATCTTTTTGAGTGTCGGGTTTGACAGACATGTTTAAGTTAATCAATTGAATTGATTTTAGCTCAAATTTGAGTTAAAATATGAAGAATTCTAAAAGACGTCTACCCAAGTGGACGCCATTTAGACTTTATTCTTATTTTAACGTTTAAATTTGAATTTTAATCAATTGATTAATTAACTAAAAGGCGTCTGGACATGTCGACGCGTTTTAAGTTTCCTAAGTGGTTTTAACTTCCCCTCCGGATGTTTATCCTTATCTTAATTAGTCTAAAAGACGTCTACACAGGTGGACGTGTTTTACCTAATAAAGATAAAGATAAGTTTTTCCGGATATTTATCCTTATCTTAATTAATCTGAAAGGCGTCAGCCAAGGTAGACGCGTTTTAGATAATTACAGATAAAGATGAATTAATCAGTATTTATCTGTCGGTTAAGATGGATAAATTCGGGTTTTTTGCTATGTTAATCTCGAACGCAAGAAATGCCTATAAATACCCTGCATGTTGAAGAGTAAAAAAAAAAAAAAAAGAAGAGAAGAGAATTGAATTGAGTTGAGCCATAGCGTTATAGCGA
Source organism: Zantedeschia hybrid cultivar (assembly GCA_030544215.1). Classification (NCBI taxonomy): domain Eukaryota; kingdom Viridiplantae; phylum Streptophyta; class Magnoliopsida; order Alismatales; family Araceae; genus Zantedeschia; species Zantedeschia hybrid cultivar. Next base: position 28,981,479 of record JARZZO010000011.1, read on the forward strand.
GTTGAAGATTGAAGCAACGTCGTAACGCCGGAGCGCTGCCATTTCCAGAAGTCGGCGTCCCTTTCAAGATCTTCATCCTTTCAAAGCTTCAACCGACTGGGCATAAGTTTTTCATTACTGCAATCATTTTTCATCTTCATTAGTTTTATTCTTCATATTCACTTCATGCAAACACACACCACAGCATAATCTTCAAAAACCTACTTGATCTAAGGGGTTTCACAGCCATTTAAAAAAGTAAGTTTGTTGTTTTAAATATGCTTAACATCATGATTAGTTCAGATATTGCTTCTACTTAAATCCTCATCATTGTTCCTTCGTTTTCTGTTTCTGTCTCTGCTGCACTCAACAACAACGAGAAATTCAAAAGGGGGAAATCAAGCTCAAAGCCAGAAAGACTTCTGGACGATCCTCAACCTCAAATTCCACAGCAAGAACAAAGAAGCAAAGAAAGGGCTCTCTTTCTTCAGCCGGCTGAGGAAGGGGAACCAAGGACTCAATCTTCCGCGTTTAAAAGGTAGGCGATCATATCTCTTTTGAAACTTTTTAAGTTAAAAGTTTCTGGCGATCACTGCACTTTAGTTGCTGTTTTTAATAGGTTAGTTTACACTAAACAACATAGATATTTCATGTTAATCACACGGTCATTCTAAGCACCTACACCGTGATCATCGACCTCCGGGCCCGCCTACATGACGGGAAGGCCCAACTAGAGCAGGTCCAAAAGGAGCTGTTTGACCTAGTATGCATGCATGAGTATGAATGAATGTTTTAGTTAATTAATTTATTTTGATGATTAATCGTTGATGATTGTCTTTTGGTGCAGCGAGCCGTCTACGCCCAGGTGGCTCCCCCTTCTCATGGAGGTTCATCATCCTCTTACCCGTCTGCTGCTCACGAGGCTGCTCTGGCTGACCTTCAGAGCCAGCTCGCCTCTGCCATCCACCGGCTACCCTTGCAGAGGAGGACCGAGCTGTTCGAGTAGTTCTATCTTTTTGACTACGGGATTTGATTTTGATTGCTTAGTTGCTTTGGACTAACAATATCTCCTTCTGCAGGTTGTTGAACTTCAGGAGGCCCTTCAGAGGGCTGAAGCGGAGTTGGAGCATTCTCGCGCAGCGGCTGCTCGTGCTGAGGCTGATGCTGCACGAATCCAAGCCTTGGAGGAGCAGGTGGCTCGTCTCTCCACCGGGGATCTTGCACGTCTCCAGGTTCGCCTGGAGATCCTGATTGAGGAGAGAGACCATGACCGCCTTCGCCTGGAGAGTCTTCAAGGTCGCCTCTCGGTGGCTGAGCACGAGCGCAGGATGGTGGAGGAGAGGTACCAGCGAGCCCGCCAGCGGGCTATTGATCGTGGTTTGGTGAGCGCTTTCACTGCTAGCGTCGCCATGTCGTCCGACCAGGTAGGGCCGAATGCGATGGGACCACCTCCACTTCCTAGCTGAGGACCAGCACCAGATGTGCCCGACGAGGCTCAGAGTCAGCTTAATGAGGGGGGAGGGGAGAGCCAGCCTTGAGGGCTCATGTATTTTGACTTTCTTTTGTATATCATGTAAGAAACATCTTTTGATATATACATGAGACTTTTGGCCTTCATTCTTATGTCTTGGCATTTGTGTAAACTCTTTAGTTTTCGTTCCTGCACATTACTTAACAAACAAGTTAAGTATCTATTTAGGCTTAGCCCCTTGCCTAACCAAGTGAATGGTCGATCAATTTTTTTCTTAGTGGAAGGGTCAAGGGGCATAGTCTTTATCAACAAAGGTAATCGAACTATAAGCAAAAATGCAACATACAAGTAGACAGATGCTCACTGAAAATAAAAGGAATGAAGCATACTAGATGCAATAAGCAAATGCTAATTGAAATATTTTTTGTTGTTTTTGAAATATACATTTTTGTTTGGGTTTTGAAATATGTACTCTTTTTTTTTTTTGAATTTTTGAAATATGTGCCTTTTTTTTAGATTTTGGGATATGTATTTTTTATTTATTTTGGAATATGTACTTTTTTTGAATTTTTGAAATATGATGTGAACTATAAGACCAGCATGGTACTCAGATCAAAAGATCATATTCATTTATTAATTTAATTCTCAAATTGTTCTTCAATAATTTAACTTAAACCCATTGTGTTTGAACTTGTGTTTCCATTCGTGATCCCATTTGATGATTCGATCCTTAGTCAATCTAGGCCGTTCCTTAAGTTTGGAGTACGCCTCTTTAGAAAGAAAAGAAGAATTAGTTTAGAAAGCCCACAAGAAGGTTCCGGAGACCTAAAAAGATGTTCCTTTCCTACCCTAATATCCGTTGGGGTTCGGTCATTTTCTTTCCGAGGTATTTATCGACCTTGCGTTCCCTTTTATTTTATTTCATGGCCTTGATGTAACGTTCGTAATGTGATGGCCTTTTGATTTGACGTTTGGCTTTTGCCTTTTGCCTTGCTTTTCTTTTTTTTTCTTTTTTTTAGGACGGATCTCCCCCATTTTTTTTATGACGTCCTCCTACTTAGATGGCGGGTATTCTTGGTAGTCTATTCTAAGCCTTGTTCCGACATCATGGGCCGAGTGTAAAAAATAGAATTTTGCTTAAAAAGAATGATTTGTACTTTACACTTTCAGTCAAACTTTCGGTATTCCTCAGGACTTGGCATCTCTTGTTACTCACAAATCAAACGTGTCAGTGTGTGTAGTAATGTGTTTGGAATTAAATTATCCAGACTGATAAGGAAATTTGAGTTTCTAAATTTTCTGATTCAACTGCTCTTCGTACCATGCTGATCGACTCTTTAACCTAAGGGTAGTATTTCTTCAGATGCAAACCGTTCCAGGGGTGAGTTAGCTCTTCTCCTTCTGCATTAACCAGACGGTAAGCGTTACCAAGAAAAGCATGTGATACAACATAAGGTCCTTCCCAGTTGGGTTGGAGCTTAGAGTGTGGACCACCAGGTTTTACAAAAATCCTTTTGACGACCATTTCACCAACTTTGAACTTACATTCAATGACTTTCTTTTGATAAAAACGTGCTAGTCTTTTTTGATAAACTCTTACATGATAAGCGGTTGACCATCTTTTCTCGTCTAAGAGTTCCAATTGAGCAAGGAGTGCTGAACGGTGTTCATCAATGGAAAATTCCTTGTTCAATTGTACTCTTAATGATGGTATAAGGATCTCGTATGGAACTACCGCCTTCATTCCAAATGTTAAGGAATAAGGAGTTTGTCCAGTGGGCGTGTGGATTGAAGTTTGGTAGGCCCATAGAGCCTCAATCAATTTTTCTGTCCAGTCCGTGAATTTTTTAGACTTGCACGTTTTCTTGATGATTTTTATCAAAGTCTTGTTAGTTGCCTCTGCTTGGCCATTGCCTTGCGGATAATAAGGAGACGAATGATGCAATGCAATTTTATACCTGTTGCAGAGGTCCTTCAATTCTTGTGACACGAACTGCGGTCCGTTGTCGGTGACGATGGTGCTTGGAATTCCAAATCTGGTGATGATGTTCCTCATGATGAACTTGCAGACGGTTGATGCTTTGACTTCCGTGTATGCTTCAGCTTCTGCCCACTTGGTGAAGTATTCCGTTGCCGTGAGGATGAAAGACTTTTGCTTGATGTCGGAATCAGGATTGCCAAAGGGTCCAATGATATCGAAAGCCCACATGGAGAAAGGCCATGGGGAGGAAACATGATGGAGTGAAGATGCTGGAGAATGAATTTTGTCGGTGTGAAGTTGGCACTTAGAACACCTACGGACATATCCTACACAGTCTTCTTCCATGGTTGGCCAATAAAATCCTTGTCTAAGGATCTTCTTTGCTAGCATTTGTCCATTAACATGGCCGCCACAAACTCCAGCATGAGCTCCTTCCATAACCTTCCAAAGCTCATCTTCGTCTAGACATTTTAGAAGAACCCCATCAAAACCTCTTTTGTACAATGCTCCCCCAACTAGGGTGTATCGTTGAGCAACTCTCCTGATAGCCCTTTTCTCCTCAGTTGTGGCTTCTTCGGGATATGATTGATCTTCACAATACTTGGCAATTTCATAGTACCATGGCCTCTGTTCATCATCCATCTCTTCTAATAGCTCCATCAACATGATCTCTCTCTTTTCCACAATATCTCCATCTCTGACCTTCTTCAGCAGCTTCTCCTTAGTTCTAAGAAATGAAGGGTCTTTCACGGCAGGTGAAAGACGCCTATGAATTATGATTGATTCGGATTGCCTGCTGATTGGAAAATCAAGAGAAGATGCGAGTGAAGTTAGAGCGTCAGCTAAGATGTTCTGATTTCTAGGAACATGGACGAAGATCAATTTGGTGAAAAGCTTTGAATAAGCAGAAGTAAGTTCTTGATAAGGCTTGAGTTTAGGATCAAGGGTTCGATACTTGGTTAACACTTGGCGAAGAATCAATTGGCTATCACCCACAATCCTGAGTTTGGTGGCACCATAGGAATGAGCAGCCTCGAGGCCAGCAAGGAGTGCCTCGTATTCAGCTATATTGTTAGTGATTGGAAAGTCAAGCTGAAAGGCTTGTAGAATGGTGATACCTTCAGGTGATAACAAAACAATGCCAATCCCCTTTCCATGAGAATTCAGAGCTCCATCAAAATGCAGAGTCCACATATCATCTCTGATTTGGTCTATGGACGTCAGTTCCTCATCCGGAAACTCTGATTGGACTGGATCAAAACGAGGAAGGGGATGATGAGCGACATGTTCCGCTATGGCATAGCCTTTGATCGCTTTCTGCTGAATGTAAGTGATATCGAATTGAGATAGAAAGCTTTGCCATCGCGCTAACCTATCAGTAAGGACAGATTTCTCCAGAAGAAACTTGATTGGATTCATCCTAGCGATGAGATGGACTTTATGGGCTAGAAAATAATGTTTCAATTTCTGAACAACCCAGACCAATGTTGCGCATGTTTTCTCCATCGCTGTATATCTCTGTTCAGCGGGGTTGAGAAGTTTAGAGAGATAGTAGGCCGCCCTCTCCTTTCCTTCTTCATCCTCTTGTACTAGGACAGCCCCCACTGCATCATCCAGGACAGAAATGTAAAGTATCAATGGTTTGCCTGGAGATGGTGGTCTCAAAACAGGAGGACTTGCCAAATAATTCTTCAATCCATCGAATGCCTCCTGACACTTATCGTCCCAATCGAATTCGACTCCCGGCTTGGTAAGCTCGTAGAACGGCTTATACCTTTGTGAGTGCTGGGAGACAAAACGACGAATAAATTACAACCTCCCGATTAATCCTCTTAATTCTTTCAAGTTCTTGGGAGGTGGCATCTCTCTGATAGCCTTCGCCTTGTTGGGATCGATCTCAATTCCCCGTTTGCTGACAATGAATCCAAGTAATTTTCCTGAAGATACCCCGAATACACATTTCTTGGGGTTCATCTTTAACTGATATTCCCTTGACCTTTCTAACACTCTTGCCAAAACTTTGGCATGTTCAGCCTTCGTCTTAGATTTTACCAACAAGTCATCCACATACACTTCCAAATCTATGTGCATCATGTCGTGAAATATTTCCATCATAGCCCACTGATAAGTGGCTCCAGCATTCTTTAATCCAAATGACATGACGACATAGTAGTATGTCCCCTAAGGTGTAGTGAATGATGTCTTTTCCTGATCTTCTTCTGCCAATTTAATCTGATTGTATCCTGAAAACCCATCTATAAATGATAAAGTCTTATAGCCAGCAGTGTTATCAATGAGTACATCAATATGAGGCAATGGAAAATCATCCTTAGGACACGCCCGGTTTAAATCTCGGAAGTCGATGCAAATCCTGACCTTCCCGTCCTTCTTCATAACCGGAACTATGTTCGCCACCCATTGTGGATAGAGGACAACTCTAATGAATTTGGCTTTATGTAACTTGTCGACCTCTTCCTTCATCTTTAAAGCCATTTGTGGGTGGAATCGCCTTAACTTCTGCTTGACCGGGCTAGCCCCATCTTTTAACGTCAACATGTGTTCCACTAATAATGAGTCTAACCCCGACATATCTTTATAACTTCAGGCGAAAGTGTCCTTATAATCCTTAAGTACTTGTACCATTGCCTTCTCATCTTCCTCAGAAATATTCTTGCTGACGAGGACAACTTTAGGTTCGTCTTTAGACCCTAAATTGATTTCTTTGGTGGGCTCTTCTACGGCAGCTGAAGGTTCATCGAATCTCTTCACTCCAATGGCGTATGCCTCAGCTGCGTCCTCGTCATCTTCTTCATCTTCAACAATGGGGTCTTTTTCATGTATTAACTCATACACCCCATATCCATCATTGACTAACTCATCGTCCATACAGTCTTCTGGCATCTGAATGGGATTTTCCAATAGTTGAGGGATCATGGAGCAAGAAAGACACCTATCAGCTAAATCCTGGAGGTATCTATCTGGAATTCGCCTACCCTTAGACTTTCTAGACTTCCTAACCTGATTAACCTGCCTAGAGCTAGACTGCCTAACTTCACTAGACTCTTTATCCTGACCTAATGAAGATGAAGCAGAATGAAAATTATGAAATACAGACGGAAATACAGGAGAATCCTCCCGAGAGGAGGGGCATAGTAGATTTAGAAGAGAATCTTGACCAAAAGACCCGCGCGATGGGGTATAATCGGACAAGTAAGAGGTTTCCTCAATGAGGATCTGGGAAGAATTTGTTTCCAAATTGGCGTTTTTTTTTTGGCAGTAGAAGAGTTAAGCATAAAACAGGAATGAAGATGAATAGAAGGAGAATGAGATGAGGGAAGTGGCACCAAGGCCAAAGGATTAGGGGGATCATACAGCAGTATGTCCCAGATTAAATCATACATCCTCTCTAGATCGAGAGGAGGTGGTGGAATGTGGTCCCGTGGGGACAGAGTAATCATGACTGGCGGGGCCTGTGGAATGTCTTCAATAATGACCTGGGACCAAGTCGGGGTCAGGAGCAAAGTGCGAAACAAGGTGTGAAGCATGAAAACATGGGAAGGATAAGTCCCTCTCCAGAGCAGATCTGTGGTATAGCTAGCTTCATAGGGGTCATCTGGCTCCCCTTCATCAGTCTCTTCTGACAGAAGTATCCTCTTGTCGAAAATAGCACCAGGCCCTTCGATCAGCTCATCGATCTGTGGCGGCCACTTGGGTTCTGCAGGATCGAGAAATAGCCTGTTCAATACGATGTAGAGATCTCTTAAATCGAACCACCTGTACCATTCACATTCAGGGTCTTGGAATTTCCTCCTTTTCATAGGTCGCAAAGCCTCCAAGGACTGGTACGTGAGCAGTTTTGAGCAATGTCTAGCCAAATCTCTCCTATATATATCATGGAGGTCAAAACATGAAGTAATGACCACCGTGTTATCATGGCTTATTACGGGCCCCTTTACAAAATGAGTGTATAGAGTCCAAGTTAAGGGGTCCCGGCCTTCTTTATGCGGTGTAGACATCATCTCCCAGACTTTCTGGCCGCCTTCATTCTCTACTTGTTGAACAATGTCCTGCTTCAGTTTTCTTGGCCTATAGTCCAGGCCGCTTCCAGGTGTTCCTTGGTGGTCTTTGACGTGAGTGGTCCTGCCTTGTAACTGTGTACCCAGGCCTCTTCCAGGCTGATAACCATTCTTCATCATTATTCTCCATCCTGGGGTACTCATGCACTTCCCCCTCTTTATGGCATTTAATGGATAAGGAGTAATAGTGGCAGTTTTCAAGGGATCAGCCACTGGATGGTAAACCTGTAATACCGACAGAAAAGGCTGTCAGCCAGGTAAAGAAGTGGGTTTGACATTCAAAGAATGAGTAGCAGCAAGGATCGGCATGCTCGTAACCTTAATGATTCGTCCTTTGAAGGGGAATTTGAGGCATTGATGATTCGTGGAGGGAATTGCCTCAAAAGTTTTTATGTAAGGACGACCCAAAATGGCGTTTAGAGACGGGTCGATTTCCAGAATGTGAAATTCGACCTCGACATGACTTACAGGGCCTAGCTCCACTTTCAAATAGACCATTCCTAGAGGGGGAACGGGTGGAATTATCATATGCTGTCACGGAGATAGGGCTAGGTAGCCATTTTTCCTTGGGCACACCGCACAATTCCAGGGTCTTCGGAGGTAAAACATTGATCGAAGCCCATGTGTCAACCAGACATGCATCCACGGCCTTCTTGCAGATATTGACCGTGATGCTCAAAGCCATGCTTCTGGCCGCCGGCGGTGCTAGTTCCGATGTATGAAACGAAATAGAGGGCTGATTCCCCTGAGGAACTAACAGTGCTGCAATCTTCTCTACCGGCACGTCCTCGTTGACCATCACCTTCTGCAAATATTCCATCAGAGCTTCTTGGTGGGTCTTTGATCTTTTAATCAGTTCGAGCACAGAGATACGTGCCGGTGTCCGGTCCAGATGTTTTAACAAATCATATTGAGTGCCTGGTGCACTCTCATCATTGTGTGCTTCCTCTGGCGGCTGTGATGGGCCGTCTCTAACTGTTGACTGAGGAAAGACTTTGTTGAAAATCCTCTCACTCCGGAGCGCATGTTCCTCAGCCGTGGAAGGTTCGGGTGATACTTTGAGTACCGCAGGGTTGGATGGTGCAGATGATGTGGAGTGTTGGTATGTGGGCGATGGCGTGGGGTTAGTCGGTGGTGGCGTGGTGCGGATTAAAGGCCTATACAGTTGGATGGTGGATGAAGTGGGGAACGGCATGCGTAATATCGGTTTAGAAGGTTGGATGGTATCTGGGTAAGCGGTAGTGGTAGCGGGTGAAGTAGGGAACGGTACGCGGAGTAGTGGTCTGGATGGTAGGAGGGGTGCGTAGTTGGTTTGCGGGGGGGTATTTAATGGAGGTGTAGTGGCGTAGGGTGTAATGGGTTTGAGGAAAGCAGGCGGTGGTAATGGGTTAGTGGGCGCGGGTGAGTGATATGCGGGTGTTGGTATAGGGGTAATGGTAATGGGCTGTGGTTTGGGTATGTGGATGGTGCGGCGTGGTGGTTATTCTGCGGTACTCGGAATGTGACCCGTTGAATAAATAGAGGAAGAGTCCCCTATCCTCCACTGTTGCCCGCGGTTAGCCTCAGACCGGCTATTTGTCAGAATATGGGCAACTTTGTTCTGATTTTGATGCTCCGGAAGCGGGTTCTGCACTATGCCCATGTTCAGTGGTGCTGCTGCTTGTGCCGGTGCTCTTGCTTGCTGTTGTTGCTGCTGCTGTGGTGGTCTTCTTGCCTTTAAGGCAAATATGTACTTTTTCATCTCTTCCCAGTCAATGCCGCCCTGCTCGTTGAGATCATGAATGTAATCTCTGAATTGGAAGCAGGTATCAATAGTGTGTCTAAGTTGCCTATGGAAATAGCAATACCTGGAAGTATCGGCATTTTGGGGCCAGATTGCCTTTTCTCTTGGCAGGACCAAGGCATTGGTTGCCATTAAAGCACTGAAAATGTCTGCCAAGGACTTTGGGAGGACCGGATATTCTGCCCTCTTCGGGCTTGGAGGTCTCCTCTGCTGGTTGTAATCAGCAGGAGGAGGGACATTATGATACGCCGGCGGTGCGCGCGGCTGGTACTGCTGTTGTTGCTGATACTGCTGTGGCGGAGGCTGGTACTGTAATTGCCGTTGCGGCGGCTGCTGTGGCTGTTGCTGTTGCTGGTTCGGCTGTTGGGGCCGCTGAAACTGGGGCTGCTAATACTGGGGGTTTGGCTGCTGCCTGTACCCCTGCTGGTTCGGCTGCTGTGGCCGCTGGTACTATTGTTGACTCCTCATAAACTGGGGCGAGTTGTTGTTCATACTGCTAACTTGCTCATGAGAGAGCGTGCCCTCAGTAGTTGGACCTGTGCTGGGGGAATTTAGCACTGCAGGCTTTCGAGGTGGAGGCCTGCTAGGTCTGTGAGGATCAAAGACGCTAGAGAACGTAGCATCCTTGAAGGCATTCTGACAGTACTGCACTCTTTCATAGAGCTCTGCCATGCTAGTCAGATTGTTCAGTGAGAGGACTAGTTTGAACTGAGGCGTAGCATTAGAAATGAGCATCTTTACTTACTCCAACTCAGACAAGTGATCTTTCACTTTCTCGGCCAAGCCCCTCCATCTGTCGGCAAAACTGACGAACTCCTCATCGAGCTTCATCTTCTCTGCTATCAGGTCCGTAATGGACATGGAGGGGGCAACTCTGTCCTAGTATCGTTGAATGAATTTTCGAGAGACGATACCGTAGTCCTCTACTTCAGAGGGTTCTAAAGAAAAGAACCACTCGAGGGCTGGTCCCTCTAAAGATCTCCTGAACAGAAAAGCCAATGACCTCTTGTCGTTTTGCCAGAAGGATGATTCGTACATGAACTCCTTCAAGTGGGTGAAGGGGTTACCAGTACCGTTATACTTTCGGTATACTGGCATCTCAGAGGGTGGGAGGTGGAACACTGGCAGACTTGGTAAATTGATCTCTGGTGCAGCTTTAACCCCCATCATCTTCTGGAGGTTGTTGATTTGTTCATCCTCCATCTTTGCCAGCAACGCTTGCGTAGTCGGATCAGTCTAGGGAGGAGGGGGAGGTGGAGGTACTTGATAGGCCTGTTGCCTGGAGTACGTAGGGCAAGGAGGACAATAAAGAGGAGGTCCTGCAGAGCTTCCGCCATGCCTGAGGGCATTTTGATAAGCTGGCGTTAGCGGTCTGACCGGTTACCTAGAAGAGGAAAGTTGCGGCCCAGCTGGCCGAGAAGTTGAGACATGGAGGCCCTCCATGGCCTGATGAATGAAGGGAGGATGATGAGGAGGTTGCTGAGGGATGGCAGGGGGAGCTGCAGGGTTTGGCTCAGCAGACTGCATGGGCATCTTCCCCTTCAGAATGGACTGGATCACCTCGAACTGTTGAGGGTCCAGGCGGGAGGCAAGAACTCCCAAAGCATTTACAAGATCTGAGGGATCAGAAGATGAGATATCATTATGATTCATGTCCCCCTCAAAAATCGGATTAGGAACCACATGTACGTGCGGAGGAAGGTCAGAATATTAATCATGAGGGTGATGAAGAGGGGTTGGGACATTTCCCTCATATCGAACTGGACAGGGAAGAGAATTACGGGAGGCATCAGCATCTCTCCCGCTTTCGAAATGGTAATCAAAATCGCGAGGGGCATTAGCATCTCCCTCGTAGTTGACTATGGCATCTGGAGCCATGCTCAAGTCCCTGCCTGATCGAAGCAGCAAGAGGTTAGATTTTTTTTTTTCAGAGATTGGCAAACAAGTTGTACAGAGATTAAGCAAACAAGTGGATGTTTAACGTGATTTTAGGATTCCTTGTTAGGTTATTTGGATTCAGTTAATCACAAATTCACTCAAGAGGTAAGATCCTAGTTTCAGTTCAATGTCCACCGTTATAGTCTATGGCTTTCTCTCACAACGTTATGAAAATCTAACCGGGACTTCAATTGGTACAACCAGCCCAATGATCAAGGAGGAACACCTTGATTTTGGGGACTTACAGAGGTCTTTAACGCCAACTACTCTAGTCTGATCGAAGGACCCACCTAATCAGAGAGAGTTGAAGACGTCAAGAAGAGTGTTCCTAAGAAGAGGAGGGTGTTAGTCTCAATGCGTATGACCTGTAGCTTGGATGGCCTCTAATGCTTAATACATAATGGGTAATAGCACACAGATCACAAAATCTGAGAACTGAAGAAGAAATAAGAAACTGCCTGAATCGCGTCGTTGTTGGTCGACGCTATTCAAACAGAGCCTTATTTTTTCGCAGAAGCTCAGGCAGCAGGAAAATTGCCTGAAAGGCGTCTGGGTTAGGCGACACAGTTTAAAATGCGTCGCTGCTCCTGGACACTTTTCAAGTCACAGATTCAGTTTTCTAGGAAGAATTTATGGATCGATTCCTCCTCAAACAGGATAAAAACGATAAATAATCAGCTCATGCAAATTTTTTTCGTTTTAAATTTTAACAGGATGATTTTATCAAATAAACAACTAAAATATCAATCAATCACACAATCTTTTGTCACAAAAACAGCTTTTCAACTAATCAACAGGGAGGGCAAGATCTTGCCGCAGGGGTGTGCACGTGGTGCACGTAGGAATAACAACTAAACTAAAAACTCACCAATTGGTGAGGGCGTGTCGAGAGACACATGTGGTGCACCGTGGGTGCCCGATTGATAACAGCAAGAACAAAGAATTAAAAAGATGTCGAGACCAGGTCCTACTGTAATCGCCAAAAAAGCTGTGAGTGCTTAAAATGTGTGTGATTATCATGAAAAAAAACTATGTTGTTTAAGTGCAAAATAAACCTATTAAAAAGAAACTAAGTGATGTGATCGCCAGAAACTTTTGACTAAAAAGTTCCAAAAGAAGATTTGATCGCCTACCTGTTTGGATGTGGGAGATGTTGAGCTCTTGGTTCCCCTCCTTCAGCCGGCTGAAGAAAGAGAGCCCTTTCTTGTCTTTGTTCTTGCTTTGACTGCTATTGAGTTTTGAGGATCGTCCAGATTCCTTGTTGTTCGCTGTTGATTCCCTCCCCTTGATTCTCCTTTATACCTTGCAAGAAATAGAAAGAAATAAAGAACAATGATGAGAACTTAAAAAGAAATAGTATCCATTCCAGAGAAAAAAATTAAACATGCAACTAAACAGGTAAACTCACTTGCTGAGTGGTCTTATAAACCCCTTTAACATATAGGTTTGGAAAATAATGCTGATGTGTGTGTGTGTTGCATGGAGTGATGTGATGAAAAATGTGAGACTAATGGGATGAAAAATGTGAGAAGTATGCAGAAATTAGTTAACAACTAAGCTGGATGGCCCCTGGAAACCTTGGTCTTCAATGGATCTTGGACGGATGAATAAAGGATGCCGACTTCTGGAAGTAGCAGCACCTCAGCGTTCGGACGTCGTCAAGCTTCTTTTCTCCAATCGCCACCAAAATAATTACTAATTATCACTCAACATCACTCCCTGTCACTCGTTCAAGAGGCAGAGTATTATAGACTTCTTTGCATTCGCGGATTTACATGAAGAAATCTTGAGATTTATCCAGCTTAACCAACAGATAAATACAGATTAATTCATCTTTATCTGTAATTAGTCTAAAACGCGTCGCCCATGGGAGACGCCTTTTAGACTGATTAAGATAAGGATAAACATCCGGGAAAAGTTTATCTTTATCTGTAATTAGATAAAACGCGTCGCCCTGTAGAGACGCTTTTTAGACTAATTAAGATAAGGATAAACATCCGGAATAGATAGAAACGACTTAGGAAACCTAAATAGCGTCGTCCTTAGCAGACGTCTTTTAGCTAATTAATTCAAATTTAAACATCATAATAGGAATAAACTCTAAATGGCGTCTACACAAGTCGACGTCTTTTAGACTTCTTCATATTTTAAGTAAAATTTGAATTAAAATCAATTTAATTAATTAACTTAAATCATGTCTGTTTGACCCGACACTATTTAAATAATTAACTCAAAAAGATCAATAAAAATTAACCAATGATTAAATATCAGACTATTCTGAGGCATTATTATATGATATGAAATTTACTCGAAATGATATCAAAATTAGTGTGTCTACAGTTGGTCTTACGAACCATGAGGATTTGAGGTTTTTCCTTCACAAGGTTCTCTTCTACATTCTTCAGCATATTCAGTAACTTAGCCAGAGATACTTGGATTTTGTTCATGTTGAAGTTAACTATGAACTGAGTATATGATTGTGGAAGAGAAGATAAAATCAGGTCACTATGCATCTCTTTGGGAAGTGCAACTCCAAGAGCATCCAACCTTTCCACCCACTCTATCATCTTCAACATATGAGTCTACACTGAAGATCCCTCTGCCATTTGATCCTTGAACAGATTCTTAGATATTTCATATCTTTCGATTATGCTCTGCTCACCAAACAACTCCTTCAGATGGAGCATAATGGATCCAGTATCCATCTCCTCATGTTGCCTCTGCAACTCATTGCTCATAGAAGCAAGCATGTAGTATTGGGCCATGGTGGAGTCTTCTTTTTACTTCTCATATGACAACATGTCCTCCTCTGGGACATCTAATGCTAGTTTAGTAAAAGGATCATCATCTAGGACATACGCAATCTGTTCAAACCTGAGGACAATCTTTAGGTTCCTAAGCTAATCGGAGTAATTTGGGCCTGTCAATCGGTTGGCATCCAGTATGCCACGCAAAGGGTTATGGTGCGACATTTTAGCCTATAGAAGATAAAAGTTTCAATTAGAAAAAATTCAGTTATTAACCATTAAAACAAGATATGGTCTTTTTATCAAAAATTAATGGGAGTAAAACTTGATAAAAAGACCATATCTTGTTTTAATGGTTAATAACTGAATTTTTTCTAATTGAAACTTTTATCTCCTATAGGCTAAAATGTCGCACCATAACCCTTTGCGTGGCAGACTCCGACAGACTCCTAGTGGAGATCAGAATCTCTAAGACTCACAGTATAACTTTGGGTAAACACAAATATCATGCTATGATCTTAAAGCAACCAACTCAGTTGCAACATATGATCATACTTTGGCTCCCAGGTCTATAATGGTCTTGGGTAAACACAATAAATCATTATTCTTGGTCTAAGCTTTACCATCATTACTTAACATAATAGATTAAGATGTAGCTACTACGTAAATATGAGAATAGCCACATTGTTCCTCTATTCTCATCTAAAGGCATCATAATGCCATAGTTATTAGTTCTTTCATTAGATGGTGGCGGATCTCGAGAAACACAAGAAACTGTTGGATTCGCTGTGTCGAGATCCGACCGAAAACACAGCGGAATAAAATAATTCGGGATTAGATCCGTCCTGTTTTGATCAACAAAATAAACCGAGAAATCTAATTTACCTTGCGCGGATTCGAATCCGCGTTCGTTTTCCGGTTCTGTCGAAGCGATGCCGCAAGCCGCGCAGGTGCCGGACCTCTAGCGGTATCCACGCGGTTCTCCTCGAGATGGATCGTCCTCGTCTCCTCGATCGATTCAGCGTTCGTGGATCCTGTCTGGCTACGCATAATCCGCTGCGACATGCGGATTTAGAAACTCCTGTCGGACGGAAGGCGGAGCTGTCGGGAGTCCAAGCAGAGCCTCCAGAGGGCCGGCCCCGAGACGTGCGCCCAGGAGAGAGGAGAGAGAGAGGGCAACGGCTAGGTTAGGGTTGCTGGCCCCCGACCTAGCAGTCGTTCTTTTGTAATAAGTATATTTGCGGTTTTTCATAAAAACCCATATTTATCCGAAAGCCTGTCAAATTATCGATCGACTTGAAACCTTTTACGTGTGACCCTCTAGGCCGAAATACTAGTCCAATTAATGGCCCATTAAGTCCAGTAACTCTTTACGGACCCACTGAATTAATTAATATCCTTATATTAATTAATCAGTCGAATTTAATGTCTCACAATAAATTCGGACGAGCTTCCGATTACGTTGGATGTCAAGCAACATCGCGTGATCCTGGATGGCATTGAGGTTATCGCAACCCTCTATTGGAACCTTTCTGTCATTGGTTAGCGCGCGGATATAATCCTTCATCCGTACAATGTCCCCGATTCGAGCTAGGGTATGGTTTACTATTAAACCCTAGCAAGTCAAATCACTTGAATCAGATGCCACTAATTTATATCGGATAACTCTTTATCTGATATAGAGTCTACCCTGGCCAGGGACTTAAGCGCATCTTTCCCGTAACATTCTCTCTCATAATACCGAGAGCGGATGATCCCATATTGAGTACGCAATTACCTTTGAGGGCATTTATCTGAACCCAATCATTTGACTTATTGATAACCCATGGCTAGGGATTAGTTAGTCAAAGTCAAAGCTCAGAGACGTACCAACAAGGTATCTTTTGTCTCTCAGGTCCAAGGATCATCTACGCAGCCGAGACAAAAGAATCGAGCTAGCTAACAGTAAGGTATACCATCCAGCGATTCATGGTCGGATCAATTTAGTGAACTCATTCCTCAATGAGCACCTACAGGTCCAGCATAGTGTCTCCACACAAGTGACTTATAGGATCAGTCACCCTCATCATATGAGCTAAAGTAACCTGTACTAGTCTATCAGGATGTTTGATGTTCTTCTCAAATATCTACCGACTAGGAACAATTAAGAACATGTGTTTATAAGTCTTCGGTCCCATAATTATGATCTTATCATAATCTAAAGATTGTTGAACATGTTCATGGATTTCATTGTGATACGATAATCATAGATCGAACTAATTACACACAATGAATTAATGTCATGATATTAATAAATTGAATGATACATAGTATTGGATTGGCTTTCAGACCACTAATACTAACAATCTCCCACTTAAATGTGAATCCTTATGGTTGTATCATATACACTACCTCCTCAAGGTTTCTATTGAGGAAGGTAGTCTTCACATCCATCTGTCAGATTTCATAACATGGTATGCAGCAACAGTGAGAAGAATTATGATAGACTTAATCATGGAAACGGGTGAGAAGGTCTCGTTATAGTCAATGTCTTGTCTTTGACGATAACCATTCTCCAGCAACCTTGCCTTATAAGTCTTTATTCGTCCATCTGCATCGATCTTTCTTTTAAAGATCCATTTGCAGCCGATAGGTACTATACCTTCGGGCAAGTCAACCAAGTTCCAAACGTGGTTGATGTGCATAGACTGAATATCAAAATTCATGGCTTCTCGCCATTTTCCGGCCTCTGACTTTCAATGGCCTCCTTGTAAGTCATAGGATCATCATCCTCAATATAGAGTATCCTAAAACCATCCAAATTAATATGTCCCGCATATCTTTCTAGTGGTTTAGGTACTCTTTCTGGCCTACGAGGTACTTGTGTACTTATTTGAACAGGTTCAGAAACTAACAGTTCATCAGATGAATCATTACCAATTTGTGGGTTTGAAATTTCTTCCAAGATTACTTTACTCCCACTATCATTTTGGAGAATATAATCTTCTTCTAAAAAGACAGTTCTCCGGACTACAAACACTTTTTGTTCGCTAGGATGATAAAAGTAGTATCCATAAGTTTCGTTTGGATATTCCACAAATTTGCATTTATCAGTTCTTGACTCTAGTTTATCTGCATCATGTCTTTTAACATAAGTAGGACATCCCCAGAATTTAACATGTTTAAGGTCTGATTTCTTTCCATTCCATATCTCATATGGAGTGGTTTCAACAGATTTGTTGAATACCTTATTCAAGATATACATAGCCGAGCTAAGTGCATATCCCCATAAGGACACTGGTAATTTGGACATGCTCATCATGCATCGTACCATTTCCATTAATGTGTGATTCCTCCTTTCTGATACACCATTCATCTGAGGTATATAGGAGGTGTAAGCTGAGAAAGGATACCATTATCCTTTTTGTATTTAATGAACTTTGTACTCAAGTATTCACCACCACGATCAGATCAGATAGCTTTTATACTTTTTTCAGTTTGTTTCTCTACTTCATTCTTAAATTCTCTGAATTTCTCAAAGGCTTCAGATTTATACTTCAGTAAGTATATGAATCCGAATATTGAGTAATCATCAGTGAATGTGATGAAGTACGAGAAACCACCAATGACTTGGATAGACATAGGACCACATACATCAGAATGTATTAGTTCCAGTAAGTCTTTGGCTCTTTCTCTAGTTCCAATAAATAGAGATTTAACCATTTTACCCATCAAACATGACTCACAGGTCGCATATGATTCATAATCAAATGGATCTAAGTATCCATCTTTATGCAACCTTTGGAGTATGTTTTCTCCAATGTGACCAAGCCTACAATGTCGTAAGTATGTTTTGTTCATTTCATATCTTTTTCTTTTAGTTAAAGAACTGATGTTTAAATTCTCATGAGATACATTTAAAAGATACAATCCATTGGATAATATAGTAGAGGCTATTAATTTATTTCTAAAATAAATTGAACAACAATTGTTCCCAACATATAAATTGTATCATATTCTATCTAGACATGAAATAGAAATAATATTCATTATTATGTTAGGTACATAATAACATTTATATAATGAAAAAGTGTCTCCAGATGGCAGCTGGAGCTCCACTGTCCCTATAGCGATCGCCGCAACTCTTACGCCGTTACCTAGCCTCAGCTACACCTCACCGGTTCTCAGCTTACGCTTTCTTGTCAGTGCCTGCACAGAATTGCAGATATGAGAAACACATCTAGTATCAAATACCCATGATGTATAATCTCTAATTGATAAGTTTACATCTATCATATAGATACCTGAAACATCCTGCTGCTTCACAGTTCCTTGAGCCTTGTCCTTGAGGTATTATTTACAATTCCTCTTCCAGTGCCCCTTCTGATGACAGTAGAAGCATTCACCCTTCTCAGCACTCTTACCTTTGTCCTTTTTAACAACCTTTGGCTTCTTCTGATTCATGCTTTTGCCTTTCCTGAAGGTTTGGACTGCGAGTCTTTTCCTACTAGTCTTACCAACCATAAGAACATGGAGTTTATCCTTCACAAGGTTCCCTTCTGCAATCTTCAGTATGTTCAGTAATTCAGCTAAAGTGGTCTGGATCTTGTTCATGTTAAAGTTCACAATGAACTGAGCATATGATTGTGGAAGTGAAGATAATACTAGGTCGGTATGCATCTCCTTGGGGAGTGAAACCCCAAGAGCATCCAGTCTCTCCACCCATTCTATCATCTTCAGCACATGAGTTTGTACTGAAGATCCCTCTACCATCTAAGCCTTAAACAGATTCTTAGATATCTCATATCTCTCGATCCCGCTCTACTCACCAAACAGCTCCTTCAAATAGAGCACGATGGATCTAGCATCCATCTCCTCATGTTGCCTCTGCAACTCATTGCTCATAGAGGCCAGCATGTAGCATTGGGCCATGGTGAAATCTTCCTTCCATTTTTCATATGTCAGCATGTCCTCCTCTGGGGCATCTAATACTGGTTCAGTAGGAGGTTCATCATTCAGGACATAAGCAATTTACTCAGACCTAAGGACAATCTTTAGGTTCATGAGCCAGTCTGAGTAGTTTGGGCCTGTCAAATGGTTGGCATCAAGTATACCATGCAACGGGTTATGGTGCGACATTTTAGCATATAGGAGATAATCATATTACAATTAGCAGATATTCAGTGATTAATAAAAAAAGGACATGGACTTTATTTATCTAGTTTTACTCCTACTAATTTTCGTCAGACTGTATAACCTTCAGATATACAGAACGAGAGACGCCAACAGTCTCCTAGCGGAGATCAGAATCTCCAAGAGTCACAGTATAACCTCAGGTAAACACATAGCATTATACTGTTCTTTTAGAGCAACCATCTCATAGTAATTACAACTCCTTACAATAGCCAATCATGTTTCAGCTCTCAGGTTATTAATGGTCCCGAGTAAACACAGTAGACCATTATCCCTAGTCTAAGCTTTACCATCAATACGTGACAGAGTAGAGTAGAAATATAGTCCCTGGGTAAACACATGGATAACGATATCGTTCCTCTATTCTTATCCAAAGGCATCTTATGCTATAATTAATAGTCTTCTCAACAGACGATGACAAATCTCGGGTAAACACATAGTATATGTTCACTACTGAATTAAGTTCTATTAATTATATTGATGGAGAGCCGCACGGTGCATTCTTAATGACTAGCGTTACGGCTTAGAATTTGTAACGAAGGTTTTATTTATTTACTTTGGTCTCATTCTAGGTGATAGTATTAAATATATCAAATATACTACATATACTTATAACCTAGGTAATTTGATTCGTAATCAAAATAAAACACACGCATCACATATATGTCATTAGTGTGGTCATGGATAGTACAGTGGTTTGACTTGAGCCAGACAATCAAACACACACATACAAAATATAACAATTTATATTATGAGTCTGCAAACTCATAGGCTTAAGGAACTCTTTCTTATCCTTCTTGGTTGCAGATGTAGATCATTCTCGCTCCATATTCAGCTGCCTCGATCAATAAATTCATAATTACATGGTAATTTAAAAGTGGAAGTTGTAGACACGCTAATTTTGACCTCATATTGAGTAAATTTCATGTCATAATTATAATGTCCGAAAATGGTTTGATGTTTAATCATTAATCAATTTTTATTGATTTTTCTCGGAATTTCTTAATTAGTGTCGTCCACTCACGACGCCATTTAGATTCCTAGCCAAAATCAGTTCAGAATTAAATTTTTAAATTCATATAGATTTAACTAAATAGCGTCGCCTTAGGGAGACGCCATTCAAGTCCCAATCCGTCTGGGTTTTCGATTTTTAATTCGAATTAATTTCCTAATTATCTAAAGAATATCGCCCACTCAAGACGCGATTTAGATTTCCTAATGTATTTCGGTTTCCTTTTCGGATTTTATTTCTATTTTGGCCACTTTAATTAGACAAATGACGTCCCGTCTGGGCGACGCGATTTGGCAGTTTCCTGATAAGCATGATTTGGCCGAGATAATCCGGTTTTCGAAGTTTGGAAGGTTGCTAACTCCTCCATACTCATCCAAGGTAAGTCCAACTGTGGGAGAGAGTTTTTTTGAAGTCTTAAACACCCCTAAACCTATTCTTATAAATACAATACTCTTTGGACCTTTGAAAAATGTTGGCTATTAGTGATTTTGAAGCTTGAAGCAAGGTGTTTGAAGGCTCTAGAGGAGAAAAACGTGGATAGCAAGAGGAGCTTCATCCAAGGCTTCTTCTTCTTCATCCTCTTCATCCTTTGAAGTTCTTGAAGACAAAGACTATGTAGGAGCCAACCAACCATCTTCTTTCTTTAATTCCTTTCTAGCTTTTTATTAATTTCATATTGTTTATTCATCATTGTTTTCTATAGCCCATCATTATCATCACTCCATATTCACACATACTCATACTTTCATACCTACATGCTTATAGGGGTTTAAAGAACACCAATCAAGTGAGTAGATTAGTTTAGTTGCATGTTTAAATTTCTTATTAGAATAGATACTACCCTACTCTAGTTCTAATTAGATTCTTTCTTTATTTGATCTTACAAGGTACGAAGAAGGAGAAAAAAAGAGATTCAAAGGAATAACTATCAAGAAATCAAAAGCAAGAACATCAACAAAAAGGGCTCTCTTCCTTTGGCTGGCCAAAGGAAGGGAATCATGGACTCAACATCTCCCAAATTTGAAAAGGTAAGCGATCAATCTTTCTTTGAAACTTTATAGTTTTTGGCGATCATATTTTCTTTAATTTTTTATAGTTTTACTATTCATATAAACAACATGAAATTCATAAATGTCACACACCTAATTTGAGCACCTACTACTGTTTGGCAATCACGGTGGGACTTGGTCTCGCCATCTTTTAATATTTATTCTTACTTTTTATCATCAGGCACCCACGGTGTACCACTTGTGTCCTCGAGCACTCCTTTCACCAATTGGTGAGTTTGGTTACTTTTATCCCTACGTGCACTACGTGCATATCCCTTTGCGGCAAGATCTTGCCCTCCCGTGATTGATTGAAAGTTGTGAGTGTAATAGGAAGTGTGTGGTTGATTGAGTTTATGTTATTTGCATGATAATAAACCTGTTTAAATTGAATTCGCATGATCAGTTAGATTCATGTTTATCTTGATAATTTGGGAGAGGATTGTCTTTGAAATTGCTCTATGTTTACTGTTTACAGGCTCTGAATAACGTCTAGGCAGAGAGACGCGATTCAAACTGCCTCCCTGTGCCAAGATGCCATTCAGCCTCATATTCTTGTTGCGCTGCTGCCTGAGCGTCTGTGAACAAAAGAAGCTACAGTGTTGAATAGCGTCTGTGAACAGCGACGCTATTCGGACAGTTTCTTCTTTTTGAATAGCGTCTGTGAACAGCGACGCTATTCGGACAGTTTTTTCTTTTGATCCTCAGTCTTTAGATCTTTGATTTCTCTTATTACCTATATCTATCTTATACTACATTAGAGGCCATCCAGGCCGCAAGTCATCTGCATTGGAGCTCACCCCCCCCCCCCCCTTATAGGAACACTTTTCTTAGACCTCCATAAGTCCCCAAAAGTAAGGTATTCCTCCTTATTCATTGAACTTGTTGTACCAATTGAAGTCCCGATTAGTCATTCATACCATTGTGAGAGAACCATAGAGTATAACGGTGGAAAAACTAAACTGAAACTAGAATCCTATCCATTGAGTGAATTTGTGTTTTAACAATCCAAATAATTCAACAAGGAAGCATAAGATAATGTAACCATCCACTTGTTTGCTAATCCCCTGCACAACTTGTTTGAATCTTTGTCAAAAGATTAATATCATGATGCTATGATCAGGTAGAACTCTCGGCATGGTGGCCTTCAAACAAGAAGATGTGGTGGAGTGCGAGGGAGATGCTCATGCCCCTCGGGTTTATATGATCCATCTTATTCAGAAGACGGGAGAGATGCTTATAATTCCAATCAATTCCAAACTATACACGAGGGAGATGCTCGTGCCCCTAAATTTTAGATGAATTCAACTTATGATCAATATGATCAGGATATGGGCGATCATTCCCACGTTCATGTCATCTCCAACCCCGTCTTCGAGGGAGTCCAAGACCAAGACAGGCCCTCTTCCAATCATCCTTCTAATCTCACTACCTTCATAGGGGCTTTTTCTAATCATGTGGATCCCCGTCAGTTTGACGCCATCCAATCTATTCTGAAAGGGAAAACCCCTTTACAATCATCTGAACCTAACCCCTCGGTTCATCCTTCAGTTTATCAGCTCCTACCCGGGCCATGGAAGGCCTCCATATTTCTACCCCTTGACCCATGGGTCATCAACAATCTAGTTCGTGGCATCCTGTTGGACCGCAGACTCTAGTTTATTAGAATGCCTTCGGGCATGGTGGAAATACTGCTAGTCCACAACCTTACTGTCCTCCCATCCCTGCTTATTCTAGGAGGTAGTCTTTTCAACAACCCCCGCCTCCACCAGCAGATTCTGCCACTCAACTTCTACTTGATAAAATTTCTCAGATGGACAAGCAGTTCAAGAGTTTCGAGAAGAAGATGGATAGTAAAACTGCTCCCGAACTCTCTGTTCTTGATCTGCGAGTCTTCCATCTCCTGCCTTTCGAAATACCAGTCTATAGAAAGTACAACGGCATAGTCCTTTCCTTCATATCAAGGAATTTCTGTATGAATCATTGTTCTGGCAGCATGATAAGAGAGCACTGGCCTTCCTCTTCATGGGGTCATTGGAAGGGTCAGCTTTGGAGTGGTTTTTCTCTCTAGACCCGAATGAGGTAGAAAACTTCAACATTGTGTCAAAGAAGTTCCTGCAGAGATACAAAGACAGGGTGGCACCTACCCTGTCCATTACTGATTTTTTCAATGAAAAGATGAAGCATGATGAAGACTTCATAATGTTCGCTGACAGATGGCGAGGAATGGCTGAGAAAATAAGAGATCACCTGTCCGAACAAGAACTAGTGAAGATGATGGTTGCCAACGCCACTCCCCAATATAAATTGGTATTGACACTGAATAATCTGACCACCATGGCAGATATGTACGAGAGGGCGCGTTATGCTCAAAATGCATTCAAAGATTCCACTTTTGCCAGTGTTTTTGACCCCCATAGACCCAGCAGACCTCCACCACGGAAGCCTGCAATGGCACATTCTTCGAGCATGGGTCCTACTACTGAAGGCACACTTTCCCATGAACAAATCAACATGGTAAACAACAATCAATCGCAGTTCATGAGAAACCAACAATAATAGCCACAGTATACAGGACAAAGACTACCAAATCAACAGGGTTTCAGGCCGCCTCAGCAACCATACCAGCCAGTCTACAATCAGCCTCAGCAGCAGTATCAACAGACGTTCAATCAGCCTCGTCATCAGCCGGCTTATCACAATGTACCTCCACTGGGTGACTACAACTAACAGAGAAAACCTCCAGGCCCAAAGAGGGCATCTTATCCTCCACTCCAAGAATCCTTATTATACATATTCAATGCCCTTAAGGCGGCCAATGCTTTGGTTTTGCCAAAGGAGAAGATAGTTTGGCCCCAGAATACTGATGCCTCCAGATATTGTGTCTTCCATAGACAACCTGGGCATACAATGGATGCGTGTTTCCAATTCAGGGACTACATCCATGATCTGAATGAGCAAGGGCGTATTGACTGGAAAGAGATGAGAAAATACATAGCCGCCCTGAAGGCAAAAAGACCACAACAACAACAACAACTACAGCAACAACAACAGCAAATACAAAGAGTACCAACACAGGCAGTAGCACCACCAAATATGGGTATAGTCCAGAACCCTTTTCCAGAGCATCAAAACTAGATCGCCCCAATTCTTATTAATAGCCGGTCTGAGGCTAATAGGGGGCAACAATGGAAGGTAGAGGAATCATCCTCTATTTACTCAACATGCCATATCTCGAATGCCGCCGAGCAACCACCTCGCTGCATTCTACACATACCCAAGCTAGAAACCATAACCATCACCCCCATACCAACACCCGTCTACTATAAACCCATTCCACCGCCTACCTTCCTTAAACCCATTACTCCCTCCGCCACCTGTAGACACGTTAATTTTGACGTCATTTTGAGTAAATTTCATATCATATAATAATGCCTCAGAATGGTCTGATATTTAATCATTGATTAATTTTTATTAATATTTTTGAGTGTCGGGTTTAACAGACATGTTTAAGTTAATCAATTAAATTGATTTTAGCTCAAATTTCAGTTAAAATATGAAGAAGTCTAAAAGACGTCGACCTATGTAGACGCCATTTAGAGTTTATTCTTATTTTAACGTTTAAATTTGAATTTTAATCAATTGATTAATTAGCTAAAAGGCGTCTCCGAGATCTGACGCGTTTTAGGTTTCCTAGGCTATTTTAACTTCTCTTCCGGATGTTCATCCTTATCTTAATTAGTGTAAAAGACGTCTACACATGTGGACGCTTTTTACCTGATAAAGATAAAGATAAGTTTTCCCGAATATTTATCCTTATCTTAATTAATCTGAAAGGCGTCAGTCATCCCGGACGCGTTTTAGATAATTACAGATAAAGATGAATTAATCAGTATTTATCTGTCGGTTAAGATAGATAAATCCGAAGTTTTTCTATGTTAATCACGAACGCAGAAGAAGCCTATAAATACCTTACATGTTGAAGAGTAAAAAAGTTAAGCGTAATTTGAAGTTAAGCGTGATCTTGAGAGAAGCATAATCTTTAACGAGTTGAAGATCGAAGCAACGACGTCGGAACGCCGAAGCGCTGCCGTTTCCAGAAGTCGGCGTCCATTCTTCATCCAATTCAAAGCTTCATCCAATTGGGCATAAGTGTTTCATTTCTGCATCTTTATTTTCATTTCATTAATCTCATTCTTCATAATCACTCTATGCAACACACACCACAACCTCATTCCTTTTCTTTTCAAAAACCTATTT
This sequence comes from Zantedeschia hybrid cultivar, assembly GCA_030544215.1. Classification (NCBI taxonomy): domain Eukaryota; kingdom Viridiplantae; phylum Streptophyta; class Magnoliopsida; order Alismatales; family Araceae; genus Zantedeschia; species Zantedeschia hybrid cultivar. Next base: position 29,006,944 of record JARZZO010000011.1, read on the forward strand.
GATAAAGGGGTTTCAAAAGCCATCCCAAAAAGTAAGTTTGATGTTTAGTTGCATGTTCAATACCATGATTAGAATAGATTCTACTTTTGCTTAAGTTTTCATCATTTTTTTATCTCTCTTTCTATACTTTCTGCTGCACTCAACTCAACTCAAACAAGAGAATCAAGCAAATCAAGCACTCAGCAAAAGGGATTTCTGGACGATCCTCAACCTCAACCTCAACCTCAACCTCAAATTTCAAATTCAACAGCAAGAACAAAAAGCAAAGAAGGGCTCTCTTTCTTCAGCCGGCTGAGGAAGGGGAACCAAGGACTCCATATCTTCCGCGTTCAAAAAGGTAGGCGATCATACTTCTTTTGGAACTTTTTAGTTAAAAGTTTCTAGCGATCACTGCACTTAGTTGCTGTTTTTAATAGGTTTATTTTACACTAAATAACCTAGATTTTTCATGATAATCACACGGTCATTCTAAGTACTCACAGCTTTTTTGGCGATCACGGTGGGACTTGGTCTCGCCATCTTTTAAGTTTTTTTTGTTCTTGCTATCATCAACCGGGCACCCACGGTGCACCACTTGTGTCTTTCGACACGTCCTCACCAATTGGTAAGTGTTTTAGTTTAATTAATTTCCCTCGTGCACCACGTGCACACCACAGTGGCAAGATCTTGCCCTCCCCTTGATTAGTTTAAAAAGTTGTTTTTGTGATGAAATGATGTGATTGATTGATTTTCTAGTTATTTAGTTGGTAAATTATCCTGTTAAAAATTTGGAACTAAAAAAAATCTACATGAGCTGATTATTTCCTGCTTTTAACCTGTTTGAGGAGGATTCAACCTAGAAAATCCTCCTGCAAAACTGTTTCTGCGAACTGAAAAGCGTCCAGGAGCACTGACGCGTTTCAAACCGCGTCGACACACCCAGACGCCTTTCAGTCTTCATATCTTCTCTGCTGTCTGCATCTGTTTCTGCGAAAAATTAAGTTCTGTTTTGAATAGCGTCGACTACCATAGACGCGATTCAGACAGTTTCTTAGTTATTTTTCAGTTTTCAGATTTTTGTGACTTGAGTGCTAGCTACCCATTATTATTAAGCATTAGAGGCCATCCAGGCTGTAGGACATACGCATTGAGGCGAATACCCTCCTTTTCTTAGGAACACACTACTTGACGTCAGCAACTCTCTCTGATTGGGTTGGTCCCTTGATCAGACTAGAGAAGTTGGCGTTGAGACCTCCATAAGTCCCCAAAGTCAAGGTATTCCTCTTTGATCATCGGGCTGGTTGTACCAATTGAAGTCCCGGTTAGATTCTGAAAGCGTTGTGAGAGAAAGCTCTAGAAAATAACAGTGGAAACTGAACTGAAACTAGGATCCTTCCCCTGAGCGAATTTGTGGTTTAATCCAATTCAAATAACTCAAAAAGGAATCTTAAAATCACGTTAAACATCCACTTGATTGATTAATCTCTGTGCAACTTGTTTGACAAATCTTGGAAAAAAATCTAACATCATGCTGCTACGATCAGGCAGGGACTTGAGTATGGCTCAAGACGCCATCATCAACTACGAGGGAGATGCTAATGCCCCTCGGGATTCTGACTACAACTACGAGAACGGGAGAGATGCTGATGCCTCCCGTAATTCTGCCCCCATTCCATATCGACATGATGGGAACGTCCGGACCCCTCTCTTTCATCCCCATGATCGATATCCTGATCCTCCCCCGCATGAATATGCGATTCCTAATCCCGATCTTAAGGGAGACATGAATCAGAATGATCCCTCATCCTCTGATCCTGTGGATCTCGTCAACGCTTTGGGAGTTCTTGCCTCCCGACTGGACCCTCAGCAGTTCGAGGCGATCCAATCGATTCTGAAGGGGAAGGCACCCATGCAGCCTGCCGAGCCGAACCCTGTGGCTCCCCCTGCTATTCCTCAGCAACCTTCTTTTCCTCCTCCTTATATCCATCAGGCCGTGGAGGGCCTTCATATTACTTCTCGGCCAGCTGGGCCGCAGCTTTCATCCTCTAGGCAACCGGCTAGACCGCAAACGCCTGCTTATCAAAATGCCCTCGGGCATGGCGGAAGCTCTGCCGGACCTCCCCTTTATTGTCCCCCCTGTCCAACGTACTCTAGGCAGCATGCCTATCAAGTACCTCCACCTCCTCCTCCTCCCCGGGCAGATCTGACCACACAAGCATTGCTGGCCAAAATGGAGCGTATGGATGAGCAATTTAACAACCTCCAGAAAATGATGGGGGTCAAAGCTGTACCGGAAATCAACTTACCCAGCCTGCCAGTTTTCCATCTGCCACCCTATGAAATGCCAGTGTACCGGAAGTACAACGGTACTGGTAACCCCTTCACACATATGAAGGAGTTTATGTACGAATCCTCTTTCTGGCAGAACGACAAGAGGTTGTTGGCCTTTTTGTTTAGGAGATCTCTAGAGGGACCAGCCCTCGAGTGGTTCTTTTCCCTGGAACCCTCAGAAGTAGAGGACTACGGTATCGTTTCACGCAAATTTATCCAACGATACCAGGACAGAGTTGCACCCTCCTTGTCTATCACTGACCTCATTGCCGAAAAGATGAAACCTGATGAGGAGTTTGTCAGTTTTGCTGATAGGTGGCGGGGCCTGGCCGAAAAGGTGAAAGACCACTTGTCCGAGTCCGAACAAGTAAAAATGTTGATTTCCAACGCCACGCCCCAATTCAAGCTAGTCCTTTCCTTGAACAATCTGACCAACATGGCAGAGCTCTATGAAAGAGCACGGTACTGCCAGAATGCTTTTAAGGACGCTACATTCTCTAGCGTCTTTGATCCTCACAGACCTAGCAGGCCTCCACCTCGTAAGCCTGCAGTGCCGAATTCTCCCAGCACAGGTCCGACTACTGAGGGCACGCTCTCTCATGAGCAAGTCAGTAGTATGAACAATAACTCGCCCCAGTTCGTGAGGAGTCAGCAGCAGTACCAGAGGCCACCGCAGCCAAACCAGCAGGGGTACAGGCAGTAGCAGAGCCCCCATTATCAGCAACAGTATCAACGACCCCAGCAGCCGAATCAGAACCAGAACCAGCATCAGCCACAGCAGCCGCCACAAAGGCAATTGTAGTACCAGCAGCCCCAGCACCAACAATATCCCCAACAACAACAGTATCAGCCGCGCGCACCGCCGGCATACCATAATGTCCCTCCTGCTGGTGATTATAACCAGCCGAGAAGACCTCCAGGCCCGAAAAGGGCGGTATACCCGGCCCTCCCAGAATCCTTGGCTCATATCTTCAGTGCTCTAATGGCAGCTAATGCCTTAGTCTTCCCAAGGGAAAAGGCCGTCTGGCCTCAAAATGCCGACACGTCCAGGTATTGTTATTTCCATAGGCAACCTGGGCATACTATCAACACCTGCTTCCAGTTCAGAGATTATATTCATGATCTCAACGAGCAGGGCGGCATAGACTGGGAGGAGATGAAAAAGTATATATCAGCTCTGAAGGCGAGAAGACCGCAACAGCAGCAGTAGCAGCAGCAAGTAAGACCACCAGCACAGGCAGCACCGCCACCAAATATGGGCATAGTGCAGAACCCACTCCCGGAGCATCAAAACCAAAACCAAGTCGCCCCCATTCTGACAAACAGCCAGTCTGAGGCTAGTCGTGGGCAACAGTGGAGGATAGATGACTCTTCCTCTCTTTATTCGACGGGTCACATTCAGAATACCGCAGAACAACCACCACGCCGCACCATCTGCATACCTAGGCCACAACCCATTACCATCACCCCTCTACCGACACCCACATATCACTCGCCCGCATCCAATAACCCAGTACCGCCACCCGCTTTCCTTAAGCCCATCATGCCCCATACCACTACGCCTCCACCATATAATCCACCACAAACCAACTACGCACCCCTTTTACCATCTAGGCCATTACTCCGCGTACCATTCCCTACTTCGCCCATTACCACCACCACCTACCTAGATATGCCCTTACCATCCAGACCGCAATTACGCGTCCCATTCCCAACTTCACCAACCACTTACCCATCCACCATCCAATCATCTAGGCCTTTAATCCGCACCATGCCACCACCACGTAACCCTACCCCATCACCTACATATCAACCCTCCGCATCGCTTACGCCACCCGACTCTACGGTACTCAAGGTGTCACCTGGATCCTCCACGGTTGAGGAACATGCGCTCCGAAGTGGAAGGATTTTCAACAAAGTCTTCCCTCAGTCCACAGTCAGAGACGGCCCATCACGGCCGACTGAGGAAGCCCATAATGAAGAGAGTGCACCAGGCACTCAATATGACTTGTTGAAACATCTGGACAGAACACCGGCACGGATCACCGTACTTGAATTGATCAAAAGGTCCAAGATTCACCAAGCAGCCTTAATGGAATACCTACAGAAGGTGATGGTCAACGAGGACGTGCCGGTAGAGAAAATTGCAGCACTACTAGTTCCTCAGGGGGATCAGCCCTCTATTACATTCCACACATCGGAACTAGCACCGCCAGCCGCCAGAAGCATGGCTCTGAGCATCACGGTCAATATCTGCAAAAAGGCCGTGGATGCGTGCCTGGTTGACACGGGGGCTTCAATCAATGTTCTACCCTCGAAGACCCTAGAGCTGTGCGATGTACCCAAGGAGAAGTGGCTGCCTAGCCCCATTTCAGTTACAGCATATGACAACTCTACCCGTTCCCCTCTGGGAATGGTTTTTTTAAAAGTGGAGCTAGGTCCCGTAAGTCATGCAGAGGTCGAATTTCACATTCTCGAAATTGACCCTTCTATAAATGCCATTCTAGGACGTCCTTACATTAAAATTCTTGAGGTGATTCCTTCTACGAATCACCAATGCCTCAAATTCCCTTTCAAATGACGAATTATTAAAGTGACGAGCATGCCGATCCTTGCTGCTGCTCATACATTGAATACTAAATCTGCTGTTTTACCTGGCCGACAACCTTTTCTGTCGGTATTACAGGTCTACCGTCTAGTGGCTGATCCTTTGAAAGCCGCCACCATTTCTCCTTACCCATTAAATGCTATCAAAAGGGGGAAGTGCATGAGTACCCCAGGATGGAGAATCATGATGAAGAACGGCTATCAGCCTGGGAAAGGTCTGGGCACACAGTTGCAAGGTAGGACCACTCCTGTCAAAGATCACCGAGCAGCACCTGGAAGTGGTCTGGGCTATAGGCCAAGAAGACTGAAGCAAGATCTGGTTCAGCAAGCACAGATTGAAGAAGGTCAAGAAATTTTAGAGACAATTTCTACACTACCTAAAGAAGGCCGAGATCTCTTAACATGGACCCTATATACACATTTTGTAAAAGGGCCCATACTTGGTCACGACAACACGGTGGTCATTACTTCATGTTTTGACCTCCATGACATATATGGGAGAGACTTGGCCAGACATTGTTCTGAACTACTTACGTACCAATCCTTGGAGGCTCTGCGACCTATGAAAAGGAGGAAATTCCATGACCCCGAATGTGAATGGTACAGATGGTTCGATCTGAGGGACCTCTATATAGCACTGAACAGATTATTCCTAGATCCTGCAGAACCCAAGTGGCCGCCGCAGATCGACGAACTGATTGAAGGTCCTGGTGCCATCTTCGATAAGCGGATACTGTTGTCGGAAGAAACCGATGAAGGGGAGCCAGATGACCCCTATGAAGCTGGTTATACAACAGAACTGCTCTGGAGGGGGACATATCCTTCCCATATCTTTATGCTCCATATTCTATTCCGCACACTGCTCTTGACCCCGACTTGGTCGCGGGTTATTACTGAAGATATTCCACGGGCTCCGCCCGTTATGATCACTCTGTCCCCTCGGGACCTCATTTCATCCCCTCCTCTTGACCTAGAGAGGATGTATGATCTAATCTGGGACATATTGCTATATGATCCCCCTAATCCTTTGGCCTTGGTGCCGCTTCCTCCGTCTGAACCTCCTTCCATTTGTATCTATTCTTGCTTTATCTTTAAATCCTCGATGGTCCAAAAAAAAACGCCAATTTGGCAACAAATTCTTCCCAAATCCTCATCGAGGAAACATCTTACTTGTCTGATTGCCCCCTATCGCGCGGGTCCATCGATCAAGATTCTCTCTTAGATCTACTCTGTCCCTCCCTACGGGAGGATTCCCCTGTATTTCCACTTGTGTCCCAGGATTTTCATCCTGCTTCATCTTCATTAGGTTATGATAGACAGTTTAGTGAAGTTAGGCAGTCCAGTTTTAGGCAGGTTAGTCAGGTTAGGAAGTCTAGGAAGCCTAAGGGTAGGCAAATTCCAGATAGATATCTCCGGGACTTAGCTGATAAGTGTTCTTCTTGCTCTTTAATCCCTCAGCTTTTAGAAGATCCAATTCAGATGCCAGAAGATTGTACGGACGATGAGTCAGTAAATGATGGGTATGGGGTATATGAGTTAGTGCATGAAAAAGATCCCATTATTGAAGATGAGGAAGATGATGAGGACGCGGCTGAGGCGTATGCCAGTGGAGTGAAGAGATTTGATGAACCCTCATCTGCCGTAGAAGAGCCCACCAAAGAAATAAACTTAGGGACTGAAGACGAACCTAAGGTTGTCCTCGTCAGCAAAAATCTTTCTATAGAGGATGAGAAGGCAATGGTACAAGTACTTAAGGACTATAAGGACACTTTCGCCTGGAGTTATGAAGATATGCCGGGGTTAGACTCATCTTTAGTTGAACACAGGTTAACATTAAAAGATGGAGCTAGTCCGGTCAAGCAGAAATTAAGGCGATTCCACCCACAAATGGCTCTAAAGATGAAGGAAGAGGTCGATAAATTGCACAAAGCCAAATTTATTAGAGTTGTCCTTTATCCACAATGGGTGGCCAATATAGTCCCGGTTATGAAAAAGGACGGGAAGGTCAGGATTTGCATTGACTTCCGCGATTTGAACCGGGCATGTCCTAAAGACGATTTTCCATTGCCTCATATTGATGTACTCATCGATAACACTGCTGGCTATGAAACGTTATCGTTTATGGATGGATTTTCAGGATACAACCAGATTAAGCTGGCAGAAGAGGATCAAGAAAAGACCTCATTCACTACACCTTGGGGAACATACTGTTATGTTGTCATGCCATTTGGATTGAAGAATGCTGGAGCCACTTATCAGAGGGCTATGATGGCAATATTTCATGACATGATGCATATAGATCTGGAAGTGTATGTGGATGATTTATTGGTTAAGTCTAAAACAAAGGCTGAGCACGCCAAAGTTTTGGCAAGGGTATTAGAGAGATCGAGAGAGTATCAGTTAAAGATGAACCCCAAGGAATGTGTATTCGGGGTATCTTCAGGAAAATTGCTTGGATTCATTGTCAGCAAACGGGGAATTGAGATCGATCCCAATAAGGCGAAGGCTATCAGAGAAATGCCACCTCCCAAAAACTTGAAAGAATTGAGAGGATTAATTGGGAGGTTGCAATTTATTCGCCGTTTTGTCTCCCAGCACTCACAGAGGTGTAAGCCGTTCTACGAGCTTACCAAGCCAGGAGTCAAATTCAATTGGGACGATAAGTGTCAGGAGGCATTTGATGGATTAAAGGACTATTTGGCAAGTCCTCCTGTTTTGAGACCACCATCTCCAGGCAAACCATTGATACTTTATATTTCAGTCCTGGATGATGCAGTGGGGGCTGTCCTAGCACAAGAAGATGAAGAAGGAAAGGAGAGGGCAGCCTACTATCTCTCTAAACTTCTCAACCCTGTTGAACAGAGATACACGGCAATGGAGAAAACATGTGCAGCATTGGTTTGGGTTGTTCAGAAATTGAAGCATTATTTTCTGGCCCATGAAGTCCACCTCATCGCTAGGATGAATCCGATCAAATTCCTTCTGGAGAAATCTGTTCTTACTGATAGGTTAGCGCGATGGCAAAGCTTTCTATCTCAATTCGATATCATTTACATTCAGCAGAAAGCGATCAAAGGCTATGCCATAGCAGAACATCTCGCTCATCATCCCCTTCCTCGATTTGATCCAGTGCGATCAGAGTTTCCGGATGAGGAACTGATGTCCGTAAATCAAATCAGAGATGATATGTGGACTCTGCATTTTGACGGAGCTCTGAATTCTCATGGAAAGGGTATTGGAATCGTTCTGTTATCACCTGAAGGTGTCACCATTCCACAAGCCTTTCAACTTGATTTTCCAGTCACCAACAACATAGCTGAATACGAAGCACTTCTTGCTGGCCTCGAGGCTGCTCATTTTCATGGTGCCACTAAACTCAGGCTTGTGGGTGATAGCTAACTAATTCTTCTCCAAGTGCTGACCAAGTATCGAACTCTTGATCCTAAACTCAAGCCTTATCAAGAACTTACTTCTGCATATTCAAAGTTTTTCACAAAATTGATCTTTGTCCATGTCCCTAGAAATCAAAACATCCTAGCTGACGCTCTAGCTTCACTTGCATCTTCCCTTGATTTTCCGATCAGCAAGCAATCCGAATCAATCATAGTTCATAGGCATCTTTCACCTGCCGTGAAAGACCCTTCATTTCTTAGAACTAAAGAGAAATTGCTGAAGAAATTCAGAGAAGGGAGTATTGTGGAGAAAAGAGAAATCATGTTGATAGAGCTGTTAGAAGAGATGGATGAGGAACAGAAGCCCTGGTATTATGAAATTGCAAAATATTGTGAAGATCAATCGTATCTTGAGGAAGCTACAACTGAGGAGAAAAGGGCTATCAGGAGAGTTGCTCAACGATACACCTTAGTTGGAGGAGCATTATATAAGAGAGGTTTTGATGGAGTTCTTCTGAGATGTCTAGACGAGGATGAGCTTTGGAAGGTTATGGAAAGAGCTCATAGTGGAGTTTGTGGTGGCCATGTCAATGGACAGATGCTAGCAAAGAAGATCCTTAGACAAGGATTTTATTGGCCAACCATGGAAGAAGATTGTGTAGGATATGTCCGTAGGTGTGCTAAGTGTCAACTTCACGCCGACAAAATTCATTCTCCTGCATCTTCACTCCATCCTGTTTCTTCCCCATGGCCTTTCCCCATGTGGGCTTTCGACATTATTGGACCCCTTGGTAACTCAGATTCCGGCATCAAGCAAAAATCTTTCATTCTCACGGCAACGGAATACTTCACCAAGTGGGCAGAAGCTGAAGCGTACACGGAAGTCAAAGCATCAACCGTCTGCAAGTTCATCATGAAGAACATCATCACCCGATTTGGAATTCCAAGCACCATCGTCACCGACAACGGACCGCACTTCGTGTCACAAGAATTGAAGGACCTCTGCAACAGGTATAAAATTGCATTGCATCATTCATCTCCTTATTATCCGCAAGGCAATGGCCAAGCAGAGGCAACAAATAAGACTTTGATAAAAATCATCAAAAAGACGTGTAAATCTAACAAATTCGCAGATTGGCCAGAAAAATTGGTTGAGGCTCTATGGGCCTACCGAACTTCAATCCGCACGCCTACCGGGCAAACTCCTTATTCCTTAACATTTGGAATGGAGGCGGTAGTTCCATACGAGATCCTTATACCGTCCCTAAAAGTACAATTGAACAAGAAATTTTTCATTGATGAACATCGTTCAGCACTTCTTGCTCAATTGGAACTTTTAGACGAGAAAAGGTGGTCAGCTGCTAATCATGCAAAAGTTTATCAAAACAGACTAGCACGTTTTTATCAAAAGAAAGTCATTGAACGTAAGTTCAAAGTCGGTGAAATGGTCGTTAAAAGGATTTTTGTAAAACCTGGTGGTCCGCGTTCTAAACTCCAACCCAACTGAGAAGGACCTTATGTTGTATCGCACGCTTTTCCTGGTAATGCTTATCGTCTGGTTAATGCAGAAGGAGAAGAGCTAAATCATCCATGGAATGGTTTACATCTTAAGAAATACTACCCTTAGGTTAAAGAGTCGATCAGTATGGTACAAAGACCAGTGGAATCAGAAAGTTTATAAACTCAAATTTCCCAGTTAGTCTGGATAACTTAAGTTCAAACCCATTAGTACACACACTGACACGTTTGGTTCGTGAGTAACAAGAGATGCCAAGTCCTGAAGAATATCAAAAGCTTGACTAAAAGTGTAAAGTACAAATCATTCATTTTAAAAGCAAAATTCTGTTTTACACTCGGCCCATGATGTCGGAACGAGGCTTATAATAGACTACCAAGAATACCCGCCATCTTAGTAGGAGGCCGTCATTAAAAAAAGGGGGAGATCCGTTCCGAAAAAAAAAAAAAAAAAAAAAAAAACATAGAAAAGCAAAAACAAAAGGCAAATGTCAAATCAAAAAGGCCATTACATTACAAACGTTACATCAAGGCCATGAAATGAAACGAAAGGGAACGCAAGGTCGATAAATACCCCGGAAGGAAAATGACCGAACCCCAACGGATATTAGGGTTGGAAAGGAACATCTTTTTAAGTCTCCGGAACCTTCTCATGGGCTTTCTAAACTTATTCTTCCTTTCTTTCTAAAGGGGTGTACTCCAAACTTAAGGAATGGCTTAGATTGACTAAGGGTCAAATCATCAAATGGGATCACGAATGGAAACACAAGTTCAAACACGATGGGTTTAAGTTAAATTGTCAAAGAATAATTTGGAAATTAAGTTAATAAATGAATATGATCTTTTGATCTAAGTACCATGCTGATCTTTTAGTCAAAAATTCAAAAAATTTCATATGTCAAAAATTCCAAAAAATTTCATATGTCAAAAATTCCAAAAAAAAAACACATATGTCAAAAATTCAAAAAAAATACATATGTCAAAAATTCAAAAAAAAATACATATGTCAAAAAAAAAAATACATATGTCAAAAATTCAAAAAAAAAAAAAATATATGTCAAAATTAAAAAAAAAGCATATATTTCATAACCCAAACAAAAATGAATATTTCAAAACATCAAAAAAATATTTCAATTAGCATTTGCTTGTGGCATTTAGTGTGTTTCATTCCTTTTATTTTCAGTGAGTATCTGTTTGCTTGTATGTTGCATTTTGCTTAAGTTTGATTATTCTCATTACCTTTGTTAATAAAGGCCATGTCCCTTGACCATTTACTCAAGGAAAAGATTGATCGACCGTTCACTCGGTCAGGCAAGGGGCTAAGCCTAAACAGATACTTAACCTGTTTGTTCAAGTCATATACAGGGATGTGCATGAAGGGAGTTGGAATCCGAATAGAGAACAGCCAGAAACCTGTTTATGTGAGTAACAGGCGTCGAGGAGCACTGACGCGTTTCAAGGTTGAATGGCGTCGGCTCGACACGACGCTTTTCTGAAATTCAAGTAAAGCTGGAAATATCGAGAAGATCTCACTATGGGAGTCAAGAAGTCTCGACCGTGGCTAAAAAGACGGTTATTTCTACCCTTGTATTATTTCATATAAATCATTTGCATTACTATATATTAAGTATTTATTAAAGTATATCAAGGACCTTGTGGTTTTGATGAAACTGGAATTTGAGTTCCCCTACAACAACAAAAAAAAAAAACAGTGATAATTCCAGAGAATTCTTAATCGCACGGATAAGCCGTTGAATTGTTAATTAGTGAGGACGATGGTTCCACTTTTGTGAAACGGTGCGTGGATAAACGAGCTTCGGCTTAGCACTGGATTACAAGAATTGGTGTCTTGACTCATTAATGACAATTTAGCAATTTTATCCTTGATTAATTTATATTTTATTTGACTTTATATTTTTCTTTAAGCCCAGCATGCATCATATAGGATTTTGAAATCATTGTGATAAGAATTAATTACTGATTAAGTTTCAGATCATTAATCAAAATAATCCCAACATGATATGAAATATTCCATTCTGAATTGAGTATCTTGATTATCTTTGAGGTTCGCTTGACGATATTTTTAGAATTCTATCCTTTCTCGGATTCTTTATCCAATATTTCTTCTTTTCTTTTAAGATCCATCATGGTTGCAGCACGTCCACATTGGCTGGCAAACACTCCCCATGATAAAACCTACAGTGTCTACGACCTGGGGTACTTCCCACTCCGAGGAGGTTGATCGACCTTATTTCCTTGTCTACCTCATCCAGACAGGATTGATTCTATTGATCTCCTTGAGCTATCTTCATTGATGATTTTGAGAAAAATTCCAATCATGTGATGTTAAGAGCGTGTCTCATCACACCTTGGCATCACCTTTTCAGTACATTCCATTTCATTTCACTCCGTTGCAAAGACGATGCCAAGGTGAGGCAGCTGTAGACACGCTAATTTTGACGTCATTTTGAGTAAATTTCATATCATATAATAATGCCTCAGAATGGTCTGATATTTAATCATTGATTAATTTTTATTAATATTTTTGAGTGTCGGGTTTAACAGACATGTTTAAGTTAATCAATTAAATTGATTTTAGCTCAAATTTCAGTTAAAATATGAAGAAGTCTAAAAGACGTCGACCTATGTAGACGCCATTTAGAGTTTATTCTTATTTTAACGTTTAAATTTGAATTTTAATCAATTGATTAATTAGCTAAAAGGCGTCTCCGAGATCTGACGCGTTTTAGGTTTCCTAGGCTATTTTAACTTCTCTTCCGGATGTTTATCCTTATCTTAATTAGTGTAAAAGACGTCTACACATGTGGACGCTTTTTACCTGATAAAGATAAAGATAAGTTTTCCCGGATGTTTATCCTTATCTTAATTAATCTGAAAGGCGTCAGTCATCCCGGACGCATTTTAGATAATTACAGATAAAGATAAATTAATCAGTATTTATCTGTCGGTTAAGATAGATAAATCCGAAATTTTTCTATGTTAATCACGAACACAGAAGAAGCCTATAAATACCTTACATGTTGAAGAGTAAAAAAGTTAAGCGTAATTTGAAGTTAAGCGTGATCTTGAGAGAAGCATAATCTTTAGCGAGTTGAAGATCGAAGCAACGACGTCGGAACGCCGAAGCGCTGCCGTTTCCAGAAGTCGGCGTCCATTCTTCATCCAATTCAAAGCTTCATCCAATTGGGCATAAGTGTTTCATTTCTACATCTTTATTTTCATTTCATTAATCTCATTTTTCATAATCACTCTATGCAACACACACCACAACCTCATTCCTTTTCTTTTAAAAACCTATTTGATAAAGAGGTTTCAAAAGCCATCCCAAAAGTAAGTTTGATGTTTAGTTGCATGTTCAATACCATGATTAGAATAGATTCTGCTTTTGCTTAAGTTCTCATCATTTTTTTATCTCTCTTTCTATACTTTCTGCTGCACTCAACTCAACTCAAACAAGAGAATCAAGCAAATCAAGCACTCAGCAAAAGGGATTTCTGGACGATCCTCAACCTCAACCTCAAATTTCAAATTTAACAGCAAGAACAAAAAGCAAAGAAGGGCTCTCTTTCTTCAGCCGGCTGAGGAAGGGGAACCAAGGACTCTATATCTTCCGCGTTCAAAAAGGTAGGCGATCATACTTCTTTTGGAACTTTTTAGTTAAAAGTTTCTGGCGATCACTGCACTTAGTTGCTGTTTTTAATAGGTTTATTTTACACTAAATAACCTAGATTTTTCATGATAATCACACGGTCATTCTAAGAACTCACACCACCATGTATCTACTAAATAAACCCCTCGCAACACAATTATGAACCCCTCCTGCCATCCAAACCGTTGCCCCGCATTCCCTTCCCAACATCACCTACACCAATCACCTATCCCAATACCATACAGCCTTCCAAACCACTCATCTGCATTCCAACACCTCCACCAAATAATCCATCATCGTCCATGTATAAACCCATTACCCTCTCCAAACCCCTATTAACCCGGCAGTACTCAAAATATCACCTTCCAATGATGATCAGCATGCGCTCCGGAGCGGGAGAATTTTCAACAAAGTCTTTCCTCAATCCACAGCTAGAGACGGCTCATCACAGCCGCCGGAAGAAATACAAGATGAAGAGAGTGCATCTAGCACTCGATATGATCTGTTGAAGCACTTGGACATAACACCGGCACGCATCTCAGTACTTGAACTGATCAACAGATCTAAAACTCACCAAGAAGCCTTAATGGAATATCTCAAAAAGGTGATGGTCAATGAGGACGTACTGGTAGAAAAGATAACTGCACTGCTAATTCCACAAGGGGATCAGCCCTCCATTTCATTCAATACATCTGAGCTAGCACCACCAGCAGCCAGGAGCATGGCACTAAGTATTACAGTCAACATCTGTAAGAAGGCTGTGGATGCATGTCTGGTTGATATAGGGGCTTCCATCAATATGTTATCACCAAAGACTTTACAATTCTGCGATGTACCCAGAGATGGCTGCCTTCTCCCATATCTGTTACTGCTTATGACAACTCTACCCATTCCCCTTTGGGAATGGTTTACTTGAAGGTAGAGTTAGGTCCCGCTTGTTATGTCGAGGTTGAGTTCCACATCTTAGAGATCGACCCCTCTTTGAAAGGCATCCTTGGGCGCCCTTACATCAAATCCCTTGAGGCAATTCCATCTACAAATCATCAATGCCTCAAGTTTCCACACAAAGGACGAATCATTAAGGTAACGAGCATGTCGATCCTTGCTGCTGCTCATTCTTTGAACATCAAACCGACTCCTTTACCTGGCCGACAACCCATTCTGTCGGTATTACAGGTTTGTTCTCCCTCGGCTAATTCTTTGAAAGCCACTATACTTGTTCCTTGTCCAGTCGATGCCATTAAAAGGGGGAAGTGCGTGAGTACCCCTGGCTGGGATATCATGATGAAGGGTGGTTATCAACCTGGAAAAGGCTTGGGCACACAACTGCAGGGCAGAACCAAGCCTATCAAAGACCGCAGAAGAGCACCCGGTAATGGTCTGGGCTATAGGCCAGTGAAGGTGAAACGACAGGTTGTTCAACAATAGGAAGATGAAGATAGTCAGAAAATATGGAAGACAATGACCACCCCATACAAAGAAAACCGGAATCCCTTAACTTGGACCTTATATGCACACTTCATTAAGGGACCCGTGATTAATCATGACAATGATAACACGGTGGTGATCACTTCCCATTTTGACTTGCATGACGTATATGGGAGAGATCTAGCTAGACACTGTTCTGAGTTGCTAACATATCGATCCTTGGAGGCTCTGCGGCCGATGAAAAGGAGGAAGATCCAAGACCTGGAGTGCGAGTGGTACCGCTAGTTCGACACCTGGGACCTGTACATTGCACTGAATAGGCTATTTCTTGATCCCTCAGAACCAAAGTGGCCCCCATTGATTGATGAGTTGTTTGAAGGGCCTAGAGCTATTTTTGACAAGAGAATTCTGCTAAGTGAAGAGACAGACAAAAGGGAACCTGATGACCTTTATCAGCCTAGATTCACTACTGATCTTCTTTGGAGGGGAACTTATCCCCGTCATGTTTTCACCCTCCATACCCTATTCCGTACTCTGCTCCTGACCCCGACCTGGTCGAGGGTCATCACTAAAGACATTCCTCGAGCCCCGCCCATCATTATTACTTTGTCCCCCCAGGACCTAGTTCCTTAGATTCCTCTCGACCTTAGGAGGATCTATGATCTGATCTGGGACATACTATTGTATGATCCCCCTAATCCTTTGGCCTTGGTACCATTACCTTCGTATCATCCTCCTCTTCATATTCATTCATGTTTCATGATTAAGTACTTCAAAAACCACAAAAAAATTTGAATATGGCAAAACCACAAAAAATTGGATATTTCAAAAATTGCAATTGCAAAACAAAAATATTTCAGTTAACATTTGTTTGTCAAGTCATGAGTGTTGCATTCTTTTATTTTCAGTGAGCATTTGTATGCTTGTATGTTTTACTTTAATTATTGTCTTTAATCATCTTTATTTGCCTTTATTAAATAAAGCCTTCGCCCCTTGACCCTTCTACCAAGAATAGGATCAAGTAGCCGGTTACTTAACTAGGCAAGGGGCTAAGCCTGAACAAATATTTAATCTGTTTGTTCAAGCCATATGCAGGTATGAAAAGAAAGTCAATTAGGGAAAAGTACCAAGACAATTCAAATGTGAAGAAACTCCTTTCATATATCAAAAGAGTTTATGTACAAGTGTAAGTCCATCTACAGGACTTCAAAATGAAAATAAAGTACATGATGGCAGCCATCACGGCTGACTCTCCCCCGCGCCCTTGTCCTGCTGACTCTGGGCCTCGTCTAGTCCATCTGGCCCACGAGTCGGTGGCAGTGGCAGTCCCCTGGCGCTCGGCCCTGCCTGGCCGGAGGATACTGCTATGCTGGTGGTTAAGGCACTCGCCTGTCCTCGATCCAACGCCCACTGCTGCGCATGCTGGTAACGAGCCTCTATGCTCTGGCGCTCGTGCTCCGCCACTGATAGCCGGCCCTGGAGGCTCTCCAATCAAGATCAGTCACGATCCCTCTCCTCCGTCAAGATCTCCAGTCGAACCTGGAGTCGTACAAGCTCGCGAGGAAGATCACCGGTGGAGAGCCTCGCCAACTAATCTTCCAGCTCAGCCACCCTGGCTGCTGAACTGCGGGCCTGTGCCAACTCAGCATCTCTCTCTCCAAGAGTTAGGCAAAGCTCTTGGACCTACAACAGAAGACATCGCCAGCCAACTGATCAAGCAAGCAAAACATATCATGCAAGAAACAAGTCAAAGATTTACCCGAGCAACAGCATCCTCCTCAGCCTGAGTGGCTCGGTAGATGGTGGAAGCTAGTTGGCACCGTAGGTCGGCGAGGGCGGCCTCGTGAGCGGCACTGTAAGATGAACCGGCAGCAGCAGAGGATGAGGGAGTCGCCGCATGAGTATAGGTGGCACGCTGTAACAAGAGGAGATCACCGTCAGTGTACAAGTGTCAAAACAGTTTAATAATAAAAGGAAGCATTCATAATGTATATTTCATTCATGCATACTAGCTCATCCAACTCCTTCTGGACTTGTTATAACTGGGCCTCGGCATCCTAGAGGTGGCTACGGAGTGCGATGATGGTGACATCCCGTGCATCCTGTATTTTTCATAACATATCACATTCACAAATGTAAGCAAGATAATTAATAAAATGAAAGACGCATTCATAGCATGCATATCATAATACTTATATCGAGAGGGCGGAGTAGCTAGAGGTGGGCCGTGTAGTGAGCCCGGTAGTGCTGCAGGTAAGCATCACTGCTCACCGCCTGCGACTCTACCGGGACTCCATACCGATGCCAATCATGCTGCTGATTTGGGAATTTGGCACCCCAGTCGGTGTGGGCCTGCTTACCCCGCATGGTCCTCCCGATCCCCTCCGGGATCTCCTCCTCCACCCACTCCTGATGTAGCCCCAGCGTCCGCATCATCAACCTTAGACACAGAAGGGCTATCTCGTTCATGCAGTGTAGCCACACCTAGCGCCCGAATCGGCCCCGCCCCTGCTCTATCTAGGACTGTGCTGCATCGTCCATACTAAGGTATGGACGCCAAATAACCTGCATTCATATAGGTTAGTCTCATTGCATATCACATATCAAATAATTAATAAAATGAATCAATAAACTGCATCATGTTCAAAGTAATAAACATTTAATAAGATGTAAATTCCAATATTCATCAGTCAATCATTTAACATTTAACAGACATGTTAATAAAACATCTAATTAAATTAATACTCTAATAAAGTGTTTAATTAAATGTTTAAACATTCTAATAAGCCATGAAACAGTTAATAATGACAAGAAAAGAATTTTAAAACTTATCAGTAACTCTGGGTAGTCCAAAAATTGATGGCGGAGGGTTGTCAACTGGTGATGCTGTGGCGCCGTGTCTACTACCGAACGCCAATGCCGGGTAAGCGGAACTGCCGCCGACCGTGTGGATGGCCTCGCTCGGCCAAGAGGGAAATAATAATAACTCCAGACCTGCATAAAAGAACATATAAGTTGGAATCATCGCATGCATTGTACCATAAACATTTGATCAAATGAACAAAAATAAAATAAATTAAGTACTTGAAGAAACGGCGCGAAGCCGTTGATGGTGGTCTCCTGGTCCTGTGTGATGGAGGAAAGGTCGGTGAAGAGGTGAGCTAGAAGGGCTGCACCCCAGGCATACTCGCCTAACCTATCTAAATCTACAAGGAGACTCAGGAAGCGACAGTAGATGTAGTCGCCCTTCGTCCCAAAGAGAAGCCTACCGAAGAAGAAGACTAAGAACCTCCTAAGGTCCCTATCTACACTAGCCCTATCACTCGGATCCTGGCAGTAGACTGCGCTGGCCGCCCTCGACAGTCTCTCTCTCAACTTCTCCCTAGACTCATCTGTCTGCTGCCTAAGCTCCACTAATCCTAAAGACTCTCGACCCTCTATTCCTGTCACCTCTAGTCCTAGCAGCTCTAGTGCTAACTCTCGGTAATTGGGATATGTGATCCCGCTTACTGCCCGGCCATCCACCCGAAGGCCGGTGATCCTGCACACGTCCTTGAGACTGGGGACCATGTGTCCCCAGGGCATTAAAAACACCCTGCTCTCGGCATGCCATCGCTCCCTCAGCACCTGGAGTAGCACTAGATCGATCTAGAAAGGTTCGATCTCCAAGATCTCTTGAAAGCCCATACCCGCTAGTCGCGCCTTCTGAAAATCTGGAAGACCGCGATATGCAGCTACCACTAGGTTCTAGGAGATCCTAGTCCTCATTGTCCCCTGCAATTGTCAAATAATTTATTAAATTCGTCGCCAGGGTATTAATAATTAATTTCTGAAATAATTGTCACTCTTTTGAATCGCGTCAGGGAATAGGGACGTGTTTCAAAAGGCGTCCCGGTCTCCAGACGCCTTTCAGCCACAGGTTCTCGAACCTGTGGCCCAGTCTCTCTTACCCCCCAAAATTGAAATTTAAGTATAAAAAAAGAGTGTTTCGAGACTTACCAATCGTGGGCCGGCCTCCTGGGCAGGTGCCGCCGCTTCCTCGCCCACTAGAGCCTCGGGAGGAGCTTCCTCGGCCTCTATGAAAGTCGTCACCTCCGCGAGTTCCACCGCCATTTCTTCCTCCTCGCCCACCTCCACCACCTCGACAGCAGTAACCCTCTGTCGCTTCCCACTTACACCGCTAGGCTCGCCGGACTCCATGGGGTCGTAAGAGAGGGTGAGAGAGAAGAGGAGTTCGGATAGAGAGAGAGAGAGAGAGGAAGTAAGAGAGGATGAGAGGGAGAGGTGGTCGGCGGCGGAGAAGGTCGCCGGTGATGGAGCTCGCCGGAGTTGAGGAAGATCGTCGGAGAACCTCGTCGTCGCCGGAGAAGGATGAAAGTGAAGTGAGAGAAAGAGTTAGAGAGAATGAGGGGAGAAGGGGCTCGGACTCGCGAACCCCTGTTGAAGTTCGTTAAAACGCGATTGGGGATAATGACGCCATTCAGTGGTGCACAAACTAAGGCGACAACATAATTTTTTTTTGAAATTTGTCTCTGGAGGGCGACGCCTTTTAGATTTTACCGCCTCTTTTGGTCAGGTCCGTACCACAGAAATGCGGAGTAATCGTAGATTCGCATCTTTAAAGGAGGACGCAATTCAGTAGATTAATTGTTGGAAATCTCTAAAAAATAGGAGAGAGAAATGAAACGGCGCCTTGCTGACCAGATGTGATTTTGAGCTTTTAAGTATTAAATTCTTATATTTGGAAATTGATTAACATTGAAAAGCGTCCCTCTGAGTCAACGCGATTTTAATTAAATGAATCCGAACTTTGATATTTTGAAGAAAAATCATAGTTTCACTCAAGGAAAAATTACAGAAAAATTGCAAAGTATTAAAAGATGATTTCTATTGTATTAAGGAATGATTTCTTCGATAAAAAAAAAATTAAAATACATCAAGTTGGAAGATAAGGATGAAGAGGTTTCAAAGTCAGATTTTCCTAAGCCCCTTTACATATGATTTCCATAGTTCTTTATTGGCTTCATGAGGAAGTTTTACACAACGAGTGAATCCGATGTTCCACAGAGTTGCAATAAGTTCTGTCATCTCAAAGTCTTCGTCAATTCCCAATACTTGCTTTTTGATTGGAGAAAGAGAAGATATTTTTGAAAATTTATAGTGTGGCATACCAAGTTGAGGATGACAGCGATATGGATTATAGAGAACGAACTCGGTCGCCCCGATCAGTCGGAGTTCTGTGCCAGCACCACGGCGCACTTGAACCGCCTTTTCCATGAGAGCAAGTGGCGTGAATTCGAATCCAGTTCTGGGCATAGTCTTGAAATAATTGCGCCAGTCAGCTCGAGTCTTAAGGTTGGACACTCGATTGGTCATGTTGTTATTCAACTTCACAATGTTGGCAATATGGAAGATGGGACTACGCTAGTATGTCTGGAATATCTTTGGAACTTCTTCTTCATTATGGTTGAACTTGAAGTAGAATTCTACCCACAGAGCTAAGAGAAGCATGCTGCCATAAGGAAGTTGACCCGTAGAAGCTGCAGAGAACCCACTATAGAGATAGGCTAGAACCGTTGTGCTAATCTGCTTTCTTTCAAAAATCTCATTGATTGTGCTGATTTGATCATCTTCTAGAACATTATCTTGGGTAGGAAATAGTAGAGCTCCAACTAAACATATGGTGAACGCCTTCCTCACGTTCTCTGTTTTTTCATCCTTGAGATCTTCTATCTTCTTCAAAGTCCATTCAGCTAGTTTTGTAAGGTTGATTCCCTTCTTAGTAAGACAACCTTGAATTTCCTTTGGATTCTTCATAATCTTATTCAAGAATTGTTGACCCGTGATTCTTTCCCTCATGAACATCATCTCACTCAAATCTTCATCATTGTTAATCTTGAGCTTAGGAAGACCCAATAAGAGTTCAGCTTCTTCTAAGAGGATGGTGGCTTCGAACGTGGCAAAAAGGAATGTATGAGTTTGTGGATGCCATAGTTCGATCAAAGCGCTCATTGCAGCCCAATCCATACTTGTGCTCTTGTAATGTTTGGCATGAATAACCATTCCTTGGATATGCCACTTAGATATATAAGATTGCATGGTGAGATTGATCTTGTTAACAAGCATTTGGAGCCATGGAAGTGAAGAGAATCTTCTAGGACCAGGGAAGAAGGGACATCTCTAGATCAAGAGAGAAATTGGAATAGTTCTCTCATGCCCATGAAGAATTGGTGTAACGACCCGCCATCCTATGACCGGAGACCCGATCACTAAATGGATGTCGGCCCATTAACTACGGGTTCACACCCGGATCTCACACAACACGTCTGGAGGAGTAAGTGCTAAACAAGGCTAAATATAACAATTACACGGACTACAAAGGTATAACAAGTGCGCAGAAAGGAAGATAACAATGTCCGTATACAGTCCAACAATAATTACATGGTCCAATAAATTAATTTAGTACAGGCAGAAGGAAAGTACAACAACATCGGGGCATACCCCGGAACTGAGACAGCTGCTGGTCCGCACACCAAGAAGGCACCACACGCCACCACACGCCGCGAAGTCCACACCTGAAACCGCAGGGAGTGAGCCACACCAGAATTGGGCTCAGTAGGGATCATCCGATCCCCTGCCTCCCACTCACACACCCACAAGTGTAACAACACAGATATATGGCAATTAAGTAAAGCAGTAAACACAGCACCTAAATCTGATAAGAAACGTACGATAAGCAGTGTAGCAAGAACAGTTCTAAGCAACCCGAAGAACCCAACACAGAGTCACGTCTCACAGCCAAAGTCCACAAAGCGACTGAACCACACTGTCGACCGAAGTCAAACATCGCCTCCTAACACTACCACCACTGCTCACGCCTGTCCACCCCTACAGTGTTCCGGGGCACTGTAGGGTGAGGCAGTGAGCCAAACTAGGACTAGCTGGGACCAGTGTACCGCCACTGCCCAGCTACGTGTGCACACAAGCAGTCTAGACTACTGTCCTACCCACCGGATTGCCTCCACGCTAGGCCTCAGCGCTTCAGGAGGTCCCTGGGGACCGGCGAACCCCCGTCAAGCCGAAGCTACAGGAACTACCCACAACCCTAACCTCCCGGACTGCGTCAGGCCAAAGGGCTAAGGGTACCACTCGTAACCTTGATCAAAGGTCACATCAGGCCCAGTGGCTACAGGGGTAAAACAACTCCACAACCAGCTCCACAGCAAGAAACGCGCCAGAAGCTGCCACGACAAACAGGGAAACCCGACCCGCTGAGGCCAAGCAGCAACCCCTCGGATAGCGCACCAGCTACTCCGGCCTGACGGGCTCAAAGTGGTTCTGCTTCCCTCAGCCAAAGGTAAACCACAACATGTAACCCTTCTCCCACCGATACGGCACAATGCCTCACAGACACCATGACCCTGTCCCCGTCGGTCCATGGTGACAAACGTAAATCACAGTCATTCCGATCCACAGTTGTAGAAGCGCACACACACACACATAACATGATGTAATTCCACTCACACAGAAGTCCTCAGTCTCAGTATACCACGTAAACCATGCATTTGAGCCGCCCAACAGTGAAACACATGTTAAAACCAGTACTTAGACAGTTCTGTCTTGAATCGCGTCGACCGAGGTCGACGCCATTCAAGCCCCTCAGACAGGTTCATTTAATAACCATATTATTCCTTGAAACGCGTCGTCATAGGGAGTCGCCCTTTAAAACGCGTCCACGTCTACAGACGCCATTCACATCGAAATCCCAGATTTACATACCCTCACTCGGGGTGATTTCCTGCCTAAATGGCGTCATGATGGCCCGACGTCCTTTCGAAAAGGCGTCGTCCATCCATGACGTCATTTAGCGCCAGAACCCCTATTTCGTAAAACCTCGAACAGGGAGGTTTCTGCCCTAAAAGGCGTCGTACTGCCCTGACGTCCTTCTAAAAGGCGTCGACCAGGCACGACGCCGTTTAGCGCCAGAAACCTGGTTCCCTGGTTCGAACCGAGGGTCTCTTCCTTAACCCCAAACACCCCGAAAAAGCCCCAAAACAAGAAGGGGAGGAAGAGGAATTCAACTACCACAAGCATGCTACGAATCCACGATCACAAGCACAGCCATTCCCACAAGGAAACCCCCTAAACATGCTCAATCTAGCCCAAACACGTCATGTCACGCCATGGAAAACACGAGCATCACATGCAAGGTTCGTCCCCCTACCAGTTCTTGAACTCCTCCAAGCTCCTCGCCGCCGACCCGCCGCACCGCAGACCGCCGCCGGTACCCTCGAGGATGCCGCCACTCCGCCGGGACGTCGGCCGCCGTCCGGAGAATGGAACGCCGCGAAGGAGGTGGTGGAGGTAGAGGTGAGAGGTAAGGAGGCTATGGAGTGATGGAAGAGGAAGAAGAGGAAGGGAAGGGAGGAAGGAGGGCAGAGAGAGCGGAGAGGGCGGAGAGAGAGAGTGGGAAGGCGAAAATGAGGGAAAGAAGGGGAGGCTCGCGGGGTCAATCTGAATCTAGCTAAAATGCGTCGATCGAGGCAGACGCCAATCAGTCTGACAGGACAGCCGTACTGATAGCGCTCTGAAATGCGTCGCTCACTGCGGACGCCGTTCAGACGACAGGACAGGCCGTACTGACAACGCTCTGGCGCCGCACCCTGACACCGCAGGGTCATAGTCTGAATCGCGTCGACCGAGCTGGACGCCGTTCAGACGATGTGACAGGGGTCGTACTCTCGCGTCCCGAAACCGCCCACGTGGCGCACACGTGGCACAACAGCAAGCAGACCTAAATGGCGTCCACACACCCTGACGCCTTTTGAAAGGCGTCGAGCAGTGCAGACGTCATTCAGTCTGAACTCTCAAGACCCCCCCTCCAGGGTCCAAACCAGGGGATCCGGCCCGAACCCGACCCGAATACAGAACCCGAAATCTCAGTCCTTACAATTGGAATATGTAGAATATGTAGAGAGTTGCATAGAAAGAAAGAATTGATTAGAAGAGAGATTAGCTTAATTATAAGTTAGGATCTCGCCCATTAAGATGATCTTTAACTTCGGAGAGCTTTTCAATTGTCTTTCTCATCCTCTTGTTTGAAGTAGAATCCATCCTTCCTTCTTGTTTGAATTGAACTTTTCCCTCTAGATTTCTCTCTTTCCCTTGAGCTTTGGAGAGAATCATTTACCTTTCCCTCTTGATTGCTTGTTGCAATGCTTTAATAAGAAGAGATGAAGCTTTTATAGAAGGATTTGCGAAGTTGAGAAGCCCTTTCCGAATTGAAAGAGGGATGTGCATTGAAGGAAAGTAGAGTTCGGATTGAAGTCAGAACAGAGAACTGTTTCTGTCAGTTGAATTGCGTCTCGACGGGGCGACGTCATTTAAATGACGTCTGTGAACAGCGACGCTATTTAATGGACATTCTAATTTTCTGTTATACTCTTAAAATTCATATTTGCTTATATTTAATAATTGTTTATTCCTCTACTTGAAGTTATTGATGAATTCTAAGTGCAGGAGATTAAAGAAATGAAAATGAAGTTGAAAATTTCACTAAGATCCCACTGTGGGAGTTCATGAGTCCCAGCCGTGACTAAAAAGACGGTTACCTCTATCCTTATATTCCATCATGTAATTGATTTGCACTAGCATTACTATATGATAAATATTTATTAGATATATCAAGGACCTAGTGGTTTTGATGAAACTGGAGTTTGAGTTCTCCTTCAACAAAAACAGTAATAATTCTAGAGGATTCTTAATCGCATGGATAGGCCGTTAGATTGATAATTGATGAGGACGATGGTTCCACTTTTGTGAAACGGTGCATAGACAAACGAGCTTCGGCTTAGTACTGAATTGCAAGACTGGTATCTTGACTTACCAATGACAATTTAAAAAATATTATCCTTGATTAATTTACATTTTATTTTATTTTAATTTTCCTTTTAACCCAGCATGCATCATGTAGGACTTTGAAATTATTGTGGGAAGAATTAGTTGTTGATTAAATTTCATACCATTGATCTAAAAAAATTCCTATGTGATGTAAAATATTACATTCCGAAATGATCTCTCAATTATCTTTGAGGCTTTCTTGAAGATGTTTTTGGAATTCTATCATTATTTGGATTCTTTATCCCAAATATTTCTTGTTTCCTTTTAAGATCCATTATGGTTGTAACACGTCCATATTGATTGTAACCGCTCTCTATGATGAAACCTGTAAGGTTTGTGACCTAGGGTACTTCCTAATCGTGGAAGTTGATCGTCCTTATTTTATTTCCTTATCTCTTTCATCCAGACAAGATTAGTTTTCATTGATCTCTTCGAGACGCTTCATTGATCAAATGCGAAGGTGATTGGCTTGAGTCCAAGTGGGAGATTGATGGATATAGGTGTCCTCTAAGCCAATCATAAGGCACCTATTTGTAAGCGCCGAAAATGACCCCGCGCTCAACTGGTGAGCAGAGACCGATCGCCGTGGCTACGAACCCAAAATTAGGATAATGATAAAAAATAAATAACAAATAACTTGATGAACTAAAACACCAAGAACTAAAATGGTGATCGCCAGGGTGTTTTGCCTCGACCTAGAGGGACTACCTTGATCGCGAATGACACTCCAAGACCTCCGTGCGAAGCGGAATTTGTAGTCACACTCCCTTCTCCTCGGTCGGCCAAGAAGACAGGGCACGCTTTGATTTCCTGTAAATTAACCATAAATTAAAACACCCATTAGACTCTTAATTAGCATAGCATCCATTCATTTAGTAAAAGAAATATATCAATTAGAGATGAGAGTACCGAATGTGTGGGTGAGAAGGATGAGTGACCAAGTGTTATGGCGACCCACCTTCCCGTTTTTTGATGTTTTGGATCAAAATAAACCCCTTAGAAAGGATCTAAAGTACCTAATTATGAGTGCATGTGTGTACAAATGGAATCTAAACATGGACAAAATCCTAGACTGGTGCATGCATGTATGGGACTATGAAGAGAATGATAAAAACAATAAAATGAGAGAAGAGAGTAGGGTTCCCTTTTGACGTTGACAAGAGTGTTGCATGGGCACAAGATTGACAGCACATTCTTCCTTCCTGGAGCCTCCAAGACTCCATAGTTGTTTTCTTCCCACGAGCTCCAAAGAAGAGGTCTAATGCTAGACTTTGAAATCACTCTTTTCTCTCTCTTTTAATGTAAAATGGTACCCTCACCCTTTCGGCCCATTCCCAAGGTGAAGGAGAGCTTAAATAGGCAAAGGAGGTCGAGTTAAAACCCTAGGAAGCCCCCATTTCGTAGGCCAATGGATGAGGATAAAGAAGGTCGGATAAAGATCTCTTCAACAAAATCTAAGCCAAAACCAATCAAAAGTCGACACCTAAGCCCTAAATCAACTTCATCTTAATCCATTAGGGTGAGAAAATGCAGAAGATATGGTCAAAAACCCGAGAGAAAGGCGTAAAAAAGATTTGGATAAACATGGAAAACTAGACTATCAGACGGCCAAAGAGGTGGCCGTCTAAAGTATCAAACGGCCAGGCAGGTGGCCGTCTGAAAGATAATCAGACAGCCAGCTCCCTGGCCATCTGAATTATCAGACGGCCAGCTGTCTGGCCGTCCACTCTGGCCGTATGATGGATCAGACGGCCAGCACTCTGGCCACCTGATGGACTTGACAACATATAATTTTTTTAAAAAAATGAATAATTTTAAAATCCAAATGCATTAAAAATGAAATTAAAAAGTTTTGAAATCATGCACTCTTTTTTTTTTTTGAAAAATGAACGTTTTGCGACAAAACTTTTTGACAAAAAGAAATTAAATTTCAAGGAATCCAAATGAGCGGGAAACGACAAAAAAGATCAACACAAAGGCCCGCTAACACAATAAAGCTCAAATCGGTCTATGGAATGGGCCAAAAATGGGTGTCTACAGCTACCCCTCCGTGGCATCCTCTTTGCAGGGGAGCACGGCGGACTGATAAGTGGATGATACGGACACTACACCTTATTTTGGACCACTCCACCCAAGATGGAACCTGCTAAAAGTCTGACAACAATGGCGATGCAAGCTAAGAATGATGAAGGGAAAGAGTTGTGTATCCAAAAACTACAACCCAGGAGGTCCTCACGCAATTGCCGCGAGTCTCCGACACACTATGGGACGCCTGTCCAGTTGAAGGAGTTTAAGAGATGACAATCAAAGGCGCGGAAGGTGTATTCCAAGACTTAATCAAAACATTGCGCAGACGATAAAAGATTCCAATCATTGGATGATTAAAGTACAGGGCGACATGGCCCTACTCTCCTCTGCAATGGTATGCTGAAAGGATGGATGATGCGTGCTGGGTTTAAAATAAAAAACTATCTAATACAAGACACTAGAGGATTTATTCTAGGCTATTCAAATAACTTTAACCTCATAAATCCATCATCATTTTTGTTAAAGGGGAACTCCGGATTTATGTGCCTTAAGTTATTAGCCTCCAGTTTTCCTAACCTAATGCAGACTCTTCAATCTTCTTCTTCCTGCGAAATCAGATGTTAGAATCATTATATCAGGAATAAAGTAAGAAGCACGCATTTTTATATCTTTTTCTATTTTTTTACAATTTTTCTAAAATATTTTGTCAGGAGCCCAAACTGGTGGCCATCTGATGGTTCCATCGGAAGGCCAAACTGGTGGCCGTCTGAAGCATCAAAAGGCCATCTACCTGGCCGTCTGATGGTTCCATCAGAAGGCTAGACTGATGGCCATCTGAAGCATCAAAAGCCTATCGACCTGGCCCGTCTGATGGTTTTATGCTGTTTTTTTGTTTTGCTTTTTCTTTTATTGTGAGACTCCGGTGTATGGGAGTACATCTCTATCCGCATCTTGGTATAAAATAAGTGCAAGAAAGTTTGGATGGGACTCTTCCAACGTCTCATGGCGTCCTCTTCTTCCTCCAAAAAGCTACCTTTGGGCTTCATGCTTCTTACGCCTGACGTTTTGACCGAGATTGAGGGTCATCTTAGCAACCGCGTGGCTCGTGGCTAGGTATGTACACGTAAGATCACTTCCTTTATTCTTCCTTCTTCCCCTCTTGAAGTACTTTCTCTTTTCTTAGGCAGTGCTGCAGTTGCCTGGCCCACGCCATGAAATCCATTATACTTGGATGGTCACTTTAATGCATTGCATTACCATTGACATGCGGACTTTCATGCTTCCATGGCACCTCATCCACTTGGTAGTTATTGCCAAGCACCTCGAGAAGATGTGGTGGAGTTGGGATGCATTAGGAGCGCTTATGGAATTATGGCACCCGCACACACATACTTTCATTTTTTCAGAATTTGAGGTAACAATATTGGTGGAAGAGGTGAAGTTATTGTTTGGATGGGAAGACCTGGAGGAAGGTGACATGTGTGGGCTACAATCTTGGGATGACATTCTGAATGACATAGTCCAAGATGAGGCAGTGGTCCGATTGATGTCTTACCAACGGGGAATTCAAATCAACCGATTGGCCATGCGGATTGTTGATAAAGTGAGGTACTGGGAAGTAGATGCTGAGCGGTTGATGTAGGGCCTGAGCCTCTGCCTTGGTGGGACATTACTTTTTCCTTCTTTTGGTGATGTCCTCCCTTATGATCATGTTGGAGTGATTACTCTGCTTTGGCAGGGCTATTCTATAGCCCGTGCTCTTGTGGCTCATCTGTACAGTGGATTGAGTAGTATGTGCATGGGCGGGAAGCCTTAAGGGAGTCTCTTTCTATTGCAACTATGGATGGAGATGCATTTGAAATTTGATTTTTCATTGGAACCATAAAATGAATCCCGCATTTTTCGTCGCAGTGCTATGTTTCTTGCGAGATCGCTGTTTGATCCTGGAGACATGGTAAAAAATTTGACAAGTCATCTGAAAACTCGAGACGACTGGCGAGATCATCAGAATTTCATGAATGCCGAAGATTTTATTTTTGTTCCCATGATATTCCGCAACACAATCTTTCAAGTACGTGCACGTAAGAAACGTGAATTTTGGCTTGTTGGTGCAACAGAAACAGTGTTTGTAACGACCCGCCATCCTATGACCGGAGACCCGATCACTAAATGGATGTCGGCCCATTAACTGCGGGTTCGCACCCGGATCTCACACAACACATCTGGAGGAGTAAGTGTTAAACAAGGCTCAATATAACAATCACACGGACTACAAGATATAACAAGTGCGCAGGAAGGAAGATAGCAATGTCCGTATACAGTCCAACAATAATTACATGGTCCAACAAATTAAATAAGTACAGGCAGAAGTAAAGTACAACAACATCGGGGCATACCCCGGAACAGAGACAACTGCTGGCCCGCACACCGAGAAGACACCACACGCCGCCACACGCCACGAGGTCCACACCTGAAACCGCAGGGAGTGAGCCACACCAGAATTGGGCTCAGTAGGGATCATCCGATCCCTCGCCTCCCACTCACACACCCACAAGAGCAATAATACAGATATATGGCAATTAAACAAAGCAGTAAACATAGTTCTCTAACCTGATATGAAACGTATGCATAAATAGTGAAGCAGGAACAGTTCTAAGTAACCTGAAGAACCCAACACAAAGTCACGTCTCACAGCCAAAGTCCACAAAGCGACCGAACCACACTGTCGACCGAAGTCAAACGTCGCCTCACAACACCACCAACACTCACGCCTGTCCTCCCCTACAGTGTTCTGGGGCACCGTAGGGTGAGGCAGTGAGTCAAACTAGGACTAGCTGGGACCAGTGAACCACCACTGCCCAGCTACGTGTGCACACAAGCAGTCTAGACTACTGTCCTACCGACCGAATTTCCTCCACGCCAGGCCTCGACGCTTCAGGAGGGCCCTGGGGACCGGCGAAACCCCCGTCAAGCCGAAGCTACAGGAACTACCCACAACCCTAACCTCCCGGGCTGCGTCAGGCCAAAGGGCGAAGGGTACCACTCGTAACCTTGATCAAAGGTCACATCAGGCTCAGTGGCTAAAGGGGTAAAACAACTCCAACAGTACCACAACCAGCTCCACAGCAAGAAACGCGCCGGAAGCTGCTACGACAAACAGGGAAACCCCGACCCGCTGAGACCAAACAGCAACCCCTCGGATAGCACACCGGCTACTCCAGCCCGACGGGCACAAGGTGGTTCTGCTTCCCTCAGCCAAAGGTAAAACACAACATGTACCACTCCTCCCACCGGTACGGTACAATGCCTCACCGACACCATGGCCCTTCCCCATCGGCCCAAGGTGACATACGTAAACCACAGTTATTCCGATTCCATATTCGCATAAGCACACATACACACATAACATGATTCCATTCACACAGTAAACCTCCGTCTCAACGTACAATTTAAAGCATGCATTTGAACCATCCAACCATGAAACATGTGATAATAACAAGAGTTAATACAGTTTTGTCTTGAATCGCGTCGACCGAGGTCGACGCCATTCAAGCCTCTTAAACAGGTTCATTTAAACCAGATTATTATGCCCTAAAACGTGTCAGAGGCCACAGACGCCATTCACACCAGAATTCCAAAGTTGCAGAAGCCTCAGTAGGGGGATTTTCCTGCCTAAATGGCGTCATGATGGCCCGACGTCCTTCTAAAAGGCGTCGTCCATACATGACGTCTTTTAGCGCCAGAACCCCATACTCATAAAACCTCGAACAGGGAGGTTTCTGCCTAAAAGGCGTCAGACTAGCCCGACGTCCTTCTAAAAGGCGTCGACCAGGGACGACGCCGTTTAGGGCCAGAAACCTGTTCCCTGGTTCAACCCGAGGGTTTCTCCCCTTAGCCCCAAACACCCCAAAACGTCCAAAACAGAAGGGGGAGAAAAGGGAAATCAAACTACCACGAGCATACTACCATTCCACGATCTCGAACACGGCCATTCCCACAAGAAAACCCCCTAAACATGCCCATTCTAACCCAAAACACATCATGCCACGCCAAGGAAATCACGAGCAAGACAACCACAGTCCGTGCAAGGTTCGTCCCCCTACCGGTTCTTGAACTCCTCCAAGCTCCGTGCCGCCGTCCCTCCGCATCGCACACCGCCGCCGGTACCCCCGAGGACGTCGCCACTCCGCCGAGACGTCGGCCGCTGTCCGGAGAATGGAACGTCGCGAAGGAAGTGGTGCAGGTAGAGGTGAGAGGTAGGGAGGTGTTGGAGTGGTGGAAGAGGAAGAAGAGGAAGGGAAAGGGGAAAAGAGGGTCGGAGAGGCAGAGAGGGCGAAGAGAGATAGAGTGGGGGCGAAAATGAGGGAAAGGAGGGAGGCTCGTGGGGTCAATCAGAAACTGGCTAAAACGCGTCGACAGAGACAGACGCCTATCAGATGACAGGACGGGCCGTACTGACAGCGCTCTGAAACGCGTCGACCACCATGGACGCCGTTCAGATGACATGTCAGGCACCGTACACTGACACCGCAGGGTCGCAGTCTGAATCGCGTCGTCCATCATGGACGCCGTTCAGACGACGAGACAGGGGCCGTACTCTCGTGGCCCGAAACCCGCCCACGTGGCGCGCACGTGGCACAACAACAAGCAGACTTAAATGGCGTCCACACAACCTGACGCCTTTTGAAAGGCGTCGAGCAGTGCAGACGTTATTCAGTCAAAACTCTCAAGACCCCCCTCAGGGTCCAAACCAGGGGATCCGGCCCGAACCCGACTCGAATACTAAACCCGAAACCTCAATCCTTATAGTGTTATATTAGGCTCACCGCTGCCATCTCCAGTATGGACTCCCTCGTCAAACTCCTTATTCAGCCTTGACCAATGACATAATTCTCCCTCGGATCTAGGGTTCTGAAGAAGATGCCGAGCTCTTAAGAAATTCATGAAAATACTGACGCAAATATTCATTTGGATGTAAAGGTACTATAGACCTGCAAGAGGATTATATTAGGATTCTGGGATACATACAATATCTCAAGACGATACGTCCAGTTATCCCCTCTTATTTCGTCCGGAAGCGTCCAACTGAATTAGATTGATGTAATCTCTCTTTTTTCTTTAAGAAATAAATGTACGGGCTTGCCCCATGGTTTAAGATGAATAAAACACTCATTTTTTTTATTTTTTTATTTATTTTTAGAGAAGAAACTAGACGGCCGTAGAGAAGGTCGTCTGACAACAAACGGCCAGCAGACTGGCCATCTGGACTGAAACCCAGACGGCCACAGTGCTGGCGTCTGAACTCTTCTGACGGCCAGCTACCTGGCCGTCTGACACTTCAAACGGCCAGCTAACCGGCCGTCTGAAGAGGAAGTGGGTATAACACACACCCCCCCCCCTCTTTCCTCAACCTTTCTCATTTTCAAAATCTTCTTGCTACAACCTCCCTCCCAGTCGTCTAGCTCTTCTCAAGATGAATAGGCGATTCAAACAGTGTGCTCGATGCATCCGACGATTATCTACCCGTTACAATCCAGAGGAGGATGACGTCCAACCTCCAAATCCAGGTTCGGAGGATGATTACGCGATGGGGGAACATGAGAGGAGCTTCCACCGCCCGAGTGACGATGCCCTAGAGAATGAAGAAATTGGTGGAGATGATGAAAATGCAGGCAACGAGGAAGATGCCACCAACAACGGCGGCAATGATGATGTCGTGGAAGATGAAGGTGACACGGAGGTCACTGGGGAGACGACATCAACTTCGGATTCACGACAGGTACCCCCTTTCTATTTATATATATATATATATATATATATATATATATATATATATATATATATATATATATATATATATATATATATATATATATATATATATATATATATTGTATGTCCGTCAAACGGCCTACGCGGTGGTCATTTGAAGGTCAGGCAGCCATCGCGTGGCGGTCTGACACAGACGGCCACCAAGACAGCAGACGACCATGACAGTGGCCGTCTGACAATAGACGGCCATCGTAGTGGCCGTCTGGGTCCAGACGGCCATCTTAGTGACCGTCTGCATCCAGACGGCCATTTCTGTAGCCGTCTGGTCTCTGGTGCCAGCCCTTCTTTGGCTTTAGGTCTCTAGTGTTTAACAAGTGGATTTTTTTCTTTTTTGATAATTTTGCAGGGTCTAAGACGAATTCGAAGCTGAGTTTCATGGGACCTTGTTTGGACATGGTACAATGTTCTGCTAGTGCGCCAACAACAATGTATTGATGCAATGGGATTTGAGGCCTTGCTCTCCGTCCGCCCATTCTAGGTAGATGCGAGTTATATTGAGGCATTACGAGAGCGATGGGATGAGGATTGTCGGACCTTCATCATGCCGTGGGGACATATGATTCCTACCCTAGAAGATGTTGCATATATCACGGGTCTCAAAGTTCATAGTAATCTAGTAGTGGGAGAGGAACGAGCCGACTATCGTGCAGTTATACATGAACTGCTGGGAGCTGACTTTGTGAGAGCCCAAGGTCCAGTGACATCCATATCTTTAGGCCGGCTTCCTGAGGTGGTTGGTCTTGGCGGCTTGCGACGGGGTCCATCGGATGACCTTAACGACCTTCAGGAGCGAGTTTATGAGCGTGCTACTTTCGGCGGTCGCTCAAAAGACCAAGAGATTCGTCTTTTCTTGTGTTCTTCTTTGGACGTCTCTTACTCGCTACCACAGCAGATCGGATCAATTGCAAATTCTTGCTGCTCTTGACTGATTTAGATGTAGTGGGGACTTCCGTGTGGGGCGCGGCTATGTTGGCCCACCTCTTTGCCCATCTTCCTCGTTATACAGATCACTCTACCAGCATGGGCGGCTTTACTCCTTTTCTTCAGGTTTGTTTTCTCAGACTCATTCCCATATTTCTTGTGTTATTAGCTCCTGACATTTTTCCATCCTTGTAGATTTGGGATTATCATCACATGCCTCCGGACCGTCCTCAGCTTTCATGGGACCACTACAGTTCTGTGCCTCTACTGTGTCAATGGGACATACCCACTAATAGACGCCCTCAGATTGGCCGAGTGGAAGAATTTCGAGGCTTTCTAGATAACTTCCCGCATCATTATGTATTTCCTTTTGAACTCAATCTCAATTCTCATTTCTATCTTATCCCTTCTTAATGATGTCATGCAGGTTTAGTGGACTCCATACACAGATGAGGTTGATGATGATCAACCGTGGGTTGCCGAGGGTAGACCTCTATTCAATCGAAAGATTTGGTTGCATTGCATCAATGTGGTGGAGCCTCTTCATCTACAGCTAGTGATGAGGACCTTAGGCTGGCATCAGGATCAGGTGGAGATTCCCTCAACAGGACCTACAGGTCGTTCTCATAGGAAGTCCAAGAGTCGGAATCAATATTGTGTACGCATTCACGAAGAGACAATTCAGGCTCGGAGGAGGGGTGGAGTTCGACTCCGCCGTGTATGCTGCCTTCAAGACAGTTCCATGTATTTGGATGACTTCTCCCACCGCTACGCTCACCGCCTCAAGCTGGATTCTCGTGTGGTGAGTAGTTTGACTATTAACTTCAGGTTCTCTCCTTCGAGATCATGGTTCAGTATTTATGGATGCAAATGCCGGTGGACCAAGCGGTTCGTCAGTTAGAGAACCAGCTTTCCACAGTTAAATTTGAGAATTCTCAACTTAGGGAGCAAATTCGTACCATGGTATATTCCTACAACCTTTTCTTTTGATCTGACTGCTTCTTCCGAATCATTTTTCACCATCTTATAGGAGGCAGAATTGCGGCGTTTTCGAGCCACTGGTGGTGGAATCGGGGCTATCTCTTCTCGTGTCCCAACTTCATCCTCAGACTTGGAGCAGCGTTTGGAGGAGGTCATTGCCCGTGCCACTACTCGAGAGACGGAACTTGCCCAAGCAGTGAGTTTGCTTGAATTCTTTCGAACTTTTATCATGAATAGTGATTTGACATGTGGACTTGATCATGATGCAAAGGGTAGAGTTGGAGAGGGCACTAAGGCAATCTTCTTCATATGTGGCCCAAGTGGAACAACTAACGCGACACTTAGAGACCATGGGTGACATCACTGTGCCTGGACGCTTATTTGTAGCAGAGTCCAAGGTGAAGGAATTGGAGAAAGAATTGTTGGATGCTCGGGAGAAGCTTTTCACCATAAAGGGTAAATATGAAATGATCAGAGATCAACTTTCTATGAGGGGTCGTGAGCTCCAAACAAGTCGCATGCCCCATTCACGCGCCGGAGGTCCAGTTCACCCTCCTCATACAGGTGGCCAAGTTCATTCTGGGTACCCGCCGTACCTAGGTACTCAAATACCTTCTGCTTATCCGCCGGCTCCTTCCACTTATCCGACTGCTCCTTCTACTTATCCGATTGCTCTTGCTGCTTATTCTATTGCTCCTTCTACTTATCCGTCTGCTCCTTCCACTCATCCTTCTATGTCTTTTGTTCCACCTACAGTCTCTCCTGCCCAGCCGACTTATTCGAGTGGTTCTACTTTTGGTGATTTTGACTTTTTTGCTGGTTTATAGGCTGAATTTGAGTTTCCTTTCTCTTTCCCTGATCACTCTTTATATTCTCAATCCCCAGCCCCAAGTCAGAGACATCATCGAGAGGATAGTAGTAGTAGTCGTCAACGACTGCCGCTCCCGGATGAAGGAGCAGGAGATAGTGGTAGAGGTTTTTGATGTGAGTTAAGAATGATGTGAGTTTGTAGATTCAGGGGTATGCCCCTGATGATGATGTTGGATGCGGGGGTATGCCCCTGATGATGTTGTAGGCAGGGGTATGCCCCTGATGATGTTGTAGGCAAGAGTATGCCCCTGATGATGATGTTGTATTCATGACTTTTGTGATTGCCATTGAACTTGCTTTTCTTCATTGCCTGTTCATGCACAACACCACTGAGAAAGAATGTTATTTTCATAGTTTATTTTAGCCCCTTGCTTAAAAAGATGAATACCATTCTACGCTTGGCGACGAGTCAAAGGGCCTTGTCTTATTAAACATACATAAGGAAATAAGGAAATATGCAGCATGCAGTCATGCTTATACAACTTGTATGTACAAAATGACAAGCAATTCATACAAATGAATATATATATTTTTTTATTTTGAAATATGTGATTTTTTTATTTTGAAATATGTGATTTTTTTGGATTTTGAAATATGTGATTTTTTTTTGGATTTTGAAATATGTGATTTTTTTTTTTTTTGGATTTTAAAACATCCCTTGCTGAATTCCCCAAGCGTCCTATGTACATACCTAAGCCGATTTGGGTCGTTAATAGTCTTCGACCAAAACCCACCCGGTTAAGTCTTATGCTGATGACAACACCGTCACACCATGTTCTGGCTCCCAGCTGCTCCCGACCATCAGATTCTTCTCAAAAACATATCAACGGTAAATGATTTGCCTGACCCGGGTCTCTTTCCTCACAACTTAGGTAGTAAATGATGGACCACCCTGGAACCCTAATGACCACCCGGAATTAGCGGCGTCGTACCATTCGGTAAACCGCTTGTGTTGACCTAAGCCCGAAGTTTTAAGGGAAATTGACAGACTCTAAAATCGGCATGGTACACAGATCAAAAGAACTTTTGATTAGACTTCACACACCTTTTCTTTTCTAACAGGGTTTGGTTTGGGGAAGTGTGACAGTTAAATTTGCCATGTCATTAATTCCGTTTAATTTTTGAATCTTAGTTCACTTTAACCTCACTAAGAAGAAGAGAGTGTTGGGTTCTCACGTTTCTCCAGATCTCCCGCACAGCGGAAATAAAAATAAAAACGGAGACCAGTTCTCATTTCAAAAAATCTAAAATCTCGATAATCGGATTATCAAATCTTACCATGTGCGGATTCGAATCTGCAACCGTTCGGTTCCGTCGGTACGACACCACAAGCTGCGCAAGCGTCCGGCCTCTAGCAGAGTCCACGCGATCCTCTACGCAACGGATATCCTAACGTTCCTTGTTCTTCGCAGCCCACGAAGTCTCCGCCGTTTGCCGCAAGGATCGCCGCAAAGTGCGGACGATTTCTCGTCGAACGGGAGTCGGAGAAGCGGCAGAGAAGATCCGGGGATCCCGATTCTTCTGGGGCACCAGAGAGAGAGAGAAAGAGAGGAGGGGGCTGCTAGGGTTAGCAACAGCTTGGCTTGCTTAGCCCGTTCGCTACATTTTATACTAACCGCGCGGTTTTTCCTAAAAACCCCCGGTTAATAGAAAACCCACTTATTTATCCATTGCCTTGAGAATCTTTTGCGTGTGACCCTATAGGCCCAATAACTAGTCCGGTTAATGGCCCAATTAGACCAGTGACTTCCTCATTGGCCTGATTAATCAATTAATAACTCATATTAGTTAATTAATCAATCGAACTGATGTCGCACATCGAATTCGATCGGGCCTCTGATCACGTTGGGTGCCAAACAACACCGCGTGAACCCGGAAGGTATCGGGGTTAAGTAACCCACTCTTGGAACCTTTCCGCCGATAGTTACCGTGCAGATATAATCCTTCATTCGTACAATGCTCTCGAGTCAACTCA
Organism: Zantedeschia hybrid cultivar; assembly: GCA_030544215.1. Lineage (NCBI taxonomy): Eukaryota > Viridiplantae > Streptophyta > Magnoliopsida > Alismatales > Araceae > Zantedeschia > Zantedeschia hybrid cultivar. Next base: position 29,044,373 of record JARZZO010000011.1, read on the forward strand.
GGGTATGGCGTGCTGTCAAACCCTAACCGGTCGACTCACTTGGATTGGATGCTGCTGATGAATATCGGAAAACTCCTTTCCCGATATTATCGTCCGCCCTGGCTAGGGACTTTCGCACATCCTTCCCAAAGCATTCTCTCTCATCGTACCGAGAGTGAATGATTCCTTATTGACATTTAGTTCCCTTCAACGGTATTCTGCTGTACCCGATCTATGGCTATTTAGAATCCCGTGGTTATAAATTCATAAAGCAAGGTTGATGCACATAAGTCCACCGACAAGGTGTCCTTGGTGTCTCAGGTCCGAGGACCATCCACGCAACTGCGACAATAGAATCAAGCTGGTTGACAGTGAGGTACAGTACCATCCAGCGATTCAGTCGGATCAGTTCAGTGAACTCATTCTCCAATGAGCACCTACAGATTCACCTTAGTGTCTCCACACAAGTGACTATGAGATCAGTCACCCTCATCGCATGAGCAGGAGTAATCTGTACTAGTCAAACCGAATATCCGATGTCCTTCTCGGATATCCTCCGACTAGGAACAATTAAGAATATGTGTATTTAAGTGATCAGTCTCACTAGTATGATCTCATCATAATCTGATCACTATCGCACATATTCACGGACTTCATTATGAGACGATAATACGAATTTACACATAATGAAATATTGCCATTATATTAATAAAATGAATGAGATTTACATAGTCAGATTGGCTTGTAGGCCACCTAAGACTAACAATCTCCCACTTGGACTAAAGCCAATCACCTTTATACAGTAAGCCTATAGACTCTAGGTGACGCTCAAACACATTTTGAGCCAATGGCTTTGTCAGTGGATCTACTACATTGTCGACAGATGGAACTCTTTCCACCACTACATCTCTTCTGGATATGATCTCTCTGATAAGATGAAAGCGCCTCAGAATATGCTTCAATTTCTGATCAGACCGCGGCTCTTTCACTTGCGCAATCGCTCCATTGTTGTCGCACAACAGCGGAACAGGTTCAAAGATACTGGGAACTACGTCGAGGTCGGTGATGAATTTCTTCAACTACACTACTTCCTTGGCGGCTTCAGCTGCAGCGATGTACTCAGCTTATGTCGTCGAATCTGCAGTGGTTGCTTACTTGGAACTCTTCCAGCACACTGTACCTTCGTTTAATGTAAACACAAATCCATATGTAGACTTGCTATCATCTGGATCTGACTAGAAACTCGAGTTAGTAAAGCATCGCAGTTTCAAGTCACCTCCTCTATAGACAAGAAACATATCCTTAATTCTTCTCAAGTACTTAAGGATACATTTCACTGCCTTCCAGTGTTTTTCGCCTGGATCAGCCTGAAATCTACTTGTAACACTTAGAGCAAATGCAACATCAAGCCGTATACATATCATGGCATACATGATAGATCCTATGGCAGAGGCATAGGGTACTCTATCTATGAATGCCCTCTCATCAGGAGTCTTAGGAGACTGCTCCTTTGAGAGATTAATTCCATGTCTCATCGGTATGAGACTTCTCTTGAAATTTTCCATGCCAAACCTTTTGGCTATGATATCTATGTACAAAGATTGGGTCATTCTAAGCATCCTCTTTGATCTATCTCTATAGATACGTATTCCCAATATGTAGGATGCTTCTCCCAAATCCTTCATGGAGAAGTTTTTCGACAGTCAGATCTTTACCGATCACATCATAGCTACTACATTCCCAATGAGTAGTATGTCATCCACGTAAAGAACTAAGAAGGTGACTGCGCTCCCACTGGTCTTCTTGTACACACAAGGCTCATCTTCATTCTTAATGAAGTTATAAGACTTGACAGTCTCGTCAAATCTTATGTTACAGCTCTAAAGCTTGCTTCAGTCCATAAATGGACCTCCGAAGCTTGCACACTTTATCTGGAGATTATTTGGATGTGAAACCTTTTGGTTGTATCATATACACCTCTTCCTCAAGGTTATCGTTGAGGAAGGCAGTCTTTACATCCATCTGTCAGATTTCGTAATCAAAATTTGTAGTAATAACGAGTAGAACTCTGATCAACTTTATCATGGCAACTGGTGAGAAAGTCTCGTCATAGTCAATTCCTTGTCTTTGACGATATCCCTTTGCCATCAACCTTGCCTTATAAGTGTGAGTGCACAAATTAGAATGTGATTATCATGAAAATTTATGTTGATTATGTGACAAATAAACCTATTAAAAACTAAGTAAATGTGATCGCCAGAAACTTTTAACTAAAAAGTTCCAAAAGAAAAAGATTGATCGCCTACCTGTTTTGGAATTGAGAGATGTTGGAGTCCTTGATTCTCCTCCTTCAGCCGGCTGAAGGAAAAGAGCCCTTCTGACTTTGTTCTTGCTTTGGATGCTTATTGGGCTTTGAAGATCGTCCATATTTCATTTCCTTATTGATTCTCTCCTTTTGATCTTCTTTCGTACCTTGCAAAGAAAGTAGAAAGAAAAAAAGAATAACAAGAACTCAAATAGATGTAGTATCTATCCAAATAGAAATTTTGATCATGCAACTTAAACAAAGAACTCACTTGTTTTGATGGTCTTTTAAACCCCTTAAACAAATAGGTTTGAAATTATGCTAGTGAGTGTGTGTTGCATGGAGTGATGTGATGAATGAGATTTTTAACTAATATAATGAAACAAACAGAGATTAATAAAAAGAACTAAATTTGATGGCCTCTGGGAAGCCTTGGTCTTGAAAGCTCTTGAATGGACGAAGAACGGATGAAGAAAGGATGCAGACTCTGGGAAGTAGTAGCACTTCGATCCTTCAGCGTTTGGACATCGTCTCCTTCACTTTCGTCAAGATTCTTTGCTCAATTTTCACTCAATTATCACTAATCTTTCAAGAGTTATCACTAACTTTTTAATGACCAAGGGGTTGGGTATTTATAGGCTTAAGTTCATGCATCCGCAGTTATTAATAGATTAACATGAAAGAGTTTGAAGTTAATCTAACTAAGAAATAGATAAACACATCATAATTCATCTTTATCTGTAATTATCTAAAACGCGTCGCCCATGAGAGACGTCTTTTAACTTAATTAAGATAAGGATAAACATCGAGAAGAATAAATAGAAACAACTTATGAAACCTAAATGGCGTCGTGTATGGCAGACGCCTTTTAGTTTATTAATAAATTAATTAAAAATCAGATTAATAATCAAAATAGGAATAAAACCCTAAATGGCGTCTACACATGTCGACGTCTTTTATAATCTTTTTATATTTGATTAAAAATCTGAGTTAAAATGAATTTCTTTAATAAACTTAAATTGTGTCTATCTTACCGATGTCATTTAGACAATTCATGTAGAAAGATTAATAAAAATTAACTAATGATTAAATATCAAATCATTTTGAGGCATTATTATATGACATGAAGTTTACTCAAAATGATGTCAAAATTAGCGTGTCTACAGCTGCCTCACCTTGGCATCGTCTTTGCAAGGGAATGAAATGAAATAGAATGTACTGAAAAGGTGATGCCAAGGTGTGATGAGACACGCTCTCAACATCACATGATTGGAATTTTCTCAAAATCATCAATGAAGATAACTTAAAAATATCAATGGAACCAATTATGTCTGGATGAGATAGACAAGAAAATAAAATAAAGTCGATCAACCTCCATGATTGGGAAGTACCCTAGGTCACAAACCCTGCAGGTTTCATCATGGGGAGCGATTGCCAGCCAATGTAGACGTGCTGCAACCATGATGGATCTTAAAAGAAAACAAGAATATTTGAGATAAAGAATCTAAGAAATGATAGAATTCTAAGGATATCTTCAAACGAACCTCAAAGATAATCAAGATACTCAATTTATAATGGAATATTTTCATATCATGTTGGAATTATTTGATTAATGGTCTGAAACTGAATCAATAATTAATTATTATCACAATTATATCAAAGTCCTACATGATCCATGCTGGGCTAAAAGAAAAAATATAAAGTTAAATGAAATATAAATTAATCAAGGATAATATTGTTAAATTGTCATTAATGAGTCAAGATACCAATTCTTGTAATTCAGTGCTAAGCCGAAGCTCGTTTATCCACATACTATTTCACAAAAGTGGAACCATCGTCCTCATTAATTAACAATCCAACGGCCTATCCGTGCGATGAAGAATTCTCTGGAATTGTCACCGTTTTTGTTGAAGGGGAACTCAAATTCCAGTTTCATCAAAATCATAAGGTCCTTGATATAATATAATAAATATTTAACATATAGTAATGATGATGCAACTTAATTACATGAAAATGTACAAGGGCTAGAGATAACCGTCATTTTAGCCATGGTCGAGACTCATAAACTCCCACAGTGGGATCTTCTTTGAATTTTCAGCTTCATTTGGATTTTCCTGAATTTCCTGTACTTAAAAATCATTAGTAACGTCGAGCAAGTGTATTAAAACATGAAATCTGTAAAAATATTGAATTTCGGGCAAATAACAGAAAACCCTAAAATGCGTCGTGTCGCGCCGACGCCATTAAGTCCAGTTAAAACACGTCGTTGTTCAATGACGCCTTTCAGTCGTAGAAATAGGTTTTTGGCTGTGTTCAATCCGGATTCCAACTCTTTCCATGCTCATCCCTTCTCCAATCCGGAAAAGTCTCTTTAGAATCGCAAATCTCTCTATATAAACTCCATTAACTTGTATTAAGGCAATCCTAACACAAATCTAGAGATCAAAGCAAGAGATTTCCTCCAAAGTTCAAGGATTTTCAAGGTTTTTAAAGTTTCAAGAAGGAGAAGCTTTAAGAACAAGATGGATTCTTCAAGCAAGAGGATGAAGAAGACGCTAAAGAAGCTCTCTGTTGTGAAAGATCATCTAAGTGGAAGAGATCCTAACTTCCAAGTAAGTTAAATACTTTCTTCTTTCAATCTTTCTTCTTCAATTCCCTTCATGTTCTTCATGTTCTTCATGTCCGAGAAAATTCACATCTCTTCCTTGGATTCGAAAGCTTGCTAAAAGTATTACTATTTCCATACAATCCTTTGTTTCCAAGTGGAACATCCAAGGTCTAGTAGTCCATGCAAAGCATTACAAAAGCTCAAACGTGGACTGGGCGGCTATGGGTGCTTTGATTGAATTATGGCATCTTTAAGCCCATACCTTCCTCTTTCCTGAATTTGAATGCACTATTCTACTAGAAGAGGTTGAACTTCTATTGGGCCTTCCCAAAATCAAGTTGAACAGTGATGAACTTATCCTGAATAAGATGGCTTTGATGAGGGAAAAGATCACAGGTCAAGAATTGTTGATGAAGATTATGAAGGATCCAAAAGAAGTTAAAGGATGCCTCACCAAGAAAGGAATCAACCTTGCTAAGTTAGCAGAGTGGACTTTGTACGAAATTGAAGATCTTAGAGAGGATGACACTGAGAACGTGATGAAAGCGTTCGCCACGTGCCTAGCTGGAAGATGATCAAGTCAGTGCAATCTACGAGATCTTTGAGGGAAGACCGATTGGCACAACGATTCTAGCTTATCTCTATAGTGGGCTTTCTGCAGCATCTACAGGTCAGCCTCCCTATGGTTGTATACTTCTCTTCACTCTGTGGGTTGAGTTGCACTTCAAATTTGAATATCACACTAGAAATTCTACAAGACCGTCTCAAATATATCAGAATAGTCCTATCTTCTATATTTCCAACATTGTGAAATTCAATGAGAAGATGATCAATCGAGTGCCTAAACTCAAGACTTGAGGTGACTGGAGAGATTATCTGAGAACAATGTCATCACATGGGTTCGACTCTTTACCTCTTGCTCTCGTAGGAAAGTCCATTCGAGTGCGCCGCGTAGCGGGTGCAGAACTTAAACTGATCGGGGCAACTGAGTTCGTGTTGTACAATCCTCATCGATGTCATATTCAACTCAGCCTGCCTCGCTATCAATTCCCTGAGTTTTCCCATACATCTCCAATCAAGCAGCGTGCCTTGGAATCTGATGAAGACTTTGAAGCTAGTGAACTTATAGTCACACTGCGGAATATTAACTTCAATCATCGTGTAAAATCCTCTGAGAATAGAAATAGAGGATTATCTTATCCATATATAACAGGACTTCGGAAATTTCTTCATTGAATGTTCTCTTTTTTTCCTTTTTATGATGTAATTAAGAATTTATTTTCAATAAAGAATTATTCATTTACACTTTGAAAATTCATCCTTAATCTTCTGTGACTTGTCCAAGATTTTTATTTAAGTAAAAACTTGATTTTTCCTTAAAATATTACAATTCGGGTTTACTTAATGCAAAACGCGTCCACTCAGAAAGACGCCTTCCAACCATAACTCATTTTCTAAAAACATAGATATTAATCCTTAAAATCTCAAATTATCCTTGAAACGCGTCTATATGTATAGACGCCTTTAGACCAAAAACCCGAATTTATCCAAAAAACGCGTCCACATTTGTAGACGCCTTTCAGTCAAAAATCATTTTCCAAAAACCAAAATTTAATCCTTAAAACCCGAATGATCCTTAAAACACGTCTACATGTGTAGACGCCTGTTAATTAAAAAATCATTTCCAAAAATCAGAGATTAATCCTTAAAACCCGAATTATGCTTTAAACGCGTCCAAGGGAGTAGACGCCTTTAATCAAAAAATCCTTTTCCAAAATAAGAGATTAATTATTAATTATGTTATTAATCCACTGAAACGCGTCGTGTTAGGTGGACGCGGTTAATCATCATGCCTTGTACTGCTCTGACCAGAATTGGCGGTTTAAACTGAAACACGTCGCTATGGAAAGACGCCTTTTTCTCAATTTCAAACCCCTGCCTTGCTGCCTCAGTTTATGTGCCTTGAATGGCGTCGCTGTACCCCGACGTGTTTCAGCTTTCTCTAACAGAACCCGCGAGAGCCCCCCTTTCTTCCTCATTCTCACAAATTCTTTCTCTCTCTTTCCGAGCTCCGGCGATTTCCTCCTCCGACGAACCTACGACCGTCTCTCTTCCAAACTCTTAAAGCCATGGAACGCGAGGGATCTATCAAGCCCAAGGCGGTGGTGAAACGCCGACGAACCGCCTCCCTCTCGGTGGTGCCGGTGGAAGAAGCTTACGAAGAAGCACCGGCCGACCTTGCGGCGGTGGCGGCGTTTTTGGAAGAGGAAGAAGCTCCCCCGGCGCCTATGGCCGAAGAAGAAGGAGGGGAAGACGACCTCCACCTGGTAAGTCCTCTATGGTTTGAATGGGATGAGGAAAAGAGGGAGGAAAGGGACTTTTGGGAAAAAGTCCGAAATCGGCTTTGAACGGCATCCAGACCAGGTGACGCCTTTCAAAATGCGTCCCCATGGTCCGACGCCATTCAAAGCGAAATTCCATTTTTTATTGGATAGAAAATAAGACTAAATGGCGTCAGGGCATGTGGATGCCTTTTAATCATAATATTTTATTGATTTTTAATTTTCACTTACTGATGAAATTTTCTTGAATTTATTGCAGGGGACGATGAGGGCCCACATATCATAGGATTTGGTGGTAGGAGCCTATAGAGGACTCCTGGACTTCCGGATGGCGCGCCTGCGCTGGATGGGGTTTAGAGAGCTTCTGAACATCGAGCCATTTTGACTCGATCTGGTACTACTGCAGGCGCTCAGGGAGCGTTGGCAAGCAGAGAGTCGGGCATTCTTAATGCCCTGGGGCCACATGGTCCCAAGTTTAGAGGATGTGGCCACGATCACTGGCCTTAAAGTAGATGGTAGGCCGGTGAGCGGGGTGACCTATCCCGATTACCGTGGGATGGTAGAGGCCCTATTAGATATAGAGGTCTCCTAGATAGAGAGTCTAGGACTGTCCCCCGAGTAGAGGTAGAGGCTGCCCTAGAATTGATAGAGCCCCGGCGTTGGTCGGATAAGACCCGGGCAGAGTTTAGAGATAGATTAGCTGAGTCCTATGCTACTGTATATTGTAGAGACCCTGATCAGATAGAGGAGGTAGATAGGCAGCTTAGGGTTTTCTTAGTTTTCTTCTTTGGTCAGTTGCTCTTCGGTACAAAAGGCGACCATATCCACTGTAGGTTCCTTAGTCTCTTAGATGACCTAGAGAGTCTGCATCAGTATGCCTGGGGTGCGGCCCTCCTGGCCCACCTCTTTGCCGATCTTTCTGCGGTCACGCCGGACCGTGAGACCACCGTCAGCGGCTTCTCGCCATTTCTTCATGTAAATATCATTTTAATTGTTTGTTTATGCAATGTAATGATATGATGCTTTCTAATTTATATGTTTATGTGCAGGTTTGGAGTCATTATTACTTCCCGCTCGGCCGAGCGAGGATCGTGAAGCCGGACGCTGTCCCGTTCGCTCGCCGTTGGCAGCCGATTGTGGACACGGCCCTACAACACCATCAGTTGACGGCCCTTCGCCGTTAGTTCCTCGACTATCCAGAGCTCCTGGTAAGTCTTTAATTTGTCCAGTTTTATTGAATGTTGTGTTTCATTTATTAAATGCAATTTTATTAATATGAATGCATCTAATTTGTATGCAGGTGATCTGGCGCCCGTACATGGGCATGGGCGAGGAGGGTCAGCCGTGGGTGACGGCTGGCCAGAGGAGGTTCGGCAGGAAAGTGTTGGTACATTGCCTGAACGAGATCGAACCCCTCTGCCTCCGGCTCGTGATGAGGACACTGGGCCTCCACTAGGAGTGGGTGGATGAGGAGGTCCCGGAGGGCGTTGGGAGGAGCATGAGGGGCAAGCAGGCCCTCACAGATTGGCGAGCCAAGTTCCCCAAGCAGTACGAGGATTGGCACCGCCACCGCGTACGGGTAGAGTCCCATGCGAAGAGCAGCGAGGCTTATCTCCTGCAATACCGGACCCACTACGCCGATCAGCTACGGCTCCTCCGACCACTTGATGTAAGTATGAATTATGCGTCTTTCATTTTATTATTATCTTTATTTATATTTGTGAATGAATGTATGCATGTGTGGTATGCAGGATGCACGAGATGCTGTAATCATCGACCTCCGGGCCCGCCTCCAAGATGCCGAGGCCCAGTTGGAGTAGGTCTAGAAGGAACTTTTTGACTTGGTATGTATGCATGCTTATGAGTGTTTTAATTAATTAATTTGTTTTGACAATTAGCCACTGACGGTTGTCTTTCGGTGCAGCGAGCAGTCTACACTCAAGCGGCTCCCCCTTCACATGGAGCCTCATCCTCTACCCTGCCTGCTGCTTATGAGGCCACCCTCGCTGACCTCCAAAATTAGCTTGCCTCCGCTATCCATCGAGCTTCTATTGCGGAGGAGGACCGGGCTGCTCGAGTAAGTTCCGTTCATCCTTGACTTTCTTTTCTAAATTTGATTTTGATTGCTTGATTGCCTTGGACTAACAATATCTTCTTTTACAGGTCGCTGAGCTTCAAAAGGCCCTTCATAGGGCTGAGATCAATACAGCTCGGGTCCGTGAGCTCGAGGAGCAGGTGGCTCGTCTCTCCACTGGGGATCTCGCACGACTCCAGGTTCGTCTGGAGATTTTGACTGAGGAGAGGGATCGCGACCGTCTTCGGCTGAAGAGTCTTCAGGGTCGCCTCTCCGTGGTAGAGCATGAGCGCTGGATGGTGGAGGAGAGATATCAGTGAGCCCGCCAGCGAGCTATCGATCGCGGCCAGGCGAGTGCATTCACGGCCAGCATCGCCATATCGTCCGGCCAGGTAGGGCCGAGTGCAATGGGACCACCTCCACATCCTAGCCGAGGACCAGCACCAAATGCTCCTGATGAGGCTTAGAGCTAATTTGATGAAGGGGCAGGGGAGAGTCAGCCATGAGAGTTGCATATGTATTTTTCCTTTCTTTTGTGTATCATGTACAAACACCTTTTGATATATATATGAAATCAGCTTTGTGTCTCATTTGTGCGATTTCCTTGGCTTTCATACCTGTACCATACATTACTTAACAAACAAGTTAAGTATCTATTTAGGCTTAGCCCCTTGCTCGGTTAAGTAACCGACTACTTGATCCTATTCTTGGAAGAAGGGTCAAGGGGCATAGCCTTTATTAACAAAGGTGATAATAATTGAATTGAAGAAAATAACGGAGTAAGATGCAACATACAAGCATACAAATACTCGCTGAAAATAAAGGAATGAAGCATACCAAATGTTACGAGCAGATGCTAATTGAAATATTTTTTATTTTTGAAATATTCATTTTGTTTGGGTTTTGGAACATATATATTTTTTTGGATTTTGACATGTCTATTTTTTTTGGATTTTGAGATATGTACTTTTTTTTTAGATTTTGAAATATGTATTCTTTTTTGGATTTTAAAATATCTATTTTTTTTGGATTTTGAGATATCTATTTTTTTGGATTTTGAAATATGTATCTTTTTTTTTATTTTGGGATTAATGTGCAAATTAAGAGACCAGCATGGTACTCAGATCAAAAGAATATATTCATCTATTAACTTAATTCCCAAATTGTTCTTCAATAATCTAACTTAAACCCATCGTACTTGAACTTGTGTTTCCATTCGTGATCCCATTTGATGATTTGATCCTTAGTCAATCTAGGCCGTTCCTTAAGCTTGGAGTACGCCTCTTCAAAAAGAAAGGAAGAATTGGTTTAGAAAGCCCACGAGAAGGTTCCGGAGACCTAAAAAGATATTCCTTTCTTACCCTAATATCTGTTGGGGTTCGGTCATTTTCTTTCCGCGATATTTATCGACCTTGCGTTCTCTTTCCATTTCAGTTCATGGCCTTGATGTAACGTTTGTAGTGTAATGGCCTTTTGATTTGACATTTGCCTTTTGATTTTTTCTTTTTCTTTTCATGGGACGGATCTCCCTCTTTTTTTTATGACGGTCTCCTACTAAGATGGCGGGTATTCTTGGTAGTCTATTCTAAGCCTCATTCTGACATCGTGGGCCGAGTGTAAAAATAGAATTTTTGTTTAAAAAGATTGATTTGCACTTTACACCCTCAGTCAAGTTTTCGGTATTCCTTTGGACTTTACATCTATTGTTACTCACGAAGCAAACGTGTCAGTATGTGTAGTAATGTGTTTGAATTAAATTATCCAGATTGATAAGAGAATTTGAGTTTCTAAATTTTCTGATTCCAGTGCTCTTTGCACCAGGCTGATCAATTCTTTAACCTAAGGGTAGTATTTCTTAAGATACAATCCATTCCACGGGTGAGTTAACTCTTGCCCTTCTGCATTAACTAGACGGTAAGCGTTACCAAGAAAAGCATGCGATACAACATAAGGTCCTTCCCAATTGGGTTGGAGCTTAGAACACGGACCACTAGGTTTTACAAAGATTCTTTTGACGACCATTTCACTAACTTTGAACTTATGTTCAATAACTTTCTTTTGATAAAAACGTGCTAATCTATTTTGATATACTCTTGCATGATTAGCAGCTGACCATCTTTTCTTATCTAAGAGTTCCAATATTGATAAATTCCTTATTCAATTGTACTCTTAATGATGGTATGAGTCGTATGGAACTACCGCCTCCATTCCAAATGTTTAGGAATACGGAGTTGACCCGGTGGGAGTGCGAATTGAAGTTCAGTAGGCCCATAGAGCCTCAATCAATTTTTCTGGCCAATCTGTGAATTTTTTAGACTTGCACGTCTTTTTGATAATTTTTATCAAAGTCTTGTTAGTTGTCTCTACGTGGCCATTGCCTTGCCAATAATAAGGAGACGAATGATGCAATGCAATTCTGTACCTTTTGCAAAGGTCTTTCAGTTCTTGTGACACGAATTGCAGTCCATTGTCGGTGACGATGGTGCTTGAAATTCTAAATCTTGTGATGATGTTCTCCATGATGAACTTGCAGACGGTTGATGCTTTGACTTCCGTGTACGCTTCAGCTTCTGCCCACTTGATGAAGTATTCTGTTGGCGTGAGGACGAAGGACTTCTACTTAATGCCGGAATCGGGATTGCCAAGGGGTCCAATGACATTGAAAGCCCACATGGAGAAAGGCCATGGGGAGGAAATAGGATGGAGTGAAGATGCAGGAGAATGGATCTTATCGATGTAAAGTTGACACTTGGCACACCTACGGACATATCCTACACAATCTTCTTCCATGGTTGGCCAATAGAATTCTTGTTTAAAGATATTCTTTGCTAACATTTGTCCATTAACATAGCCACCACATACTCCAGTATGAGCTCCTTCCATGATCTTATAAAGCTCATCTTTGTCTAAACATCTTAAAAGAACTCCATCAAAACCTCTTTTATATAATGCTCCCCCAACTAGGGTATATCTCTGAGCAACTCTCCTGATAGCCCTTTTCTCCTCAGTTGTGGCTTCTTAAGGATATGGTTGATCTTCAAAATATTTAACGATTTTGTAGTACCACGGTTTTTGTTCATCATCCATCTCTTATAACAGCTCCATTAACATAATCTCTCTCTTTTCCACAATATTTCCATCTTTGACCTTCTTCAGCAGCTTCTCCTTAGTCCTAAGGAATGAAGGGTCTTTTACGGTGGGTGAAAGACGCCTATGAACGATGATTGATTCGGATTGTCTGTTGATTAGGAAATTGAGGGAAGATACGAGTGAAGGTAGAGCGTCAGCTAATATGTTCTGATTCCTAAGAATATGGATGGAGATCAATTTTGTGAAAAGCTTAGCATAAGCATAAGTGAGTTCTTGATAAGGCTTGAGCTTGGGATAAAGAGTTCGATATTTGGTTAACACCTGGCGAAGAATCAATTGGCTATCACCCACAATTCTGAGTTTGGTGGCACCATGGAGATGAACAGCCTCGAGGCCAATAAGGAGTGCCTTATATTCAGCTATATTGTTAGTGACTGGAAAGTCAAGCTGAAAGGCTTGTGGATGTTGTCACCAAAAAATTGAACAAGAAGAAGAGCCTAAAGATCAACAAAGAAGGCCCAAATCAAAGAGATTTAAAAGGAAGAACCAAGCCCATTAATTCAAGCAAGAAAGGTCTAAGCAATTTTTCAAAGAAAGTCTAAGTTAAGAAGAGTAAATGGGCAACAGTCATGCCTATTTTGCAAGCCAAATGAATAAAAAAAGAGGCTACTCTAGGGCCCGAATGATGAAGAAATCCAATAGTACAACGGGGCCCATTATCTCAAGCAAAAGAGGTCCAAACAAATATGCGAAGATTGTCCAAGAAGGCCCAAATAAAGAAGATTTAAGGGGCAGCAGCTAAGCCCAATTTTGCAAGCCAAATGAATAAAAAAGGGGCCACTCTAGGGCCCAAATGATGAAGCAATTCAATGGTACAACCGGGCCCACTATCTCAAGTAAAGGAGGTCCAAGCAATTTTCAAAAGAAGGCCCAAGTGAAGAAAGATAATGGACAGTTGTCATGACCATTCTTACAAGGCCAAAGAAGTCAAAAAGGAGTTACTTTAAGCCCAAATGATGACGAAATCCAAGGGGGCAGGCCTAGGCCCATTATCTCAAGCAAAAGAAGCCCAATAGGGCCAATTTGGGCCCAAAAAGTAAAGGCCAAAGCCCAATTTCGTGGCAGCCTTCAAAAGGGCCCAAATGGTCCCCCATGGCCTATTCTTATCCCTTTGGCCCATGGTCAAATCTGCCTAAAGGAGGATAAGAAGAAAAGCAAGTGGTCCCTCCCTCAAGATTCTTCTAGAAGAGGGTAGGTAAAAAGCAAAAGGAGAAACTAATCATGATTCTCCAAGTGTTGTGGCCTCATTAGAGGGCTCTCAAGAAAGGTTTCTTATCCCTAATTTAAGGCTAATGGATGTCTAATCTACCCCCCAAAAATAATCCAACTTTATCTATAAAAGAACCCCCATCTTTTACAAGAAAAAGTTGGAGACAAAAAATCCCAAAAAATAGAAAAGAGAAGAAGAAAAGTGAGAGAGATTGGAGGAGCACGTCTCCCTCCTCCTTCCCCTCCATTTCTTGCATCCCAAGAGAGAAAAAAGAAGAAAAAAAGAAGAGAGAAAGAAAGGAAGAGTACTAGAGAAGAAGAGAGCAAGATTGTACACTTCAAGAGCCATTCTCCCTTCTCATCCCCTCTCCAAGGTAGAGTGGGGGTGAAGAAGGGGTCTATTTCTGTCTCATTGCTTTCTTATAATATTTTCTTTCATGTTGATGTTCATATAAATTTCTATCTCCCCCTTGATGTTCATCTATGGTGATTGAAGTAATGAAATGCAAAGTTCATATTTTCTGAGTCTGTTTTGTGAATTTGCTGGTTATTTTGCTTTTATGTTGTTTTTTCCTTCATAAGGCATGTGTTTTTCGTATGGGGATGGTAGAGGGGCATTTCTAGTTTATAGAAATGGTCTTCTCAAGCCTTGAAACCCCCTAAATATGGAGATATGATCTGAAATACGCTTTGTTGTCCAGATTTCCTGAAAACTAGTTTTCCATTTATTTGCATTTGGTTTTGGGGTTTCTCAAGGTGGTTTGGCCTTCCATGACCCTTAGGAGCACATCCCCTCTATGGATGATGTTCCCCCAAGGCCAAATATCAAGAGAAACCTCCTAAGTTTCATATATATTAAGATCCAAGTTTCTGGTTTTCATGTTGGAACTGAATGGGTTTTGTTTGGATTTCTTTCCTTTGATGGCTAAGGGTTTAGGCCCTAGAGGTTCTCAAGGAGGTTCCCTCACTAGTTGAGGATGAGCTTCTTTGAGTAGAAACCCTCTAACATGGAGCCAAGAAGGAGAGATCCATGGAAAAAATAAAAAGTATGCCTAAGTTTCTCTTATGTTCATATTCAAGTTTTCATGGTATTTTCCTAAAGAAATGCATCTAAAATATATTTTAAATAAATATTTTAGGCCTTGTACCTTCTATACCTTATTTTATATTATTTGGGTTAGTTTTAAACCCATTTTTTTACCAAAATCCGGGTTTAAGCCTGAATCAGGTGCTTGCAGGTGCTACAGTGCTGAGTCTGCGCCTCCCTGCGCAGACTCAACGCCAGTTGCAGGTTTTGAGTCTGCGCCTCTTCCAAGTGGGTTTTTGGGCTTGAGGTGATTCTTTGATCCTCCCCCATGTTGTCCAAATATTCCTTGGACCTAGGGCTGTCCCTTTGAGGCCCAATGAAGGTCCTAAATGACTTGGACTTTGGGTTGTGAAGCCCTTCATGTTTCAACCGAAATTTTGCCATATGGTTTTAAGATTTTAAATGTTTTCCGATGTTTTCCCAAGATGTCCCGATCTAAGGGTGCCAGAAATCTCATGTTGGGTAACTCATCAAGGGCCCTCATGCAAAAAACATCATTCTTGTGTTCCCATTTCTATGGGTTTATTTAGATGATGTGTCCCAAAGTCCTAATGAGTTAGTAGAGTTCCTTGCTCCCAAAATGTAGAAATATAATGGGTGATTCCCTGTGGATAACCCTTTCATTTTGAAGGCATTAAGGGCACCCTTTGGGTGAGTGGTTGAATGCTCGGCACGCCCCCCTTTATATCCACCTCCATGGTTCATGGCTACATGTGATCCTCTAGGAAAATTGGTGGAGTTCCTTGCTCCCAAAATGAAGAGATGCTTTGGATTCCCCCTTGTGGGTTTTTCTTACATCCTGAAGGCATTAAGGGCACCCATTGGGTGAGTGGTTGGATGCTCGGCACGCCCCCCTTTATAGCCATCCCTACGGTCCATTAGCCATTACATATCCCTATAGACACCGATTTTGGACCACCCTTTTGCTCATGAACCCCATCCATCACTAGCCCATCATCACCAAACCCCTCATCTTAGCCATCTCAGCCCACTAATAACTAGGCCCATTAACTAATCCCGACTCTAGCCACCTTTTCGTAAGCATCCATTTAAACCAGCATGCATTTGCATAAGCATCCATTCCCGCCCTAGGGGCAAAGACCATAATTTATCACTCTGCTTTTACCCATTGTTGATCTGTGAGTCTGGCAATTGTTCGTATGTTAGCCCATTGAATTGCAAGACCTCATCCTTTTCCCAATACGTGTGCTTGAGATTCTCTCACTTGGCGATCACCTGATGCGCCAGGCCACCGTGCGCCCGTTGTGTCGAGACCATTTCAAGTCACACTCCTCCATCTTTCATGCTTGAGATCCCCTTGGGCTAGATCGTTGCATCCTGGTGCGCTAAGGCCTCGCGGTTCCAGCACTCGAGGGTCCCACGGATTGTGATTCTCTAAGTCTGTACTTTGTTCCTCTTCTTAGTCACCCTTGCAATTCAAATAGCTAGATCTCATGCATTTGCCACGCTCTCATACCATCTTTGGATATAGCTCATCCCTTCTCTGGGCCGTCCAAAATCAGGTTCGATTTCCGGAACACCTATTTATCATTCCTTTCCACTCCACTACAAAACAGGTGTCCCGGAGGGGCATTTGTAGACACCGATTTTGGACCACCCTTTTGGTCATGAACCCCATCCATCACTATCCCATCGTCACCAAACCCCTCATCTTAGCCATCTCAGCCTACTAATAACTAGGCCCATTAACCAATCCCGACTCTAGCCACCTTTTTGTGGAAGGCCAGCCAGCCCGCCTTCTACCACCCTTCGAAGGCTAGCCAGCTCGCCTTCCACCACCCTTCGAAGGCCAGCCAGCCCGCCTTCTACCACCCTTCGAAGGCCAGCCAGTCCGCCTTCTACGACCCTTCAAAGGCCAACCCGCCCGCCTTCCACCACCCTTCGAAGGCCAACCCGCCCGCCTTCCACCACCCTTCGAAGGCCACCCGTTGCCTTCCACCACCCTTCGAAGGCCAACCGGGCCGCCTTCCACGGGATTGGAAGGCATGTTGGCTGGCCGTCCACTCCCCTAACTACCACCTTGACCTCGTCTTCCCCACGATCTCCTCTACTCGCCGCCCTCACCTCCACTACTCCGATCACTCCCCACTCCGGCGACTGCCTCGCGCACCACCTCCGATCCTTGACCACTTCCCATTGGCTCCAGGATGATTTACGGGGATTTAGACCCCTATTTTCTCCTATTTTCCCTTCACCTATTTAAACCCCCCATATCCTCTCGAGCAGGGGAGTCAGAGTTTTTTGGTTGGAGAGATTCAGAGGAGGTTGGCAAGTGAGTCTGCTTTGAGGAGTCGAGCGGACAAGGAGTCAGAGAGCTTCAGGAGGACCTTCAAGAGGAACCCTTCGCACTCCAAAATGGGCTTGTCTTCTTAACCCTCTTTTACTTTTCTCCTTTTCACCTCACTGCATTCCCACTTTTCATCTATTTTGTAACACTTCCCTCCCTCACTCTTCTTTCCACTTTCAACACATCACTTCACTCTCACACACGAGCACCCCCATCTACATGCATGCATGTTAGGATAACCTAGCAACCCTTACTCCCCAGAGGTTTTTTAACAAAAAAAAACGGGAGGTGGGTGGCCATAACATATGGTCACCTTCCCTCCCCAAACACCCATCCAGTGCGTCTCCCTCTAATTCTAGTTAATTTTTATATTTTCATAGATAGATTTTGCACGTCACAGTTCTAATCGGGTCATTTTTCTCTCTTGTCTTGTCTTTTCTTTTCAGGGATCCTTACCGCATTTCCGCGTGCAGATTGCCGAGCTCTCCTCCTCTGGCCGGCCGGAGGAAGAGAAGGGGAAACCACCATCTCCCGCTCCCTCAGAACGTGATCACTCTTACAATCCTGCGGAGCACAGGGACCGTAAGGTAATGCTCGTGGCGATCACACCTTAATTTATAACCCTCTTAAATCGCCGCAGAGCTAAGACGAACGGAGAAGCCCTCGATCCGAAGCCCGCAGCAGCGGCGGGGGACGTTCCGGGCGCCTACAGCCCTCTGGCGATCACGGTGGGACCCCTAATTGCTCGCTGCGTGCATAGCGACGAAAGGTAAGGAGCTTTTCTTTTTTCCCCCAGACGGCCCACCTCTTGGCCGTCCAGACCCTGGACGGCCAGAGTGCTGGCCGTCCACCTGCCTGGACGGCCAGCTCCTAGGCCGTCCACATCCCTGGACGGCCAGGGTCTTGGCCGTCCATCTCCTTGGACGGCCACCTCCTAGGCCATCCACATCCCTGGACGGCTAGAGTCCTGGCCATCCATCTCTCTGGACGGCCAGCTCTTTGGCCATCCAGGTTCCTAGACGGCCAGCCTTCCGGCCGTCCGACCCCGTAGACGGCTAGCTTCCCGGCCGTCCAGTCATTTGGCGCCGCTGCCCCTCTATGATTGAATGACACCGTTGGTTATTGATTGAATTGTTAGATGTTCTGCTTGGTTTTATTGTTCTATTCTATTGCCTGTTAATTCTTGGGTTAATTTCAGGGTGTTCTACGTATGGGTTTTTTAAGGAAAAGTCAGCATCACACTTCTAGTTACTTCTCCTACAGTATTTGACTCTCCACCTGATGATTCCCATTCGGGTGTGACTAGTCTTATTCTATTGGGAACCTCCGTGAGTCTCCGCGAGCCAGAGATTCCCACTTGGCCGCCGAGCAGGTTGTACCTGAAACCACCTGATAGGAACCCCGGGTTCGTGTGAGGAATTAAGCCTTCCCATTCAAAATCGTCCACCCGTAGGTGCCACTGAGAGAATTATTTCAAAATCAAAGACACCTAACTAAACTTTGGTGGAACAGATTTTGAAAGAAAAGTACAGGGTCGTTAAGGATTTGAATTTGATTTGTTAGAAACCAACACTCATAACGCACAGTTAACCTTTCAAGTGAAATATAAAATCTCTTAGGATTTGTATTTCATAATGAATCGAATGTATGGTAACACTGTGCATGATGACATGTATGAGTTTGGTAACAATGTCACACACAACCCTCTGTTCGAGATTGAAGAAGATCCACAACAAACATTTGTGGGCATGTTCCAAACACCTAGAGAGGAACTTAAGGGAAGATACTTTGATGAACCTTCCTCTTCAGAAAGTGACCCTATAATCTCCAACAGAACCTTCCAAAACCCGAGTGAGGACCCGGAACTTATTTCCGTGTTATCACTGTACACCCCTAATCAACTCATCCAGTTGGCCTCCCGTGGCAAAACTCTAGATGCCACTCCTCGGAGAACTCACTTCCAAGGATCTTCCAACAGAGTTCAGACCCGCATCAACCAGCCAACTCCTACTCCAGTTGTTCCACCCGTCATGCCGATTCCAGTCTCTCAAACTACACCTCCTCCCAAGTAGGAGGAATTCACCTACAAAAGTGAGGTTGAAACCTATGTGCGTAAGCTCATGGCCGAGAAACTTACCCTGAAACAACCGCACTCTCTCTAGAGCTATTGCAAGCTCCCTCCGGCCTACTTTCCACCAGGATTCAAAGCCCCCAAGTACAAGAAATATGATGGCACCTCTGACCCTCATAACCACCTGTCAAGTTTCCTCATGGATTCCCATCAATGGCTCTACGACAGAGCCCTCCTTGTCCATATGTTCCAGAAATCCTTAGAAGGTGAGGCCTTAAGATGGTTTTCTTCCTTGCCCGCCACAAACCTAATCAATTTTGATATGGTCTTCGAAAAATTCATCGCTCAGTTTAGTCATATGACAGCCATGCTTCCCACCTTGTTTGATCTTGTGATGGAGAAGATGAAGCCTGAAGAGGAGTTCACGTATTTTGCCAACAGGTGGAGGGCAATGGCCTCTAGGGCGGAAGTGGCAATCCCCGAATCTCAAGTTATCACCATGCTAGTCAATAACGCTACCCCGCAGCTTCGGTCTATTCTTATGCTGGGTGAATTTCACACATTCGCACAACTTTATAATCGAGCTCGGGTAGTTCAATCTCAGATCTGGAGTTCCACTTTCCCATCCTTCTTTGAAAATCAGAATAGAAATAAGAGGACTACACAAACTCCACCAATAGAGGGAGTGACAATCAATGGACAGGTGAGTACCTTGGGGCAGCCCTTTAGGTCACCCAATCCTATGTCCAGATCAGACAACCAATCCAATCAGACACCATAGTCAGCAGTTCCCCCTTCAACTAGCTACAGTCGGCCTATGCCCAAACGTGCCTCATATCCGCCTTTGCCGGAATCTCAATTTGACATTTTCCATGTCTTATTATCTTGCAATGCTATCCAGCTTCCACCCCAGCATGAGGCCATCCCCTACAATGTTGATATGTCCAAATATTGTCCGTATCATAGAGTGTCGGGGCATACAATTCATAAATGCTTCACTTTCAAGGATTGAGTATATTATTTGAATGAGGAAGGCAAGATCAATTGGGGGTACATGAAAGAGGCTATTGAAACCTTGAAAGTCAAAGACCCTCCGCCCTCTCATCAGGTAGCTCAAGATCCATCTAGCTCTCCAGAAAGGGTGAGTACCCTTGTCAAAAATTTGGAACCAAATGTTGATCGCAGAGGAGAGTACTGGGAGTATGAAGAGGTCAGGGAATGGCGTGAGTGCCCTACTAGGATGACCAAACCTAGAAAGCCATTGCAAGGAGTCTCCACTAGTATTCAAGACAAACCTTTGGTCTTGATACGACCTAGGGAACAACCAACAATCATCAACCCAGTCACTCTGGCCCAAGTTCCCTCAATTTCAATCAGAGAACCTCCTCTATCCATCTTGTGTCCAACAACAAAGCCGGGTCCAGTAACCCAATTCTACCTAATAAATTCACCACCAGTTCAACCACTAAAGTCAGATCAAGCAGTAGACCCCAGTCCAATTGGTGTTACACTGAGAAATCGCATCATTCCCCCAACAAGTCAACCCTTGGACTCCCAAGAGAATTCAAATCTGTCTAGAAGGATTACTCAATCCAAGTATGACATCCTACAACATCTAGGGAAAACTCCCGCCAAGATTTCGGTCCTAGAATTGATTAGGAGATCTCCTACACACAAGGAGACATTGTTCAAATTCCTCCAGCGAATTACAGTCAATGAACATCATCCTATCAGGGGAGTCACAAATGCCATTCTCTCAGTCACCCAGACACCTACGATATCCTTCACAGATAAGGATCTAGCTCCTCCAGAATGTCAATCCCTTCCCTCATGCTTAACTGCAACACTCAAGGGTCACTCATTGGACTCCATCCTGTTGGATACCGGGGCATCAATCAATGTTTGTCCACTCAAGACCCCCAAGAAAGTAGGGATTGATCCAAAAAAAGATTGAGTCTACTTCCATGATGGTCTCAACCTATGACAATTCCCAAAGACCAGCTAATGGGAAACTGGAAATTCACCCAGTGGCCATGAACTTTGAATTCTACATCCTTAATGCCAAGCCCATATACAACGCCATTCTGGAAAGGCCTTGGATGGACCAAACCCTGGGAATGCCCTTCACTAATCATCAGTGCTATAAATTCCCATACAATGGGAAGATTGTCAAAATGCAGAGAACTCCCTATCTTAAGTCTTTGGACTCAGTCTCGACTGAACAAATTCCATCCATGATCACTTATGGAAAAGGAAAAGAGCCCATCCTTTCATCGGTCGACTCTCAGGCCAAGCCCCAGCCTAGCATAGGTTGGCAGCTTATGGACAAAATGGGGTATAGTTTGGGATCAAGAAAATGGAGTCTCTTAGATCACTTTGTAAAGGAAAGTCAAGAGGTACTCAAGGATGAGTTGAAAGAAACAATCAATGAAGTTCGAAGAGAAGATGCAGAAGATTTCGGTACACAGCTGCTCTTCTATGAACCAACCACTCAACGAGAATGAGCCTCCTTAGTGAGGGATGAACCGGTACCCTCCGCTCTCATTCCCTTCCTATTCCACACACCTTCCCTTCTCAGGCTTCTATCACTGGTCGTAGCACATTCCCCTGAGTGTTTTATGCTTGGAGACTACGACCCCTAAAAATAGGAAAAGTCTCACTCCCATGAGGAGCCAACATACTGGGGCAATTCTGCCGTCATTGGGTCTCTGTCTCAAGGACCCACCTTTGCAACATGTCTGACTCACTCTCAGAGTCTTGTGCATAATCGTTTAGGGATTGGATAGCTTCCTCTTTATCTAAGAGTTGTAGAGGTAAGTAAGTTCTTTTATTTCTAGTTCAAGAGTTAGCAAATAAGTGTAAATATTTGAAAATTGTTGAAAAGTTTTCTTTTGGATAGGAGTCTATTTAAAGAAGTTTTACCCTTAAAAATGCAAAAAAAAAAAAAAAAAAAAAAAAAAAGATAAAAAATTTCAAAATCTCAAAAAAGTTGAATATTCCAAAAAGCATAAAAAATATTTGTAAATATGTACATACTTTAATGAAAAAAAAATTAGAAAAAAAAAAAAAACAACAAAAACACAAAATCCAACTGTCGGGTGACTGCCACGTAACCCCCTATCTAGGTCTAGTTGCATGATAGATTGGGTTAACATTAAGGTTTCGCTAAGACTTTGGTCCACTAGAACCTTGGACGTGTCTACTTTACTTTCATACAGATCCCTATGATCATCATGAGATGCACACCCCTACACGTTTCTTCAAAGATAACCTTTTTAAAATGAGTTCGAAGTCCTTAGTACACTGTCAACTGCAACCTTTGCTCTTCGTCTCTCGACCGATCAGAACAGTCGACACCCTTAAACGGTCGAGCTCAGCAAACTGCAGTTCCTCAACAACCCGATAGATGTAACCCCTCAAAAGAGCCCAAAAATGAAATGTAAAGGACCAGAGTACGTGAAGAGGGCAGTGTCCCCGCAAGCGGAATATCAAATAACCCCGAAACATATCAAGAGTGGAAAAGAAATACAAAAAAGAAAAGGGGTTCAAGCAATCACACAAAAAAGCCTGGTCGTGACCGTGCCTAGCCATGAAATCTACCAAAGGCCTGAAAAGTCAAAATAGGGGCATCTAGGAGGTCAAAAGGGATCCGTTTTGTCATAGCTCGCCCTTTTAACGGTTTTGTCGATCCTCTTGTGAGGTTTGTCTCCAAAATTTCTTCACTTTTTCTCCCCCAAGGTTTAGCATAAGATGGCTATCTAAAGATTGAATATCATTTTAAAATGGTTCGTTTTTCAAAAATCGTCCATGCTCACATGATCACATGAGTCCAAAATGGGTGAAGAGTAATGTCAGTGTTTCTGGTGAACCAATTCCTTAACCATAATCTCAATGAGCACTCTTAAAACTTCGGGCTTAGGTCAATGCATGCGCGTCACCTATAGGTGTGACGGCGTCTGATTCCGAGTCAGCGTCGCGCGGTTGACCGTTGGGGTTCCAAGGTGTTCCATCTTATACCTTCTAGGGTGTAAGGAAAGAGATCCGGGTCGGGCAAATCATTTACCTCGAAAACTTTTTGGGCAAACTTGGTGGTCGGAAGCAGCTGGAAGTCTAAGCATGGCATGGCGGTATTGTCATCGGTATGAGTCTTAGCCGGTCAAGGTTAGTTTGAGGAGTCTAGAGGCCCAAATCAATCTAGATGTGTGCTTAGGATACCTGGGAAGTTGAGTGTGCATTTCCCTCTCACCATTCAATCAGGCTAAGTTTGGGCAGTCACCAGGTAGTCGGCATCAAAAACATGTTTTCATCTACCACATATCCCACATGTTAATATCCGCTAGTATTTTGCATATTTTGTTATCACATCAATTTTAATGCTCTTCCTTTTGTCTGGTTAGTAGGACACGGCCCCTTGACCCTATGCAAAGGCTAGGGAAAAGGTAGTTACTCTTTTTTGGGCAAGGGGCCGAAAACAGATACTACTAACTGTTTTCCCCTCATTTTTGTGCATACAGGAAAAAAATTCTATGTCCAAAAGGTGGACACTTTTTGCTGTCGAGTCGAAGCCAAAAGCAGCCGGATTGGCATTCTACTTTGAGAATGGCCATATCTTCCATGCTGGCTTCGACTCGACAGGGACCTTTGTCCCTCGTTTCCTTGCAGCTTGTCATTAAGATATTCTGGATCATTGATTATTTACATTTACTGATGTGCGTTCTTGCAGCTGCAGGGAATCTGAAGCAAGTAGGATTGAAGATAAAGGAGGCTAATAGCTTTGGGCGTATAGACTCTGAGTTCCTCTTTAAACAAAATAATGAGGAGTCTATATTCCCCAAGTTATTCGATTGGCCAATAAATCCCTCCTGTTTGCATTAGGAATTTGTTTTCTAATTTTTAAACCAGCATGCATTTGCATAAGCGTCCATTCCTGCCCTAGGGGCAAAGACCATAATTTATCACTCTGCTTAACCCATTGTTGATCTGTGAGTCTGGCAATTGTTCATATGTTAGCCCTTTGAATTGCAAGACCTCACTCTTTTTCCAATATGTGTGCTTGAGATTCTCTCACTTGGCGATCACCTGATGCGCCAGGCCACCGTGCGCCCGTTGTGTCGAGACCATTTCAAGTCACACTCCTCCATCTTTCATGCTTGAGATCCCCTTGGGCTAGATCGTTGCATCCTGGTGCGCCAAGGCCTCGCGGTTCCAGCACCCGAGGGTCCCACGGATTGTGATTCTCTAAGTCTGAACTTTGTTCCTCTTATTAGTCACCCTTGCAATTCAAATAGCTAGCTCTCATGCATTTGCCACGCTCTCATACCATCTTCGGATATAGCTCATCCCTTCTCTGGGCCGTCCAAAATCAGGTTCGATTTCCGGAACACCTATTTATCATTCCATTCCACTCCACTGCAAAACAGGTGTCCCGGAGGGGCATTTGTAAACACCGATTTTGGACCACCCTTTTGGTCATGAACCCCATCCATCACTAGGCCATCGTCACCAAACCCCTCATCTTAGCCATCTCAGCCCACTAATAACAAGGCCCATTAACCAATCCCGACTCTAGCCACCTTTTTGTGGAAGGCCAGCCAGCCCGCCTTCTACCACCCTTCGAAGGCCAGGCAGCTCGCCTTCCACCACCCTTCGAAGGCTAGCCAGCCTGCCTTCTACCACCCTTCGAAGGCCACCCCTCGCCTTCCACCACCCTTCGAAGGCCAACCGGGCCGCCTTCCACAGGATTAGAAGGCATGTTGCTGGCCGTCCACTCCCCTAACTACCACCTTGACCTCGTCTTCCCCAAGATCTCCTCTACTCGCCGCCCTCACCTCCACTACTCCGATCACTCCCCACTCCGGCGATTGCCGCGCGCACCACCTCCGATCCTTGACCACTTCCCATTGGCTCCAGGATGATTTACGGGGATTTAGACCCCTATTTTCCCTTCACCTATTTAAACCCCCCATATCCTCTCGAGCAGGGGAGTCAGAGTTTTTTGGTTGGAGAGATTCAGAGGAGGTTGGCAAGTGAGTCTGCTTTGAGTAGTCGAGCGGACAAGGAGTCAGAGAGCTTCAGGAGGAGCTTCAAGAGGAACCCTTCGCACACCAAAATGGGTTTGTCTTCTTAACCCTCTTTTACTTTTCTCCTTTTCACCTCACTGCATTCCCACTTTTCATCCATTCTGTAACACTTCCCTCCCTCACTCTTCTTTCCACTTTCAACACATCACTTCACTCTCACACACGAGCACCCCTATCTGCATGCATGCATGTTAGGATAACCTAGCAACCCTTACTCCCCAGATGTTTTTTAACAAAAAAAAACGGAAGGTGGGTGGCCATAACATATAGTCACCTTCCCTCCCCAAACACCCATCCGGTGCGTCTCCCTCCAATTCTAGTTAATTTTCATATTTTCATGGATAGATTCTACACGTCACAGTTCTAATCGGGTCATTTTTCTCTCTTGACTTGTCTTTTCTTTTCATGGATCCTTACCGCATTTCCACGTGCTGATTGCCGAGCTCTCCTCCTCTGGCCGGCCGGAGGAAGAGAAGGGGAAACCACCATCTCCTGCTCCCTCAGAACGCGATCACTCTTACAATCCTACGGAGCACAGGGACCGTAAGGTAATGCTCCTAGCGATCACACCTTAATTTCTAACCCTCTTAAA
Organism: Zantedeschia hybrid cultivar; assembly: GCA_030544215.1. Lineage (NCBI taxonomy): Eukaryota > Viridiplantae > Streptophyta > Magnoliopsida > Alismatales > Araceae > Zantedeschia > Zantedeschia hybrid cultivar. Next base: position 29,070,178 of record JARZZO010000011.1, read on the forward strand.
TCGCCAAGGAGCTAAGACGAACGGAGAAGCCCTCGATCCGTAGCCCGCAGCAGCAGCGGGGGACGTTCCGGGCGCCTACAATCCCTTTAAGGGAGTTGGTCATTCGGGTCCCTTCATGCCATGATCCTTCATGAAGATCTTAAACCTTTTCATTGGGTTCTCCTAATGAAATGTTGAAATTCAACTTGGAATCACTATATTGAGCACTTTTAATGCTTTATAAAGTGATCTAAGAAGAATGAGATAAACATGAAGAAATCATATCATTTGAAGAAATCCACACAAGAACCACTCTTTGAAAAGGCCTCATGTAGCCATACTCAACTTCTGAGATTTCTCAGTGTTATCCTCCCCAAATTTGTAGTGATTCTTGGATCACTTCAAGTTGAAAGAGGTATAAATATGAAATTATGCTCATATTTTGAGTTTGCACACCTATAACCATAGAAATTTGATTGGGAATGAGGTACAATCGATTTTCCTCGACTCCGGATTTCATATCCTAACTTTAATGGGTGAAACTAACCCCTTGATAGATTTAATTGCAGCTTGAACTGTACAGGAAACTCAAAAATCCAAATTTCAGACTTGAGTCTGCGCTACTATCTGAGTCTGCGCACCCTTGCGCAGACTCAACTCAAAACTGTCAAAAGAGTCCTTGCAAGGGCTGATAAACTCATTTATGGTTCAAGTAACTCAAATAATTAAAGTTAATTCATTCAAAAAAGGTTTAAGATAGCCATCTTCTATTTTAAATAAACACAAAACTTCCAAACTCAAGTTGAGTCTGCACACCTTTTATAAGCTCATTTCAAATGAAAAAATCAACTAAACAATAAAACAAATTGCTCAAATCACTCACAATCATATATCAAACACTCAATTTCATTTAAAATGAACATCTATTTACAAAAAGGATATAAATCCCTTCAAAATAAACAAAAAATTACAAGTTCAGCTGAGTCTACGCACCCCTTGCGCAGACTCAAACCCATTTTTCTTGTCTCCTTGATCTTTGAAGCTTCACAGTACTTTGAAAATCTTGGAATTCCCCTCAACCTCGGGAGGTTCCATCTTTCTAAGAATATTGCTCAAAAAACCTCTTTAAACTTGAGTCTGGGCATCAATCCCAAGGCCAAAACCTCATCTCTTGGCCCCCAAATCATGCCCGCAGCTCCAAATCTGTAAATCATCACCAAACAAAACATAAAATCAAGTTATCCCACCAAAAATCCAACAAAACAACTCATAATCAAAAAATCCAAAGTTCAGACTTGAGTCTGCGCATCTTGGTGCAGACTCAACCCTGAAATTCACAAAAAATAAAAAATCAACTTCCCGACCACTAAAAGATGATCTAAAACCCTCTAAAAATCAAGTTTATTCTTATCTATCAGAATATCAAATAAAAACACCAAGTTGTTCTTGAAAAAATACATAAAACAACTCAAATGGTGGAGTTCCTTGCTCCCCAAATGTAGAGACGCTTTGGATTTCCCCTTGTGGGTTTTTCTTACATCTTGAAGGCATTAAGGGCACCCATTGGGTGAGTGGTTGGATGCTCAGCACGCCCCCCCTTTATAGCCATTTCTATGGTCCATTAGCCATTACATATCCCTTTAAGGGAGTTGGTCCTTCGGGTCCCTTCATGCCATGATCCTTCATGAAGATCTTAAACCTTTTCATTGGGTTCTCCTAATGAAAGGTTGAAATTCAACTTGGAATCACTATATTGAGCACTTTTAATACTTTATAAAGTGATCTAAGAAGAATGAGATAAACATGAAGAAATCCACACAAGAACCACTCTTTGAAAAGGCCTCATGTAGCCATACTCAACTTCTAAGATTTCTCAGTGTTATCCTCCCCAAATTTGTAGTGATTCTTAGATCACCTCAAGTTGAAAGAGGTATAAGTCTGAAATTATGCTCAGATTTTGAGTCTGCGCACCTATAACCATGGAAATTTGATTGAGAATGGGGTACAATCTGTTTTCCTCGACTCCGGATTTCATATCTTAACTTTAATGGGTGAAACTAACCCTTTGATGGATTTAATTGTAGCTTGAACTCTGCAGGAAACTAAAAAATCCAAATTTCAGACTTGAGTCTGCGCCACTGTTCTGAGTCTACGCACCCTTGCGCAGACTCAACTCAAAACTGTCAAAAGAGCCCTTGCAGGGGCTGATAAACTCATTTATGGTTCAAGTAACTCAAATAATTAAAGTTAATTCATTCAAAAAAGGTTTAAGATAGCCATCTTCTATTTTAAATAAACACAAAACTTCTAAACTCAAGTTGAGTCTGCACATCTTTTATAAACTCATTTCCAATGAAAAAATCAACTAAACAATAAAACAAATTGCTCAAATCACTCACAATCATATATCAAACACTCAATTTCATTTAAAATGAACATCTATTTACAAAAAGGATCTAAATCTCTTCAAAATAAACAAAAACTTACAAGTTCAACTGAGTCTGCGCACCCCTTGCGCAGACTCAAACCCATTTTTCTTATCTCCTTGATCTTTGAAGATTCACAGCACTTTGAAAATCTTGGAATTCCCCTCAACCTCAGGAGGTTCCATCTTTTTAAGAATCTTGCTCAAAAAACCTCTTTAAACTTGAGTCTGGGCATCAATCCTAGGGTCAAAACCTCATCTCTTGGCCCCCAAATCATGCCCGCAGCTCCAAATCTGTAAATCATCACCAAACAAAACATTAAATCAAGTTATCCCACCAAAAATCCAATAAAACAACTCATAATAAAAAAATCCAAAGTTCAGACTTGAGTCTGCGCATCCTGGTGCAGACTCAGCCCTGAAATTCACAAAAAATAAAAAATCAACTTCCCGACCACTAAAAGATGATCTAAAACCCTCTAAAAATCAAGTTTATTCTTATCTATCAGAATATCAAATAAAAACACCAAGTTCTTCTTGAAAAAATGCATAAAACAACTCAAAACACTTTGGTGACAAATGAGTCTGCGCTACCCAGCGCAGACTCAACCCTGAAATCTCAAATTTGGTCTTTTTGACCTTAATTTCTCTCCAAATTAAATACAAAAATTTACATAAAAAATTCATACTTATATAAGTCAAAAACCTAAATAAAAGCTTAAAACTCATTTCACAAAAAATATAAAAAATACTAAACACTTTGATAAACAATGAGTCTGCGCTTTATAGCGTAGACTCAACCTTAAATTCCTAAAATCTGGTATTTTGGCTATTAAAATTCCATCAAATCAAATCAAATTCTTAAGAATAAATCCTATATTTTTCACAAATCAAAACGAAAACAAAAAATGATAACTTTTCCCTAAAAATCACATAGAAAACTAAAAAATAGATTTGTGACAGGTGAGTCTACGCTACCCTGCGCAGACTCAACCCCTAATTGCTAAAATCCAAATCTTTCAACTCTAATTCCTTTAAAATTGAATAAAAACCTCCATAAAAAATAAATAAAATACTTCTTATAAATAAAAAATCAAATAAAACTCAAATTTGCCCTTTTGCAAAACATAAAAAATACCTAAAAGAAGCCTCACTTCAACCTTGCTCATTTTCTAAAAAACTACAAATTCTAAACATAAAAAGTTTGAGTATTTGAAGTATCTTCCACTCAAATCAAATTAGAAAACATAAAAAATACTTTTCCATACCTTCGAAATCAAATCTGAAATCTCTTCACTTCAAAACTAAAAAAACACAATAAGAAATGTTTATTAGACTTCCTTGATAAAAAATGTCATCCACTTCAATGAAAATGCCATAAAAAAGATTTTCACAAATAAAAAAGTCAACTTAAATACAAGCATTCTCATTGGTAACAAATGAGTCTGCGCATCCCTGCGCAGACTCAACTTCATATTCACTTCCAAACATAAAAAATTCAAACAAATCTTCAATGTATCCCCATAAATCAATCCAAAAAAAAAATTCTAAAAAATGTCTCTCATCATCATCCATCAATAAAAATCAATCAAGTCTTGTGCAGAGTCAACTTTAAGCTAAAAAATGAGTTTTCCTCTCAAATAAAAACTGAAATTAATTTATATTTTCAAATATATCTTTCTTATATTATTTCAAAGGGTGTTGTTCTATTTTTCCGACGATTAATCAAGGGTTTTCCTCTTAGGAGGATGTAATTAACGTTATTCCATTTATGGATAGCGGGATCAGGTCGAAGAACTACGCAATCATCTGATTGAGTCAGATAAAGCGCACAAATAACAAATCAAAATCAAAATCAAAAAATCAAGATGAAGTGCATTTTTTCCCTAAAATAAAAAATGTACAACAATCTCTTTTGGCACGCCCGGTGGGACCTGTCCTCCCTTCATCTTCTCGTCGGAAGAATAAGGATAACACCCATTCTTTGAAGTTATTGATTATCTCTATGTTGTATTACAGGAGACTCAATGGAATCGAAAGTTTTCTTCGACCCTCTGGTGGTTGAGAACCATGCTCGCAATGGCTATCTGGCGGTACCTGTAACATTCGAGAGCTTCCCTCCTGTTATTGGTTTTCCGAATTTTCTCGGGGTGGTCTTCATGCAACCTGAGATTATATCTGATGTACCTCAAGCACAAGTAGTCGGCTGCTGCACTATTCACAGTCATGCTGCATCATCTTCAAGACAATATCAGGGAAATACCTGAAAGGGTCAAAATCCCCAGTTCAATTCAAAGGCAGTTTCTGGACAATGGTCCAGGACCAAAAAATCAATTCTTATTGGGAGCCTGCGGATCTTTCTAGACGACAGCAAAGTTGATACTTCCAAAGACCGACTTGTTCCAAATATTCCAGTTCAAAACTCATTCCAGGTCTTTGAAGACATAGACAGAGAAAGAATGAAAAGTGAAAGAAAAGAAAAAGGAAAAACTAAAATTCAGATGCCGAAAAAGCAAGAAAGAAACCCCAAACCAGCTTATTGTTATGGGATGAAATCTTCTCAAGATCCACCAGCAAAACAAATCTGGGTGCCCAAACACCAAGAAGAGCAATATGCACAAGAAAAATCAAAGCCAATCTTTCAGTCACAAAGGCGACAAATATGGAAACCAATTCAAAGGCAGCTGCCTCACGCTGAGTTGCCAAAAAGAAAGAAGTCAAGAGAAAGATATGAAAATAAAAAGTCAAAAAAGCCTTCGAAAACATCTGTATTCCAAAGGCTGCAACCAAAACCTCCTTCCACAAGAAGATCAACAGAATTCACCCAAGGAAGCCTGATGATTTATTCATATCATACTATCAACAAGTATGCGGTACTCCCTGAAGATCCAGAAGAAATCAGAGATTTAGCCTCAAGGCCGGGTCTAGTTACCCGAAGAATGCAAGCAGCAGCCATAGTTGCCCAAAATTTTCCTACCCTATTGGAAAACATTGATGAGGAAGCGGAGCTATCTGCAAATGTCATTGAAGCATCAGGAGAAGCTCTTTCTGCACCAGCAGAGCAGCAGCTTCCACAGCAAATCAATCAGCAAAAAGAAGTAGAACCAAGCATAACTCAGTTGTTATTGCAAGAAATTGAGTTACTGAAAAAGCAATTGAAAGAAAAAGATGCCCAAATGCAAGGGGCAAGATGGGCTGGTAAAGAAGGAGGTGCTTCAACTTCCTCTTATCCTCGGGTGGCCAACCCTCCAGTTCCACCTCCACCGTCTCAAAATCTCCTAAATATATCCATGCAGTCATCTAGGCCTGTGCATATGAATGAAACACCTGCATATATTCAAGTATCTAATAGTCAAGCTGCTCCTGCAACAGTATTGCAAGAAAATTTGAACTCAAATTTGCCATTTCAAGCATCCCAAGTTCAAGGAGTTAATTCCTTCCCAAATCCAACAGATCCTGCTGTGGCTCAAAGGCTAATGTTAGAACAGCTCATTGATATGAAGCTGGCAGAAAGAGTGGAAGGTACCTCCACAGTATATGATGTATATAAAGTACCATATCCGGTGCATCATGCTATGAAAAGGCTTCCGCTAGGAATGACCAAAGTGCCCAAGTTTGAAAAATTCAATGGCCAAGGAAATCCAAAAGAACACTTGGCATATTATAATGGGGCAATGGGAGACCTAGTCACTGATGAATCTTATATGCTGAAATTTTTCGAGTCTTCATTAACTGGACTCGCATTTAAATGGTTTTCTTCTCTTCGGCCTGGATTTATTGTTGGGTGGGCCGACCTTCAGAAGCAATTTCAAGACAGATTTTATCTAGTGGAGAGAGAGATCACTCTGGCAGAGCTATATACTGTGAAACAAGAAAACAATGAAAATGCTTCCAAATTCATTACTAGGTGGAGAAATCTTAGCATGAAATGCAAAAGACCACCATGTCAAGAAGACGCAGTGGTGATATGCAAAAGTAATCTGAAAAATGAAGTCCTTGAAAGGCTAGTAGCCATTGAAATCAAATCTTTTGACAAATTGAATACTGTGGTATCAGAAGTTGAAAGTTTTCTGAGCCGATCCAGAAGTGAACCAAGTAACAACAAAGGAAAATTTGATAGAAGAAATGCTCCACGTGAGTCAAATACAGTATATTTATCTACGTTCATCACGGAGCAACAAAAGAAAGGTCTAGCCATCCAAGCCGAAACCAGCAACAATAGAGAGAAAGAAGCCTGAGCCTTATCTTCTCTTAGAGACAGAATGAACAGGCCATACAGCTTCCCAAAAAACAAAACTCGTGTTCTATTTGAATGGGCACGAAAATACAATCAGATTGTGTTACCACAGTCGAAGAGGCCAGAAGATGCCAAAAGGTCTAATGATCCAAATTATTGTCCATATCACCAAATTATGGGACATCCTATTGAAGAATGCTATGTGTTCAAAGATAAAGTTGAAAAATTAATTCAAAAAGGTGTCTTGAAGATGGGAGATCATCTTGTCGATCCTCCGCAACCTCATGCCTGGACAAAAGCAAATGTGGCATCTGTAAATGTGCATCATATGGTTCCTGTTTACCAGTCATTAAACTCAAAAACTACAGAAAGAAGCACACAAGCCATTTATGAGCAACTAGTACTTCAACCACTTCAAACATCTCAGTGGCAAACAGTCAAAAAGAAGCCAAGATCTCATATCAAGCAAAAACCATCAGAAGTATATATTCATGGAGGTATTCCATGACGACCAACATATGTTCCACCCGTCCCTCCACCAAATTTGGATAATATGATATCTGATATGTCCAAAATGGCTTTATCTACGCCAGTCAAAGTTGCAGATTCAAGCAAAAAACAATGTATGTCTTTCCCTCAGTAGAAGACATCCCAATCAAGTTCAAGTTACCCTGCTCCAGCAAACAATATATGGAAATGGGTAGATCCTCATACTGTAAGGAGGGTTACCAACAAAAGAAGAAAAAGAGAAACACCAATACCAATTCTACCTAAGGGTAAAGATCTGTTGTCAAAGTTGCAACAGCTAATAGACAGCTGGGATGAATATGAACAGCCTCAAAGAAAGCCAACAAAGCTGAAGCATTATATCCTATGGGAGAAACTCCAAAATATGACAATGAAGCAAATACATGAAGAAGCCCTATTCTGGGAACATGAAGTCAAAAAGCCGAAGACAGATGATAATCAGGAAAATGGGAAAGAAGAGCAGGAAGGAACTTGCACTGTCATGTCTTGCAACACAATATCAACAATAAATGAAAGTGAAGATGATGAGGAGGAAGAAATATTCCTTGCTCCAAAAATGGAGGTGATGGAAAGCTCTACATCAACTCCAAATGAGCAACATGTCACCCGCTCTGGCAAAAAGTGGGGACGGAAGCCTCCATTGGCTACCACTCAAAAAATTACCCAGTTTCAAGGGGAAACATCATATGTCATCCCAGAACCAGAATTCAGAGGAATGGAATCCATGCCTTTGTCAAAAAGAAATATTCAAATCCCGCCTCCGGTCGGGTTGTATCCAGAAAATTCTGATCAAGAAAATGAGGTGTTACCCTCTTTATATGAATTCATGACAGTTCAAAAGTCTGCAAAGAAAAGTAAACAAGTCCAGTAGCAGCCGTTTGAAGAACAAGACCCTCAGGTTGGCTCTCTAGAAGTTCATGATAATGAAAAAACAGAAAAGAAAGTCATCAGCTTACTAAAAAGGTTACCATCCAAATTTACTGTGTGGGAAGTTTTGTCACTCAATGAGGAATTGCGAAAGGCTCTCATTGCAGCTTTAAAAACTCCTCAAATTTATGAAGCTCATGCAGCAAAAATTCAAGAAATACCCTATGAGTCATTCACGGCTTCCATCACTTTCACTGAAGATGATATGTTGCTGCCTTCAAATGACCACAACAGGCCACTCTACATGAGAGGAAAGATAAATGGACAATCCGTCAATAGAATTCTGGTTGATCAAGGCTCTGCTGTCAGCATCATGCCTCTCAGAACTTTCTAGAAATTTCATTTTCATATGCACCTAAGAGGAGTGCAAGATTTCAAAATAGTTGGATTCAACCAAAAGTCAGAAACACCAATTGGGGCAGCTGAATTTGAAACGGTCATCGGTGACTTTCACTTCACAGTCCTCTTCCATATCATAAATTCTGATACTACATACAAAGCTTTGCTTGGGCGGCCATGGATACATCAATATTTTGTGGTGCCCTCCTCATTGCATCAATGCATCAAATTTTCCTGGGAAGGACAAATACAGCGAGTCTTCGCTGATCTCGAGCCTTTTGAGGTTCATGAATGTCATCTTATGGATGCCAACCTCTATATACCTCCACCCCTGGAGGAAAAAGAAAAAGAAGAAACAGAAAAGCCTGATACCAGTCGGAGCAAGGAATGGTTTCCTCCTCCACCAGATATTGGCTCTCTCAGTCTTGAAGACAAAGAAGCTACAATTCTGAAAAATTCTTCAGCAAAGACAATCAAACAGCAAGATGTACTCTCTATAGAAGTCATGCTCCTAGTCGGACTAATACATCCTATTGAAGAGTATGAATGTCAGCTCGTAGAGCCTTTGAAGAAATTCGTGATTCCTCACGAAGATGGACATAAAACAGTCTTTTATAGAGCTGATGAGCAGTCGGCTACTGAAGACAAAGATTGCTATATTCCCGATATAGAAGAAGAATTATGGGTTGACATCATGGGTCTCCCAGACATGACAAAGCATACTGAGGAATTAGCTAAGGCTCAGTCAATTTCATTATATTAAACAAAAAAGGAATGGAGCAGGTTCCAACAGTTATGGTACCCTCCTAACATGTCCAAAGCATTGATGCAGCATACACAATATCCAGGCTTGGGATATACCTTGCCGGAAGAAGAAACTCCAGAATTATCAGTAAATATGACATCTATTTTGCCAGAAATACCAGAAATTGCACAAGAAATATATGATGACTATGATGAAGAGCAGCCCACGGGTCAGTCTATTCAAGGAAGCCAGCCAAAAGCTGATCAATCTCCTATTCCGGCATGTCAATGCTAGAAGCATCTTGAAGAAGAAGACATCCAAGTCGCAGAAGTCAAGGAAAATGATATCCCAAGTTCCAATATGGTTCAGAATATACCAGAAGAACAAGAAATTCCATCTATCACCCCTGAACCTCATGATAACACAGGTCAAAGGGAAGATGAGCTCACTCAGCTTATAGAAAATCAACAGGCAGATCCTACCCCAAATATTTTCACAGCAAATCAATCAACCGAAATTGACCAAAAAGTCAATGAAATTGAAGAAGAAGTAAATGAAGAAGATCTAATGGAGCTCCAGCCAACACCTCCATAACCTAAGGATGGAGGGCAACCTACGGTTGATGAACTCCTGGAAATCAATTTGGGCTCTGAAGAAGACCCAAGACCAACATATATAAGTGCATTGCTCAGTCAAGAACAACAGCAGGCATATATTTCGCTCCTGAAGGAATTTCAGGATTGTTTTGCCTGGTCCTATAAAGAAATGCCTGGGTTAGATCCAGAAGTAGCCCAACATGAGCTGGCCATTGATCCAACCATCGAACCAATCAAATAAGCTCCAAGAAGAAGGAGGTCGTAGATGATAAACAAAATTAATGCTGAAGTCGACAAGTTAATTGATGTTGGCTTTGTACAAGAAAATCAATATACAACATGGCTGGCAAATATTGTTCTAGTCAAAAAGAAGAATGGACATATCAGAATCTGTGTAGACTTCAGAGATCTAAACAAGGCATGCCCAAAGGATGACTTCCCAGTGCCTGTTACAGAAATCATGGTCGATGCCACCACAGGACATGAAGCTTTGTCTTTTATGGATGGATCGTCGGGATATAATCAAATATGGATGGTTGACAAAGATAAGATCCATACTGCCTTCAGAACTCCCAAAGGAATCTTCCACTACAAAAGAATGCCCTTTGGCCTCAAGAATGCCGGTGCAACATACCAAAGAGCAATGATCAAGATATTTGATGAATTCCTTCATCAACAAGTTGAATGTTATATTGATGACCTAGTTGTCAAAACTAAGAAAAAGGAAGATCATATGCAAGATCTTCGCACCATATTTGAAAGGCTGAGGCAATATAGCTTGAAAATGAACCCTATGAAGTGTGCCTTCGGGGTTTCAAGTGGAAAATTTTTGGGTTTTATTGTCAGATACAGGGGCATTGAAATAGACCCAGTCAAAATCAAAGCAATACAGGAGCTTCCGCCTCTAAAGAATCTCAAAGAGCTGCAGTCCCTTCAGGGACGGCTCGCATACATTCGAAGGTTCATATCCAACCTAGACGGACGGTGTGAACCCTTCTCTAAATTAATGAAGAAAGATGTCCCATTCATATGGGATGATGAATGTCAAAATGCGCTTAAGAAAATCAAGCGATACCTTACATTGCCACCTGTGCTGGGGGCACCTATCAAAGGCCAGCCATTAATCTTATATATTACCGCTCAGGAGACTTCTCTGGGGGCAATGCTGGCACAAGACAATGAAGAAGGCAAAGAGCAAGCACTATATTACTTAAGCAGAAGGCTGATCGGGGCTGAACTCCGGTACTCACCTATTGAAAAAATATGCTTAGCCCTGGTCTTTGCAGCTAAAAGACTCAGGCACTATATTCTATCACATGAAATCCAGCTCATCTCTAGGGCTGATCCTCTCAAATATATCCTCAATCGACCAGCCTTGAAAGGTCGTTTGGGCAAATGGGCAGTCCTCGTCATGGAGTTCGACATCAAATATGTCCCTTAGAAAGCCATCAAAGGTCAAGCCATTGCGGACTTCTTCACAGCACATCTAGTGCCAGAAGATTCACCGTTGGTTACCAACCTGCCAGATGAAGAAACATTAGAAGCTAACCATACAGAACAAAAGATATGGCAGCTATATTTTGACGGGGCCTCCCGTTCAGCAATTGCACAAGATGGTACATTCACTACAAAGGTCGGGGCAAGCATTGTCCTGATATCTCCAGAAGGCGAGGTTCTGCATACCTCGTGTTCCTTAACTAAGCCATGCACCAACAATGAAGCTGAATATGAAGCTTTGATAGTTGGCCTGGAAGTTGCTTTAGATATGGGCATTCAAATGATTCAAGTCCATGGAGACTCAATGTTGATTATATACCAAGTCCAAGGAATATATGATGTCAAAAAGCCCGAGTTGATTCCTTATCACAAAAGGGTCCTCAAACTGATACAAAGATTCTATTTCTTTGAAATCAATCATATCAACTGCAGTGCAAGTGCTCAAGCTGATGCTCTGGCTAAATTAGCAAGTTCTCTGGCTCTACCGCCAGAGGGGTCCCTTGAAATATGGGTCAAAAACAGAAGATTGTTACCAACTGTGTTGGGAGAGGAAACATAAATGCAAACAGAAGTATGTGCAGTAGAAGAAGCCGATAAGCCTGATTGGAGAGAAATGCTTCTCGACTGGTTCAAGCATAAAATATTGCCAAGCACCCGAATCAAGTGTGCTAAACTGATCCGTATCAAGGATTCATATGAATACAAAGGAGACACTCTCTTTCAAGTGACATATGATGACAAAAGAAAAGTTCTCCTCAGATGCCTGTCACCAAAAGAGATAGCTGAAGCCTTGAGGGAAATATATGTCGGGGTCTGTGGTGCTCACCAGTCCGGCCCCATGATGAAAAATCAACTCAAACAATAGGGATACTACTGGCCCACAATGTTCGATGATTGTGCTCAATATGCCAAATCATGTCACAAATGCCAGGAACATGGCCCAATTCCAAGAATGCCTCCGGTGCCCTTGCACCCTACAGCACCATCATGGCCTTTTGCCGAATGGGGCATAGACGTTGTCGGTCCATTCATACCCTCCTCAAGAGGTGCTAAATATATTCTGGCCGCCACGGATTATTTTTCTAGATGGGCCGAAGCAGTAGCATTAAGAGAAGTTACCGGGGCAGCCGTTGAAAGGTTCCTTCGCCAAAATATGTTGTTCCGATGTGGTGCACCCAGTCGGATCATTTCAGATAATGGAACATGCTTCCGAAATCAAATCATATACAAGCTAGCTGCGAAATTCAAAATTGATTGGAGGACCTTTACAGTCTACAAATCATATACAAGTTAGCAGAAGCCTTTAACAAGACTCTATGCAACCTTCTACCAAAGACAGTCAATTCAACTAAGAAAGACTGGGAAGAAAGAATGTATGAAGCATTATGGGCTTACAGACCCATATACAAAACTCCAACAGGCTATTCTCCCTATTCCTTAGTATATGGGTCAGAGGCAGTCATACCAATTGAATTAGAAGTCCCCTCTTTGCGCATTGCCTTAGAGCAGGGGCTTATCAAAGGAAATCAATCAAATGCAGAAAGGCGGCTCGAGGAGTTATTAGCCTTGGAAGGCGACAGACTTCAAGTCCAACAAAATATCCAAATACATCAAGCTCGCATGGCTCGAGCATTTGATAAACTAGTCAAAGAAAGAGCCTTCAAGAAAGGAGACCTAGTTATAGTCAAAAGAAGAGAAGTCATGGCGTCAAATCCAAAAGGGAAGTTGACCAGTAATTGGATCGGCCCCTATGTCGTCAAAACTGTTTATGAAGGAGGAGCATACACCCTCACCAATCATAAGGGAGAAGTGCAGTTTTCTCCCTTAAATGGCAAACATATGCAGCGCTATCTTGGGCCACCTCCGTGCTTTCCAAGCGAAGGTTGAAAATATATATGAAGCACTGTCTACGGTGTGAATATGGTCACCCTGAAGACAGTCAAAAGAAATCATCCAGTTCTCGAGATGTATTTCCCCGAGACTATAAATCTTAAATGGCATGGTAAAATTAACCTGCCAAGGACATTGAAGAGGCTCCAAAAGGCTTTACAAAGCCGCCCCAAAGCACCTCATCGGTTGCCAATGACGAAATGCCATTGAAAAAGAAAGAAAAAGAAAAAAGTGGGCACGACTATCCCGCTAGTCGGGGAACGGTGCTGAGGCAAACCCGGTGCGGAGGGAGTATCAATCATTTTCCGCTTCCCATTTTATAACCAGTCGAAGTTTTCAATCAAATCAATCTGAATCGATGATGTTTTCCGATTCTGAAATTGTTTGATATAAACATGCATATGTCTTGCAACCTTGTCTCTTCAATGAACAGGAGGCAAGAAGCTACAAAGAAATAGAGAAGATGGCCCGAGTCCTGCTGGACCTTGCCATTCAAGTACAAATGCAAATCCAAGCTCAAATTCAAGCACAAATTCAAACATAAGCTCAAAGTCAAGTATGGACTGGCCTGGGTCAGCAAGGCTCCGCCACTCAAGTTCAAAGCTCCAGCTCAAACTCGAGCAGAAAATCAAATTCAAAATTCAAGTTCAAAGTTTAAGGATTAAAGTTTCAACTTAAGGAGCAAATTCAATTCAAATTCAAATCCAGAGCTCTGCCTGAAAGGCAAGCTGAATTTCAAAGGCAAATCGTCTTGAGTCAATGAGACCCACCGCTTAAATTCAAGCTCAAATATAAGTCCAGATTCAAAGCTCCAATTCAAGCTCGAGCTCAAGTTCAAATGTTAGCATTAAAAGTTCAAATTCAAGTTTAAATTCAAATCGGCTTGAGTCGACAAGACCCGCCGCTTAAATTCAAGCTCAAATATAAGTCCAAATTCAAAGCTCCAGTTCAATCTCGAGCTCAAGTTCAAATGTTAGCATTCAAAGTTCAAATTCAAGTTTAAATTCAAATCGGCTTGAGTCGACAAGACCCGCCGCTTTAATTCAAGCTCAAATATAAGTCCAAATTCAAAGCTCTAGTTCAAGCTCGAGTTCAAGTTCAAATGTTAGCATTCAAATCTCAAATTCAAGTTTAAATTCAAATCGGCTTGAGTCGACAAGACCCGCCGCTTAAATTCAAGCTCAAATACAAGTCCAAATTCAAAGCTCTAGTTCAAGCTCGAGCTCAAGTTCAAATGTTAGCATTCAAAGCTCAAATTCAAGTTTAAATTCAAATCGGCTTGAGTCGACGAGACCCGCCGCTTAAATTCAAGCTCAAATACAAGTCCAAATTCAAAGCTCCAGTTCAAGCTCGAGCTCAAGTTCAAATGTTAGCATTCAAAGCTCAAATTCAAGTTTAAATTCAAATCGGCTTGAGTCGACAAGACCCGCCGCTTAAATTCAAGCTCAAATACAAGTCCAAATTCAAAGCTCTTGTTCAAGCTCGAGCTCAAGTTCAAATGTTAGCATTCAAAGCTCAAATTCAAGTTTAAATTCAAATCGGCTTGAGTCGACAGGACCTGCCGCTTAAATTGAAACTCAAGCTAAAAATTCAAGTTCAAATCTAAGCCCAAGTTCAAATCGGCTTGAGTCAATAAGACCCGTCGCCTAAATTCAAGATCAAATTCAAGCTCAAATTCCAAGCTCCAATTCAAGCTCGACCTCAAAATGCAAGCTCAAATGCAAGTTCAAATGCAAGATTCAAAGCTCCAGCAAAAGAGCAAGCACAAATCCAAGTGTGAGGCAGCCTGGATCAACAGGATCCGCTACTTAAATCCAAGTTCAAGCCTAAATTCAAGTTCAAATCCAAGTTCAAATATCCAATGCTCTAGTTCAAGCTCAAATCCAAATACAAATCGGTCTGGGTCATGAAGACTCTACCGTCCAAATTGAAAGCAAGCTCAAAACAAAGAAGGTGGCCTGGTACATTCAGCACCGCCACTCAATTTCAAGCCCAAGTTCAAATCCAAGTTCAAGCTCAAATTCAAGTTTAAGCTCAAGATCAAATATCTAAAGCTCCAGTTCAAGCTCAAAGCGAAGTTGAAAGCAAGAGAATGGCCTGGGATCATTCGATCCCGCCACTCAAAGTACAAATTCAGAGCTTCAATTGAAGTTCAAATGCAAAAAACCAAGCCTAAATCCAGACTCAAGTTCAAATGCAAATCGGCCCAAGTCAGCAAGACTCTGCCGTTCAAGTTCAAAATCAAATCCAAATGCAAATTGGCATGTGTCCTACTGGATTTCGCCATCCAAGCATAAAACAAGAAAGATGGCCTGGGCTCATTCGACCCCGCCATTCAAAGCTCAAATTCAAAATCGGCTTGAGTCAACAAGAGCCGCCGCACAACTCCAAGCTTAAATTCAAGTTCAAGATTCAAGTACAAGCCGGCGCGGGTCCTACTAGACTCTACCGCCCAAGTTCAAAGCAAGTTCAAAACAAAAGAAGATGGCCTGGTGCACTCAGCACCGCCACTCAATTTTAAAGCCCAAAGTCAAATCCAATCAAGTAAATTCAAAGCAAAGCAAAGTAAGTCGACCGGGGTATTCAACGACTACGTCTTACCAGTGGCTGGCCTAGGTCCCTCGTGACTCCGTCATCCCCGAAAGACCGGGTCTCCGAAAGGAATACTCCGTCAACAATCAAGCAAATTCAAAGCAAAGCAACTTAAGTCGACCGGAGTCTTCAACGACTACGTCGCACCGGCTGATGGCCTGGGTCCCTCGTGACTCCGTTATCCCCGAAAGACCGGGTCTCCGAGAGCAGTACTCCATCACCAATCAAGCAAATTCAAATCAAAGCAAAGTAAGTCGACCAGGATCTTCAACGACTACGTCACACCGGCTGATGGCCTGGGTCCCTCGTGACTCCGCCATCCCCGAAATTACTGGGTCTCTGAGAAGAGTACTCCGTACTCCCTATCTACCTCAGCTAAAAACCTATGAGTCTGCTGTGGTAGTTAAGGTTCATCCATTCAAAATCACCCCTAGTTATCATGACCAAAAGCCTTTAAGCCCGTCATTGATAATTAGGATCCTCATGACCTAGGTATTTAGGTTTGCATCATCCAAACACCCATGTCTACTTCGGGGTACAAACCTATGAGTCCACTTGAAGTATTCTGGGTCCATGCATTTCAAATCATACCTATGTTACCACGACCAAAAACCTATGAGTCTTTCGTTGGTACTTAGGATTTGCATGGTGTAGACCCTTCCGGTCTATTGCCACCCTGCATAGTGGTTAATATCTTTACGATCTTTGCCACCCCAATAAAGGCTCAGACCCTTACGATTTGTGTCATTTTCAATAAACAAGTGATTGAGGTATTCATTGCCCCTCTCACTCTGTCCTTCCTTTTTTAAGCTTCAATAATCTCCATAACATTGTTAGTTATGGAAGCCAATAAACATTGTTAAGTCATCTTCATTTGAAATCTTTTCCTTTCAGCTTTGCAGTTACCATGGATGCATACTTCACTCTACTTCATTTACAACAAGGGGAGAGAGAGGGATAAAAAAAAATGAGAGAAAAATCAAAAGGGGCTTAAAAAATATAGATGCCTCGCCAGACTTGTTCGTACCTTCTGCGGTCAAGGGAAACAAGGGCTATATACCAGGCCCAAATGATGAAGAAATCCAATAGTACAACCGGGCCCATTATCTCAAGCAAAAGAGGTCCAAACAATTGTGCAAAGATTGTCCAAGAAGGCCCAAATAAAGAAGATTTAAGGGGCAGCAGCTAAGCCCAATTTTGCAAACCAAATGAATAAAAAAGGGGCCACTCTAGAGTCCAAATGATGAAGCAATTCAATGGCACAACCGGGCCCACTATCTCAAGTAAAGGAGGTCTAAGCAATTTTCAAAAGAAGGTCCAACTGAAGAAAGATAATGGACAGCTGTCATGACCATTCTTACAAGGCCAAAGAAGTCAAAAAGGAGTTACTTTAAGCCCAAATGATGAAGAAATCCAAGGGGGCAGGCCTAGGCCCATTATCTCAAGCAAAAGAAGCCCAATTGGGCCAATTTGGGCCCAAAAAGTAAAGGCTAAAGCCCAATTTCGTGGCAGCCTTCAAAAGGGCCCAAATGGTCCTCCAATGGATTCTTATCCCTTTGGCCCATGGTCAAATCTGCCCAAAGGAGGATAAGAAGAAAAGCAAGTGGTCCCCCCCTCAAGATTTTTTTAGAAGAGGGTAGGTGAAAAGTAAAAGGAGAAACCAATCATGATTCTCCAAGTTTTGTGGCCTCATTGGAGGGCTCTCAAGAGGGGTTTCTTATCCCTAATTTAAGGCTAATGAATGCCTAATCTACCCCCCAAAAATAACCCAACTTTATCTATAAAAGAACCCCCAACTTCTACAAGAAAAAGTTGGAGACAAAAAATCCCAAAAAATAGAAAAGAGAAGAAGAAAAGTGAGAGAGCTTGGAGGAGCACGTCTCCCTCCTCCTTCCCCTCCATTTCCTGCATCCCAAGAGAGAAAAAAGAAGAAAAAAAGAAGAGAAAAAGAAAGGAAGAGTGGTAGAGAAGAAGAGAGCAAGATTGTAGGCTTCAAGAGCCATTCTCCCTTCTCATCCCCTCTCCAAGGTAGAGGGGGGGTGAAAAAGGGGTCTATTTCTGTCTCCTTGCTTTATTATAATATTTTCTTTCATGTTGATTTTCATAGAAACTTCTATCTCCCACTTGATGTTCATCCATGGTGATTGAAGTAATGAAATGCAAAGTTCAGATTTTTTGAGTCTGTTTTGTGAATCTGCTAGTTATTTGGCTTTTATGTTGTTTTTTCCTTCATAAGGCATGTGTTTTTCGTATGGAGATGGTAGAGGGGCCTTTCTAGTTTATAGAAATGGTCTCATCAAGCCTTGAAACCCGTTAAATATGGAGATATGATCCGAAATATGCTTTGCTGTCCATATTTCCTGAAAACTAGTTTTCCATTTATTTGCCTTTGGTTTTGTGGTTTCTCAAGGTGGCTTGGCATTCCATGACCCTTAGGAGCACATCCCCTCCATGGATGATGTTCCCCCAAGGCCAAACATCAAGAAAAACCCCCTAAGTTTCATATATATTAAGATCCAAGTTTCTAGTTTTCATGTTGGAACCGAATGGGTTTTGTTTGGATTTCTTTCCTTTGATGGCTAAGGGTTTAGGCCCTAAAGGTTCTCAAGGATGTTCCCTCACTAGTTAAGGATGAGCTTCTTTGGGTAGAAACGCTCTAACATAGAGCCAAGAAGGAGAGATCCATAGAAAAAATAAAAAGTATGCCTAAGTTTCTCTTATGTTCATATTTAAGTTTTCATGGTATTTTTCTAAAGAAATGCATCTAAAGTATATTTTAAATAAATATTTTAGTCCTTGTACCTTCTATACCTTATTTTATATTCTTTAGGTTAGATTTAAACCCATTTTTTCACCAAAATCCGGGTTTCAGCCTGAATCTGGTGCTTGCAGGTGCTACAGTGCTGAGTTTGCGCCTCCCTGCGCAGACTCAACGCCAGTTGCAGGTTTTGAGTCTGCGCCTCTTCCAAGTGAGTTTTCGGGCTTGAGGTGATTCTTTGATCCTCCCCCAAGCTGTCCAAATGTAACTTGGACCTAGGGTTGTCGTTTTGAGGCCCAATGAAGGTCCTAAATGGCTTGGACTTTGGGTTGTGAAGCCCTTCATGTTTCAACCAAAATTTTGCCATATGATTTTAAGATTTTAAATGTTTTCCGATGTTTTCCCAAGATGTCCCGATCTAAGGGTGCTAGCAATCTCATGTTGGGTAACCCATCAAGGGCCCTCATACAAAAAAAAATCATTCTTGTGTTCCCATTTCTATAGGTTCATTTAGATGATGTGTCCCGAAGTCCCAATGAGTTGGTGGAGTTCCTTCCTCTTTAAATGTAGAAATGGAATGGGTGATTCCCTGTGGATAACCCTTTCATTTTGAAGGCATTAAGGGCACCCTTTGGGTGAGTGGTTGGATGCTCGGCACGCCCCCCTTTATAGCCACCTCCATAGTTCATGGCTACATGTGATCCTCTAGGGAAATTGGTGGAGTTCATTGCTCCCCAAATGTAGAGACGCTTTGGATTTCCCCTTTTGGGTTTTTCTTACGTCTTGAAGGCATTAAGGGCACCTATTGGGTGAGTGGTTTGATGCTCGGCACGCCCCCCCTTTATAGCCATCCCTATGGTCCATTAGCCATTACATATCCCTTTAAGGGAGTTGGTCCTTCGGGTCCCTTCATGCCATGATCCTTCATGAAGATCTTAAACCTTTTCATTGGATTCTCCTAATGAAAGGTTGAAATTCAACTTGGAATCACTATATTGACCACTTTTAATGCTTTATAAAGTGATCTAAGAAGAATGAGATAAACATGAAGAAATCATATCATTTGAAGAAATCCACACAAGAACCACTCTTTGAAAAGGCCTCATGTAGCCATACTCAACTTCTAAGATTTCTCAGTGTTATCCTCCCCAAATTTGTGGTGATTCTTAGATCACCTCAGGTTGAAAGGGGTATAAATCTGAAATTATGCTTAGATTTTGAGTCTGCGCACCTATAACCATGGAAATTTGATTGAGAATAGGGTACAATCTGTTTTCCTCGACTCCGGATTTCATATCCTAACTTTAATATGCGAAACTAACCCCTTGATGGATTTAATTGCAGCTTGAACTCTGCAGGAAACTCAAAAATCCAAATTTCAGACTTGAGTATGCGCCACTGTTCTGAGTCTACGCACCCTTGTGCAGACTCAACTCAAAACTGTCAAAAGAGTCCTTGCAGGGGCTGATAAACTCATTTATGGTTCAAGTAACTCAAATAATTAAAGTTAATTCATTCAAAAAAGGTTTAAATAGCCATCTTCTATTTTAAATAAACACAAAACTTCCAAACTCAAGTTGAGTCTGCACACCTTTTATAAGCTCATTTCAAATGAAAAATCAACTAAACAATAAAACAAATTGCTCAAATCACTCACAATCATATATCAAACACTCCATTTCATTTAAAATGAACATCTATTTACAAAAAGGATCTAAATCCCTTCAAAATAAACAAAAATTACAAGTTCAGCTAAGTCTGCGCACCCCTTGCGCAGACTCAAACCCATTTTTCTTATCTCCTTGATCTTTGAAGCTTTACAGCACTTTGAAAATCTTGGAATTTCCCTCAACCTCAGGAGGTTCCATCTTTTTAAGAATCTTGCTCAAAAAACCTCTTTAAACTTGAGTTTGGGCAACAATCCCAAGGCCAAAACCTCATCTCTTGGCCCCCAAATCATGCCCGCAGCTCCAAATCTGTAAATCATCACCAAAGAAAACATAAAATCAAGTTATCCCACCAAAAATCTAATAAAACAACTCATAATCAAAAAATCCAAAGTTCAGACTTGAGTTTGCGCATCCTGGCGCAGACTCAGCCCTGAAATTCAAAAAAATAAAAAATCAACTTTCCGACCACTAAAAGATGATCTAAAACCCTCTAAAAATCAAGTTTATTCTTGTATATCAGAATATCAAATAAAAACACCAAGTTGTTCTTGATAAAATGCATAAAACAACTCAAAATACTTTGGTGACAAATGAGTGTGTGCTACCCAACGCAGACTCAACCCTGAAATCCCAAATTTGGTCTTTTTGACCTTAATTTCCCTCCAAATTAAATCCAAAAATTTACATAAAAACTTCATACTTTATATAAGTCAAAAACCTAAATAAAAGCTTAAAACTCCTTTCACAAAAAATATAAAAAATACTAAACTCTTTGATAAACAATGAGTCTGCGCTTTATAGCGCAGACTCAACCTTAAATTCCTAAAATCTGGTATTTTGGATATTAAAATTTCATCAAATCAAATAAAACTCTTAATAATAAACCCTATATTTTCCACAAATCAAAACCCAAACAAAAAATGATAACTTTTCCCTAAAAATCACATAGAAAACTAAAAAATAGACTTGTGACATGTGAGTCTGCACTACCCTGCGCAGACTCAACCCCTAATTGCTAAAATCCAAATCTTTCAACTCTAATTCCTTTAAAATTGAATCAAAAACTCCAGAAAAAATAAAATAAAATACTTCTTATAAATAAAAAATCAAATAAAACTCAAATTTGCCCTTTTGCAAAACATAAAAAATACTTAAAAGAAGTCTCACTTCAACCTTGCTCATTCTCTAAAAAACTACAAATTCAAAACGTAAAAAGTTTGAGTATTTGAAGTATCTTCCACCCAAATCAAATAAGAAAACATAAAAAATACTTTTCCATACCTTCCAAATCAAATCTGAAATCTCTTCACTTCAAAACTAAAAAAACACAATAAGAAATATTTATTAGACATCCTTGATAAAAAATGTCATCCACTTCAATCAAAATACCATAAAAAATATTTTCACAAATCAAAAAATCAACATAAATACAAGCATTCTCATTGGTAACAAATGAGTCTGCACATCCCTGCGCAGACTCAACTTCATATTCACTTCCAAACATAAAAAATTCAAACAAATCTTCAATGCATCCCCATAAATCAATCCAAAAAAAAAATTCTAAAAAATGTCTCTCCTCATCATCCATCAATAAAAATCAATCAAGTCTTGTGCATACTCAACTTTAAACTAAAAAATGAGTTTTCCTCTCAAATAAAAACTAAAATTCATTCATATTTTCAAATATATCTTTTTTATATCATTTCAAAGGGTGTTATTCTATTCTTCCGACGATTAATCAAGGGTTTTCCTCTTAGGAGGATGTAATTAACGCTATTCCATTTATGGGTAGCGGGATCGGGTCGAAGAACTACGCAATCATCTGATTGAGTCAGATATAGTGCACAAATAACATATCTAAATCAAAATCAAAAAATCAAGATCAAGTGCATTTTTTCCCTAAAATAAAAAATGTACGACAGTGGAATGGTGACACCCTCAGGTGATAACAGAACAATGCCGATATCCTTTCCATGGGAATTCAGAGCTCCGTCAAAATGCAGAGTCCACATATCATCTTTGATTTGGTCTATGGACATCAGTTCCCCATCCAGAAACTCCAATCGGATTGGATCAAAACGAGGAAGGAGGTGATGAGCGAGATGTTCTGCTATGGCATAGCCTTTGATCGCTTTCTGTTGAATGTAAGTGATATCAAATTGAGATAGAAAACTTTGCCATCGTGCTAACCTATCAGTAAGGATAGATTTCTCAAGAAGAAACTTGATCGGATTCATTCTAGCGATAAGATGAACTTCATGGGCTAGAAAGTAATGCTTCAATTTCTAAACGACCCATACAAGTGCTGCACATGTTTTCTCCATCTCTATGTATCTCTATTTAGCGGGGTTGAGAAGTTTAGAGAGATAGTAGGTTGCCCTCTCCTTTCCGTCTTCATCCTCTTGTGCTAGGACAGCCCCCACCGCATCATCCAAGATAGAAATATATAATATCAATGGTTTGCCCAGAGATGGTGGTCTCAAAACAGGACGATTTGCCAAATAATTCTTCAATCCATCAAATGCCTCCTGACACTTATCGTCCCAATCGAATTTGACTCCCGACTTAGTAAGCTCGTAGAACGGCTTACACCTTTGTGAGTGTTGGGAGACAAATTGGCGAATAAATTGCAACTTCCCAATAGCCTTTGCCATGTTGGGATCGATCTCAATTCTCCGTTTACTGACAATGAATCTAAGTAATTTCCCTGAGGATACCCCAAATACATATTTCTTAGGGTTCATTTTCAACCGATATTCTCTTGATCTTTCTAACACTTTTGCCAAAACTTTGACATGCTCAGCCTTAGTTTTAGATTTCACCAATAAGTCATCCACATACACTTCTAGATCGATATGCATCATGTCATGAAATATTGCCATCATAGCCCTCTGATAAGTGGCTCCAGCGTTCTTTAATCCAAAAGGCATAACGACATAGCAATATGTCCCCCAAGGTGTAGTGAATGACGTCTTTTCTTGATCTTCTTCTGCCAATTTGATCTGATTATATCCTGAAAATTCATCCATAAATGATAGAGTTTCATAGCCAGCTGTGTTATCGATAAGTACATCAATGTGAGGCAATAGAAAATCATCCTTTGGACACGCCCGGATCTCGGAAGTCAATACAAATTCTGACCTTCCCATCTTTCTTCATAACCGGGACTATATTGGCCACCCATTGTAGATAGAGGACAACTCTAATAAATTTGGCTTTATATAACTTATCGACCTCTTCCTTCATTTTCAAAGCCATTTGTGGGTGGAATTGCCTTAACTTCTGTTTAACCGGGCTAGCTCCATCCTTTAATGTCAACCTGTGTTCTATTAGTGATGAGTCTAACTCCGGCATATCCTCATAACTCCAGGCGAAAGTGTTCTTATAATCCTTAAGAACTTGTACTATTGCCTTATCATCCATTTCAGAAAGATTTTTGCTAACGAGGACAACCTTAGGTTCGTCTTTAGTCCCTAGATTGATCTCTTTGGTGGGCTCTTCTACGGGAGCTGAAGGTTCATCAAATCTTTTTACTCCACTGGCATATGCCTCAACCGTGTCCTCGTCATCTTCTTCATATTCAACAATGGGGTCTTTTTCGTGTATCAATTCATACACCCCATATCCATCATTAACTGACTCATCATCTACACAATCTTCTGGCATTTGAATAGGGTTCTCTAATAGCTGAGGGATCATAGAGCAAGAAATGCTTTTAAATGCTAAATCCTAGAGGTATCTATCTGGAATTCGTTTACCCTTAGATTTTCTAGACTTCCTAACCTGACTAACCTGCCTAGAACTAGACTCCCTAACTTCGCTAGACTCTCTATCATGTCCTAATGAGGACGAAGAAGGATGAAAATTATAGGATACATACGGAAATACAGGAGAATTCTCCCGAAGGGAGGGGTAGAGTAAATCTAGAAAAGAATCTTGACCGAATGACCCGCGCGATGGGGTACAATCGGACAAGTAAGAAGTTTCCTCAATGAGAATCTAGGAGAAATTTGTTGCCAAATTGGCATTTTTTTTTTGAGAAAAGATAAATTAATCATAAAACAAGAATGAAGGTGAATAGGAGGAGAATGGGATGGAGGAAGCGGCACCAAGGCCAAAGGATTAGGAGGATCATATAGTAGTATGTCCCAGATTAAATTATAAATTCTCTCTAGATCGAGAGGAGGTTGAGGGATAAGGTCCCGTGGGGACAGAGTGATCATGATGGCGGAGCCCATGAAATATCTTCAGTAATGACCCGCGACCAAGTCGGGGTCAGAAGCAGAGTGCGGAATAAGGTATGAAGTGTGAAAATGTAAGAGGGATAAGTCCCCCTCCAAAGAAGATCCGTGGTATAACCAGCTTCGTAGGGGTCATCTGGCTCTCCTTCATCTGTTTTCTCAAACAGCAGAATTCTTTTGTCAAAAATGACATCAGGCCCTTCAATCAGCTCATCTATTTGTGGCGGCCACTTTGGTTCTGAAGGATCAAGAAATAGTTTGTTTAGTGCAATGTACAGATCCCTTAAGTCAAACAATCTGTACCATTCACACTCAGGATCTTGGAACTTCCTCCTTTTCATTGGCCGCAGAGCCTCCAAGGACTGGTACGTCAACAATTCTGAATAATGTTTGGCCAGGTCTCTTCCATATATGTCATGGAGATCAAAACAGGAAGTAATGACCACTGTGTTATCATGACTGATCACGGACCCTTTGACGAAATGTGTGTATAAGGTCCATGTTAAAGGGTTCCGGCCTTCTTTGCATGGTGTGGACATTGTTTCCCAGACCTTTTGGCCGTCTTCATTTTCTTCCTGGTGAATAATGTCCTTCGGTTGTCCTTGAGGGGCATGGTTCTGCCTTGTAATTGTGTGCCTAGACCCTTCCCAGGCTGATAACCACCCTTCATCATTATTTTCCAACCAGGGGTACTCATGCACTTCCCCCGCTTTATGGCATCCAGTAGATAAGGAGTAAGAGTGACGGCCTTTAAAAGATCAGCCACTAGACGGTAGACCTGTAATACCGACAGAAAAGGTTGTCGGCCAGGTGAAGAAGTTGGCTTGATATTCAAGGAGTGAGCAGCAGCAAGGATTGGCATGCTCGTAACTTTAATGATTCGTCCTTTGTAGGAAAATTTGAGGCACTGATAATTCGTAGAGGGAATCGCCTCAAGGATTTTAATATAAGGACGATCCAAAATAGCATTCAAGGAAGGATCGATTTTCAAAATGTGAAATTTGACCTCGGCATGACATAAAGGGCCTAACTCTACTTTTAAATAGACCATTCCCAGAGGGGAATAGGTGGAGTTATCATATGTTGTAACAGAAATGGGGCTAGACAGCCATTTTTCCTTAGGTACACCACATAGTTCAAGGGTCTTCGGAGGCAAGACATTAATTGAAGCCCCCGTATCAACCAGGCACGTGTCTACGGCCTTTTTTCAGATATTGACCGTAATACTCAGAGCCATGCTCCTGGCTGCTAGTGGTGCTAGTTCCGAAGCATGAAATAAGATAGAGAGCTGATCCCCCTGCGGAACTAGTAGTGCGGTGATCTTCTCCACCGGCACGTCTTCGTTGACCATCACTTGTTGTAGGTATTCCATCAGATCTTACTGATAGGTCTTCGATCTCTTGATCAACTCAAGCATGGAGATTCATGCCGGTGTTCTATCCAGTTGCTTCAGCAGGTCATATTGAGTGCCTAGTGCACTCTCATCATTATGCGCTTCCTTTGGCGGTTGTGATGGGCCGTCTCTGACTGTAGATTGAGGAAAGACCTTATTGAAGATCCTCCCACTCCGGAGTGCATGTTCTTCACTAGTGGAAGGGCCGGGTGATAACTTGAGCACCGCGGGGTTGGTAGATGGGGTAGATGGTGTGGATGGTTGGTATACGGGTGATGGCGTGGGGTTAGTTGATGATGGCATGGTGCAAATGAGGGGTTTAGAGGGTTGGATAGTGGTGTGGTAAGTGGTTGGCGCAGTTGAAGTGGGGAATGGTACGCAGAGTAATGGTTTGGATGGTTGTATGGTATTTGGGTAGGTGGTGGTGGTAGTAGATGATGTGGGGAATGGTATGCGGAGCAATGGTTTGGATGGCATGAGGGGTGCGTAATTAGCTTGCGGTAGGTTATTTGATGGAGGTCTGGTAGCGTGGGGTGTAATGGGTTTGAGGAAAGCAGGCGGTGGTGATGGGTTAATGGGCGTAGGTAAACAGTATGCAGGTGTCGATACTGGTGTGATGGTAACGAGTTGTGGTTTAGGTACATGGAGGGTGCGGCGTGGTAGTTGCTCAGTGGTGCTCGGAGTATGACCCGTTGAATAAATAGAGGAAGAGTCCTCTATCTTCCACTGTTGCCCTCGATTAGCCTCAGACCGGCTATTTGTTAAAATGGGGGCAACTTGATTTTGGTGCTGGTGTTCCGGAAGTGGGTTCTGCATTATACCCATGTTTGGCGGTGCTACTACCTGTGCTGGCGCTCTTGGTTGTTGCTGTTGTTGGGGTTGCTGCTGTTGTTACTGGGGCCTCCTTGCTTTCAAGGCAGATATATACTTCCTCATTTCTTCCCAATCAATGCCTCCCTGCTCGTTGAGATCATGGATATAATCTCGAAATTGGAAGCAGGCATCTATTGTGTATCCAGGTTGTCTATGAAAGTAACAATACCTAGAAGTGTCGGCATTTTGGGGCCAAACTGTTTTTTCTCTTGGCAAAACCAAGGCATTGGCTACCATTAAAGCATTGAAGATATCTGACAAGGATTCTGGAAGGACTGGTTATTCTGCCCTCTTGGGGCCTGGAGGCTTCCTCGGCTGGTTATAATCAGCCGGAGGAGGTACATTATGGTATGCCGGCGATGCGCGCGGCTGGTACTGTTGCTGTTGTGGGGGCTGGTACTGTAACTGCCGTTGTGGCTGCTGCTGTGGCTGCTGTTATGGCTGCTGGTTCGGCTGCTGTGGCCGTTGGTACCGTGGCTGTTGATACTGTGGATTTGGCTGGTGGGGTTGCTGATACTGTGACTATTGTTGTCTGTAACCCTACTGGTTCGGTGGTCTTTGGCCTGCGAATTGTAATGGTGGCTGGTTCCTCACGAACTGGGGTTGATTGTTGTTAACGATGCTAATATGCTCATGAGAGAGTGTGCCTTCAGTTGTTGGACCCGTGTTATGAGAATTGGGCACGGCTGGCTTCCGAGGTGGAGGCCTGCTAGGTCGGTGAGGATCAAAGATACTAGAGAATGTAGCATCCTTGAAAACATTCTGACAATAACGCTCCCTTTAATAGAGCTCTGCCATACTGGTCAAGTTGTTCAGGGCGAGGACTAGTTTAAACTGACGTGTAGCATTGGAAATCAACATCTTTACTTGCTCGGACTCAGACAAATGATCTTTAACTTTTTCTGCCATGCCCCTCCATCTATCAGCAAAACTGACGAATTCCTCATTGGGCTCCATTTTTTCTGCTATCAGGTCAGTAATGGACAGAGAGGGTGCAACTCTATCCTAGTATCGTTGAATGAATTTTCGTGATACGATACCATAGTCCTCTACTTCAGATGGCTCTAAAGAAAAGAATCATTCAAGGGCTGGTCCCTCCAGAGATTTCCTAAACAAAAATGCCAACGACCTCTTGTCGTTCTGCAAGAAAGATGACTCATACATGAACTCCTTCAAATGAGTGAAGGGGTTACCAGTACCGTTGTATTTTCGGTACACTGGAATTTCGGAGGGTGGCAAATGGAACACGGGCAGACTTGGCAGGTTAATCTCAAGTGCAGCATTAACTCCCATCATTTTCTAAAAATTATTGAATTGCTCATCCATACGCTCCATCTTCACGAGCAGAGCTTGAGTTGTCGGATCGACTGGAGGAGAGGGAGGTAGAGGTACATGATAGGCTTGTTGCCTAGAGTATGTAGGGTATGGGAGACAATAGGGTTGAGGTCCGGCAGCGCTTCCGCCATGCCTAACGGCATTTTGATACGTTGGCGTAGGCGGTCTAACCGGTTGCCTCGAGGAAGACAATTGTGGCCCAACTGGCCGAGAAGTTGAAACCTGAAGGCCTTCCATGGCCTGATGAATGAATGAAGCATGATGGGGAGGTGGTTGAGGAATAACAGGGGGAGCCGCAGGATTCGGCTCGGCAGACTGCATGGGCGTCTTCCCCTTTAAAATGGACTGGATTGCCTCGAGCTGGTAAGGATCCAGATGGGAGGCCAGAACTCCCAGGGCGTTGACCAGATCAGATGGATTGGAAGATGAGGACTCATTCGAGTTCATAGCCCCCTCAAAGACAGGATTAGAAACCACATGCACGTGCGGAGGAAGATCAGCACCAGAATTGTGTTGATCATGGACAAAAGGAGGAGGGATATGAAGGTTTCCCTCATATTCAGATGGATAAGAATGAGGATCATGGGGGGCATTAGCATCTTCCCCATTTTTATAGTGATAATTGGATTCAAGAGGGGCATTAGCATCTCCTCATAGTTGACCATAGCTCCCAAAGCCATGCTCAAATCCCTACCTGATCGAAGTAACATGATGTCAGACTTTTTTTTTTTTTTTTTCACAGATTTGCAGACAAGTTCTATAGAGATTAAGCAAACAAGTGGATGTTTAACGTTATTTTGAGATTCCTTGTTAGGTTATTTGGATTCAATTAATCACAAATTCACTCAAGGGGTAGGATCCTAGTTTCAGTTCAATTTCCACCGTTATACTCTATGGCTTTGTCTCACAACGTTATGAAAATCTAACCAGGACTTCGACTGGTACAACCAGCCTGATGAACAAAGAGGAATACCTTGGTTTTGGAGACTTACGGAACTCTTTAACGCCAACCACTCTAGTCTGATCGAGAGACCGACCCAATCAGAGAGAGGTGAAGATGTCAAGAAAAGTGTTCCTATGAGAAAAGGGGGGTGTTAGCCCCTGTGCGTATGACCTATGGCCGGGATGGCCTCTAATGTTTATTACGTAATGTGTAGTAGCAAGCAAATCAGAAATCTGAGAACTGAAGAAAAAAAAAAAAAGAAATTGCCTGAATCGCGTCGCTGTGCCTCGACGCTATTCAAAATAGAACCTTATTTTTCTCGCAAAAGCTCAGGCAGCAAACAGCAAAGAATTTAGCCTGAAAGGCGTCTTGGTTGGGCGACGCGGTATGAAATGCGTCACTATTCCTGGACGCTTTTCAAGTCGCAGAATGAACAATTCATGAGGAATTTCTAGATCGATTCCTCCTCAAACAAATAGAATGAAAGCAACAAATAATTGGCTCATGTGAATCTTTTTTATTTTTAACATGATGATTTATCATGTAAACAACAAAACATTCAATCAATCACACATGCTTCTTATCACAATCACAACTCCTCAATCAATCAAACAGGGAGGGCAAGATCTTGCCGCAAGGGTATGCACGTGGTGCACGTGGGAATAACAACTAAACTAAAAACTCACCGATCGGTGAGGGCGTGTCGAGAGACACAGGTGGTGCACCGTGGGTGTCCGATTGATAAAAAGTAAGAACAAAGATTAAAAAATGGCGAGACCAAGTCCCACCGTGATCGCCAAAAAGCTGTGAGTGCTCAAATTAGGATGTGATTATCATGAAAATTTATGTTGATTATGTGACAAATAAACCTATTAAAAACTAAGTGAATGTGATCGCTAGAAATTTTTAACTAAAAAGTTCTAAAAGAAAAAGATTGATCGCCTACCTGTTTTGGAATTGGGAGATATTGGAGTCCTTGATTTTCCTCCTTCAGCCGACTGAAGGAAAAGAGTCCTTCTGACTTTGTTCTTGCTTTGGATGCTTATAGGGCTTTGAAGATTCTTTGCTCAATTATCACTAATCTTTCAATAATTATCACTAACTTTTTAATGACCAAGGGGTTGGGTATTTATAGGTTTAAGTTCACGCATCTGCGGTTATTAATAGATTAACATGAAAGAGTTTGAAGTTAATCCAACTAAGAAACAGATAAACACATCCTAAATGGCGTCGTGTATGGCAGACGTCTTTTAGTTTATTAATAAATTAATTAAAAATCAGATTAATAATCAAAATAAGAATAAAACTCTAAATGGCGTCTACACATGTCGACGTCTTTTAGAATCTTTTTATATTTGATTAAAAATCTGAGTTAAAATGAATTTCTTTAATAAACTTAAATTGTATCTATCTTACCGATGTCATTTAGATAATTCATCTAGAAAGATTAATAAAAATTAACTAATGATTAAATATCAGACCATTTTGAGCCATTATTATATGACATGAAATTTACTCAAAATGATGTCAAAATTAGCGTGTCTACAATAAGTATCGATCTGTCCATCAGCACCGATCTTTCTTTTGAAGATCCAGTTGCATCCAATGGGTATAATACCTTCAGACGAGTCCTCCAAGTTCCAAACTTGGTTGGTGTACATGGACTGGATTTCTGAGTTCATAGCTTCTCGCCATTTCCCGGCTTCTGGGCCTTCTATGGCCTCATGGTAGGTTTTAGGATCATCATCCTCATTATATTCTATCTTAGACTCACTTTCAGCGATATGTCCTACATATCGTTCGGGTAGTCCAAGTAATCTACCTATGAGGCTCATCTATGTGTACCTGAACATATTCAGGAACTGATATCTCATCTGATGATAGTGCAACTGTTTGGGGATCTGGAACCTCTTCCAGTACTATTTTACTCCCACTGTCCTCCTGAAGAAGGTATTCCTCTTCCAGGAAGACAGCTTTCCTAGCGACAAACACCTTTTGTTCACCAGGATGGTAAAAGTAGTATCCAAAGGTTTCCTTTAGATATCCCACAAACCTGCATTTATCAGTTCGTAATTCCAGCTTGTCTAGATCATGCCTCTTTACATGAGCAGGACAACCCCAGACTTTAACATGTTTAAATTATGGTTTCCTACCTTTCCATATCTCAGATGGAGTAGAGGCTACATACTTACTGGGTACTCTGTTCAGTAGGTATGCTGCTGACTCTAGAGCATACCCCCAGAGGGACACTGGTAATCCCGAAAAGCTCATCATGGATCGCACAATGTCCAACAAGGTGCGATTTCTCCTTTCAGATACACCATTCATCTATTCATCTATGGTGTATATGGAAGGGTCAGCTGAGAAAGTATACCGTTATCCTTTAAGAATTGTATGAAATTAGTACTCAAGTATTCTCCTCCTCGATCTGATGGAAGAGCTTTAATACTCTTTCCTAACTGCTTCTCTACCTCATTCTTGAACTCTTTGAACTTCTCAAATATTTCCGACTTGTACTTCATTAAGTACACATAGCCGAATCTTAAGAAGTCGTTGGTGAACGTGATGAAGTATGAAAAGCTACCTTTGGCTTGAGTGGACATGGGACCACATACATCCGAATGTATTAGTTCCAAAATGTCCTTGGCACGTTCTCCATGTCCAGTAAATAGAGATTTTGCCATTTTTCCCATAAGGCAGGATTCACATGTCGCAAACGATTCATAATCAAATGCATTTAAATAACCATGTTTGTGCAACCTTTGCAACCTGCTTTCACCAATATACCCAAGTCTACAATGCCACACGTAGGCTTAGTTCATACAATTCTCTTCTTTAGAGCATTATCAATGTGAAGATTATAACAAGAAACATCTAAGAGATATAGCCCATTGACTAAAGATGCCGAAGCTATCGATTGATTACCATAATAAATCAAACAACTTCTATTCTCAATAGACAACCTATATCCTATCTTGTCCAAATAAGATACCGATATGATGTTCTTTATTATGCTAGAAACATAATAACAATCTTCCAATGATAAGCTATCTCCTGATGGAAGCCTGAGGTTTGCTGTCACTACAGCAATCGCCGCAACTTTTGCGCCATTTCCTAGCCTTAGTTCCACCTCGCCTTTTCTTAGCTTGCGCTTACTTGTCAGTATT
Organism: Zantedeschia hybrid cultivar; assembly: GCA_030544215.1. Classification (NCBI taxonomy): domain Eukaryota; kingdom Viridiplantae; phylum Streptophyta; class Magnoliopsida; order Alismatales; family Araceae; genus Zantedeschia; species Zantedeschia hybrid cultivar. The sequence goes on from JARZZO010000011.1 coordinate 29,102,313, forward strand.
TGCACATCATGGCAGATATGAGAAGCACATCCAGTATCTAATATCTAAGATGTGGAATCTCTAACTGACAAGTTGATATCTATCATGTAGATATCTGAAGCTTCAGACAGCTTCACTTTTCCATGATCTTTATCGTTGAGGAACTCATTGCAGTTCCTCTTCCAGTGACCATTCTGCTTACAGAAGAAGCAGTCACCCTTTACTACTCTTTTGCCTTTGTCCTTCGATATTTTATTTTTAGTTATCATCTCTGCTTCAGGAGCATCTAATACCGATTCAGCAGGAGGATCAGCATCAAGGGCGTAGGCAATCTGTTCAGATCTGAAGACATTCTTCAAGTGTCTGAGCCAATCCGAGTAGATTAGGTAAGTCAAAAGGGCATCAAATATGCCACGGAGTGGGTTATTCGCCGACATTATTCCCTACAGAAGATAGATAAAATCTATTCAGCAGATATTCAATTATTAACTTTTAAAACAAGACATAGTCTTTTAATCAAGTTTTAACTTCCACTAATTTTCGACGGACTGTATAACCCTCAGTTATACAGAACGAGAGATGCCGATAGTCTCCTAGTGGGGATCAGAATATCAATGACTTACAGTACAACCTTGTGGATAGCATAAGAAAGCTGTAAAACAATCAAAGAGCACCCAACTCACGGGACTTGCAACTCCTTGCAATATCCGATCATAGCTTTGGTCCCCAGAGATTTAATGGCCTTGTAGATAGCACAACAAGCCACTAATTCTGATCTAATCTAACCATCGTTACGAGACGAGCATAGATTTGCATGTAGCCCTTGTGGATAACACAACAAAGCTACATAGTTCCTCTACCCCGATCAAATAGGCATCTAATGCCATAGCAACAGTCTCTCCTCACAATTAAATAGGCCTTGTGGATAGCACAACAAACCTGCCTAAAGTGATTCGAATCCTATAACTATAACGATGGTGGACTACGCGATAAGTTCTAAACTACTCACGTTACGACTTAGAGTATAGACGGAGGTATTTAGATAACTTTTATTTTGGTCTATCCTAGGTGATAGTATATAAATATATCGTACATATTTACTAAATACTATACCTACTTTGATTCACAATCAAACAAAAAACAATGCATCTCATACATATCAATAGTGTGGTCATGGATAGTACAGTGGGTTTGACTGAAGCCAACAGTCAAACGCACACAAAATCTAACATAACATTTATATCAGATAATTCTGCAAACACATAGGCAAAGAATCTCCATCACACCGTCTTCCTGGTTGCATCTGTGGATCGTCCTCGTTTCTTCCTCGGTTGCCTCGATCATATTACATTTAAATCTAAATTTACATGTAAACAGGAGAAGGTCTTATGGCGAGTACAAGAGAGAGGGAGGTAGAAGTACATCGGAGTTTGAGAGAGAGAGAGGTACGCAGACCTCTATTTATTAACAATTAATAAATATCTATAATTCAAGCATCTACGATCCACACAATCATTCATCACATGAATAATTAAATAAATGCATATCCAAGACCACGGTGTGTTTTTAAACATTCTACACATGATTCAGCGCATCACATAGCTAAAATAAAAGAGTTTTCAAAATATAATAATTGTGGCTTTCAGAAAGCAGGGTTCCAATCAAAATTGGCTTTCGAATTTCGAAAACTCATTTTATTAACTTAACATGTAATTAAATCAAAATTTAAAAGCAATAAACACACATCACATGTGCATACACTCCAAATTAATAATTCCAGATTATCCCAAGCAAATAGAACATTTCTAAAATTTAACAATTAGATTGAATCAAATTAATAATCTAACAATTAAAATATTAAAATTATTTACTAATTTAACTCTTAGATCAGTAGATTAAAATTAATCATTAATTTAATACTTAAATTAATAATCAACTTTAACCAAATATCAATTATTAATCTAACTCTTAGACTAATTAATTAATTAATTAATGTTAATAACTAATTTAACTCTTAAACTAGTAATTAACATAAATTAATTATTTACAACTAATCTAACTTTTAGATCAGTTTATTAATGTTAATCATTAATTTAACCCTTAAATTAATAACTAATAATAATCAATTAAGGACTACTAATTTAACATTTAAATTAGTCATCTAAGTTAATTATTGATTTAACATTTAAATTAATAACTAACTTACAAATTAATTAACAATTAGTTGAGATAATAATTAATAATCTAACAGTTAGACTCATAATTATTAATCACTAATTTAACCCTTAAATTAGTTTAATTAAGATTAATTATTAGTTTAACATTTAAACAAACAATTAACATTAATATATTAATAATTAAATGTTAATCAAAATGATTCAAAAATCATTAATAAGCCCAATTTAAATATCAAAATACTTTTGAACCTTTTAAAATTAAAATCAAATTTTAATTCAATTTTAAATGGGCAAAAGGGGATTAAAAGGAGGGTTTAATAAGTATAGGGCTTAGCCACTTGGCTAAGCCATAGGGCTCGGGCCTTGGCCAAGCTAGGGCTCGGACCAGGCACCCATAGTGGGCGCTTGGCTCGAACCTGGTTCGACCAAGCCCCAAACCCTGTCCGGGCCGATCCGACCGGCTCGGGACCGGGCATCACAACATAACAATAAGTTCCCCATGGAGTGGTGAAAGATGTCTTCTCTTGATCTCCCTCAGCTAATCTGATATGGTTGTATCCTGAAAAGCCATCCATAAATGAAAGCATCTCGTAGCCCACGGTATTATCTATCAGGACATCTATGTATGGGAGTGGGAAATCATCTTTCAGACAGGCTTGATTCAAATCTCTAAAATCTATACACACCCTGACCCCTACCGTCCTTTTTCATCACTGGGACGATGTTTGCTATCCACTGAGGATAGAGAACAACTCTGATGAATTTTGCTTTGTGGAGTTTATCAACTTCCTCTTTGACTTTCAAAGCCGATTTTGGATGGAGTGTTCTCAATTTTTGTTTAACAGGCTTAGCATCAGATTTTAAGACTAGCCGGTGCTCCACTAAGGATGTATCTGGTCCTGGCATATCCTCATAAGACCAAGCGAAACCATCCGGATATTCCTTTAACATAGTCGTTATCTCAGTTTCCCCTTTGGCACTCAAATTTGCACTAATAAGGATTATCTTAGGATCTTCCTCTGTGCCAAGATTAACTTCCTTGGTTGGTTCATCGACTACAGCTGTTGGCTCATCAAATCTCTTTGTCCCACTCACATAAGGAGTTATCGAATCCCCTTCATCCTCATATTCTTCTTGCTCATTAATTTCTCCCACTTCTAACAGATATACCCCAAGTCCATCAGATTCCAAATATTCTGCGACTTCCTCATTTTCAATTACATTGATGCAATCTTCCTGTGAGAATGCGGACTCTTGAATTAAACTTCCACATCTATGTGCCAACTCTAAAACAAAGCATCTAGGAACTTCTCTTCCTTTCTATTTTCTGTGGTGTGGACCTGAAGAGGTGCCTTCTTAACCTATTCCTATCCCTAATCCTATTCCTAAATTACTATGTACAAGCGGGTGGATGATTGGTGAATTCAGCTGATGAGAAAGAGAGGTCCCTTAAACAAGGAAGCTCTCTGTACATTCATTTTCCTAGTATGAAGGTTCTTCAAGAGTGATTTGGCATTCTCTCCTTTCAAAATGGGTGTTTTTTTTTCATGATCAGAAGTGATGAATGAGAAATAATGTTGGGGAGATTCTGGTATTGGAAGAGTGATGAGTGGAGGGACTGGGGGGTGAAACAAGAATGGAATGAAAATGAGGGGACTAAAATGCTGATGGGCTAAGAATATACATATTCCTAGCTATAAGGGAGACCCTTCCTCTAGAATCTGTAAACAAAATAATGCCTGGAGTCCTAGTTCTTCTTCCACTTCTTCTTTGTCACTCTCATCAGATGGATTGTTCCTCACTTGATATATCATCTTCTCTTCTTTTTGAAATCCAGTGGCCCCTGAAGCAAAGTGTTCCCAGAGCATCCAATCCAAGGGTTGCCAATATTCATCTCTGTGCAGATACCCCAATCTTACTCCATTGAAATTTTCTTCATCCTCGATGAGTTGTCTCATTCCTTGCTCTTCCTTTCCTAATCCTTTTCCCGGATAATATCCCATCTTTATCATCATTTGCCAACCCTTTCTTTCCCTATCCACTTTAGTCTCCTTTCTGAGTGGTAATGAAGCAATAGCTGTCCCAACTTCTTTTCCAAACTGGGCTGAATTGACTGTACATAAAGTTTCTTCATTTTTCCTCTCAATGATGGTCATGGAGGGAAGTTGTTCTGTAGTTATCGTCTCCAACATTTCCACTATATGGGTGCTTTTGATCTTCACTATTTTTCCTTTAAATGGGAATTTGTAACATTGATGTGTTGTAGATGGGATTCCCACAGTCTGCTCTATCCAAGGTCTTCCCAAAATTAGGTTGTAGGTTGTCTCAACATCTAAAATAAAGAACTCTGAAGGCATGACTATTGGATCAACTCCAACTTGGAGAATGATTTTTCCAAGGAAAGTCCGTTTGGAGTTGTCATAGGCTGAAATGGTGGTTGAAACCCTTACCAACTCCTCTTCCTTTACTCTAATTTGTGTCAATGTCTTCAAATTACACACATTGATGGATGCCCCAGTGTCAATCAGAGTAGAGTCTACCTTTATCCCATTTAGTGTGATGTTAAGTAGTAAGGGTAAAGAACAGTGTTCGGGAGCACCCAAATCTTCATTGGAGAAAGTGATCATTGGTTGCACCTGAGTGACAGAAAGAATAGCATGGGAGACATCATTAGCTGGAAGATCCTCACTTACCATGACCTTTTGGAGTAATTTGAGAAGTGTTTCCTGGTGTGAGGGAGATCTTTTGATTAACTCCAAAATAGAGATCCTTGATGGGGTCTTCTCAAGATGTTGGAGAATGTCATATTCTGTAGACGCGGAGCTTGATGGAGTATTGGACTCCCTTTGAGTCTCAGGCATCCTAGAAGGTCGTGGGACTATCCTATTTCTAAGTGAAATATTCATGGTGTTTTTAATGGGAGTATAGACTTCTTTAGGACTTGGTGTGATCAATTGAAGTGGACGGGAGTGATTAGAAGTCATGAGTGAGGATGTGGTTTGAGTCAAGAAATTCAGTGAAGGATCATGACCTGAAGGTATGGTTGGAACATGTTCTTTCTTAGGCCAGAGGAGCACTAAGGGCCTTCCTACTTCCTAGATAATTCCCACACTCATTTCCATCTTTTCACAATGATCTTCTTCATATTCCCCATATTCTCGGACTAGTGGTTCTACTTCATACCCCCAAAATTGTTCTCTTCGGATCACCCGAGATTTTTGGCCAACTGTGAAGGTGTTGACTTTCTCTTCTTGTTCCTGTCCTGATGTGCATGGGTCTGTAACATTCTGATAATCTGGGAGAGGGTTCTGAACTATGCCAAGGTCCCGATTACTTTCTTTCAAATTAGAGACAACAATTCTGACATCTTCCCAATTAATACGCCCCTCATCGTTCATGTCATAAACCCAATATCTAAATGCAAAGCAATTGTGAATGACATGCCTAGTAGCTCTGTGATAAGGACAGTATTTGGAGGTATCAACATTGAGAGAAATCCCTTCCCTCTGAGGTGGAAGTTGAATGACTTTGCAAGCCATAAGAGCAAAGAAGATATCACCCAAAGATTCTGCAAGTGGGGGGGTAAGAAGTTCTCTTTGGGGCAAGCCTGCCATAACTGTTTGGCAGAGGAACGGCAGATACTGCTGAGGATTGCTGGCAGGAGTGGTGGTAGGACCAAGATTGATGGGTCGCCCTTTGGTTGGCTGATTGAAGGCATTGATATTTTCATTGGTAGTAACCCCTTCAGTGGTTGGCATAGGCGTCGCCTTCCGATTTCGAGGCCGGATGTCAAAGAAGGAAGGAAGAGTGGAATCTCTGAGCATTAGAATGGTTTTAAGCTGAGGTGTTGCATTATTCACAATCATGGTAACTGCCTGAGCTTCTGGAACGATAACTTCAGCTCTTGATGCCATCACCCTCCATCTATTGGCAAATTTGGTGAAATCTTCATCTGGTTTCATTTTCTCCGACACTAGATCAAAAAGGGTAGGAGCCAGATTAGTCATGTGACTAAAATGACTAATGAATTTTTCAGAAACAGTGTCGAAACTAAGCAGATCTGAAGATGGAAGTGAGGTAAACCAATGCAGAGCTTCTCCTTCTAAAGATTTCTGAAAGAGATGGACCAACAACACTTTGTCATATAGCCATTGGCGTGAATCCATAAGAAAACCCGACAGATGGTGATGCGGGTCAGTACTTCCATCATACTTTCGGTACTTCGGAGCCTTAAATCCAGGTGAAAAATATGCTGGGGGAAGTTTGCAATATTCAACTAATGAATACGGTTTAGAAATTGTCAATGATTCAGCAAGCAATTTTCTGAGGTAAGGCTCCATTTCTTAGAAATGTGCTCTGGAGGTCCAACTGGTTTTGATGAGGTCGGGATTGGAGAGATTGGTTGTCAGGGTGTGGCCGCAACAGGACAAATGGGTGGAACTGAAGCATTTGGATTAGACTCCAATTGAGTCTTGCAGGGAGCTTTGTTTGAAGATGCCTGGTAAGGTGTGCGGGATAGATTTGGAAAGGCGGGATGATCGATTGAAGTCTTGCCTTTTGAGGCGATCTGGATAAGTTGCTCAGGCGTGTACCTTGCCAACACCCTGATTAAGTCAGCATCATCATTAGGATTCTGTGTCGCCGACCTTCCAACTTTGAGACTAACTGGTTCATCCCCTCCATGGGAGGAGACTTCGTCTGGATCCTCATGACATGAGGCATCCCCTTGATGTGTGTTGAGCATACATACATATGTATTGGCTCTCATGCCTTCCGTCTCAACAGGAAATTCACTTTGGAACATGGGATTTGAAAACATGTTGTTCATTTTTCTTTGTTTTGCAAACAAATTGAACAAACAAAAAAATGTTAATTTAGAGTACAGGCCTGTGTACTTTGTGTTTTGAGACTTAGTAACACACTCTTAAAAAAATTTCCTATTGAATGTTCAATTTCAGGTTAAAAATATACACTTGTCTCAATCCCAAGGTTCTAGTAGGACTTACTCCAGGTACTACCAGCTCGGTCACCGTGCAAGAATTCACGGAGTACGGAGACTAACGGAGGTTCTTTATTTGAACTATTTTTCTGCTTAGGCGGGAATCCCAAAACAGAGAGTTAATCCAAAAGAGAGAGTCTTTCCTAGAAAAATGTGCAGAGGCTCTTCCACCAACCCCCAAAAGGAGTATTAAATGTAAATCACATCAAAATGAACCTCAAAACATCAAGGATTAAGAAAAAACATCACCAAAAACAATTTTGAACATGATCCACCTGGCGGCCACATTGATGGCCGTCTGATAGATCAGAAGACCACCTACCTGGCCATCTGATAGATCAGGCAGTCACCCCCCTGGCCGTTTGTTGCTTCAGAAGGCCAGCAGTTTGGCCATCTGATACATCAGAAGGCCAACCAGTTGGCCTACCAGTTGGCCTTCTGATGGCCCTTACTACAACTCACAAAAAAAATCTAAACAATGAAATATTTACAGGAAATAGATAAAGAAAATAACGTGATAGGCACAAGTGGTCCCACCGTGATCGCCAGAAGGCTGTAGGCGCCGGAAATGACCCCGCGCTCAACTGGTGAGCGGAGACCGACCTCCATGGCTACGAACCCAGAATTAGGATAATGATAAAAAATAAAGAACAAATGACTTGATGAACAAAAACACCAATAACTAAAATGGTGATCACCAGGGTGTTTTACCTCGACCCAGAGGGAATACCTTGATCGCGAATGACACTCCAAGACCTCCGTGTGCAGCGAAATTTGTAGTCCACACTCCCTTCTCCTCGACCGGCCAAGAAGACGGGACCTCACGCTTTGATTTACTGCAAATTCACCATAAATTAAAACACCCATTAGACTCTTAATTAACATAGCATCCGTTCATTAAGTAAAAGAAATATATCAATTAGAGGTAAGCTTACCGAATGTGTGGGTGAGAAGGATGAGTGACCAAGTGTTATGGCCACCCACCTTTCCGTTTTTTGGTGTTTTGGATCAAAATAAACTCCTTAGCAAGGATTTAAAGTACCTAATCATGAGTGCATGTGTGTGCAAATGGAATCTAAACATGGACAAAATCCTAGACTGGTACATGCATGTATGGGACTATGAAGAGAATGATAAAAACAATAAAATGAGAGAGGAGAGTAGGGTTCCCTTTTGACGTTGACGAGAGTGTTGCATGAGCACAAGATTGACACCACATTCTTCCTTCCTCGAGCCTCCAAGACTCCATAGTTGTTTTCTTCCCACGAGCTCTAAAGAAGAGGTCTAATGCTAGACTTTGAAATTACACTTTTCTCTCTCTTTTAATGTAAAATGGTACCCTCACCCTAGTGAACCCTCTTCGGCCCGTTCCCAAGGTGAAGGAGAGCTTAAACAGGCAAAGGAGGTCGAGTTGAAACCCTAGGAAGCCCCCATTTCGTGGGCCAATGGATGAGGATAAAGAAGGTCGGATAGAGATCTCTTCAACAAAATCTAAGTCAAAACCAATAAAAAGTCGACACCTAAGCCCTAAATCAACTTCATCTTAATCCATTAGGGTGAGAAAATGCGGAAGATATGGTCAAAAACCCGAGAGAAAGGCGTAAAAAAGATTTAGATAATCACAGAAAATCAGACCATCAGACGGCCAAAGAGGTGGCCGTCTAAAGTATCACATGACCAAACCTGGCCGTCTGACCATCGACGGCCAGCCCCTGGCCGTCTGACCATCAGACGGCCAGGCAAGTGGCCGTCTGAAAGATAATCAGACGGCCAGCTCCCTGGCCGTCTGATGGATCAAATAGCCAACATTCTGGCCACCTAATGGACATGACAAAAGTACATTTTTTTTTAAAATGAATATTTTTAAAATCCAAATGCATTAAAAATGAAATAAAAAAGTTTTGAAATCATCCACTCACTTTTGTTTTTTTTTTAAATGAACATTTTGCGACAAAACTTTTTGACAAAAAGAAATTAAATTTCAAGGAATCCAAATGAGCGGGAAACGACAAAAAAGATCAACACAAAGTCCCGCTAACACAATAAAGCTCAAATCGATCTATGGAATGGGCCAAAAATGGGTGTCTACACTATTTCAATCTGGTTCACTAATAAATGGCATTAAATTCATTATGTAGATTGGCATATTTGTAATTGCGCATAATGGAGTCTGAATGTGTGCAATAGATTTCGAATTATGATGAGATCATAATAATGAGACTGATGACTTATAAACACATATTCTTAATTGTTCATAGTCGTAGAATGTTTGAAAAGGATATCAAACATCCGGTAAGACTAGTACAGGTTATTCCAACTCATATGATGAGGGTGACTGATCTCGTTAGTCACTTGTGTGGAGACACAATGGTAAACCTGTAGGTGCTCATTGGGGAATGAGTTCACTGAACTGATCCGACATGAATCGCCGAATGGTAATTTACCTGACTATCAATCGGGTTGATTCATCGTCACAGTTGCGTGGTTGATCCTTGGACTTGAGATGCCAAAGACACCTTGTCGGTGGACTTCTGGACTTTGACTTTGACCTACGAATCTCTATCCACGGGATCTCCAATAGTCAAAGATCGGGTCCAGTGGAAGACCTTCGAAGGTGATTGTGTGTTCAATAAAGGATCGTTCGCTCTCGGGTAATTAGAGAGAGAATGCTCTATAATAGATCTGCAGGAGTCTCTGGCCAGAGCAGAAACAATATCAGAAAAGATGTTTTCGGATATTGCACAGTAGAGTCTGATTCACGTGAGTTGACCATCTAAGGTTTGACAGTTGACCATACCCTAGGTTAACTCAAAAGCATTGTGCGAACAAAGGATTATACCCATGTGGTAACTGTGGACGGACAGGTTCCATGAGTGGGTTGCTGAACCCCATTACCTTCCGGGACCATGCGATGTTGCTTGGCACTTAACTTGATCGGAAGTCCGACCGAATTTACATGAGATGTTAATTCGGACAAGTAATTACTTAATATCTAGATATTAATTAATTACAATAAGTCAATAACCAATTATTGGACTTAACGGGCTGAAAATCGGACTGGTTAATAGGCCTAGAGGGTCACACGTCATAAGATTCTCAGTCAGTGGTATTTAAGTGGGATTTATATAAAGTCGGGGACTTTTGTGAAAAGTCAGGCCGACTTAATATATACGCGCTGTTGAGAACCCCTGGGCAAACCTCCAAGGTTTCCCCATGCTCGCCGTTCCCCCTTTCTCTCTCCTCCTCCTCTGGGCGTCCCATTCGAGACGCCGGTACAGTCTCCGTCTCCACCACGCGTCATTCCCAAAAGTCGGGAATTCCCGTCCGCAGGTTTCCGGACATCGTTGCGGCGATGGATCTTCAGCGAGCGAGTTGACACAGACAAGGGAGCGAGGACGAACTATTGCGGAGGATTGCGATTGTAAGGATTGAAGTTTTCGGATCCGGTTATCAGGTCAGTTTTCGAGGTCGGATCCTGTAGTTCAGGCCCTACTGGGGCTGGGACTTTGTTCTGTTTCGCGTCGAGCCTACGAGACACGGTTTAAAAGGCGTCTAGCAATGTGGATGCGTTTTAGGCTGTGCCACGTGGGCGCCACGTGGGCTAGCCTTGGGTCGCGACAGTACGGCCCCGGTCATATCGTCTGAATGGCGTCTTGTATGGACGACGCCTTTCAGAGTACGACCCTAACTTGTCAGTGTACAGCCCGGTCTTGTCACCTGAAAGACGTCGGGCATTCACGACGCGTTTTACCCAGCTTCTGGTTGACCCCGCGAACCCTCCTTCCTTTCCCTCATTCCCTCCTTCCTCTCCTCTCTCCTCTCTTCCGCCGGCGGCTCCAGCGGCCCCTTTCCCCCTCCTTCCTTTTCCTCCCTTCATTTCACCTCTCCCTCCACTCCAATAACCTCCCAACTCCCACCACTACCACCACCATCTCCTCTGCGACGTTTCTCTCTCAGGACGGCGGCCGATGTCCCGGTGGAGTAACGGCGTCCACGGCGGTACCGGCGGCGGCGTGGGGCGAGACGGGTTGGCGGCTTGGAGCTAGGAGGAGTCCGAGTAACCGGTAGGGTGACGATCCCCGTGATGTTTCAACTTAAAACCATGTTTTCCCACTTTGAAGCATGATGAGTGTATGGGGTTTTTAGGTAAAATAAGCATATTAAGGGGCTTTCTTGATGGTTATGGTGGTTTCTATGAATGTGGATTTGTGGGTTTTCCTGTGATGGATTGGTCTCCGTTTTCATTTTCCCTGTTTCGGATGTTTTTGGGGCGAATTTGGGGTTAAAAGGGACCCTTGGGTCGAGCTGCAGAAACCTGGTTTCTGACGGTAAATGACGTCGCGCTAAGACGACGCCATTCAGAATGGCGACGGGCCAGCACGACGCCATTTAGGCAGAAATCGTCCCGACAACGGTTTCTGTCAGAGGGGACTTCTGTTGTGAATGGCGTCCAAGGACAGCGACGCCTTTTCAAATGGCGGCTTCCTGGAACGACGCGTTTTAGGCCATATTCTGAGGCCGAGATTTCATGAACCAATTTAGGAAGCTTGAATGGCATTGGCCTTAAGCGACGCGATTCAAGACAGAATCATATTAATTCATGCTGTTAACATATCTTCACACTGTTAGATAGTTTGGCTTATTGCATGTTTGAAATCGTACTCGAGGATAAGAATATTTATGTGATCGGATCGCACTGTGTTGTGTTTCGTGCGATTGTGGACCTAGAGTGACAGTTGTAGCACTTGCCACCCTGTGTCGGTGTGGGAGGGACACAGCGCCGGTGTGGGAGTGGTGGGGTGACGCGTAGAGAGAGGGTCACCTGGTGTACCCCGGGGTTAGCTAGTACCGGTGTAGGAGTGGTACCTGTGGAGTGTCACTCGTGCTGAGGGAAGGAGCAACCACCTGACCCAGTTGGGCCGGAGTAGCTAGCGTGCTATCCGAAGGGTTACTGTTCGGTCTCAGCGGGTCGGTGTATCCCACGTTGGTTATGTGGTTGGCGTGTTTTGCCGAGACGTTGGTTATAGGTTCCCTGGTAGAATGGTTTCTGAGAAATGCATATTACATTTCGAATGCACATGGTTTATATCGAGAATTAGGAGTAGTACTTACTGCTTTACTTGCTTACTTTACCTTTATCTGTACTATTGCTCTTGTGGGTGCATGAGTGGGCGGTGGGGATCGAACGATCCCTACTGAGTCTTTTCGTTGAGACTCACCCATGCGGTTTTTAGGTGAGGGTTCCAGGAAGGCTTAGAGAGGAGAGTGTTGCTTAGAGTTACGCGCCAACTGCTGTTGTTTCGGGATATGGCCCGACGTAGTTGTTATTTTATTTCTGGCATGTACGCTTAATTATTTCTTTTCTGTTGGAGTATGTAATTATTTGTTGTGTCCAGTCGCATTGTAATAACTTTTAATTCTTGCACTTCCTTTTCAATTCAATGCAATGTGAATGTTTAGCTTAGTTAATTATTTATTTCCCAGACTTATCTAGATCCCGGTTTGGTCCCAAAATAATGATTCGGTACCCATTTAGTAATCGGATCCCCGATTATAGGGTGGCGGGTCGTTACAGTTGGTATCAAAGCATTCGGTCTGGCAAATAAATGAATAACTAGGTTAAATATTGTAATTCCGGCAAATAATTTCATTATCCCGTACACGCACGGCAGTAGTGTAGGTTTTTGGATTCTAATTAGAACTTTTCGATTTTTGTGATTGTAGGCGATTAGATGGCTACTAGGAAGAGGGTGCCAGTTATTAGAGAGCGGGGAGATGTCCCTAGTGGATCTGAGGCCGGTAGGCCGAGTATAGAGCATTTCATGGAGGCTATGATGGACACGATGGCTTGATACCAGACCCGAGACCCTAGTGAGAGTTCCAGTGCTCGGGGAGAGTCTTCAGCTACCTTGGAGAAATTCTTGAAGCTGAGGCCGCCTCATTTCACCGGTCGTCCCGACCCTGATGAGGTTGTTCACTGGTTGAGGGAGATGGAGAAGACTTTTGACACTATGGATTGTGCGGCGGTTGAGAGGACTCCGTTGGCTACCTTCATACTGAAGGATGATGCCTATGATTGGTGGACCACTTTGAAGAGTTTGTCATATGCGGATAGGAGTCTCAGGGAGATTCCATGGGAGACTTTTGTGAAGGAATTCAATGCACAATACTTCCCTAGGCATGTTCAGAGGGCTAAGGAGAGGGAATTTATGGAGCTGACCCAAGGAAGCATGATAGTGCTTGAATACCAGACGAAGTTTGTTTCGCTTGGAAGGTTTGTGCCTTTTATCTCAGGAGACAAGGAGCATTAGACTGAGAGATTTGTGGATGGACTGAGGTCCAATCTGAGGAGTTTTGTGGCATCCCATTGTTGTACAGATTTGGCATCGGCGGTTAGGTGTGCCGCAGCAGTAGAGGCACAGCAGGATCAGTCAGTCCGGGAGAGGGGACTGACTACTCAGGGGCCAGTTCATGGCAGGGGAAAGGTAGCAGCAACAACCCCTTCGTCCGGATAAGGATCGTCTTCACTCGGCTCCAGATTCAGGAGATTCTTTCGAGGCAGTGGCAGCAGTAGCGGTAGCAGCAGACCCAGGCAGAGCCAACAGAGCCAGTCTGTGTCCAGTGCTCAGCAGGAGACAGCTCAGAGGCTTCCGGCAGCCTATCGGCATTGCGGTGGCACTCACGGTGGGACTCAGTGTCCTGCTTTTTCTGGGAGGTGTTACACTTGTGGCCAGCAGGGCCATTTGGCGAGGTATTGCCCGCAGGGGCATGGTCAGGGGCAGGGACCAGGTGATCAGAAGAAGCCGAAGACCCAGGGGAGAGTTTTAGATATCACCAGGAAGGAGGCTCGCACATCCAACTTGGTGGAAGGTACACTTTCTGTCCTTGGGACTCTGCACATGTGTTAATTGATTCGGGTGCTTCGCATTCTTTCATTTCTGAGCAGTTCGTAGATGTTCTTTCTGCACCCGTTGATGAGATATCTGATGGAGTAATGGTAGAGGTTCCTTCTGGGGATTTCTTGTTGTCTTATAACTATTTGAGTGAAGTTCCCTTGACCATTGAGGGCCATGAGTTACCTGCCCAGTTAGTTGTGCTTGCCATTCGCGACTTTGATGTCATCCTGGGCATGGACAGGTTGGAGGCTTATTTTGCCGAGGTGGACTGCCACAGGAAGAGGGTGCATTTCTCTATTCCGGGCATCCCGACCTTCTACTTCCAAGGTATTAGGCTCTCTTCTCAAGGCATTCTTATTTCTGCTTTTAAGGCCCGGAGGTTGATTGTTGGTGGTTGTGAGGCCTACCTTGCCTCTGTTGTTTTAGCTGATGTTAGTGGTAGTCCCAGTCCTTGGGAAGTGCCTGTAGTCTGTGACTTTGTAGATGTGTTTCCTGAAAAGTTGCCGAGCCTTCCTCCTTAGCGAGAGGTTGAGTTTACTATTGAACTTGCACCGGGTACGGCGCCCATGTCTAAGGCCCCGTATCGGATGGCGCCAGCCGAACTTGCTGAGTTGAAGACACAGTTGCAGGAATTGCTGGATAAGGGTTTCATTCGTCCCAGTACTTCTCTGTGGGCTGCTCCAGTTCTATTTGTCAGGAAGAAGGATGGTTCTCTAAGTTTGTGCATTGATTATAGACAGCTGAACCAGGTGACGATAAAGAACAAGTACCCACTTCCGAGGATTGATGATCTGATGGATCAGTTGCAATCTGCGAAGGTGTTTTCAAAGATTGACTTGAGATCAGGATATTACCAGATGAGGATCCGTGAGGTTGATGTTAGTAAGACGGCCTTTAGGACTCGGTATGGACATTATGAGTTTTTGGTTATGCCTTTTGGCTTGACCAATGCTCCGGCAGTTTTTATGGATTTGATGAACCGGGTCTTCAGGGCCTATCTGGATCAGTTTGTAGTGGTATTTGTAGATGATATTTTGATATACTCTTCTTCTGAGGAAGAGCATGCCACACATCTTCAGGTGGTATTGCAAGTTCTGAGAGAGCACCAACTATATGCCAAGTTTAGCAAGTG
The DNA here is from genome assembly GCA_030544215.1 of Zantedeschia hybrid cultivar. Lineage (NCBI taxonomy): Eukaryota > Viridiplantae > Streptophyta > Magnoliopsida > Alismatales > Araceae > Zantedeschia > Zantedeschia hybrid cultivar. The sequence continues at coordinate 29,117,496 of JARZZO010000011.1, forward strand.
TAAATTATGGTTAGACAAGGTGCACTTTCTGGGGCATGTCATTTCTGGCGATGGCATTGTAGTGGATCCAGCCAAGATTCAGGCAGTGATGGATTGGAGCAGGCCAACCACAGTAACTGAGATCAAGAGCTTCTTGGGGCTACCAGGTTATTACAGGCAGTTTGTTCAGGGTTTTTCTTCAATAACGGCCCCCTTGTCGAGGTTGACTCGTAAGGGAGTTCGTTTTGTGTGGACCGAGGAGTGTGAGCGGAGTTTTATTGAGTTGAAGACTCGCCTCACTTCGGCTCCAGTGTTGGTGCTTCCATCAGGTTCAGGTGGATTTGTAGTTTATTCAGATGCATCACGTCGAGATTTGGGTGCAGTTCTAATGCAGCATGGTAAGGTTGTGGCCTATGCTTCTAGACAGCTGAAGAAGCATGAGGACAACTATCCCACTCATGACTTAGAGTTGGCAGTTGTGGTATTTTCATTGAAGATCTAGAGGCATTATTTGTATGGAGAAAAATTTCGGGTTTTTACTGATCACAAGAGCCTGAAGTATGTATTCACGCAGAAGGATCTGAACTTGAGGCAGCGCAGGTGGATGGAATTTATCAAGGATTATGATCTCGACCTGTCTTATCATCCGGGCAAGGCGAATGTGGTGGCAGACGCCTTGAGTCGGAAGACGGTCGTGTCATATCTCATGGTTCGAGAATGGAGATTATTTGAGCAGGTTGTGGAATCTTCCTTTCGGATTCCACGTGAGGCTGATAGAGCTGTGTTGGCCAGCTTAACCGTGAGGCCAGCAGTGTACCATTACGTAATTGAGGCTCAGAGGACAGATGCAGAATTACCGCAGATTCTCCAGAGACCAGAGGTGGAATTGTGGGATGATGGTACAGTTAAGTTTCGAGGAAGACTCTATGTTCCGACCGAGGAGGACGTACGCAAGAGTGTCCTGGATGAGGCACATTGTTCTAGATATACAGTGCATCCCGGAACGACAAAAATGTATCATTGTTTGAGGAGGCACTTTTGGTGGCCTGGCATGAAGAAGGATGTGGCTGAGTATGTAGCAAGGTGCCTGACTTGTCAGCAAGTTAAGGCAGAACATCAGAGACCCGGAGGGTTGCTGCAGCCCTTACCGATCCCGGAATGGAAATGGGAACATGTGACTATGGACTTTGTGATGGGATTACCTGTGTCCCCTGGCAAAAGAGACGCGATCTGGGTCATTGTTGATCGATTGACCAAGTCGGCACACTTCCTGGCTATTAGGAAGGACTGGTCAGTCGGTAAGTTAGCTAAGCTGTTTGTGGATCGGATCATCTCTCTGCACGGGGTGCCCTTATCCATTGTGTCAGACCGGGATCCGAGATTTACTTCTAGGTTCTTGAAGAGTTTTCAGAAGACCTTGGGCACGCAGTTAGCCTTCAGCTCGGCCTACCATCCCGAGACTGATGGGCAGTCGGAGAGGACCATTCAGACTGTGGAGGATATGCTCAGGGCATGTTGCCTAGACTGGGGAGGTTCTTGGGAGCAGCACTTGTCCACAGTGGAGTTTGCTTACAACAACAGTTATCACTCTAGTATCAGCATGGCGCCTTATGAGGCATTATACGGGTGACCGTGTCGATCCCCTGTGAATTGGTCCGAGGTTGGCGAGAGGCAGATAGCAGGACCAGAGTTGGTTCAGCAGTGTGCTGAAGTTGCCAGAGTGGTACAGCAGAAATTGATTACAACTCAGAGCAGACAGAAGAGTTATGCAAACATCTGTAGGAGACCGCTTGAGTTTGAGGTTAGGGACCACGTGTTTCTCCGAGTCTCACCTTCCAAGGGTGTGATGAGATTCAGGAAGCGAGGTAAGCTGAGTCCGCGATATATTGGGCCTTTTCCCATTCTTGCTCGAATTGGGGAAGCGGCGTATCAGCTAGCCTTGCCGCCCAATCTTGCAGGGGTGCACGATGTGTTCCATGTTTCTTTGTTAAGGAGATATGTTCAGGATCCATCTCATGTTTTAGATTTTTCAGAATTGGAAGTTGCTGAGGACTTGTCCTTTCCAGAGTTTCCAGTACGTATTGAGGATCGCAGGGAACAAGTCCTTCGGAACAAGGTTGTACCTCTGGTTAAGGTGATTTGGCAGTATCGCTCCAGGGGCGAGGCAACCTGGGACCGCGAGGATGAGATGCGGGAGCAGTTTCCCTACCTTTTCTCGTGAGTTCTCTTGTGAACTTGTATCTTTATGTTTCAACCTCGTTAATTGTAGCAGGCAATTTCGGAGACGAAATTCTATTAAGGGGGGGAGAATGTAAGGATTGAAGTTTTCGGATCCGGTTATCGGGTCAGTTTTCGAGGTCGGATCCCATAGTTCAGGCCCTGATGGGGCTGGGACTCTGTTCTATTTCCCGTCGAGCCTACGAGACGCGGTTTAAACGGCGTCCAGCAATGTGGATGCGTTTTAGGCTGTGCCACGTGGGCTGGCCTTGAGTCGCGAGATCACGGCCCCGGTTATATCGTCAGAATGGCGTCTTGTATGGACGACGCCTTTCAGAGTACGACCCTAACTTGTCAGTGTACGGCCCGGTCTTGTCACCTGAAAGACGTCGGGCATTCACGACGCGTTTTACCCAGCTTCTGGTTGACCCCGCGAACACTCCTTCCTTTCCCTCATTCCCTCCTTCCTCTCCTCTCTCCTCTCTTCCGCCGGCGGCTCCAGCGGCCCCTTTCCCCCTCCTTCCTTTTCCTCCCTTCATTTCACCTCTCCCTCCACTCCAATAACCTCCCAACTCCTACCACTACCACCACCATCTCCTCCGCGGCGTTTTTCTCTCTAGACGGCGGCCGACGTCCCAGTGGAGTAACGGCGTCCACGGCGGTACCGGCGGCGGCGTGGGGCGAGACGAGTTGGCGGCTTGGAGCTAGGAGGAGTCCGAGTAACCGGTAGGGTGACGATCCCCGTGGTGTTTCAATTTAAAACCATGTTTTCCCACTTTGAAGCATGATGTGTGTATGCGGTTTTTGGGTAAAATAAGCATGTTAAGGGGCTTTCTTGATGGTTATGGTGGTTTCTATGAATGTGGATTTGTGGGTTTTCCTGTGATGGATTGGTCTCCCTTTTCATTTTCCCTGTTTCGAATGTTTTAAGGGCGAGTTTGGGGTTAAAGGGGACCCTCGGGTTGAGCTGCAGAAACCTGATTTTTGGCGCTAAATGACGTCGCGCAAAGACGACGCCATTCAGAATGGCGACGGGCCAGCACGACGCCATTTAGGCAGAAATCGTCCCAACAACGGTTTCTGTCAGAGGGGACTTCTGTTGTGAATGGCATCCAAGGACAGCGATGCCTTTTCAAATGGCGGCTTCCTGGAACGACGCGTTTTATGCTATATTCTGAGGCCGAGATTTCATGAACCAGTTTAGGAAGTTTGAATGGCGTCAGCCTTGGGTGACGCGATTTAAGACAGAATCACATTAATTCATACTGTTAACATATCATCACACTGTTAGATAGTTTGGCTTATTGCATGTTTGAAATCGTACTCGAGGATAAGAATATTTATGTGATCGGATCGCACTGTGTTGTGTTTCGTGCGATTGTGGACCTAGAGTGACAGTTGTAGCACTTGCCACCCTGTGTCGGTGTGGGAGGGACACAGCGCCGGTGTGGGAGTGGTGGGGTGACGCGTAGAGAGAGGGTCACCTGGTGTACCCCGGGGTTAGCTAGTACCGGTGTAGGAGTGATACATGTGGAGTGTCACTCGTGCTGAGGGAAGGAGTAACCACCTGACCCAGTTGGGCCGGAGTAGCTAGCGTGCTATCCGAGGGGTTACTGTTTGGTATCAGCGGGTCGGTGTTTCCCACGTTTGGTTATGTGGTTGGCGTGTTTTGCCGAGACGTTGGTTATAGGTTCCCTAGTAGAATGGTTTCTGAGATATGCATATTACATTTCGAATGCACGTGGTTTATATCGAGAATTAGGAGTAGTAATTATTGCTTTACTTGCTTACTTTACCTTTATCTATGCTACTGCTCTTGTAGGTGCGTGAGTGGGCAGTAGGGATCGAAAGATCCCTACTGAGTCTTTTTGTTGAGACTCACCCCTGCGGTTTTCAGGTGAGGGTTCCAGGCAGGCTTAGCGAGGAGAGTGCTGCTTAGCGTTACGCGCCAGCTGCTGTTGTTCCGGGGTATGCCCCGACGTAGTTGTTATTTTATTTCTGGCCTGTACGCTTAATTATTTCTTTTCTGTTGGAGTATGTAATTATTTGCTATGTCCAGTCGCATTGTAATAACTTTTAATTCTTGCACTTCATTTTCAATTCAATGCGATGTGAATGTTTAACTTAGTTAATTATTTATTTCCCAAACTTATCTAGATCCTGGTTTGGTCCCAAAATAATGATTAGGTACCCATTTAGTAATCGGATCTCTGATTATAGGGTGGCGGGTCGTTACAGTGATGGATACCGCTGGAGGCCGGACGTTTGTGTGGTTCGCGACATCGCCTCGACGGAACCGAGACGAAAGCGGATTCGAATCTGCGCACGGTAATCTGATTACATCCGTTAGTTTTTGATTTGCGCTTTTCGTTCCGAATCGGATCAGTGGGCATCGGGCGGGATTTTATTCATTGTTTCCACTGCGTTCTTCGCGTCCCGCCCGGATCCCAACAGTACCAACAAGGTATCTTTGGTGTCTTAGGTCCAAGGATCATCTACGCAACCGAGACAAAAGAATCGAGTTGGTTAACAATTAGGTATATACCATCCAGCGATTCATAGTAGGATTAGTTCAATGAACTCATTCCCCATTGAGCACCTACAGGTCCAGCATAGTGTCTCCACACAAGTGACTTATAGGATCAGTCACTCTCATTATATGAGCTGAAGTAACATGTACTAGTCTATCCGGATGTTTGATGTCCTTTTCAAACATCCTTTGTGTTTATAAGTCTTCGGTCCCATAGTTATGATCTCATCATAATCCGAAGATTGTTGCACATGTTCATGAACTTCATCGTGATACGATAATCATAGATCGAACTAATTACACACAATGAATTATTGCCATTATATTAATAAATTGAATGATACATAGTATTGGATTGGCTTTCAGACCACCTAATATAAACAGAAACTCTCATCATTGAATCAAGTTCTAAAAACTATAATGATGGAGAGCCACGCGGTGCATTCTCAATGACTCGCGCTTTGGCTTAGACTTTATATTGAAAGTTTTATTTTATTTTATTTTGATCTCATCCTAGGTGATAATACTTAAATATATTGCATATATTTATAATATACTAATAACCAAAATATTTGATTCATAATAAAAAAGAAAATCATGCATCACATACATGTCATGGTGTGGTCATAGATAGCACAGTGGTTTGACTTGAGCCAAATAGTCAAACACACACTCGTACAATATAACAATTATATTATACGTATGCAAACACATAGGCTGTATGAACTCCTTCATTTTTCTACCTGATTGCAGTTGTGGACCATCGTTGCTCCATGCTCGGTTGCCTCGATCAAATTACATAATAAATTCTAAATTTATATGCTAATTTAAAAGGAGGCCTTATGGCGAGTACATAAAGGAGGGAGGTAGAAAAATAATGGTGTATGAGAGAAGGAGAGGTTCGCAGACCTCTATTTAGTAACAATTAATAAAATAGATCATACACCATCGATCCAGATCCACACATCATCACATGAAATATTTATCAAGTACTTATCTATGACCACCGTGTGTTTTATTAACTAAACCACACATAAATTAGCACATCACATGGCTAAAAATTAATTTTTTTAAAATATATACTTTTGGTTTTATAAACCAAGGACCAAATAAAATTTGGGTAAATTTGAATTTTTGAAAAAAAACTATCCAATTAACATGTAATTAAATCATTTTTAAAAGTTGTAACATCACATCACATGTGTAGACATATCAAATTGATCCGATCTTTAACATTACATGCCATTAATTCAGTTGAAATTAATGAGATTAATCTAACAATTAAATTGATAAACATTAATATCAACAAATCTAACAATTAGATCATTAATTAATTAACAACTCATTTGTAAATTAAAATTAAATTCTAAATCTAGATGGGCCCAATAACATAAAATCAGAATTTAATCAAATTTCAAAATCATATTTTCCAAAATTTGAATTATGTGAAAAACAATTTTATTAATTTCATATTTTAATTGGTCCACAAAAGGGGGAAAAGAATAGGCCTGGTCCATTGGACCATTTGGGCTCAGCCCCTGCTGAGCTCGGGTCCGACCACTGGGCTGAGCCCAACCAACAGCTGGGATCGGACCCAGACCCGCCCCAAGGGGCGGGCTTGGTTCGGGCCACCTGTTGGGTGGGCCTAGTTCGGGGGACTGAACCGGCCCTATAGGGGGGCCCCGCCCCCTTCCTGCGCACAGGTAGGAAACCTTAACTATGCGTAGCAAGGGAGGGCGTCGCCGCCGGCCTCCTGCCCTGCAAGAACCGGCCGGAGAGGCCCCGGCGGTGCCCGTCACCCCCCCCCCCCCCCCCCCCCCCCCCTTTTATTGTGTGTAAATCGAGCCCCCCCTCCCCCCCCCTCCTCTACAGGAAGAAGAAGGAGGAGGAAGGACCGGCCGGTAGCCTAGTTCGACACCGGCGAGAAGCCCAGCGGCGGCAAACAACCCCCCCTTGGACCGTCCAAGGGCACCAACCAGCGTCCCCAACGCTTGGGGCGCCCCATGGGGATTTCTTCCCAAACCCGTTCTTCGCCCCACGAAGAACACGAAAACCTCCCCAAAAAATTAATTTTCTGTCATAATAAAAATCTAATTACGCCGTGTTCATCGGATGAACAGCGTTCTAACATGAAAATTAATCATAACATGGAATCTAAATAAGAACGATCAATTTGGGGACCGAAACGCCGAAGAACACAGTGGAACCTGGCTCTGATACTACTGTTAGGTTTGCTGTGTCGGATCCAAATAAGAACTAGATTTTTCACCTTGCGTGGATTCGAATCCGTGTTCGTCTGGTTCTGTCGGTGCGATGCCGCAAGCCGCGCAGGTGTCCGATCTCTAATGGTATCCATGCGCTCTTCCTTTCGATGGATCGTCATCGCTTCCTCACTCGGTGCAGCGTCTGCGGATCCCCTCTAGCTGCGCATGACTCTCCATGACATATGGATTCTGATTTCCCATCGGATGGGAAGCAGAGTAGGCGGGAGGCGGAGCATAGCCTCCAAGGGGCCCGGCCTTTGAGGGGGGGGGGGAGGGGGGGAGCTCAGGAGAGAGAGAGGAGAGAGTGGGGGGGGGTTGGCTCAAGTCAGAGTTGCTGGCCTCTAAGCTAGCAGTGGTACTTCTATAATAAGTGGTTACGCGATATTTCATAAAAACCCACACTTATCATAAATCCCGTTAAAATATCCATCGACTTGAAAACCTTTTGCGTGTGACCTCTATGCCCAAATACCAGTCCAGTTAATGGCCCATTAAGTCCACTAATTCTTTACTGATCCACTTAATTAATTAATATCTTTACATTAATTAATCAGTCGAATTTAATGTCCCACAATAAATTCGAACGGGCTTCCGATCACGTTGGGTGCCGAGCAACACCGCGTGAAGCTAGAAGGCATTGGGGTTCTGTAACCCACTAATAGAACTTTTCTGTCATTGGTTATCGCGCTGATATAATCCTTCATCTGTGCAATGTTCCCAAATCGACCTAGGGTATGGTTTACTGATAAGCCCTAGCTGGTCGATTCACTCAAATCAGATGCCGCTAAATTATATCAGATAACTCCTTATCTGATACAGTGTCCGCCTTAGCCAGGAACTTAAGTGTATCATTCCCAGAACATTCTCTCTCCTATTACCGAGAGCAGATGATCCCTTGTTGACCATACAATCACCTTCGAGGACATCTCCCTAAACCTGATCATTTGACTTATTGATATCCCATAGTTAGGGATTCGTTGGTCAAGGTCAAAGCTCAGAGATTTACCAACAAGGTATCCTTGGTATCTCAGGTTCAAGGACCATCTACGCAACCCTGACAATGAATCGAGAGGGTTAACAGTTAGGTAGCTACCATCCAGCGATTCATAGTCGGATCAGTTCAGTAAACTCATTTGCCAATGAGCACCTACAGGTCTAACATAGTGTCTCTACACAAGTGACTTATACAATCAGTCACCCTCATTATTGTTAGTATTAGATGGTCTCAAAGCCAATCCGATACTGTGTACATATTCAGATTATTAATAAATGGCAATAATTCATTGTGTGTAATTAATTCGATCTGTGTTTATCGTATCACGATGAAGTCCATGAACATGTGCAATAGTGTTCGGATTATGATGAGATCATAATTACGGGACCGAAGACTTATAAACACATGTTCTTAATTGTTCCTAGTCATAGGATGTTTGAGATAGGACATCGAACATCCGGATAGACTAGTATAGGTTACTTCAGCACATATGATGAGGGTGACTGATCCCATAAGTCACTTGTGTGGAGACACTATGCTGAACCTATAGGTGCTCATTGGTGAATGAGTTCACTGAACTGATCCGACTATGAATCGCTGGATGGTAATCACCTCACTGTTAACCAGCTCGATTCAATTGTCACGGTTGCGTGGATGATCCTTGGACCTGAGACTCCAAGGATACCTTGTTGGTAGGTTTCTAAGCTTTGACCTTGACGAACGAATCCCTAACCATGGGATATCAATAAGTCAAGCGATCGGGTTCAGGGAAATGCCCTCGAAGGTAATTGTGTGTTCAATACGGGATCATCCGCTCTCGGTTGTTTGAGAGAGAATGTTCCGAGAATGATGCGCTTAAAGTCCCTGGCCAGGGCGGACTCTGTAATCGATAAGGAGTTATCGGATTCAGATTAGCGACATCTGATTCAAGTGAATCGACCAAATAGGGTTTAACAGTAAACCATGCCCTAGGTCGATTCGGGAACATTGTACGGATGAAGGATTATATCCGCGCGCTAACCGATGACAGAAAGGTTCCAAAAGAGGGTTGCGATAACCCCAGTGCCATCTAGGATCACGCGATGTTGCTTGGCATCCAACGTGATCGGCAGTCCGTCCGAATTTATTGTGGGACATTAAATTCGACTGATTAATTGAATATAAAGATATTAATTAATTCAGTGGGTCAGTAAAGGGTTACTGCACTTAATGGGCTATTAACTGGACTGGTATTTGGGTCTAGAGGGTCACACGCAAATGATTTTCAAGTCGATGGATAATCCGACAGGATTTCGGATAAGTCTGGGTTTTTGTGAAAAACCGCAAACTGACTTCTTATAAAAGAACGGATTCTACGTCCGGGGCCAGCAACCCTGACCTAGCCGTCATTCGTTCTTCCCCACTTTCTCTCTCCTCTGGGCGTGCCGTTCCCAACTGCTCCACTTCCCGTTCGACGGGGATTCTGGATCCGCATGTCGCGGCGGATCACGCGCAGTCAGACGGGATCTTCGAGCGCCGCAGCGAGCGAGGAAGCGAGGACGATCCATCGCGAGGAGAACCGCGTGGATACCGCTAGAGGTCGGGCATCTGCGCGACTTGCGGCATCGCTCCGACGGAACTGGAAAACGGACGCGGATTCGAATCCGCGTAAGGTAAATTCGATTTACACCGGTTTAATTTTAACGACCGAAACGGGACAGATCCGATCCCGAACTCCTTTATTCCGCTGCGTTTTAAGATCGGATCCCGACACAGCGATCCCAACAATAGTATCAGAGCCAGGTTCCACTGTGTTTTCGCCGTTTCGGTCTCTAAAATTTATGGTTTTTGAATTTATTCCATGCTTAGATTTATGTTCTTGAAAGATTTATAATCATTAGATGATTACTGCGATGAGATCGTGATTTAAATCTGAAGAAAAAATTATTTTTGGGGGTTTTTCGTCGTGTTCTTCGTTGGACGAAGAACGGGGCGTTTTTGATGTGGTCGGATCCATAGAGATGGATTTTAAGGGGTTCTAATCGCTGTAGATCATGCCCAATGACCCTGGTCGAGTTGTTGATGGCATGGGAAGCCGTGGAAGAGCGGCCATGGACCTTCTTCTTCCTCCCCACGGGTTTGAGAAACCTGCAAAACCAGATTTTTTGGAGGAAATAAGGGGGCGAATAAATCCCTTTCCGGATGACCTCCAGGGCCACCGCCGGTCACCGGACCTCGCCGGAGCTAAGGGGTTCGCCGGCGGCGTGGTGCGGTGCCCTGCCGGCACCGGGATCGGCGTCGGAGAAGACCCCAAAGAGGGGGGCGGCGCCGTCGGGTTCCCTGCGTTGCAGGGAACCTCGGGCGGTTCGGCCGGGCGGCTAGGGTTTCCCTAGCCGCCGACCGGACCGGGCCCGGCTGGGCCCTGGCTCGTGCCAGGCGGCCCGAGCCAGGGCGCAACAAAGCTCGGACCTGGGTCCGAGCCCTAGCTGCGCCCTGGCTCGGCCCTGGCCCGAGCCAGGGGCCCAGCAGGGCTGAGCCCTTTAGGGGGCCCAGTTGATTAAAAATTTTTAGTTTTAAAATTTTAATTATAAAATTGGTTTAATAATTATCTGTAAAATATGATTTTACTGTTTTTATTAAATTCAATTTTTATTGGGCCCTTATTAAGGTTTATTATGTTAATTAATTAACAAAAGGTTGTTAATTGAATTAATTCTAAATGTTAAATTAAACCTTATGCAATCTAATTGTTAGATTAACCCCATAAATATTTGAATTGTTCAAATTGAGCATGGAATATTTCTGAAGCCGTTAATTTTAGATTTTAATGCATTTTTGATGTGTTATTGATTTGCTTGTTTAAATTGGATTTAAATTAGCATGCTTGCAATAAATACTAAAGTTTTCGAAAAATTCCAAATAATCCAAATTTTGTTTGGTCCCTGGTTTTATGAAACCAAAATTAATATTATTTTCGAAAATTTTATTTAGCCATTTGATGTGCAATTCATGTGTGGTTTGTTTAATAAAACACATGGTGGTCATGGACGGGCATTACTTGTGGATGTGGAATGTGATTGTGTGGTTTATTGTGTATTAATAAATAGAGGTCTACGAACCTCTCCCTCTTACATTCCATTGTACTTCTACCTTCCTCCTTGATGTAATCGCCATAAGGCTTCCTCATTTAAATTATCGTGTAATTGAGAATTACGATGTAATTTGATCGAGGCGGATGCGTGCGGAGCGAGGATGATCCACAACTGCTGACCAGATAAAAATGAAGGAGTTCATTGTATTCATGGGTTTGCAGACTCATGATATAAGTTGTTATATTGTGTGTATGTGTGCGTTTGACTGTCTGGCTCAAGTCAAACCGCAGTGCCGTCCATGACCACACTAATGACATGTATGTGATGCGTGTGCTTTATATTTGCTAGGTTATTAGTATTAATAAATATATTCGATATATTTAATACTATCACCTAGGATGAGACCAAATTAAATAAGTAAAACCTTCGTTACAAACTCTAAGCCGTAGCGCGAGTCATTGAGAATGTACCGCGTGGTTCTCCATCAATATGATTGATAGAACTTAATTCGGTGGTGGCAGATACTATGTGTTTACCCGAGGTCTGCCATTAACTGATGAGAGGACTGTTGATCATGGCATAAGATGCCTTTGGATAAGAGTAGAGGAACGATATAGTCATCCACGTGTTTACCCGGGAACTATGTTTCTACTTTACTCTGTCACGTATTGATGGTAAAGCTTAGACCGGGGATAATGGTCTACTGTGTTTACCCGGGACCATTAAACTTGGGAGCCGAAGTACAATCGGATATTACAAGGAGTTGCAATTATCATGAGATGATTGCTCTGAGATAGCAGTATGATACTATGTGTTTACCCGAGGTCATACTGTGATGCTTGGAGATTCTGATCCCCACTAGGAGACAGTCGGCGTCTCCCGTTCTGTATATCTGAAGGTTATACAGTCCGTCGAAAATTAGTGGGAGTAAAATTAGATAATAAAAGACCATATCTTGTTTTAGATAATCTAAATATCTGCTAATTATCAATTAATTATCTCCTGTAGGCGAGAATGTCGCACCATAACCCGTTGCGAGGCATACTTGATGCCAACCGTTTGACAGGCACCAATTACTCAGACTGGCTCAGAAACCTGAAGATAGTCCTCAGGTCTGAGCAGATTGCCTACGTCTTGGATACTGAACCTCCTGCTGAACCAGCATTAGATGCTCTAGAGGAGGAAATGATAGCGTATGAAAAATGGAAGGAGGATTCTACCATGGCCCAATGCTATATGTTAGCCTCTATGAGCAATGAGTTGCAGAGGCAACATGAAGAGATGGATGCTAGATCCATCATGCTCCATTTGAAGGAGCTCTTTGGTGAGCAGAGTAGAATCGAACGATATGAGATATCGAAGAATCTGTTCAAAGCTCAGATGGCAGAGGGAACTTCAGTACAGAATCATGTGCTGAAGATGATTGAGTGGGTGGAGAGGCTGGATGCTCTTGGGATTACACTTCCCAAGGAGATGCACACAGACCTTGTGTTGTCTTCACTTCCACCTTCATATGCTCAGTTCATCGTCAATTTCAACATGAACAAGATCCAGGCGACCTTAGCTGAATTGCTGAACATGTTAAAGACTGCTGAGGGGAACCTTGTGAAGGATAAACCCCAAGTCCTAATGGTTGGTAAGACCAACAGAAAAAGACTTGCAGTCCAAGCTTTTCGAAAGAATAAGAACAAGGTTCAGAGAAAGGCAAAGGTTGTCAAGAAAGACAAGGGTAAAAGTGCTGAGAAAGGTGATTGCTTCTACTGTCACCAGAAAGGGCATTGGAAGAGGAATTGCAAGGAATACCTCAAGGACAAGGCTCAAGGAACTGTGAAGCAGCAGGACGCTTCAGGTATCTATATGATAGATGTAAACTTGTCAATAAGAGATTGTACATCATGGGTATTAGATACTGGATGTGTATCTCATATCTGCAATTCTGTGCAGGCACTGACAAGAAGACGTAAGCTGAGGACCGGCGAGGTGGAGCTGAGGCTAGGTAACGGCGCAAGAGTTGCGGCGATCGCTGTGGGGACAGTGAAGCTCAAGCTACCATCCGGAGACACATTTTTATTAGATGATTGTTATTATGTACCTAGCATAATAAGGAACATCATTTCTATTTCATGTTTAGATAGAATTGGATACAATTTAAATTTTGGGAACAATAGTTGTTCAATTTATTTCAGAAATAAATTAATAGCTTCTGCTATTTTATCCAATGGTTTGTATCTATTGAACGTGTCTCATGATAATTTACATATCGGTTCTTCGATTAAAAGAAGTAAGTATGAAATGAACAAAGCCTACTTGTGGCATTGTAGGCATGGACACATTGGTGAAAACAGACTCCAAAGGTTGCATAAAGATGGATATTTGGATCCATTTGATTATGAATCATATGCAACCTGTGAGTCATGTTTAATGGGTAAAATGGCTAAGTCTCCATTTAGTGGAACTGGAGAACGAGCTAAAGGCATATTAGAACTCATACATTCAGATGTATGTGGTCCTATGTCAACTCAAGCCATTGGTGGTTTCTCATACTTCATTACATTCACTGATGATTACTCAAGATTTGGATATGTATACTTATTGAAGTATAAATCTGAAGCCTTTGAGAAATTCAGAGAATTTAAGAATGAAGTGGAAAAACAAACAAGAAAGAGCATAAAAACCATCCGATCTGATCGGGGTGGTGAATACTTGAGTACTGAGTTCATTAAATACTTAAAGGATAATGGTATCCTTTCTCAGCTTACACCTCCTTATACACCTCAGATGAATGGTGTATCAGAAAGGAGAAATCGCACATTAATGGAAATGGTGCAATCCATGATGAGCATGTCCAAATTACCAGTGTCCTTATGGGGATATGCACTTAGCTCGGCTATGTATATCCTGAACAAGGTACCCAGCAAATCTGTTGAGACCACTCCATATGAGATATGGAATGGAAGGAAACCAGACCTTAAACATGTTAAAGTCTGGGGATGTCCTGCTCATGTTAAAAGACATGACGCAGATAAGCTGGAATCCAGAACTGACAAATGCAGATTTGTGGGATATCCAAAGGAAACTTATAGATATTACTTCTATCATCCTGGCGAACAAAGGGTGTTTGTGGCCAGGAGAGCTGTCTTTCTGGAAGAAGATTATATTCTCCAGAAGGACAGTGGGAGTAAAGTAATTCTGGAAGAAGTTCCAGACCCACAAACTGGCAATGGTTCATCAGATGAACCGTCAGTTTCTGAACCTGTTCAAAGTGATACACAGGAACCTCGTAGGTCTAAAAGAGTACCTAAACCACCAGAAAGATATGTGGGACATATTAATTTGGATGGTTCTAAGATACTCTATAATGAGGATGATGATCCTAAGACTTACCAGGAGGCCATTGAAAGTCCAGAGGTCGGGAAATGGCGGGAATCCATGAATTCTGAAATACAGTCCATGTACATCAACCAAGTTTGGAACTTGGTGGATTTACCCGATGGTATAGTACCTATCGGCTGCAAATGGATCTTTAAAAGAAAGATCGGTGCAGATGGACGTATTGAGACTTATAAAGCAAGATTAGTGGCAAAAGGCTATCGTCAAAGACAAGGTGTTGACTATGACGAAATCTTTTCGCCCGTTGCTATGATTAAGTCTATCAGAATTCTTCTCGCCATTGCTGCCTACCATGATTATGAAATCTGGCAGATGGATGTGAAGACTGCCTTCCTCAATGGAAACCTTGAGGAGAAGGTGTATATGATACAACCAAAAGGATTCACATCCAAAGAATCTCCAGACATGGTATGCAAGTTACAGAGGTCCATTTATGGACTGAAGCAAGCTTCCCGGAGCTGGAACATAAGATTTGATGAGGCGATCAAATCTTATGGCTTCATTAAGAATGAAGATGAGCCCTGTGTATACAAGAAAAACAGTGGGAGCGCAATCACATTTCTGGTTCTTTACGTTGACGACATCCTACTCATTGGGAATGATGTAGGAATGATGTCATCAGTAAAGATATGGCTGTCAAAGAACTTCTCCATGAAGGATTTGGGAGAAGCATCTTACGTATTGGGAATACGGGTCTATAGAGATAGATCAAAGAAGATGCTAGCTTTAACCCAATCCATGTACATAGAAACCATTGTCAAAAGGTTTGGCATGGAAAATTCCAAGAGAGGTCTCATACCGATGAGACATGGAATTTCACTCTCTAAAGGTCAGTCTCCCAAGACACCTGAAGAGAGGGCAGTGATGGATAAAGTCCCCTATGTTTCTGCCATAGGGTCCATCATGTATGTCATGCTGTGTACCAGACCTGATGTAGCATATGCTCTAAGTGTTACGAGCAGACATCAGGCAGATCCAGGTGATGAACACTGGAAGGCTGTGAAATGCATCCTTAAGTACTTGAGAAGGACTAAGGATCTATTTCTAGTCTATGGAGGAGGAGACTTAAAGCTGCAAGGATACACTGACTCGAGTTTTCAGTCTGATCCTGATGACAGAAAGTCAACATCAGGTTTTATTTTCACACTCAACGGGAGAGCAGTGAGCTAGAAAAGTTCCAAGCAGGAAACCACTACTGATTCGACAACGGAAGCCGAGTATACTGCTGCTGCTGAAGCCGCCAAGGAAGCTGTATGGATGAAGAAATTCATCGGCGATCTTGGTGTGGTGGAAAGCATATCTGGTCCCGTCCCACTGCTGTGTGACAACAATGGGGCGATTGCTCAAGCGAAAGAGCCGAGGTCTCATCAGAAGTCGAAGCACATTCTGCGGCGCTTTCATCTGATTAGAGAGATTATAGCTCGAGGAGATGTCGTGGTGGAAAGAGTTCCCTCAGCCGACAACATAGCAGATCCACTTACAAAGCCTTTGTCTCAAAATGTTTTTGAGCGTCACTTAGAGAATATGGGTATTCTGTATAAAAGTGATTGGATTTAGCCCAAGTGGGAGATTGTTAGTATTAGATGGTCTCAAAGCCAATCCGATACTGTGTACATATTCAAATTATTAATAAATGGCAATAATTCATTGTGTGTAATTAATTCGATCTGTGTTTATCGTATCACGATGAAGTCCATGAACATGTGCAATAGTGTTCGGATTATGATGAGATCATAATTACGGGACCGAAGACTTATAAACACATGTTCTTAATTGTTCCTAGTCATAGGATGTTTGAGATAGGACATCGAACATCCGGATAGACTAGTATAGGTTACTTCAGCTCATATGATGAGGGTGACTGATCCCATAAGTCACTTGTGTGGAGACACTATGCTGAACCTATAGGTGCTCATTGGTGAATGAGTTCACTGAACTGATCCGACTATGAATCGCTGGATGGTAATCACCTCACTGTTAACCAGCTCGATTCAATTGTCACGGTTGCGTGGATGATCCTTGGACCTGAGACTCCAAGGATACCTTGTTGGTAGGTTTCTGAGCTTTGACCTTGACGAACGAATCCCTAACCATGGGATATCAATAAGTCAAGCGATCGGGTTCAGGGAAATGCCCTCGAAGGTAATTGTGTGTTCAATACGGGATCATCCGCTCTCGGTTGTTTGAGAGAGAATGTTCCGAGAATGATGCGCTTAAAGTCCCTGGCCAGGGCGGACTCTGTAATCGATAAGGAGTTATCGGATTCAGATTAGCGACATCTGATTCAAGTGAATCGACCAAATAGGGTTTAACAGTAAACCATGCCCTAGGTCGATTCGGGAACATTGTACGGATGAAGGATTATATCCGCGCGCTAACCGATGACAGAAAGGTTCCAATAAAGGGTTGCGATAACCCCAGTGCCATCCAGGATCACGCGATGTTGCTTGGCGTCCAACGTGATCGGCAGTCCGTCCGAATTTATTGTGGGACATTAAATTCGACTGATTAATTGAATATAAAGATATTAATTAATTCAGTGGGTCAGTAAAGGGTTACTGGACTTAATGGGCTATTAACTGGACTGGTATTTGGGCCTAGAGGGTCACACGCAAATGGTTTTCAAGTCGATGGATAATCCGACAGGATTTCGGATAAGTCTGGGTTTTTGTGAAAAACCGCAAACTGACTTCTTATAAAAGAACGGATTCTACGTCCGGGGCCAGCAACCCTGACCTAGCCGTCATTCGTTCTTCCCCACTTTCTCTCTCCTCTGGGCGTGCCGTTCCCAACTGCTCCACTTCCCGTTCGACGGGGATTCTGGATCCGCATGTCGCGGCGGATCACGCGCAGTCAGACGGGATCTTCGAGCGCCGCAGCGAGCGAGGAAGCGAGGACGATCCATCGCGAGGAGAACCGCGTGGATACCGCTAGAGGTCGGGCATCTGCGCGACTTGCGGCATCGCTCCGACGGAACCGGAAAACGGACGCGGATTCGAATCCGCGCAAGGTAAATTCGATTTACACCGGTTTAATTTTAACGACCGAAACGGGACAGATCCGATCCCGAACTCCTTTATTCCGCTGCGTTTTAAGATCGGATCCCGACACAGCGATCCCAACAATTATATGAGCTAAAGAAACATGTACTAGTCTATTCGGATGTCTGATGTCCTTCTCAAACATCCTCCAACTAGGAACAATTAAGAACATGTGTCTATAAGTCTTCAGCCCCGTAATTATGATCTCATCATAATCTGAAGACCATTGCATATGTCTATGGACTTCATCGTGAAACGACAATCAATATCGGATTATATACACAATGAAATTAGGCCATTTTATTAATAACAAAATAATATAAAGTATCTGATTGGCTTGTAGGCCATCTAATACTAACAGTTATGTCGAGTGGGTTCGTCGTGAGCCAAGGGCCTATTTCATCTGGCTTGAATGCTATGCCAAAGTGAATGGGTATCCAGGGGCCCGTTACAAGGGCTTCCACTTAATTGAGGAGGCAGAGGTAGCGTTGTATGGTATTGTTTCAGAACGTGCACAGACACCGATAGGTGTTCCTCACTATTATGCATTACCATCAACATGTGAGCAAGCAGCTGCAAGCACAGCCTATGCATCTCCACGCACTACACCCTTTGATTGGCAGTCTTATGTTCTAACGATAGTCTTATGTATGGCTGTAGTCATCTTGTTCATGATCTTGGTTATTGTTTTACTTATGTCTGTTAGAAGTTTCTAGATTGAACTTGGAGTACGCATGTCCAGTATACCTTCTTCTTTATTTGTGAGTGAAGGAGCAAGTTTTTGTAATCCTGAAGACTTATTATATTATCTTTCTCGTAGAATTTCTTGCACCCCTGATAGAGTTCCTGTAAGAAGGTGAGGAAATGTTTAATGCCATTGAAGACATAATCATCGACGAAATCGAGGATGAGTATGTTCCGCATGTACGGAGGCCTATGCATACTTCTATGCTATCGGGCTATACCTGGATCCATGAGATACTGGATGGACATGACGATCAGTTGTACCAGATGTTTCGCGTGCACCCCTCTATATTCTTACAACTCTGTGATCTGCTAGTGAGCCGTAGACTACTAAGGGATTCACGTCATGTAAGTGCAACCGAGAAGCTTGGTATGTTCTTATACGCTGCCGGCCATAGGGTTATGACCGGAGCGATGTGCGAGCGGTTCCAACACTCATCTCAAACGATCAGTCATTATGTCAACCTTCTCCCAAAACAGATAGCAGAGTTGAAGTATGACTTTATTCATTTGCCTACACGCACTCAGGTCCGCGAATGTCACCCACACATTTGCAGAAAGAAAATGTTCTATCCGTATTTCAAGGTGACCACTTTCGTCCAAGTGCATTTACTCATGTCTTATTATTGCAACTATTCCTGATTTTTGTAGTAACAATGATTATTAAACTGATTTACACACAACTGAACCTCAACCATATAGGATGCAATTGGAGCCATCGATGGCACTCACGCCCCAGCGAATGTGCCATAGCAACACCATGGTCATTTTTGTAATAAAAAAGGTTTTATTAGCCAAAATGTAATGGGTGTTGTGTCCTTCGACCTTACATTGTAATAATTGCAGTTTGGTTGGGAAGGATCAGCTTCGGACATGTGGGTGCTAAGATGGGTGTTGGATGAAGGAGGCTTCGGTGTCCCTCGAGGGAAATATTACCTTGTAGACTCTAGATATAGAAACTCAAGTCATTTTTTGGCTTCATATTATGGGCACAGATATTACTTGGCCTCATTTCACGGGGCACAAAATCGTACCTATGCTAATAAATAGGAGAAGTACAATCCTCGTCACGTACAGTTGAGAAATGTGGTGGAAAGAACATTTGGCATCCTTAAAAATCATTTTCAGATGTTAAAAGAGAGGAACATGTACCTTTGGCCAACACAGAGGAAGATAGTCATTGTATGTGCTGTCATTCACAATTTTATACATCGATCTCAGGGACATGACTACTACTTTAACAGTGAGAACAATGAAGAAGCAATAGGTGTAGGTGTCGATGCTAGTGATGAGGACGTTCTAATCAACATCTCCCTCAGCAAAGCTAAGGTTGCGTTAGGAGAGCATCTCAGGTACGTGATTGCTGACGCACCATGGGGATGAGTTACATTCCTCATGTCTCCTATTTTTTACTCTACTGGTCCTTAGTGTTTCCCTTCTTTCCGACACGTGTTTTTTTTATGTATGCTGCGATTTGGATTTCATATCCTGTAGTTTATTAATGTTGTAGCTTACTTTCATCCTCTACCTTGTGGATAGTACGTCCAATCAATAGATAGTGAATGATGTTTGTTTTCTATTTCTTTCTCTCTCTCTCTATGTTGTGTAGTATGTTGGACACTTCTTGGATCATTATGTACTATTATTTGCTTTCTACATATGTATCTAATTTTATTGTGTACCCTTTCGCCTATGTCTCCATTGCTTTGTTAGTAAATGATGTTGATTTATGTTCTACTATAGGTGCACGCTGTAAGCTATCAGAGTGCAAAATTGTAGTTCTATTTTTTTCTACATTGGGATGGTCAGATGGTATGGATGCAACCACATTTCAATGTGCTTTTGGATAGTAGGAGGATATGTGTGCATTCTCTTATGCTGAGCAATACAGATAATGATGAAAGAGGGTTGTAAGTCTAATGGTAGGATGGCTCCGATACATGGAACAACCCCAATAGAAAATAAAGTATTTAGTATCAACTTTCACTTTTCAAGCTTGCAAATGATGGCAAAATGACGATGATAAATATTATGCAAATGATGGCAAAATGATGATGATAAATATTATGCAAACAGTGGCAATGATGAAAGAATGTTACGAGTCTATTGGTAGGATGATTCCGATACATAGAGCAACCCCAATAGATAATGAATTATTTAGTATCAATTTTCTTTTTCTGAGCCGACAAATGGTGGCACAATGATGATGATAAATATTGTGCAAATAGTGGCAATGATGAAATAATATTGTGAGTCTGTTGGTTGGATGACTCTAATACATAAAGCAACTCCAATGGATAATGAACTTATGTGTGTTACAAACATGTTTATGAGCCTTGAAACAATTATAAATGCCAGACGCTGAGTATATATTGGAATTATAATTGGAACGCTGCAATTTTTTCTTAACTTCCAAATTCGTTGCAAGAATGTACTAATTTATTTGTGGCTAGAATGTGGAATTATTTTTAACAAGTGTAAAGTGCATATGTACGTCAAGCAGCAACCTTTGCCCGTGGATTTGACATCGAAGCGATCAAAGTAAATAACGTGGTATCTATGAAGTATATTGTAAAATATTACCTGCGATTGTACATGGTAAAGTACTAATACAGGTTGTAAATTGCAACTACACATTGTAAAGTGCTAGACGTTTGTGCAATTGAAGGTTATAAAATGTTTTTTTTCTGTAAGATGTGATTAATTGATTGTGTAATTATAGGTTATTAAAAAAAAATTTCATAAGCGTTCACAGGGAATTAATTTTACTCTGAAATTGGGGGAGGGGGAAGGGGAAGAGTTTTACAATTTTTTCTTACATATGGATCGGAGGGTTTACTTCAAAATGTTAAATTATTTTCTTGTTATTCATGAAGTCGTACTAAACCAAAGTTACATGTGTGCGTAATTATGAAGTGTCAGAACGAAATTGTTTAATCACATTAAGTAAAATGCGACCTATTATTTTTATTTGTATATGGTAGCGCATTGTATGTCTCTTTCATTATTTTAAACTGTTTACGATATTAAATAATTATAGTTAGAAAAGAGCATAGTAGGATGTAACATTGATGATGAAAATTGGTTGAGTTAGTTAAATAATAAGTTGAATATTTTTTTACTATTCATTTGGGGCCTCTCCAACATCGATTATTTTTTACATAAAAAAATTTCTTGCAAATGAACCAAACTAGAAATAATGTATGCATGAAATTGTAAGGGCAATGTGGATATTTTTATCTTTTATTCTATTCTTTATTCCACCCATTCCTATCAAATTAATAGAATAACTCATCCAATTCTCCTTGTTTAAAGTGGAATACCAATAATTTACCAAACCAAAATGAGTCTTATTCTGATACAAGAAATCTAGAATAACTAATTCTAGAATAAACAATTCTGCAAACAACGTGAATATGAGATGCAGCCATGCAGGCTCCATTTCTAACCTTGGCGCATAGGCCTGCTGCCTTCGTCCCACCCCTTACCTCTTCTCTTTGGCCTGCAAGCTGGCTGCCTTTGTCCCAATCTCTTCCCTCTTCTCTTTCCCTCCTCCCCCTTCATCTTCCCTAAACTGCTTTTTATGGCTTGCGGAGACGGATGACATGCAGCAGTGTAAGGTGCAGGAAGAGATGAATCTAGCTGTCGAGGAGGTTAGACAGATGAAGATGAGCATGACGCCCGGATCTGGCCAAGGTGAATCTGGCGAGATCGAGATTAAGAAGATCTGTCAAGACCCTTCATCCATGGTGCCCAGATCTGGCCAAGGTGAATCTGGCGAGATTAAAAAGATCTGTGCTTGTTCATGTTAAGAATGTTTGAAAATCGTTGATTGAAAAATATTTTCTCTCCTGTCATTGAATATTATGGAGAAGACCATTTCTGTAATTTTTTTCAGAAAAGTTCTTAATTTTTCTGAACTTAGTCCTGTTATATCCTAGTATTATATGCATCCACTTCGGAGAATATACAAAAGAGTAGAGAAATACTCGCCTTGAGCATGATTTTTCTTGATGATTTTTTTTTTTTTTTAGAATGTCTAATCAAAACTCGGATGTTTGAGAAAAATTATTTTTTGTGCACTTTTTGATTTGTGTGCGCAAAAAAAGTTTTCTAAATTACAGCAAGTTCGAGGTCACATTGATTGTACGGTTTGATTTTTTAACTAATGTTCTAAAAAAATAAAAGAATTAGGTGAAAAATAAAAAATCACCCGCATCTTGTCCGTACTCACCCAGGCAGAGCGCTGCGCATCCGATCGGGCACTTAAGAAAAATAAGTAAAAAAAAACTTGCATGCTACCGTGATGCCATGCGATCTCTTTTTTTGTGATTGTATAGACGATCGAACCTGGATGAGCTTGCAACTTGACAAATTCTTTTAATTGATGGGATGTTTAGTTGTAAGATAATATTTTATATAATTTCATGTTAAAAAATTATAAGAAAATGACAAGTTTTAAAATTATAACATCTTTGGTATTACATTTGGGAAGAATATAATAATTTTAAAAAATTATGAGAATTCGTTTCTTACTAGTACCGTCACTGCCTTAAGCCCTAAACCTCCCAACTCCCCTTGGCACAGCAACCCCCACGAAATGAAAGGGGTCGCCTTGCTTCCATCTCCGTGCAGTGTCCACTGATCTTTTCATGGTTGCCATCCACGCAGATGTCGTCGGATGGAGCGAACCACCACGAGTTCGACTTCGAGTTCCTGGGCAACACCACGGGGGAGCCATCCTGGTGCAGACCAACATCTACGTCAACGGCGTCGGCGACCGGGAGCAGCGGGTGGGGCTCTGGTTCGATCCCACCATCGACTTCCACACCTACGGCATCCTGTGGAATCCGAAGCAAGTGGTGTTCATGGTGGACGAGACCCCCATCCGGGCGTTCGAGAACAAGGAGGACAGGGGGCTGGCCTTCCCCAGGGACCAGTCCATGGGCGTGTACAGCTCCATATGGAACGCCGACGATTGGGCCACCCAGGGCGGCTGCATAAAGACCGACTGGTCGCATGTGCCCTTTGTCGCAAGCTACCGCAACTTCCAGATCGACGCATGCCAGTGCGGCGGGCCGGTGGCGTGGGAGGAGGACATGAAGAGGTGCAGCGGCGAGGGGGAGGAGGGGGAAGGAAGTTTTGGTGGCAGGCGCCCATGATGGAGGAGCTGAGCGTGCACCAGAGCCACCAGATGATGTGGGTGTGCACCCACCACTTGGTCTACGACTACTGCGCCGACGACGCCCGGTTCCTCGCCACCCCGCCCGAGTGCGCGCGTTCACTGAAACGAGTGTGTGTGATGGTGGTGAATGAGACAGCCAGTCGGGGATTCGGGGGCAGATCCAGAGATCCAGATGACGAGGGCGAGACAGGGAGGGGTGGTGTTGGGGGGAGGACGGATTAGAGGCTTGGTGTGCACGACGAAAGATAAAATAGAATCATCTCTCCTTTTAACTTTATCATATTTTGTGAGGCAAAAGTTTATAAAAATATATTTTAATCGTGCCACCAAACAGTTTTTTAATACACTTTTATTATAAAAATACATATTTATAAAGAAATTTACATTATAATATAACCAAACACCCCATAAAACATTGCATCGATATACATTTGCAATGGTTTAGACATTACAATAAATCTTGTTACTCTATCTAAAAAGTCATATCGCTCCACATTAGGATTATTAACACAGCAGATGTTGATTATCCGTCTATGAAAATCTATTACTCCATTCGAAAATCATTCCAATCAAGATCAAGAGCTAACAAAGCGAATATTTTTAGTGCATATATTCCACTTTCTCAAGATCAGTCTGATAATTAGTTTCTTTAGTTGAAGATATTGGATTTATTTCATCGATTATGGCATTGCTAGGACACAAAAAAAGAACTTTCCTACTCTCCTCTTGTGTGCAGCTGCTCTCTGTAGGTTGAAAATCCGTAGCATATTGTGGCCTATAGTGATATTGGAAAGAATGTATATTTCACAAGATATAGATGAAGATTTTCCATCATTACTAGGATCATACAAATATACACCAAAAATAACTTTTTTTTAGCTACTTCTTTCCATGTAAATTTCTAGTCATTTCTGGTTCTCAGGCAATAATTACACGTTTGTTCAAAACAAGAACTAGAGGCCAAAGTCGTCTGAGCTAGCATACCACAGCTTGCTCTTTGATTGAATTTGGAATCTTTGGAAATACTTGCCAAATAAGAAGCACATGAATAAATACAAACTTCCTATAAACTCTTTAAAGATATGGCACTAAACAAAATTCTTTGTACTGCAAAACACAACTCCATTTTCTATGTAGTTTTTAAATGTTGGCCACAAGTCCAAACACGTGATATGTAAACTATGGGAATTCTTACAATTCTGATGTACTTGGTCTGACAAGAAAGAATACAGCTCCGGGCCTTAATTAATTTTCAGTTCTTCACTTCATCTGCAAAAAAGTGATCAAAAAATATTTAAAAGTTCATAGAAGGTGTGAAAGAAACATCACTTCCATATACCCATCTCTTATATTCACTACTAAACTCTTCACTGACCCATAATCTGCCCATGTTAATAATTGCATTCCTTATTAAAGTGCCAAGAACAAAATTGGTTCTTTGTTTGTGGAATTTTTTTTTCTAATTGCACTTTTAATTGCTAAATCTTGGTCAGTGATTATAGATTGCGGTGCTTTGCCGCACATGCACCTCAACCAAGTCTTAAACAAGCAAATAAATGAATCCTCTATTTCATCTGCAAGCAAAGCACAACCAAACAAAGTGGACTATTTATGGTGATTAACTCCAGTAAAAGGTGCAAAAGCATAGAGAATGTATTTGTACTATAAGTTACATAAAAAACAAGAACATCTCCAAATTGAAGGTATGCTAACATTGACCTTCCATCAGTACAAAATATACTCCTTGTTTGGTGGTCTTCATCGAGTTCAGCTTCAAAGAAAAAAACCATCCTCACTAGCTCTTTTCCCTTGAAAATATCTAATAACAGCAATTCATTCACGACCAATATTATTTTTTCTTGACTTGTTTAAATGATTTTCAATGTCTTTAGGAATAACGGTTTCTATTTCTCCACTTGCAATGTTAATCACTTGTCAAATTTTTGAAGGTCCCATGCCGCATTCATGGAAAGTATCTATCATCTTCTTACGTGTAGGGGCCATTTTGCGATGTGACCTCAATTTAGCTACCTTTGATGGTGTTTGTATGTAAGGGTGTTCACTGTTCGGTTCAAATCAAAAAATTAAATTGAACCGGTCAATTCGGTTGGTTTGATTTGATTTGGTTTAAACTTCTGAAAATTTCGGTTTGATTTGAAATAAAATCGAATTAAGAAATTTGGTTTGGTTTGATTTCTCTTGTTCATAAACCAAACCAATCCGAATAAACCGAATTATGTTAAAAGGATATAATATAAGTATTAAATTTTTAGATTGAATGTGAATTTATGTAAATTATAAGATATAAAATTTTAAATTATTTTCAAATAATATCTTTTATATCGTAATCTTGTACAAAAAAGGAGTTGAATCCTTAATAAAATAGAATGTTTAATTATAATAGTCTATTTCGAGACTTAAACCATCAAATAATTAATAAATAATATTTTTAATAATTATTTTTTAAAAATAATGTTGAAGTTGATTATTTAACGATAGTGGCCCATTATAAGACCTAAATCGCAAACCAAGCCGAACTAAAGTAAATTATTTCGGTTTGGTTTTGTCGGTTTTAAATTATTATGGTTTGGTTTGGTTCGATTTAACTCTTTACTTTGATTTGATTTGGTTTCTAAAATTTTGACCTCAAACTAAATTAAATTAAACCGTGAACACTCCTACTTATATGAGGGGATGATTATGAATATCATTGAATGTTGTTACAGCCCATAGATCCAATTTGTTTTTTAATTTTATCACCATATGAGCTGTACAACCCTTCCTTATTGTTCTACGCCTTTTCACTAGCGTATCCTTTTGTCTCTTGTCATTTCATTTCATGCCTTTCCAACCCTGGTTGGCACAATAAAATCTTCTAACAGTACAAATGTTTTTCTTCCTTTGAAATATAAAATGGATCCTACGAGTGCCAAACCCCTTCATCTTAGCATACGAGATTTTTTTTTTTTTTTTTTTTTTTTTGAAGGATAGCTCTGAGGTCACGAGTACAAGTATTTACAAATGACCAGAGCTCCAACCAAGTAGAACCTAAGATATCTTCCAAATATTTTGGAGCTAATTCCGAACGGTCGAAAGTTCCGCCTAATTAGGCGAGGATTCCAAGTCAAACTGATTTTTCGGAAAAATAATCTCACGGACCACGGGATAAATACACCAATAGCACCTAAAACTACGTGACTAGAGAAGTGTTAAACTCCAACCAGATTCGAACATGCCATCTTCCTAATGGGAGGCAGGTGGTGAACCAACTCCCCTAAGGAACCGGTTCTCTTAGTATACAAGTTATAAGCATTGTATGCTTCCTCTTCTATGTAAAGGTCATTCCTACGTTGAGCATCACATCTTCCGGTCCCTAGCATTATTGGAGCCAAATTTTCTTCATATTCGTCTAAACCTCTGCTTAAGCAATTTCTAGGCCAGTTTCCTCATTGTCACCTTCACTATGGTTACCAAAATCTTCAGTGTCATTACACTCGATCATCTCGTTCCATCGATTTCGATGTAGAGGTGGTGAAAATTCCTGGTTTTGACTTTCATCATCCATAGGTATGGTTGCTTATGTATCACAATTTGAAAAACTGCGATAAGTGCATACAAGAAAATGTTAATGACACATGAGCTTACTTAAAAAAGTAGAATACGTAGATAAGTTTAGAAATCAGCAAATGTAATAGGAGTAAATGAGTAATTAAAACTATATTCTCCTTACATAAATAGAATGAAGAGGAGGAGGTAGAGACGGTAGTCTGATAAATGCACTCAAATAAGGAGCATGGGAAATTGTGTTCAGTCTTTGAAATGCACAATTAAGAACCTTGGTAGTCTTGATAATGAAATAAATATGCGTAAGGGCATGGGCAACTTCCATAGCTACGCATGGATTAAAAATGGAGATCAGAACAAGAGTGCAGATTTCTTAATTTTGAAGTCTTGTAATTTGCTTTACTCCCACACTCGTGGGATCACGCTCAAACATGCTTTGATAACTTGGATCGTGAGAGAGTATGTTTTTTGTTTAATTTTTTCACAATTATCCAATTAAATATCGAATGGTATGAACATGGAGTTGGAATGGTTCCTTGGCTCAACAATTTTTTTTAAAGAATATTATACTCGAGGCACGATCACATCAAATTATAATACCTTAATAGATTTCAAGAACTTTTTTTATGTTTTATTTTTTTGAGAGCGGTGGCACAGGGACCTGGTATATACAAATATAGAGAGGACCAGAGTTCAATTCCAAAGAAAAGATCGATATTTCATCCGAGAGGAAGAGAATTCCGTACAATTTGATTATGCTACTTAATTAGGTGATAATTCGAGATCCTAACCGATCTTTAAGGAAGTAATCCCACATACTAAAAAAAATCTGTTGACATTATAAGGTCAAATGACAAGAAGAGTTTTTAGACTCCCAACCGATTTAAAGCTAAGACCTCCTAAAGAGAGGATACTAGGCGAAGCTAACCAATCTAGCCGGTTGGTTCAAAGATTGCACCAAATTTTAATCTAAAAAAGGAGTAATATTTGCTGCAATGCTCGCGGTGCAGCGCACGTTGCATTGCGAACGGACAGTTGTCTTATCTTAACTAGATTCGGCAGCTGCAACAGTAAGTTTCAAATTTTTTATTTTTTTAAATTTTTTTATGGTGTGTCCCGTCATGCTCGGCACGGCCATATTACCTGATCTCTGTTCGGCCAACTAAAAATTTTAAAAAATAAAAAATCAAGTCC
Organism: Zantedeschia hybrid cultivar; assembly: GCA_030544215.1. Taxonomy (NCBI): domain Eukaryota; kingdom Viridiplantae; phylum Streptophyta; class Magnoliopsida; order Alismatales; family Araceae; genus Zantedeschia; species Zantedeschia hybrid cultivar. Next base: position 29,145,669 of record JARZZO010000011.1, read on the forward strand.
AATGAACATCTCGATTTTTTTATTTTTAGATTTTTTTGGTCATCCGATCGGAGATCGAGTTATATGGACGTGCCGAATATGATGACGCCCACTATAAAAAATAAAAAAAAGGAAAAAAGGGAAAAAATTTGGGCTGCACCCAGTGCAGTAAGTATTACTTGTAGAAAATACCATACAATAGTTTACAAAACTATACCCCAATCATCTTTTACGGTATTTAATATTCTACGGCACATCAACGACCTTATTTCAAATTATATAACTTAAAGCTTATTGGGAGAAATATTTGAACATGGTAAGATATCTAAGGCGTTACAGATGAAATTTGAAATAAATCAAAGCTGAATATTATACCCCTTAGTGAGCTCCAAAGATGATGAGGAACGTAGTGGTACGAGGGGCCATCTAATTAGTGCTGTATTAGAGAGCGTTGCCCAAATCTTCAAGCGTGTCTGTTGTTGCCTTCGCATAAACTTGTTTGTAAAGCTGTGATGCAACCCAAAACGTCAAATAAGGGAAGACACTTCGGCGTCTCTCCACTGCTCTATCTAGGTGGAAACAACATAACCTGTAATGCAGTCAACAGCTTCCTTGCATGCATTTATAGAGATAACGGGACGGGAAGTTTTTGTAAGCAAACAAAGACGATGCCAAAGTGGGAATAAAAAATTCATCAGATTAGCTTTTAGAGTTAATTCTATCTGTTAGAACTTTAGTTTTGATCCTCAAATAATGACACATTTGAGTAGATGATTACACTTACGTTTTTTTATCTATAGTGAAAATTAAATAAAAAGGGATGGAAACCACCTAAACAGGGGTATTTTAATATTTTAAGTTTTGGTGATTTTTATTTTTTTAAATCAGTGTGTGAATTTTCAGGGTCGAGCGCGATGCCTGTGCGATGCACGGGAAAATATCAGATTTTAATAAATAGGTTTTTAATTATTATAAGTCAAATTAAATATGTATCTCTCTCTAGCCCATCATTTTTCTCTCTATGTTTATCAATCTTTACATGTTACTGGTATCCATATCCTTCTATTTTGCTCTATAAACCTTTGGATTTTGTAATAAACATTAGACAAATATATTTTAAGATCTTGCTAAGATTCTACATAATATAAAACTTTACAAAATACAAGATATACAAAGGAAAGAGTAAGATGTACAAACTCCTTATTAATCTACATCCTAATTCTTCATGTTACAAAATATAGAAAGTGAAGGATTTACAAAAGAGTGTAATGTCCTCATTAATCCGCACCCTAATTCTTCTTAAAGAAAATAAGAGGGAGAGAGATTCTGTTGTTGCTATGTGTCTTGGTTATAGTATTGGTTATATATATATATATATATATATATATATAAAAATAAAAGTGCTGTGAAGTGATTTACTATAGTGGTGTGGTTTAACTGCATGGTCCTAATTCATTTCACCCCATCTTCCAAAAAACAAAAATAGTGACAAACTTTTAAATATTCAATTATCCTCCTTAAGATTAATTTCATCTTTTGGAGCTAATTTTTAATTTCACTGTCCCATTGTATATCTGACTTGATTTTAACCGTCCAATTGGATACATACAAATTAATGATGAATAGTAAAATCTCAAGAAATGAGAACTACTTTAAGGTCTAATCTAATTATTTTTTTATTTTTTTTATTTTTTTAAATAAGATTTATTCTCACTGGATAGACGACAACGATCGAGTTTCATGATCAGATATGATAGGACATGACAGAGTGGTGAAGATTAAATCCTTAATGATGGAAATAACTCTTAAGGGAAATATTTGGATATTTAAAAATTTTGACAATTTTTATTTTTCTAGACAGAGAGAGTGAAAACAGTATATGCGGTTAAATTACATGCATTTTAGCAAACCACATTCCAGCATTGCTCACGTAACTATGAACTCCAAAGCTGTCTAAGGTCCTCTTTCGTATCTGATTGATGGCTACGATTGATCAGGTGGTGAAAATTATGTCCCATTAGGTGGAAACAACTCTAAGAAAATAATTAAATATTTTAATTTTTTTGATAAGTTTTTAGACATATAAACAGAGTGGAAATAGTATGTGCAGTTAAACTACCTGCATGTAGCAAACTGCATTCTAAGAACCACTGGTCAAAGTTTATTCTTAGTTGTTATTTCAAGAACCATGAACTCCAAAGCTTTATAAGGTCCTCTTTTTCCTACATATCTTGTCTAGTCCTCCAAGCTCACGACTTGCGGAAATCTCTCGCAGTTGCAAACTTCCCATGATGCTCTACTTGCCTAGCATACTCCTCTTGGCACTCATTTTGCTTATTCACGCATATGCTATTTTTTTTATGTGCATTCATGTAATATGTTTGGGTAGGTAGAAAACTGATCATTACTATGATACACAATTAATATAATAATAATATGATCATTAATATCATAATTATTTGTCCATGAATATGATAAAAATTTGATCTTTTAAGAGTTAAAAACCCTAGTGCTAGCTCTTTGTGAAACGTTAAACATAACATGTATCTAAAGCTAATATAATTAATTGTTATCACTATGGAAAGTTAGGCCATACAAAAAGATACAACTACAACCTAAAAATCAAATATGTATTGATCATTACTATGATACACAATTAATATGATAATAATACGGTCATTAATATCATAATTATTTGTCCATGAATATTATAGAAAATTGATCTTTTAAGAGCTAAAATCCCTCGTGCAAGCTCTTTGTGAAAGGTTAAGCATAACATGTATCTAAAGCTAATATAATTAATTGTTATCACTATGAGAAGTTAGGCCATACAAAAAGAGACAACTACAAGCTAAAAATCAAATATGTATCTTAAAGGGCGATATTTTTGTGAGAAATAATGTAAAATGATCCAATAAAAGTTAGGTGCGTACCTAAAAATCAAGGTTGAGATTTATGCTCGACGATAGCCTTAAAGACTAACCATGCTAGATGGTGTTTGGCCAGTGATAGTCCAAAGCATATGGCTAGAGACAAACACTTATTTAGACAATTACAAGTAAGCTAAGATAGACTTTTACATTTGGAGATAACAAAAACTGAAGAATTAAAAGGATTGGCACAATTGGTCTATGCAGTAAAGAAATGCCACACAAAAACTTTTGTTTGTGGAGGGGCTCCAGCACAACCTCCTACGCATTAGTCAACTTTGTTATGGAGGATGTTAAGTAACATAAATAAAAATGTAGATATGAAATAGTAGACTTGCTCATACAAGTCTGAGTATCTGATGATGGAAAACTATATGATGTGATACAAATGTAAATGAGTGCACTGACGTCAGTGAATAAGCTCATAAACATGTTGCAAACATTCACATGCAATCTCATAACTCCAGGCATGTTTGCATGAAATAACCAAGCAAGCTAAAAACATATCGCAATAATGATATTAAGTTAAGTATCACAGGCTAAAATAGATCAAATAAATATCAAGTTAATCGAAAGAAGAAAACTTGAGTTAATCGAGTAAGTCTTTAGAAGAGCACAACAAATAATGGTTGAGATAATCGATTAACTAATAATATCATCAAAGCGAGATACTGAGACAATTGAATTAACTGGGCCTTATGCTACTGGTGTATTTGATATGTTAATTGCTTAAGTTGGGCCAACTTAATTGAAGCTTCAGTAATTTAATCAGTTAAAGGCGTTGAAGCACCTTCTATTGTTCTGGCTAACTTAATCGTTTACTTGGGAAGTTAATTGATTACTACAAGTTTGAACACAGTTTTTGACTGGCATGACCTAATATTTAATGCCATAGATCCATTTCCTCTTATTTGTTAGCTGCTAGGCAGACATCTTACTCTTTAAGCTCATTCAAATGTAGAACATAGAGGCTCTTGAGTTTTAGAGATCACTTAATCATCCTTAGTTATTGTACACTCTGCTGCTTCAAAGAAGACCTTGTGTCCTCTGTCCCACGGCTAACTGATACTAATTAGATTGTGTTTCAATGCATCAACACAAAACACATCTTCAATCAGATTTGATGACTTGTTGCCAACAGTGCCACTGCTTATGACCTTGCATTTTCCATTGTCTCTATAGGTAACGGTTCCCCCTTTCAGTTTACATGGACTTGAATAATGTCCAATCACCTGTCATATGCTTGGAGCACCCACTATCCATATATCATTCTTAGACTTCCCTGCAATTATCACTTGATAGTTTTAGGTATCCAAATCTTTTTAGGTCCTTTGGTGTTAGTAGCTAATCGGAACATTTGGACACGTAGATCTACTTCTTCCACCTGCTAGTTTTAGAAGTTTGGTCTAATCTGCAATAATGTGAGCAACATTGCAAGGGGCCTTTCTCTTTGAGTTGTTGATATTGAGGCTTTTACAAATCTAGGGAGAGGATAATTTTTTGAGGGTTTTATCGATGGCGAGGCTTTGGGTGGCACATAACTGAGTCCATATTTTCTATTATCTGTCATAAGTCCTTTCAAGCAAATGTGTAGAGAAGTTTTATTCCTAGTTAATTTTTCAAGAGAAGATTTTAAATATTAATTTTCTTGTATTAACTTATTTTCATTGATTTTATCTTCATTAAGACACATCTTCTAGCTCACTGAGTGACTAATTTTCATATTGTATTAGCCTGCACTAAATCTGTGTTTTCATATTCTAAGGAAGCACTCATAGCACACAATTTTTCATGGTCTGTTTTAAGCATTTTGAGCTCCTTTGGAAGAATTTTAAACTTTTTATAAAACTCATCAAAGGCCTCTTACAAAGATGATTTCTCATCTGAATCTGAACATGATTCACAGGCTGAGTAGAGTTTACTAACTCATCTTCATGAGGATAGTTGGTTGCTATGAGGACTAGGTTTGCTTCTTTTTCTTCTCCTCAGCTAGATGTTGCTGATGTCTCTTCTTCATTTTTTTTCTTAAAGTTCCTTGAGAACTCTTTCTTCTTGTATTCCTTCTTCTTAAGCTAAGGGGAGTCAGCCTTCATATGACCTAGCTGCTTGCATTCATAGCAAGTGGGTTCTTGCTTCTTAAAATTGTTGAACTCTTCTTGTGATATTTTTGACTTGAGGTGCCTTGCATCTTTTCTTCTTAAGAATCCTTTGCAGTCTTTTTGAAAGGAAGGTTTCTTCTTCACTATCTACTTCACTCTCTTCTCCTAAGGAGGCTTCATCCAAACTTGGCATGATAGCTTTCATAGATCGTCATATTTATCTCATGGGCCATGAAGGACACTTTAAGCTTTTCAAGGCTTATGCTACCGAGGTCATTTGCTTCTTCAATGGCTATCATCTTGGGAGTCCATTGGCTAGGGAGAGATCTCAGAAATTTTTTGACCTGATATCCACTACTGTGCTCCTTCCCAAGAGCCAACAATCTATATGTGATGTTAGTGAATCTTCTATACATTTGGGTGATGGTTTCTAAAGATTCCATCTTGAACTTTTTGCATTGTGTCATTAGGATGTCAATCTTGTCTTATTTCACTTTATTAGTACCTTCAAATATTAGCTACAGTTTCTTCCACATTTCTTGCGTTGCCTTACATACTGAGATCTTGTTGACTCCTTCTTCTTGAGTGGACAGTATAGTACACTCTTTATCCTGTTATTCAAAAAAATGTTTGTCATTATCTGTCTATCTTTCTTTAGGTACAGTTACGATGTAATCACCATCCTCAAACACACTCCATAAGTCGAGATCAACATCCATAAGGAAGTATTCCATCCAGTACTTCTAGTAATATAGATTGGCCTTCACCATAATTATTAGTCATAGCTATTTGCTCTCAGATCGTTAGATATATATAACGAGAGACCAAGCTTTGATACCACTTGTTGATTGGGCTATGAAGAACCTAAAAGGAAGGAAGGGTGAATGGGTTCAAACGTAGATAAATGAAAAAAAATTAATTGCGGAATTAAACTTTTAAATGCACAAAAGGTGGGAGAGTAAGGAATCAAACATACGAAGAACATAAAGATTTATTTTGGTTCGGTCTCTCCAAACCTACGTCTAGTCTCCAAGCAATCTCTTGGGATTTTCACTAACATAAGGTACAGATCCCTTGTCAAGTCAGAACTAAAACACCCTGTGAACCAGCAGGTCTTCCCTTCTAAGCCGAACAGGAATAACACCATGCACGTTGGATAGGTCTTCCTTTTCAAGGCAAAGAGAAACAACACCACAATTGTAATGAAGAGTTACAAAGATGCCTCTGTAATAGGCAGATATCACAGTGCAACTCTAGTTAATAAATCAAGACATAAAGATAAGAATGAAGAACACTGGTCTTAATCTCATTGCAGAAGGCCTGAGAGCTTCAACGCATGACCGAGTGAAGCTTTAACTCTCAGGCTTTAACTCTTTATATCTGTGTACAGGAGGAAGAAGGTTCTAGCTCTATGTGTTTCTACTGTTTTCCAAGAGTTAGTTCATTGTTGTGTATTTGTGGAGAAGTCTTGTATTTATGTAAGGATTCAAAAGAGATTTGTCCATTTGAATTATCTAGCTATCATCTTTCTGTCTAACGTCTCTTACTTTTAGTCTAACGTTAAACTTGATGAATCTTAATGTTAAACAGCCTTATGTCCAGTTAAGAGAGAGTTTGAGTGTGTAATGCTGTTGATTTGAAAAGATCAATGAGTTGTCTTAGTCCTTTTTCAATTTTGGCTCTACGTATCTTCCCAAACCTATTGACAATCTAAGAATAGAAAGCTCTCATTTGGTTGACAGAGCATAGACACAGGTCTGATATGTTGCATGCATATCAGGTGTCAGTGCAAAAAAAGAATTAGCAGAATTTGGTATTCAAACCTAGAGAAAGTGGATAAATATTGCCACAATAAAATATTAAAGTTAATCTATTTGCAGATAGTGCCAAATGAAGTTTAAGAATTCAGAATAACTGAGGTTTAACGTACGTACATAATCACATGAATAGATAGAGAAATAAGACAGATAATCGATGTCAAAGATGTACAGATAATTGTTAAAGAGACAGTAGTTAATTACTTAAATAAGCAATAGATAATCGATTACACAGGTAAACATAATCGGGTTCCAAGTAACCTATTAATCGATCCAAAAAATAATAGATTAATCGATTAAAAGAACTATTTATTAATTAGAAGAAAAATAAGCGGGTACTCGATTATAGATAAAGAAACAATCGAATCTAGGCACAAGCTGATGATCGAGCAATCGATTGAAGGTAATACTTGTAATCGATGTTGGAAGCATATTGTTAATCGATCATCATAACAAGTAACTAGAAGTAAGAAAGGCAATTAATTGAGTAGGCAGACAAAGGCGTAACCGAAGTGATGCTCGGTTTGTTAATTGATTAACAAAGAAACAGGTAATCGATTCGAATGATAAACTGATAATAGATTAAGTAAATAATCGATAGTCGAAACAACTGATAATCGATCACAAAAATAACTAATAATCGGAAAAATTGATAATCGATTATAGAAACAACTAGTAATCAATTACAAGATTATGGTCAATCAATTTTAACAGAAAATCAATTGTTCGGGTGAACCAGTAATCGATTTAGCCATTGTACTAGTAATTGATCCAAATATCATTTGTAAAGGAGAAAACAGTAATCGATAAGTGCGAATAATCTACTAAAGTTTAGAAAAGAAGAGCGATTAAAGTTTAGAAGAATCGATTATCCAAATAGTAATTAATAAACGTAATCGGACTTCTACTGGCAATTGGTAATCGATAAAGCTTAAACGATCATTTGAGTGGTATTTGTCGATAGTGATATCAATTAACAAAATATCTCTTTAATCGATTATCGATAAGAGGATAATCAATACCTATAAGGACTGAGGTTTCGGATCCGGTTATCGAGTCAGTCTCTGGGTCGGATTCCCTGGTTTGAGCCCTGATGGGACTGGGAAGTACCATTTAAATGACGTATACAATGCACGACGCCTTTTGAAAGGCGTCTTGATGAGTAGACGCCATTTAGTTTGATTGTCGAATTGCCACGTGGGCGCCACGTGGGCGGACTTTGGTCCGCGAGAGTACGGCCCTGTCACATCGTCTGAACGGCGTCCGCAATGGACGACGCCATTTAGACTATGACCCTGGGTTGTCAATGTACGGTGCCAGTCTTGTCGTCTGAACGGCGTCTTGGGTGGGCGACGCATTTCAGACTCTGTCAGTACGGCCCGTCATGTCAACTGATAGGCGTCCGTACAGTTCGACGTGTTTCAACCCGTTTCTGGTTAACCCCGCGAACCCTCCTTCTTTTCCCTCATTTCCTCCTCCCTCTTCTCCTTCCTCTCTTCCTCGGTGGCTCCGGCGATTTTCCTTTCCTTCCTTCTTCTCCCACCATTTCCTCTCTCCCTCCACTCCATCAACCCCCTAACTCCCACCACTACCACTACCACCTCCTCCGCGGCGTTTTCTCTCCGGACGGCGGCCGACGTCCCGGCGGAGTAACGACGTCCTCAGCGGTACCGGCGTCGGTGTGGGGCGAGACGGGAGGACGGTTTAGAGTTTGGAGGAGTCCAAGTAACCGGTAGGGTGACGATTCCCAGTGCATTTCGTTTAAAACCATATTTTCCCGCGTTTGAAGCATGTTTTAGGGGCATTTTTTGAGGTGAAAATGCTAAGTGCATGTATGAGAAATTGGGTGTTCTAATGGGTAGTTAGGTTGTCCTCCTTCCCACTTATGTTTTGTGCCATTTTCTGTGTGTTTTGGGGGAGAAATTCCACCTCGTGGATTGGAGAATCCGAAGGGGAAAACCTGTCTGTCGGGAGTGAATGGCGTCGAGGTGGAGCGACGTCTATTAGAAAGGCGACGCCCATCCGCGACGCCATTTAACCCCATTTACAGACTCTGTCTCTGGACTATTGAGCGTCTAGGGACAGCGACGCCCTTTTAAAAGGCGACTTGCATGAACGACGCATTTTAGTGGAAATCACCCCATAGCCTATCCCTGTTTTCAGTCGCTAACAGGCGACGAGGGACAGCGACGCCTTTCAAAAGGCGGCTACCTGTGGCGACGCATTTTACACCAGGTTCTAAGGACGAAATTTTCTATGAACCAATTTAAGAGGCTTGAATGGCGTCGGCCTTGACGCCATTCAGGACAGAATTACACTAATCCATGCCATTAAAATATGTTTACATTATTAGATAGTTGATTAAGTGCATGCTTCAAATTGTACTCGAGGATGAGGATTTCTATGTGACCGGATCGCACTGTGTTGTGTTTCGTGCGATTGTGGACCTGGAGTGACAATTGTAGCGTTTTATCACCCTATGCTGGTGTGGGTGGAGCACAGCACCGGTGTGGGTGTGGCGGGGTGACGCCTAGTGAGAGAAGGTCACCTGGTGAACTCCGGGGTTAGCTAGTACTGGTGTGGGTGTGGTACCTGTGAAGTGTCACTCGTGCTGGGAGAAGGAGTAACCACCTGAGCCAGTTGGGCCGGAGTAGCTAGCATGCTATCCGAGGAGTTACTGTTTGGTCTCAACGGGTCGGTGTTTTTCCTACCTTCGTTTGTGTGGTTGGCGTGTTTTACCGAGACGTTGGTTGTGAGCTCCCTGATAGACTAGTTTTAGAGATATGCATGTTATATACTCTGAATGCATGTAATTCATATCGAGATTTAGGATTAGTAATTATTGTTGTACTTGTTACTGTACCTTCAGCTGTGTTTTGCACTTGTGGGTGCGTGAGTGGGCAGCGGGGATCGAAGGATCCCTACTGAGTCTTTTGTTGAGACTCACCCCTGCAGTTTTCAGGTGAGGACTCTAGGCAGACTTAGCGAGGAGAGTGCTGTTGTGAGTTGCACGTCATCAGCTGTTGTTCCGGGGTATGCTCCGACGTAGTTGTTATTTTTATTTCTAGCATGTATGCTTAATTATTTCTTTTCAGTTTGAATATGTAATTAATTGCTGTGTCGAATCGCATTGTAATAACTTTTAGTTCTTGCACTTTCTTTTCAATTCAATGCGATGTGAATGTTTAGCTTAGTTTATTGTTTATTTCCCATACTTACTTAGATCCTGGTTTGGTTCCAAATTAATTCAATAATCGGATCCCCGATTATAGGGTGGCGGGTCGTTACAATACCTCTAATCGATTTGACCAAAATAAATGCTTAATTGATTAGCGATAGAGATTATCTTCTGAAGAATGAGAGTTCCTCTAATTGATTAAGAGTCTAATGGGTTCTGAGGCTCTAACATTGTTAATCGAGTCATGATAGAGGGTTAACAGATTTTTCAGTAAGCCTTTAATCGGAAGGATCAAAAGGTTTACTGAAAATTGACTAAATCTTGGATTAAATTTACAACATTAATCAGTTAATTCTATTGCTTACTTAGGTAATCAATTGCTGATATCAGACATTTTTAAAGTGTGTTATCATCAAAATATAGGGATTAAGATAATCACAAGAAATAACTCAACATGGCTCATTCTACAAGTCAAGGTTCCCTAACTCAAAGAGTCGGACCGACTTGGATCTCCCATGATCCGGTACAAGTTGGGTCGACTTGTGCCGACTCAGCCGAGTTGCATGAAAAAGTTCTTCCAAATCGCATAGACTTGGTCAAGTCGCACTGACTCGGGTTTGCCCTGATACAGTACAAGTCGCCCTAGTCGGCACAAGTCGATCTGGTACAGAATCTATGCTACAAGCGTCTGAAGATGAGTTCTACCTGAGATATCATTCGAGGTGGGACAGTACACTCCCAAACTATACATGTGACATGACCTTAGTATACTCGCCTATGTGCTTTGGTATATGCTTTTTTCGACTCCTTATATAAGTGGTTGGATACATGTTTGTTCGATATTTTAGTTTGTGATATGTTTGGTATATAAATATGAAACATAATTTATTTTTTAAGCATATAAACTCAATTTATATTTTATTCAGTTCATTCATTTGACATCTTTACTCAGTTATTCTTTAATCTTAACTTATTCATTTGGAAATCAATATTCGTTTGGATTAAATATTTTTTAGAAACTTACGAATCTATTTTGATCATATGATCTTTAATATGAATATAATTTGATAAGCTACTATGCCATGATAATTTACTATATGTTCAGTTCGATATGTGATTTCTTCAGTTCATAGTTAGTAGATTTGTTTAATAAGCATGCTATTAAAAAGCACATCTAATTTGATAAGTTTATATTTGACCATATACTTTTGTATCATATTCTTATTTGAACTATATGTAGAACTGTATAAAATCATGCTTAGTATAATTATGCAATGTGATTTGCAAAATTATTATATGTTAAGTCATGTAGATGTTTGAAGCCTACTGAGTGGGGGACTCATAAATCTGACTAACTATTTTTCTGGAGAAACTGATTCAAGATCTACTTAGGTGGGGAATCAAGCATGTCAGATTTTCAGAAGACCTTTTGATTATCAAATTAATAGTTTAATGTAGTAAGGAATTATGAAAGATTGATGTACTTTTCTTTATTCGATGAGATTGAGAATTTAGATACTAATTGATAGATATTGTAATTTATGAACCTTTGTATTAACTATGTTTTGAATATTTTAGATTAATTGATGGTTATCACATTTATTTAAATCGCCTTGTGGTTGTTTAGCTCTCATATTTATTTGTTATGGTAAGATTTATTCTGATATTACGTAGTCGGAGTCTGAGTTGAAAGAAAAAAATGAACTGATGCCGAGGCATAACATGATATTGTACAACAAAGACGTACAACTTAGTAGAGACAAAATAAAATTGAAAATTTTTATTCAAAATAATCTAAGCGTCGACTTGTAATGGACTTGGAAAAGAGGAAAAGGCACAAGGGCATGTTAGCTAGGGCATGGGTTGTAAAAATGAGGATGAGAAAAATATAATTAGAAAGAAGGATAAATCATTCCAACAAAAAGTTGGAATCACTTATCTCCGGCCTTAACCCCTAAATCGGGATATCCCAAAAAACCTTTATCCCTCTTATCCCTATCAAAAACTGTCATACCAAATAGAAAAGGTAATCCATCTGTATCTCGACATCAAATAAAACGTAAGAGTGAATGATTTCATATTGATTACACAATTGCCTTCGCATGCATCATAATACATCCAAACACCCACTATATTAAACTCATTTAACAAGTTTATAAGATAGCTATAACTAAGATCGAGAAAATGTCTCCCTTTAATTGTCAATTATCAAATAAGCCAACAAATGTGACAAGATTAATATTAACCGAATTTAGTATAAACTCAAGACATATAAGTGCTCTATCCATGCTTCGACTTGTGAATAATTCATAAATACCGATAGGAAACAAATATGCACTAAAAAAGAAGTACATGCCCAAACATCATTGACATCAAAGTAAATTGATCTTTATACAACATCTTCAGTGCATTAAGTCCAAAGATCAACTACGTTATTGTGACTAAGAGTTTCATAGTTGAAAGTTAAATGTCATGACTATTTAGAAACTTCTCAGCATATTATTTTAGTAAACTCGTTTTCTAATGAACACCTACACTCACCTTGATGTATTCACATAAGTGCCTATAAAATTAGTCATCCTCATCATATAAGTAAGCATAACATGTAACAATCTATTTTAATATGGGATTTTTACTTTTTAGTCCCTATAATCTACCAATATCTCTTATAAGTCCATTCAATCTTTTTATTCTTTATTAGTCCCTAGAATTGTTCAAAACATCCATAAGAAGCTCCTCCACCTTCCCTAAAAAGCCCCCTCTGAAGGAACCTTTTAAGGATTATTCATAGATTATGGGGGGTTTAAGGAAATATCAAGATTACAAGGATTAATAAGAAATACTAAACGATTATAGGGAATGAAAAGTAAAACTCCCTTCTAATATTTGATGTCTCTTAAATGTCTAATACTATGAATATATAGATTTTTCTTAAGAAAAAATTATTTTATATCTTGATCTTATCATCTTAAATGTCTTATGACTATGAATATTTAGAATTTTTGTTTTAAAAAATTGATTTCATATCTTGATCTTATTACATTTAATCTTTATTACAAAAAAAAATTCACAAACTTCATTTTGTCTAGTGCGGACATGTGTAAAATAACAAATAGAATAATCAATAAAGACTTATGCAGATATACTACTAAGAAATGTCAAATTTTTATTTATACCTCCAAATCCCACATATTATTTTAATACCCCTGTATCTTTAGTAATGTTGCGATTAAATCAAGCCTATAGATTTTACATGCAAATCTCTAAATTCACTAATATTTTGTATATATACATATATGTTCCTAAATTCAATAAACGTTTGTATATATACCCTTGATATTATCAAGAGTTATGGAATCTTTTTGACATACTCGCTTAGATTTTTGCCGGAGAAGTATAATCACAATATTTTTGAGATTTCAAGAGTATTGAAAACAATACGTTGGAGTTGAGGGTATTGATGCATATATAGTATTTTTCAAGGGCACATACACAAAAATTCCTAGTAAATAAAATTGTCATTCTATTATGAATAAGAAATACAAAATATAATCTCATTATGTTTCATATGATTGAGTCGTAGGTCACTCATTTCTATCAAAATAATATGCCTAATAAGTTGAGCTCAATAATATTTTTAATTTCTAGATTTTTAACGTCATCCAATCAGAGATCAGTTTGGTGGGATTCATTTAAAAAAAATTCAAAAAACAATCAGAGATGAGTCTGGTGGGATTCATTTTTTAAAAAATCAAAAAACAAATTTAACCTGGTGACGGGAAGATAATTTCACAACGAAACGGGGGACGGGAAGAGGCACCAAGCTAATCATGGACGCTGGAATTTTTCAAAGAAGAGTGGTTGGTGTCCGCTCATCAGCCATTGGACTCGTCAGTACTTTTAACGACCCACTAACCATCACCATCAATTCCGTCACCTTCTCCCCAAAAATCCACAGTTCCCAGCCCTCCGATCAGTATAGCCCTCGCATCACCCGATCACGTGGGCCGAGTCGTAATAAACCAGCAAAAAAACGCTGGCGCCTACGGGAATCCGAACTGCCGTCCCTCTGCACGGGTACTCCGCAACAACCCCGCGCGCCCGCCACCCCACCCGCCTCGCTACGCAGCACCTCCGGCGCCGCCATGGCGAGCCCGCAACCCCTCCTCCCTCTTCTCCTCCTCTTCCTCCTCCTAGCCACTCCTTCCCTCGCCGACACCGACCCCGGCGACGCGGCGGCCATGGCTGCCATCGCCAGGTCCATCACCCCAATCCCCTCCCGGTGGAGCACCGACCCCAGCCAGGACCCCTGCGGCGGCGCCTGGCGGGGCGTCTCCTGTGCCTCCGGCCGCGTCATCTCCATCGACCTGCAGGGCACCGCACTGCGGGGAAGCGTCCCTCCGGAGGTCGCCAACCTTTCCGCCCTCCAGACCCTCGCTCTTCAGAAGAACCAGCTCGGGGGCGCTCTGCCGTCCCTGGCCGGCCTCGCCCACCTCCGCGAGGTCTACCTCGGCCAGAATGCCTTCAAGTCCATCCCCGCCACCTTCTTCTCCGGCCTCGCCGCACTCGTCAACGTTTCCCTCGACCACAACCCGCTCGCAGCGTGGCGCCTCCCCGGCGACATCGCGCGCTGCGCCAACCTGGCGTACTTCTCCGCCATGAACGCCACCATCGTGGGGGAACTACCCGACTTCTTCGAGGGCCTGTTTGGGCTGCAGTATCTGAGGCTTTCCTACAACCATTTGGCGGGGGTACTGCCGCCGTCGCTGGGAGGCTCTGGCCTCCGGGAGCTCTACCTCAACAACCAGCTCCCGGACGGGGACTCGGCTGCTGGGCAGCTCTCGGGGTCCCTGGACGTGATCAAATCCATGGCGCAGCTCTCTGTTCTATGGGCTCACTCGAACAGCTTCTCCGGGCCGCTGCCGGACCTATCGAACTGCACCGCCCTGGTCGATCTCCAGCTGCGCGACAACCAGTTGACGGGGGTGCTGCCGCTGTCGCTGGCGTCGCTGCCAAATCTTAGGAGCCTCAGCGTGTCCAACAATTTGCTGCAGGGGCCGTTCCCCAGCCTTGGGGGCGGCGTGGAGGTGGAGGCTGCCCCCGGCAACAGCTTCTGCAACCCGCAGCCCGGGCCGTGTGATCAGAGGGTGACCTACCTTCTGATGGTTGCCCAAGGATTTGGGTACCCGGCGAGCCTTGCCAAGGTTTGGAAGGGGAACAACCCCTGCAGTGGCTGGCTGTTTGTGACCTGTGATCCCCAGGGGAATATCACAACTCTCAGCTTGGGTTCCCAGAATCTTGTGGGGACTATTTCTGATAGCATTGCAAATTTTGGGGCTTTGAAGGTTCTTAGGCTGCAGAACAACAGCCTAACAGGTCCCATTCCTGTGAGTTTGACTAGGCTAACTCAGCTGCAAGTTGTTGATGTCAGTAACAACAATCTCACCGGGGATGTGCCAGCATTTGGGCCAAATGTGAAGGTGATCACCGAAGGTAATCCTCTTCTTGGGGGCCATACTGATCCGGGAAATTCGGGTTCTACTCCCAGTGGATCAGCACCTGATGCAGGCCAATCCAAAGGGTTGCACTCCCCGCGGACCATTTATGCTTTGTTGATCGCCTTTTGTGTTTTAGGTATGATTACAGGATCAGCATACTTTTGCTACAAGAGGTATAAGAATCGTCTCAAAAGATTTGGCAAGGCTGGAACACAAAACCCTCTAAAAATGCCAGGACTTTTTAAGCTAGGAATGGTTGGAGTGAAGGGAAATGGGGGTTCTGCCAGTAAATTTCATGCCCAAAGTAGTGGTGAGCATGGGGTTGCCCATTTGATCGAAACCGAGAACATGTATGTACCGATAGAGGACCTTCGACGAGCAACCAACAATTTTAGTGAGGGAAGCATTTTGGGAAGGGGAGGATTTGGCATAGTTTACAAAGGGGAGCGGCCTGATGGAACCTTGATCGCTGTGAAGAGGATGGAATGTGGTGAGATGGGTATGAAAGGAATGGGTGAGTTTAAAGCAGAGATAGAGGTTCTGAAGAAGGTCAGGCACAGGCATTTGGTTGCACTTCTAGGTTACTGTGAGCATGGAAATGAGAAACTACTGGTATACGAGTATATGCCACAAGGCACATTAAGTCAGCACTTGTTTCAGGATAATGGGAGTGCATATCCTCTCCTCAGTTGGAAGCAGAGACTCATGATAGCATTAGATGTTGCTAGAGGATTGGAATACTTGCACAGCTTGGCCCAGACAAGTTTCATTCACAGGGATCTAAAACCTTCAAATATTCTTCTGGATAATGAGTTGAGAGCCAAAGTTTCAGATTTTGGCTTGGTCAAACTTGCTCCTGATGGGAAGCATTCTGTAGCGACACGGTTAGCAGGAACCTTTGGATATCTTGCCCCTGAATATGCTGGTAAGGAAACCTTTTCTATTTCCTGTTTTATCATGTTGATTATCTTTTGTGCATTAGGGACTCTAGTTTTCTTAATGACAAGAAACAATCTCTAAGCTTGTTTACTGTCCTCGTTATTTGAACCCCAAATCACTAGAGATTATCGAGTCATATGACATGATGAATAATTTTACTCTGGTTTCTCATTGTTTGCTTTTATGAACATCATCAGAATGGTTATCTATGTTATTGAGATGATATGTCTACAAAAAGGACCCATTTAGTGTGTTAGTGCAGTTGAATTCATGTTTCTGATGAGCTCTGATTGGATGCTTTGAGTGATGAGAGAGTATTACTGTTTTTCTTCTTCTTTGCCGTATAATTTGATGGTAGGTCACATACAGCCTCTTTCAGTCATACACTGTTTAATTTCTGATGATGTAATCTAAAAGCATCACATAAATTTGCTTGAGCATTGTTGACTTGGTTCTTCACTTATTGGAGTTCACTTTCAGCCTTCTTTCAATATTGCTTCATCAAATAATCATATGGTTTCTGGATGCTATATGAATATTTTTACCCATGCTATTGGTTCTAAATTCATTATGTTACCTGCTCCCCAAAGGTTCAGCATTGCATATTTCAGATTTGTGGAATACAACATAGAGTTTTCCAAAGGTTTGCTATTTTCCATCCACATTTTATGGCATATATTTATTTCTCTTTATAATTTTCTTCTTTTACATGTCCTTTGTCCGATCGATTTAAGTGCCTAACCCTTAAATTACTTCAAAATGATAAATTTTTATTATTCTTGTACTTACTCATATTAAGTTTCTAGTTGTTATTTACTCACAACTCTTCGGAAGTGGAGGTCTGGTTGATTTGTTGCTGATTGTTATCATTCATCCGGATGTTTTAGTCCAGTGGGAACTTGACTGTGTTATAGCTTGGGTGTCTTATGCATTTGTTACTTCAAACTATTATACATTTTGTACTTCAACTACTTAATGTGTAGTCCTCGTGAATGGAAGTATCCAGGAGTTGGTGATTTTCCATCAGATCCCTGTTATCTGAGTCATCATCACTTGGAGAAAATCCCATTGTTCCAGCACACTGGTTTCAGTGGGCTGTAGCTGCAGTTTTGACATGTGTTCTGCAGTCAGATATCTATCAACTGCTACATTTTGGATTTTGATATCTTCACAAAATCCCTTAGATGCATATGTTTTAGATTGAATGATGGCATTGTTCCCCCCTCGGTTTCTTTGAGGTTTTAATTGATTTTTCCTTGAGAAAACTTCCCACATGGAAGTTATAACTTGGAATGATCCTCAATGCATTCATCATAACTCTGTCTCCCTTTTACATGTTTCATGAAGCATCTTTCTCAGTACCAGCATATCCTCATTGTTATTCCACATGATTGAGCCATAATTCTTTGATTTCTTCTCTTGTTTGTTCTTGGGAAAATTTATATTTGCAAACTGATTATTTATTCTCGACCAGAAGTAGTTCTAGCAAGTTGTTTCTTATATAGTTCTAGCAAGTATTGTTTCTTAGTGCTACTTATTCATGCTAGTTTCATGTCTCCTGCTTTAAATTGTATAGATTCTCTTTACATGGCATGTGCCTCAAAATCTTTGCTGATCATATAGAAGACAGATTAAGTAATATCTTTACTTTCGGCTTCTTGTTGCCTTGAAGCTACTGGAAAGGTGACGACAAAGGTTGACGTTTATGCCTTTGGGGTAGTCTTGATGGAGCTAATCACCGGCAGAAAAGCAGTTGGTGAGGAATTCCCTGATGGAAGTTTGCATCTTGTGTCTTGGTTACGCCGTATTCGTATAAAGAGAGATGACATCAGGAAGATCGTGGATGCTAGACTTGATCATGATGAAGATGACATTAACAGCATCTCTGTAGTGGCAGAGCTAGCAATCCACTGCACTGGCCAGGAGGCTCATCAGAGACCAGATATGGGACATGCTGTCAGTGTTCTGGTTCCTCTTGTAGGGCAATGGAAACCCAGCTGCTCTACTGAGGAAGACACCTATAGTCTTAGCTACAAAGAGTCTTCTCCTAACAGCACTTCAGCGACGGCATTTGATTTTTCAATACCACCATGGAAGCACTCATAAAAGCAGCACACATAATAAAGCCTGACATTTTCCTAGTGGTGGACTAAGATGCTTCATCCCACAGCTTCGGCAGATCGCTTAGCCCCGTTCATCTTCGGTGCAAGAGCGCTCGATCAGTGAGCTATTATGCACTCTTTCAAGGGTGGCTGCTTCTAGGCAAACCTCATGGCTGTCTCTGCACCCCGACCTCCTTTATCACACATAATAAAGCCTGACACTTTCCTAGTGGTGGACTAAGATGCTTCCTTTATCTTGAACTTTTAACTTTCGAAGCATTATTCTGATGATCGTTTCGCCTAGTGATCTGTTCCCCTTCTTTTTCTCTGTTTTCGGTTTGCTTTCAGATTCAACTATTTGTAAAGCTAACATGAGTTTGTGTATCCGATGATGACCGTTCTTGAATTTGTAAAGCTAACATGAATTGGTGTTTTTGATGATGACCAATTCAGCTACTTGTAAAGCTAACATGAGTTGATATTAAGGAAAAGCTGTACGTATCTTTATTTATTTATCACTCAATGGAGTATGCCCTTGGTGGGTGTTGTGAGAAAAAAAGTGAAAAAAAAAGGTTAAAGAGAAACTGGCATCATAATGTGACATTAGCTACAAAAGCGTAAACACGTGCTGACACAGTTATTGACCACCAAATCTTGTGTATGCACTTGGGAGGATGATGCGTTGCTGTTCAAAGACAGACTGTTTTACCAGAAAGATGATCCTTACAATACAATTGCTGATCAGCCGACTGAACAAGGTCGAGCTATTCCAAAGTTACTTATCTTGATCAGAGCAATTAAGTTTGGCCGATTTGTTTTGGGAATAAGGGGTCGAATGGGATGGCTTATGACGTTTATTCCGTGAATCTGAGTTTGAGAACGCGAATGCGTTATTCTTGACGCGGATGTGTTATTTTCGGAATAAGTGAAATAACTCAACTCACTTAAAATGAGAGAATTATTTATTCCTAGAATAAGAAAAAATATTCTAAAGAAAATTCTTGTTGTTCTATATATAAGAGATCCGAGTATAGAAAATCTGAAATACAGTATTCATGAAACAAACTGACCCTAGTAGAAAATGAGGCCGAATAACCCAGTGTACTCCCTTTTATCCATTCAGAGGCAAATCGTCATCTCCTCCTCCTGCGCCGCGCAGATAAACGTCTCATCTTGCTGCGCTGGATCTGAGTTGGTCGCCAAACGTATATCTGAATCACATGGGGGGGGGAGGGAGGTGAAGCGGCCCTTTTGGGGATTTGGCCGTCGTATTTGATGAGGCGCCCACCATGTGGCAGGGAGTCGTTAGTTAGCTTTGCATAGCTGGGGCCTGGGCCGGAGGCCAGTAGAATCCTTCCCGAGGAAGCAGAGCACAGCATTTGACAGATTTTTCATCACTAAAAGTGCACACTTTTTAGCTGGCACCATGTTTGGTTGGTACAACTTCGCCCGTCAATGCCAAAGGCTTATTTAACCAAATATTCGTATCAAAGGGTGCTTTGGCTTTGAGCTTCAATATTAAAATTAGTGATAAATTGGAATACATAAGGAAGCTGTTCCTCTGGCCCACTTCGCCAATCACAAGTCCAATATGAAGCAATCAAAGTGTCCACGACAAAGTCTATGTTGGCCAATCTCATAAACTCTTCTGCAAGAGACTTTCTAGAGCCCAATAAACTCTGCAAGACCTGAAGCTCGCTACAAGTATAGGTCTATGTCGACGCAACACCCTCCGGAACTCCTAATTGGAATTCCCCCGGAGGTACAACCTCCCTAAGGTCTGAAACATGCTTCTTTCGACCTAGAGAATCGTTAGGCTCGGAAAGAAGACGAAGATCCACATCGATCATAAGCCTATTTAGAAGGCTAAGCTATGATGACCTCGGGAATATTATATCAACCCTCGGGCTCCCCATGACATTAGAGAACAAGAGATAAGCACCTCCTGAGGTCAAGATTCATCCCTAGGGCTAGCACACCACAGGGCTCAGCCATGGTCTAAGGTCCCTTTTGTCGACACCTAAAGATGCTCATTCACTACTCCTCCACCTAATGTTCATTGTCATGATTCCTACTAAGTCAGCCATCCTTATTGTCTTATTTGTAGCGTAGGAAAACAAGTGTCATTAAAGAGCATCTAATCCCGCAACATAGCAGTGTAGCAGTATGCCTCAGATATATAAGACAAGATTCACTTCCCCCGTCCAACACCCATTGAAGAGGCCACACAAGCTACCTATCTTCGGGCCTAGTCCACATATGGCCTCTACTATGAGACACGTATCCCCTCTTTCTGCATCAAAAAGATAGTATAAATACCTAGTCACACCCCTTCAAAAAGAAAGTATGCAATACACAAGCGCCAACCACACTCTCACACTTGGGAAGATTCTTAGGCCATTAACAAGGTCCTAACTTAGGCATCAAAGGGTCCTCCCTAGGCAAGAGTTGGAAGACCCCTGACACTATATGTTGCACTTTCGCAACTCGACTGTAAGCTAGCAACCCTACACCGTCCACCAATGGGCAGCTTGGGGTGTCGCAGCTGTTAGATTAGCTTGCTTTCCTAACCTTTATGGATGTATTATTTTAAGTGAGAACGACCTATTTTGGAAAAAAATAAAATAAGCAATTCAATAAAAAAAAAACTCAAATTACTTACTCTTACATTAATGATATCTAATTTTGTCTTTTTTATTTATTATATTTGATTTATTTTTATTTTTCCATGTGAAATACTAATATAATTATCAAAACAAAAGACTTCTTATTTTGGTATAAGCAATTTGGAATACCTCAACCATGTTATCAAAGAGAGACATGGAGATCTTATTTTTAAAGATTAAAGGTATTCTTAATTAATTTAAAAAATGCACTATTTCATAAAATGAAAAGTTTATATAATGCTCATTCAAATAAAAATCTAGGAGTTCCCAACTATAAAGCCATGTCTTTGTGTTATTATGGTTCCATGTTCTCAACTACCAGTTATCAGATCCTTAATAAAGAAAAGTTAATTTTAGATAGGTACATCAGTCAATCCCTTATAACTCTTTCGCCTATTATAAGTAATTTTTAATGAGAACACTAGGATAAAAACTAAAGAAACACATAACTTTATGGTGATGTATTCTCTACCCAAAACCTATATCTTGGATGTTGCGAGTTTCTTAAGAACTTTTAGTCACATTTAGCATTTCCTTAAATTTGTTGAAGATTACTAAAATTACTACCATTAGCAGTAAAAGATAATCTATGACAAAATTATTGCTGAATGATGAAGTGTGTGGAGTTAAATAAAAATGAGAAAAGACGAGTATATTTATGTTAAATGGTAAATAGGATTATGGGTATTCATTGTGCAGTGTAAGAGTCCTGACCAACAAACCTGTCTTTTGGTGTGATGAAAAATTTAAGCAAAAATATATTAAGTAGAAACCTATGACATACTCTAGGTAATATATTGATTGGAAAATCTATGAAATTAGGACTAGGGCAAAAATACATTGGTTAGAAAATCTATGTTGACAAAACTTAGGAAAATATATTGAGCAGAAATCTAAAACTTTCTAATGAATATGTACATAAATATTCATAATCATATATGAAGTTTAAACCATTGGGCGCACTTATGGAGATCATATTAAAAGTTAGGCAAACTGATGAAGATCACCTAAACCACTAGGTGCACTGATCAGCTAAACTCTGATGAGTGATGAACTTCACCTAAACTTGCTATACCTAACATACATTTAGTTAGAACACTCCACCTACTACTTCGCCTTGACACATCAAGTTGAACCTTAGACAAATTCCCTTGAACCTTACTACTTCACTTAAACTCTTTAGGTGATATTCTCTGACGAGAGCCTTTAGCTGATACCCTATAGGAGAACCCTTCAATTAGAACCATAATCTAATAAACATAGGTGATGCCTTAGGTGAAACACACTATCTTGCCCTTCAAGGTAAACCCCATGGGCATTTCACTTCACCTAACATCATAAGGCTAAATAACTTTAGGTAAAACCCTTTAGGCAGAATAATTCCACCATAGTGCCTTGCACCTAACCACTCTCCATTGTAAGTAATAGCTTAGGCACAATAGCTTTTGTTTAACCATTTAGTCCCATTTAATTTTATTCCCACGTTTTGGTGATACCACAATGAAAATAAAGATATCAAGCTCATTGTTGCAAGTGTTAAATGACTGATTCAATTGATTTATCTCTCAGTAGATTCACTATACATTTCAGTTCAAATGAAGGTCTAGGACTTAGTCAAATGTCAAGAGTTATGTGAGCTCACCCTCCTATTTCATCGATTAATTTATTGGAATATCAATTAAGCCTCAATACGTAGTTGATTATATAGTGGATAGGCTATTAGCACCCAAGGATCGGTTAATCAATCTTTGTATCAACTAAGTCTTCCTTATCGGGCCATTTAGTCGATATCTCTATCAATTAAGTCTGTCTTTCGGCTTACTTAGTAGATCGATACATCAATTAAGTTCATCCATCCTAATCAAATCTATTAGTTAAGTCTTGTGCACTTTATCAACTAAATGAACCAATTAATTGATTAACTATTCCAATTAGCTCCCGTAGCACCACTTATCGATTATTTGATAAGTTATCGATTAACTCGGGTTCTTCTTATTTAATTGGTTAAGTGGTCATATAAGCGATTAAGTTGAGGGCCTTATATCAATTATTTCTCTCGACTTATCTATTTGTGCACATCGAATATATGTCCATTTTATATCGATTATTTGCTTCTTTTTTCTATTGGCATATCGATTATTTGTGTGCTATATCGATTAGATGACTGGGTATTACTTTTAGTTAATCAATCATCTGAGGCGATTAACTTGGACCTAACCAATTATCTTTGTCTTTTTAATTAATCCTTTCACGCAACACTATTTATCTTCTTCTTGATTCCTGCAGATTTTGTCTCCTAATTGTCTGATCTGGTTTTGCATATCTTTTGCTACTCACTGTGAGTGCTTAAAATGAATGTGTGATTATCATGAAAAATCTATGTTGTTTAAGTGCAAAATAAAATCTATTAAAAAAAAACTATGTGAAGTGATCGCCAGAAACTTTTGACTTAAAAGTTTCAAAAGAAAGTTTGATTGCCTACCTGTTTAAACGTGGGAGATATTGAGTCCTTGATTCCCTCTCTTCAGCCGGCTGAAGAAAGAGAGCCCTTTCTTGTCTTTTGTTCTTGCTGTTGAAGTTGAAGTTGAGGATCGTCCAGGGTTCTTAGTGATTTGCTTGTTGTTGATTTCCTTCCTTGATTCTCCTTTTGTAGCTTACAAGAAATGGAAAGAAGAATGAAGAAATGATGATGAGAATTTAAGTAAAAGTAGTATCCATTCTAATCATAGTTTTAAGCATGCAACTAAACAGCAAACTTACTTGTTGGGATGGCTTTTGAAACCCCTTGATCAAATAGATTTTGAAAAGAATGCTAGTGTTGTGTGTTGCATGGAGTGATGATGAAGAATGCAAGATTAATGAAGATATAAATGAAGAAACGAATTGAAAAACTTATGCCGAACGGATGAAGCCTTGAATTGGATGAAGAATGGACGCCGACTTCTGGAAACAGTAGCGCTTCGGCGTTAGGACGTTGTTGCTTCGATCTTCAATCACTAACTCTGATTCTAACTTCTCTCTCTCTCTTTTTTTTTTTTCTTTCAAGATGCAAGGTATTTATAGACTTCTTCTGCGTCCGTGGATTTACATGGAAAAATTTGGGATTTATCCATCTTAACCAACAGATAAATACATATTAATTCATCTTTATCTGTAATTATCTAAAACACGTCTACCATTGCGGACGCCTTTCAGATTAATTAAGATAAGGATAAACATCCAGGAAAACTTATCTTTATCTGTATTAGCTAAAACGCGTCTACATGTGTAGACGTCTTTTACACTAATTAAGATAAGGATAAACATCCGGAAGAAGTAGTAGAAATAGCCTAAGAAACCTAAAACGCGTCGTGTCGCACAGACGCCTTTTAGCTAATTAATCAATTGATTAAAGTTAAAATAAGAATAATCTCTAAATGGCGTCCACTCAGGTAGACGTCTTTTAGACTTCTGA
The DNA here is from genome assembly GCA_030544215.1 of Zantedeschia hybrid cultivar. Taxonomy (NCBI): domain Eukaryota; kingdom Viridiplantae; phylum Streptophyta; class Magnoliopsida; order Alismatales; family Araceae; genus Zantedeschia; species Zantedeschia hybrid cultivar. Next base: position 29,170,331 of record JARZZO010000011.1, read on the forward strand.
AATTTTGAGTTAAAATCAATTTAATCGATTAACTTAAACATGTCTGTTCGACCCGACACTCAAAAGATCAATAAAGATTAACCAATGATTAACTATCAGACCATTATGAGGCATTATTATATGATATGAAATTTACTCGAAAAGACGTCAAAATTAACATGTCTACAGCTGCCTCACCTTGGCATCGTCTTTGCAAGGGAGTGAAATGGAATAGAATGTACTGAAAAGGTGATGCCAAGGTGTGATGAGACACGCTCTTAACATCACATGATTGGAATTTTTCTCAAAATCATCAATGAAGATAGTTCAAAGAGATCAATGGAATCAATCCTGTCTGGATGAGGTAGTCAAGGAAATAAAATAAAGTCGATCAACCTCCTCGGAGTGGAAAGTACCCCAGGTCATAGACACTGTAGGTTTCATCATAGGGGCGTTTTCCAGCCAATGTGGACGTGCTGCAACTATGATGGATCTTAAAAGAAAACAAGAAATATTGGATAAAGAATCCAAGAAATGATAGAATTCCAATGATATCTTCAAGCGAACCTCAAAGATAATCAAGATACTCAATTCGGAATGGAATATTTCATATCATGTTGAAATTGTTTGATTTAATGGTCTGAAACTTAATCAGTAGTTAATCCTTATCACAGTGATTTCAAAGTCCTACATGATGCATGCTGGGCTAAAAGAAAAATATAAAGTCAGATAAAATATAAATTAATCAAGGATAATATTGTTAAATTGTCATTAATGAGTCAAGATACCAATTCTTGTAATTCAGTGCTAAGCCGAAGCTCGTTTATCCACGCACCGTTTCACAAAAGTAGAACCATCGTCCTCACTAATTAACAATCCAACGGCCTATCCGTGCAATTAAGAATTCTCTGGAATTATCACTGTTTTTGTTAAAGGGGAACTCAAATTCCAGTTTCATCAAAACTATAAGGTCCTTGACATAATCTAATAAATATTTAACATATAGTAATGCAAATGATTTACATGAAATAATACAAGGGTAGAAATAACCGTCTTTTTAGCCACGGTCAGGACTTCTTGACTCCCACAGTGGGATCTTCTTGACATTTTCAGCTTTACTCAGGTTTCCTTGAATTTCCTGCAATCAAAATCATTAATAATTCCAAACAAATATTCAATTTAAGCATCAAAAACCACAGAATTTCGGGTAAATCACAGAAAAGCTAAAACGCGTCGTGTCGCACAAATGCTATTCAACATTAAAATGTGTCACTTCTCCTCGACGCTGTTTACTCACAGAAACAAGTTTCTGGTTGTTCTCTATCCGGATTCCAACTCTACCAATGCACATCCCTTTTCCAATCAGGAAAAGTCTTCCTAGGATCGCAATTCCTTCTATATAAACACCCTTAGGTTGTTCCCAAGCAATCCTACCATAATCCTAGGTTGAGTTTTCTTCCAAGGTTTTAAGGTTTCTTCAAAGTTTTCAAAATTCTCAAGCTTCAAGAAGGAAGAACTCCGAAAAAGAGGATGGATTCTTCAAACAAGAGGATGAAGATGTCGCTAGAGAAGATCTCCGACGTGGAGAATCACCTCAACAGAAGAGATCCCAATATTCAAGTAAGTTAAATCAACTTCCCTTCAATTCTTGTTTTTATTCTTTCATGTTCTTCATCTTGTTCTTCATGTTCTTCGTCTTTTTTTTTTTTCAGAATTACCCCATGTTTCCTGGCCCAAGAAAGTTTACCTCTCTCCCTTGGATTCGTAAACTTGCAAAAAGTGTTAAACTTTCCATGCAAGTTTTCATCTCCAGGTGGAACCTTCAAGGTCTAGTGGTGCTTGCCAAACATTACAAGAGTGCGAACGTAGACTGGGCAGCTATGGGTGCCTTGATCGAGTGGTGGCATCCCCAAACTCATACGTTCTTCTTCCAAGACTTCGAGTGCATGATCCTTTTGGAGGAGTCGGAGCTTCTATTGGGTCTCCCAAAGACCAAAGATAAGATGGCTTTAACAAGAGAGAGAATCACCGGTCAACAATTGTTGACATCAATCATGAAGGATCCTTCAGAGGCTAAAGGATGCCTTACCAAGAAGGGGATCAATCTTGCAAAGCTCGCTGAGTGGACTCTATATGAAATTGATGATCTAAGGGAGGACGAAGCGGAGGATGTGACGAAAGCTTTCGTCACATGCCTTGCTGGTGCCTTGTTCTTCCCTGCGTAGGATAACATCTTGGAAGATGACCAGGTTAGTGCCGTCTGCGCAATCTTCGAAGGTAAATCCATAAGTACTGCACTTTTGGCATATCTTTACAGCGGGCTTTCTGCGGCATCTGTGGGTCGTCCTCCCTATGGATGCATGTTACTCTTTGCCTTATGGGTTGAACTTCACTTCAAGTTTGAGTACTGCAAGAAGATGCCTCCAAGGCCATCTCAAATTTACTTGAATAGTCCAATCCACTGCATTGCTAACATTGTAAAGTTCAATGAGCACATGGTCAACAAGGTTCCAAAGCTCAAGACTCGAGCCGACTGGAGGGAGTATCTGAAGCTCATGACATCCGATATATTTGACTCGTCTCCACTCGCTCTTGTTGGAAAGCCTATTTGAGTGCGCCGTAGAGCGGGAGCGGATCTCAAGTTGATTGGAGCCACCGAGTTCGTGTTATACAATCCCCATCGGTACCTTACTCAGCTTAGCTTGGGCCATCGTGAATTTCCCGAGTTCTCCTTTACATCCCCGATCAAGAAGCGTGCCTTAGAATCCGACGAAGATTATGAAGCTATAGGAATCATCACTACTTTGTGGAACCTTGACTTCAGTTACCGTGTAAAATCCTCTAAAGATAGAGATAGGGGATTGACATTTCCTTACCTTAAAGGTCTTCATGAAATTCTTCCTTAAATTCCCTCTTTCTCTTTTCTTTTATATGATGTAATAAAAGATTTCATTGAATAAAGAACTATTTTTTATGCCTTGAAACCTTTTCCTAACTTCTTGTGATGTGCCAATGATTTTTCCTTTAGCAAAAACTGGATTTTTCTTGAAAATATGACAGTTCGGGCTCTGTTAATGCAAAACGCGTCCATTCAGAAAGACGCCTTTCAACCATAATTCAATTTCCAAAAATTCTATTTAATCCTCAAAAATCTGATTTAGCCTTAAATGGCGTCTCTCATACCAGACGCCTTTCAATTCTCTCTCCTACTTTTCTCAGGATTCTGCCATTAATTCTGTGATTAATCTCCTAAAACGCGTCTGGGAGATAAGACGCCTTTAATGATCATGCTGTGTATGGCTCTGACCAAAACTGGCGGTAATCTGAAACGCGTCAGCCAACATAGACGCCTTTCACTCAATTTCAAACAGCTGTCCTTACCGCCCCAACTTATGCGCCCTAAAACGCGTCTGTCGGAGTCGACGCCTTTCACCTTTGCGTTTACAGACCCGCGAAGGCTCCTTTCTTCCTCACTTTTTCCCTTGCTTTCTCTCTCTCTCCGAGCTCCGGCGACCGGCGATCTCTCCCTCAAAAACTCCCTCTCTTGACCATGGAGCGTGGTGAAGGATTAAGGAAGGTCAAGGCTTTGGCCAAAAGACGACGGAGGCACGAGGAAGAAGCCCCCAAGGAGGTGCCAGCTCGGCGGCGGCATTCTTAGAGGAAGAAGAAGCTCCTCTGGTCCCCGTGGCCATGGAAGAGGAAGAGGAGGGAGACCTCCACGTAGTAAGCTCCCTATGGTATGAATAGGATGAGAAAAAGAGGGGAGAAAGGAGTTCTCTTAAGAACCCGGAATCGGACCTTGAAAGGCGTCCAGACCAGGTGACGCCATTCAAAAGGCGTCACCCTTGGTCGACGTCTTTCAAGGATAAATTTCGAATTTTTAATTAGGCAGAAAATGATCCTGAAGTACGTCAGTACATGTGAACGTGTTTCAAAAGACGTCCATATGTGCTGACGCCTTTCAAAACAGAACTATTTTATTGCTGTTTTTATTTATTACTGACCCCATTTCTATGTTTTTATTTGCAGGGAGTGATGAGGTCCAGGATTTCATGGGACTTAGTGGTAGGAGCATATAAGGGACTCCCGGACTTCCAGAAGGCGCGCCTGCGCCGGATGGGGTTCGGCGAAGTCTTAGACATCGAGCCATTTTGGCTCGATCTGGTCCTCCTGCAGGCGCTGCGGGAGAGGTGGCATGCGGAAAGCCGGACTTTCCTAATGCCATGGGGACATATAGTCCCCACCCTAGAGGATGTGGCCAGGATCACTGGCCTCAGGGTAGAGGGCCGACCGGTGAGCGGGGTTACTTACCCCAACTACCAGGGATTGGCAGAGGCGTTGTTAGGAATAGAACTGTCCAGCCTAGGCAGAGAGTCTAGGATGGTCCCCAGGGTAGAGGTAGAGGCTGCCCTAGGATTAGAGGAGCCCCGGCGTCGATCAGACGAGACCCGGGAGGAGTTTAAGGATAGACTAGCTGAGTCATCCTCCCTTGTATACTGTAGCGACCCTAGTCAGGAGGAGGAGGTAGATAAGCAGCTTAGAGTCTTTCTAGTTTTCTTTTTTGGTCGATTGCCCTTCGGTACGAAGGGCGACCACATTCATTGTAGATTCCTGTATTTGCTAGATGATTTAGATAGCTTAAGAGAGTATGCATAGGGTGCGGCCCATCTGGCCCACCTGTTTGCCGATCTGTCTGCGGTTACGCCGGACCGTGAGACCACCGTCAGCGGCTTCTTGCCGTTCCTCCAGGTATTAAGTGTTTTATTATTTGTTTATGCCATGCAATATGATATGATGCTTTACTAACCTATATGTCCATGAATGCAGATGTGGAGTTATCATTACTTCCCGCTCGGCAGAGCGCAGATTGCTAGACCTAGCGCTGTTCCATTGGCCTGCCGTTGGCAGCCAATTGTGGACACCGCTCCTAAGCACCATCAGCTGACGGCCCTCCGCCGTCAGTTCTTCGACTACCCCGAGCTACTGGTGAGTCTTTAACTTGTTCAATTTTATTAAATGCAATCTTTTATTCATTAAATGCAAGTCATTTATATGAATGCACTTAACCTATATGCAGGTGATCTGGCGCCCGTACTTGGGCATGGGCGAGGAGGGTCAGCCGTGGGTGACGGCTGGCAGGAGGAGGTTCGGCAGGCAGATGTGGCTGCACTGCATGAACGAGATCGAGCCCCTCCGCCTCCGACTCGTGATAAGGACCCTGGGCCTCCACCAGGAATGGATCGACGAGGAGGTCCCGGAGGGCGTCGAGAGGAGCATGAGGGGCAAGCAAGCCCTCACCGACTGGCGTGCCAAGTTTCCGGAACAGTACGAGGACTGGCACCGCCGAGGCGTACGAGTGGAGTCCCGTGCGGAGAGTAGCGAGGCCTACCTCCAGCAGTACCGGGCCCACTACGCCGATCAGCTTCGGCTCCTCCAACCACTTGATGTAAGTATGCTTTTATGCGTCTTTAATTTTATTATTATCTCGATTTATGTTTGTAAATGAATGTATGTATGTGTAATATGCAGGATGCGCGCGATGCGGTCATCATCAACCTCCGGGCCCGCCTACATGACGCGGAGGCCTAGCTAGAGCAGGTCCAGAAAGAATTATTTGACCTGGTATGTATGCATGTTCATGAATGCATGTTTTGATTAATTAATTGTTTTGGCGATTAACACTGACGGTTGTCTCTCGGTGCAGCGAGCCGTCTACACCCAGGCAGCTCCCCCTGCCCATGGAGCTTCCTCATCTACTTCCTCTGCCTATGATGCTGCCCTGGCTGACCTCCAAAGCCAGCTCGCCTCCACTATCCACCGAGCTTCTCTTGCGGAGGAGGATCGCGCTGCTCGGGTAAGTTCTTTCCTTTTGACTTCTGAATTTAATTTTCATTACTTGATTGCCTTGGACTAACAATGACTTCCTTTCAGGTTGTTGAGCTTCAGGAAGCCCTTCAGAGGGCTGAAGTGGAGCTGGAGTGTTCCCGTGCTGCAGCTGCTCGTGCCGAAGCTGATGCTGTGCGGATCTGAGCGTTGGAGGAGCAGGTGGCCCGTCTCTCCACTGAAGATCTTGCACGTCTCCAGATTCGCCTGGAGGTCGTGACCGAGGAGAGAGATCGCGACCGCCTTCGACTGGAGAGTCTTCAGGGTCGCTTGTCGGTAGCTGAGCATGAACGTAAGATGGTGGAGGAGAGGTATCAGCGAGCTCGACAGCGTGCCCAGGAGCGTGGTTTGACGAGTGCTTTTACCGCCAGTGTCGCCATGTCTTCCGGCCAGGCAGGGCCGAGCACGATGGGGCCACCTCCACCTCCGAGCCGAGGACCAGTACCAGATGCGCCTGACGAGGCACAGAACCAGCTTGATGAGGGCGAAGGGGAGAGCTAGCCTTGAAGGCTTATGTATTTTCTTTTTCTTCTATGTATCATGTACAAAACACTTTTTGATGATATACATATAACTTTTTGGGCTCCAATCTTGTGTTCCTGTGTTTGTCTTGCATCTTGTACATCACTTAACAAACAGGTTAAGTATCTATTTAGGCTTAGCCCCTTGCCTGACCAAATAAATGGTCGATTAACTTTTTCCTTCAATAAATGGTCAAGGGGCATAGCCTTTATCAACAAAGGTAATTGAACTATAAACAGACTTAAGCAAAATGCAACATGCAAGCAGACAGATGCTCACTGAAAATAAAAGGAATCAGACACACCAAATGCAATAAGAAAATGCTAATTAAAATATTTTTGTTGTTTTGAAATATTCATTTTTTTTTGGGTTTTTGAAATATATGCTTTTTTTTGGATTTTGACATATGTTTTTTTTTTTTTTTTTTGACATGTATTTTTTTTTATTTTTGGCATATACATTTTTTTGGATTTTTAGCATATACATTTTTTTGGATTTTTGGCATATGTATTTTTTTTTATTTTTGACTAAAAGATCAGCATGGTACCTAGATCAAAAGATCATATTCATTTATTAACTTAATTTACAAATTGTTCTTTAACAATTTAACTTAAACCCATCGTGTTTGAACTTGTGTTTCCATTCGTGATCCCATTTGATGATTTGACCTTTAGTCAATCTAAGACATTCCTTAAGTTTGGAGTACACCTCTTTAGAAAGAAGGAAAGAATAAGTTTAGAAAGCCTATGAGAAGGTTCCGGAGACCTAAAAAGATGTTCCTTTCTTACCCTAATATCCGTTGGGGTTCGGTCATTTTCTTTCCGGAATATTTATCGACCTTGCGTTCCCTTTCATTTCATTTAATGGCCTTGATGTAACGTTTGTAGTGTAATGGCCTTTTGATATTTGGATTTTGCCTTTTGCTTTTGCTTTTTCTATTCTTTTCTTTGGGACGGATCTCCCCCTTTTTTTTTATGACGGTCTCCTACTAAGATGACGGGTATTCTTGGTAGTCTATTCTAAGCCTCGTTCCAACATCATAGGTCGAGTGTAAAACATAATTTTGCTTTAGAACGAATGATTTGTACTTTACACCTTTAGTCAAACTTTCGGTATTCTTTAGGACTTGGCATCTCTTATTACTCACGAATCAAACGTGTTAGTGCGTGTAGTGATGTGTTTGAAGTTAAATTATCCAGACTGATAAGAAAATTTGAGTTTATAAATTTTATGATTCCACTGGTCTTTGTACCATGCTGATCGACTCTTTAACCTAAGTATAATATTTCTTAAGATGTAAGCCATTCCAGGGGTGATTTAGCTCTTCTCCTTCTGCATTAACAAGACGATAAGCATTACTAGGAAAAGCGTGCGATACAACGTAAGGTCTTTCCCAATTGGGTTGGAGCTTAGAACGCGGACCACTAGGTTTTACAAAAATCCTTTTGACGACCATTTCACCGACTTTGAATTTACGTTCAATGACTTTCTTTTGATAAAAACGTGCTAGTCTATTTTGGTAAACTTTCGCATGATTAGCAGCTGACCATCTTTTTTCGTCTAAGAGTTCCAATTGAGCAAGGAGTGTTGAACGATATTCATCAATGGAAAATTCCTTATTCAATTGTACCCTTAATGACGGTATAAGGATCTCGTATGGAACTACTGCCTCCATTCCAAATGTTAAGGAATAAGGAGTTTGCCCGGTAGGCGTGCGGATTGAAGTTCGGTAGGCCCATAGAGCCTCAACCAATTTTTCTGGCCAGTCTGCGAATTTGTTAGATTTGCACGTCTTTTTGATGATTTTTATCAAAATCTTATTAGTTGCCTCTGCTTGGCCATTGCCTTGCGGATAATAAGGAGAGGAATGATGCAATGCAATTCTATACCTGTTGCAGAGATCTTTCAATTCTTGTGACACGAACTGCGGTCCGTTGTCGGTGACGATGGTACTTGGAATTCCAAATCGGGTGATGATGTTCTTCATGATGAACTTGCAGACGGTTGATGCTTTGATCTCCACGTACGCTTCAGCTTCTACCCACTTGGTGAAGTATTCCGTTGCCGTGAGAATGAAAAATTTTTGCTTGATGCCGGAATCTGGATTACCAAGGGGTCCAATAATGTCGAAAGCCCACATGGAGAAAGGCCATGGGGAAGAAATAGGATGGAGTGAAGATGCAGGAGAATGAATTTTGTCGGCATGAAGTTGGCACTTAGCACACCTACGGACATATCCTACACAGTCTTCTTCCATGGTTGGCCAATAAAATCCTTGTCTAAGGAACTTCTTTGCTAGCATCTGTCCATTGACATGACCACCACAAACTCCACTATAAGCTCCTTCCATAACCTTCCAAAGCTCATCTTCCTCTAGACATCTTAGAAGAACTCCATCAAAACCTCTCTTGTACAATGCTCCTCCAACTAGGGCGTATCGTTGAGCAACTCTCTTGATAGCTCTCTTCTCCTCAGTTGTAGCTTCCTCAGGATATGATTGATCTTCACAATATTTGGGAATTTCATAATACCATGGCTTTTGTTCATCATCCATCTCTTCTAACAGCTCCATCAACATGATTTCTCTCTTTTCCACGATATCTCCGTCTCTAACCTTTTTCAGCAACTTCTCCTTAGTTCTAAGAAATGAAGGGTCTTTTACGGCGGGTGAAAGACGCCTATGAATTATGATTGATTCGGATTGCTTGCTGATTGGAAAATTAAGAGAAGAGGCCAATGAAGCTAGAGCGTCAGCTAAGATGTTCTGATTCCTAGGGACATGGACAAAGATCAATTTCGTGAAAAGCTTTGAGTAAGCAGAAGTAAGTTCTTGATAAGGCTTGAGTTTGGGATCAAGAGTTCGATACTTGGTCAGCACTTGGCGAAGAATCAGTTGGCTATCACCCACAATCTTGAGTTTAGTGGCACTATGGAAATGAGCAGCCTCGAGGCCAGCAAGGAGTGCCTCGTATTCAGCTATATTGTTGGTGATTGGAAAGTCAAGCTGAAAGGCTTGTGGAATGGTGACACCTTCAGGTGATAGTAGAACGATACCGATCCCCTTTCCATGAGAATTCAGAGCTCCGTCAAAATGCAGAGTCCACATATCATCTCTGATTTGATTTACGGACATCAGTTCCTCATCCGGAAACTCTGATCGCACTGGATCAAAACGAGGAAGGGAATGATGAGCGAGATGTTCTGCTATGGCATAGCCCTTGATCGCTTTCTGCTGAATGTAAATGATATCAAATTGAGATAGAAAGCTTTGCCATCGCGCTAACCTATCAGTAAGAACAGATTTCTCCAGAAGGAATTTGATCGGATTCATCCTAGCGATGAGATGGACTTCATAGGCCAGAAAATAATGCTTCAATTTCTGTACAACACAGACCAATGCTGCACATGTTTTCTCCATTGCTGTGTATCTCTGTTCAGCGGGGTTGAGAAGTTTAGAGAGATAGTAGGTTGCCCTCTCTTTTCCTTCTTCATCTTCTTGTGCTAGGACAGCCCCCACTGCATCATCCAGGACATAAATGTAAAGTATCAATGGTTTGCCTGGAGATGGTGGTCTCAAAACAGGAGGACTTGCTAAATAGTTCTTTAATCCATCGAATGCCTCCTGACACTTATCGTCCCAATCGAATTTGACTCCTGGCTTGGTAAGCTTGTAAAACGGCTTACACCTTTGTGAGTGCTGGGAGACAAAACGGCGAATAAATTGTAACCTCCTGATTAATCTTCTCAACTCTTTCAAGTTTTTGGGAGGTGGCATTTCTCTGATAGCCTTCGCCTTGTTGGGATCGATCTCAATTCCCCGTTTGCTGACGATGAATCCAAGTAACTTTCCTGAAGATACCCCGAATACACATTTCTTGGGGTTCATCTTTAACTGATACTCTCTCGATCTCTCTAATACCCTTGCCAAAACTTTGGCATGCTCAGCCTTTGTCTTAGATTTAACCAATAAATCATCCACATACACTTCCATATCTATGTGCATCATGTCATGAAATATAGCCATCATAGCCCTCTGATAAGTGGCTTCAGCATTCTTCAATCCAAATGGCATGACGACATAATAGTATGTTCCCCAAGGTGTAGTGAATGATGTCTTCTCTTGATCTTCTTCTGCCAGCTTAATCTGATTATATCCTGAAAATCCGTCCATAAACGATAAAGTCTCATAGCCAGCGGTATTATCAATGAGTACATCAATATGAGGCAATGAAAAATCATCTTTAGGACACGCCCGATTCAGATCACGGAAGTCAATGCAAATTCTGACCTTCCCGTCCTTTTTCATAACCGGGACTATATTAGCCACCCATTGTGGGTAAAGGACAACTCTAATAAATTTGGCTTTATGTAATTTGTCGACTTCTTCCTTCATCTTTAGAGCCATTTGTGGGTGGAATCGCCTTAATTTCTGCTTGACCGGGCTAGCTCCTTCCTTTAACGTTAATCTGTGTTCAACTAGAGATGAGTATAACCCCGGCATATCTTCATAACTCCAGGCGAAAGTGTCCTTATAGTCCTTAAGTACTTGTACCATTGCCTTCTCATCCTCTGTAGAAAGATTTTTGCTGACGAGGACAACCTTAGGTTCGTCTTCAGTCCCTAAATTGATTTCTTTGGTGGGCTCTTCTACGGCAGTTGAGGGTTCATCGAATCTCTTCATTCTACTGGCATATGCCTCAGCTGCGTCCTCGTCATCTTCCTCATTTTCAATAATGGGGTCTTTTTCATATACTAACTCATACACCCCATACCCATCATTGACTGACTCATCATTCATACAGTCTCCTGGCATCTGAATTGAATTTTCTAAAAACTGAGGGATTAAAGAACAAGAAAAGCATCTATCAGCTAAGTCCTGAAGGTATCTATCTGGAATTCGCCTACCCTTAGACTTCCTAGACTTCTTAACCTGACTAACCTGTCTAAAACTAGACTGCCTAATTTCACTAAACTCCCTATTATAACCTAATGAAGATGAAGCATGATGGAAATCCTGGGATACAAGTGGAAATACAGGAGAATCCTCCCGTGGGGAGGGGCAGAGTAGATCTAGGAGAGAATCTTGACCGAAAGACCCGCGCAATGGGGTGTGATCGGACAAGTAAGAGGTTTCCTCAATGAGGATCTGGGAAGAATTTATTGCCAAATTGACTTTTTTTTTTGACAATGGAGGAGTTAAGCATGAAACATGAATGAATAGAAATAGAAGGAGAATTAGACGGAGGAAGTGGCACTAAGGCCAAAGGGTTAGGGGGATCATACAGCAGTATGTCCCAGATCAAATCATACATCCTCTCTAGATCGAGAGGAAGTTGTGGAATGAGGTCCCGAGGGGACAGAGTAATCATAACGGGCGGAGCCCGTAGAATATCTTCAATAATGACCCGCGACCAAGTCGGGGTCAAGAGCAATGTACGAAACAAAGTATGGAGCATGAAAACATGAGAAGGATATGTCCCCCTCCAGAGCAGATCTGTGGTGTAGCCAGCTTCATAGGGGTCATCTGGCTCCCCTTCATCGGTCTCTTCTGACAGCAATATCCGTTTGTCAAAGATAGCACCGGGACTTTCGATCAGTTCATCAATCTGCGGCGGCCACTTTGGTTCTGCAGGATCTAGAAACAGTCTGTTCAGTGCAATGTAGAGGTCTCTCAGATCGAACCACCTGTACCATTCACATTCAAGATCATGGAATTTTCTCCTCTTCATAGGCCGCAGAGCCTCCAAGGATTGGTACGTAAGTAGTTCTGAGCAATGCCTGGCCAAGTCTCTCCCATATATATCATGGAAGTCAAAACGCGAAGTAATGACCACCGTGTTGTCATGGATAATTATGGGCCCCTTTACAAAATGAGTATATAGGGTCCATGTTAGGGGATCTCGGCCTTCTGTGGGCGGTGTAGACATTGTCTCCCAGACTTTCTGACCTTCTTCACTCTCTGCCTGTTGAACGATGTCCTGTTTCAGTTTTCTTGGCCTATAGCCCAGGCCGCTTCCAGGTGCTCCTCGGTGATCTTTGACAGGAGTGGTCCTGCCTTGCAATTGTGTGTCCAGACCTCTCCCAGGCTCATAGCCATTCTTCATCATAATTCTCCATCCTGGAGTACTCATGCACTTCCCCCTTTTTATGGCATTTAACGGGTAAGGAGAAATAGTGGCAGCTTTCAGAGGATCAGCCACTGGATGGTAAACCTGTAATACCGACAGAAAAGGTTGTCGGCCAGGTAAAGTAGTAGATTTAATATTCAAAGTATGAGCAGCAGCAAGGATCGGCATGCTCGTCACTTTAATGTTTCGTCCTTTGAAGGGAAATTTGAGGCATTGGTGATTCGTGGAGGGAATCGCCTCAAGAGTTTTTATGCAAGGACGACCCAAAATGGCATTCAAAGAAGGGTCGATTTCTAGAATGTGAAATTCGACCTCAGCATGACTTACAGGGACTAGCTCTACTTTCAAATAAACCATTCCCAGAGGGGAACGGGTAGAATTGTCATATGCTGTTACAGAGATGGGGCTAGGCAGCCATTTCTCCTTGGGCACACCGCACAGCTCCAGGGTCTTCGGAGGTAAAACATTGATTGAAGCCCCTGTGTCAACCAGGCATGCATCCACGGCCTTCTTGCAGATGTTGATCGTGATGCTCAGAGCCATGCTTCTGGCTGCTGGCGGTGCTAGTTCCGATGTATGAAATGTAATGGAGGGCTGGTCCCCCTGAGGAACTAATAGTGCTATAATCTTTTCTACCGGCACGTCCTCGTTGACCATCACCTTCTGCAAATATTCCATCAAGGCTTCTTGATGACTCTTCGATCTTTTGATCAGTTCAAGTATGGAGATCCGTGCCGGTGTTCGATCCAGATGTTTCAACAAATCATATTGAGTGCCTGGTGCACTCTCTTCATTGTGTGTTTCCTCCGGCGGCTGTGATGGGCCGTCTCTAACTGTTGACTGAGGAAATACTTTGTTGAAAATTCTTCCACTCCGGAGCGCATGTTCCTCAACCGTGGAAGATCTGGGTGACACTTTGAGTACCGCAGAGTTGGGTGGTGTAGGTGATGTAGGTGATGGCGTGGGGTTAGGTGGTGGTGGCGTGGTGCGGATTAAAGGTCTAGACGGTTGGATGGTGGATGGGTAAGTGATTGGAGTGGATGAAGTGGGAAATGGTACGCATAATAGCGGTCTGGATGGTTGGATGGTGTCTGGGTAAGCGGTAGTGGCAGCGGGTGAAGTAGGAAATGGTATGCGTAGTAGTGGTCTGGATGGTAGGAGTGGCGCGTAGTTGGTTTGCGGGGGGTTATATGATGGTGGCGTAAGAGTGTGGGGCGTAATAGACTTGAGGAAAGCGGGTGGTGGTAATGGGTTATTAGGTGCGGGTGAATGATACGCGGGTGTCGGTAGAGGGGTGATGGTAATGGGTTGTGGTCTGGGTATGTAGATGGTGCGGCGTGGTGGTCGTTCTGCGGTACTTGGAACATGACCCGTCGAATAAATAGAGGAAGAGTCCTCTATTCTCCACTGTTGCCCACGGTCAGCCTCAGACTGGCTGCTTGTCAAGATGGGGGCAACTTGGTTTTGGTTTTGGTGCTCCGGGAGAGGGTTCTGCACTATGCCCATGTTTAGTGGTGGTGCTGCTTGTGCTGGTGGTCTTGCTTGATGCTGCTGCTGCTGCTGCTGTGGTCTTCTTACCTTCAGGGCTGATATGTACTTTTTCATCTCCTCCCAGTCTATGCCGCCCTGCTCGTTGAGATCATGAATGTAATCTCTAAACTGGAAGCAAGTGTCAATAGTATGCCCAGGTTGCCTATGAAAATAGCAATACCTGGACGTGTCGGCATTCTGAGGCCAAACTACCTTTTCCCTTGGCAAGACTAAGGCATTAGCTGCCATTAGAGCACTGAAAATGTCTGCCAAAGATTCTGGGAGGACTGGGTATTCTGCCCTCTTTGGGCCTGGAGGTCTCTGCTAATTGTAGTCAGCAGGAGGAGGGACATTATGATATGCCGGCGGTGCGCGCGGCTGATACTGCTGTTGCTGCTGGTACTGCTGTTGTTGTGGCTGCTGGTACTGCAATTGCCGTTGCGGCGGCTGCCGTGGCTGTTGCTGTTGCTGGTTCGGCTGCTGGGGCCGCTGATATTGGGGTTGCTGATACTGAGGGTTCAGCTGCTGCCTATACCCCTGCTGGTTCGGCTGCGATGTCCTCTGGTACTGTTGCTGACTCCTCATGAACTGGGGCGAATTGTTGTTCATGCTACTGACTTGCTCATGAGAGAGCGTGCCCTCAGTAGTTGGACCTGTGCTGGGGGAATTCGGCACTGCAGGCTTCCGAGGTGGAGGCCTGCTAGATCTGTGAGGATCAAAGACGCTAGAAAACGTAGCGTCCTTGAAGGCGTTCTGACAGTACCGTGCTCTTTCATAGAGCTCTGCCATGTTGGTCAGATTGTTCAGGGAGAGGACTAGTTTGAACTGAGGCGTGGCATTGGAAATCAACATCTTCACTTGCTCCGACTCGGACAAGTGATCTTTTACTTTCTCGGCCAAGCCCCGCCATCTGTCGGCAAAACTGACGAACTCCTCATCAGGTTTCATCTTTTCTGCTATGAGGTCAGTGATGGACAGGGAGGGTGCGACTCTGTCTTGGTATCGTTGGATGAATTTTCGAGAAACGATACCATAGTCCTCTACTTCGGAGGGTTCCAAGGAAAAGAACCATTCAAGGGCTGGTCCCTCTAAAGATCTCCTGAATAAAAAGGCCAACGACCTCTTGTCGTTTTGCCAGAAGGATGATTCGTACATGAACTCCTTCAGGTGTGTGAAGTGGTTATCAGTACCGTTGTACTTCCGGTACACTGGCATCTCGGAGGGTGGTAGGTGGAACACTGGCAGACTCGGTAAATTGATCTCTGGTGCAGCTTTGACCCCCATCATCTTCTGGAGGTTGTTGAATTTTTCATCCATGCGCTCCATCTTGGCCAGCAACGCTTGCGTTGTCAGATCTGCCTGGGGAGGAGGAGGAGGTGGAGGTACATGATAGGCCTGTTGCCTAGAGTACGTCGGACAAGGAGGACAGTAAAGAGGAGGTCCGGCAGAGCTTCCGCCATGCCCGAGGGCATTTTGATAAGCAGGCGTTAGTGGTATAGCCGGTTGTCTAGAAGATGAAAGTTGCGGCCCAGCTGGCCGAGAAGTGATATGGAGGCCCTCCATGGCCTGATGAATGTAAGGAGGATGAAGAGGAGGTTGCTGAGGGATAGCAGGGGGAGCCACAGGGTTCGGCTCAGCAGGCTGCGTGGGTGCCTTCCCCTTCAGGATAGACTAGATCGCCTTAAACTGCTGAGGGTTCAGACAGGAGGCAAGAACTCCCAAAGCATTGACAAGATCCGAAGGATCAGAGGATGAGGGATCATTCTGATTCATGTCTCCCTCGAGAATGGGATCAGGAATCGCATACTCATGCGGGAGAGGATCAGAATATTGATTATGAGGATGAAAGAGAGGGGTCCGGACATTCCCCTCTTGTCGAAACGGAATGGGGACAGAATTACGGAAGGCATCAGCATCTCTCCCGCTCTCATAGTTGTAATCAGAATCGCGAGGGGCATTAGCATCTCCTTCATAGTTAATCATGGCGTCTGGAGCCACACTCAAATCCCTGCCCGATCGGAACAGCATGATGTTAGATTCTTTTTTCAAAGATTGACAAACAAGTTGTAAAGAGATTTAAACAAACAAGTGGATATTTAGCGTGATTTTAAGATTCCTTGTTAAGTTATTTGGATTTAATTAAACCACAAATTCGCTCAAGGGACGGGATCCTAGTTTCAGTTCAGTATCCACCGTTATGCTCTATGGCTTTCTCTCACAACGTTTATGGAATCTAACCGGGACTTCAACTGGTACAACCAGCCCGATGATCAAGGAGGAGTACCTTGATTTTGGGGACTTACGGAGGTCTTAACGCCAACTTCTCTAGTCTGATCAAGGGACCAACCCAATCAGAGAGAGTTGATGACGTCAAGTAGAGTGTTCCTAAGAAAAGGAGGGTATTAGCCTCAATGCGTATGACCTGTAGCCTGGATGGCCTCTAATGCTTAATACATAATGGGTAATTAGCACACAGGTCACAAAAATCTGAGAACTGAAGAAGAAATAAGAAACTGCCTGAATCGCGTCGATGGTGGTCGACGTCTTTCAAACAGAGCCTTAATTTTTCGCAGAAGCTCAGATTGCAGATAGCAGATAAATGAGACTGAAAGGCGTCTAGGTATAACGACGCAGTTTGAAATCCGTCACTGTTCCTGAACGCTTTTCAAGTCGCAGAAGCAGTTTTCCAGGAGGAATTTCTGGGTTGATTCCCCTTTAAAAATGATAAAAACAGTAAATAATCAGTTCATGCAAGATTTTTTTTGTTTCAGATTTTAACAAGATGATTTTAGCAACTAAACAACTAAGAAATCAATCAATCACTCAACATTTCATCACAAAAACAGCTTTTTAACTAATCAACGGGGAGGGCAAGATCTTGCCACTAGGGTGTGCACGTGGTACACGTGGGAAATTAACTAAACTAAAAACACTCACCAATTGGTGAGGACGTGTCGAGAGACACAAGTGGTGCACCGTGGGTGCCCGATTGATGATAGTAAGAACAAAAGAATTAAAAGATGGCGAGACCAAGTCCCATCGTGATTGCCAAAAAAGCTGTGAGTGCTTAAAATGAATGTGTGATTATCATGAAAATCTATGTTGTTTAAGTGCAAAATAAAGCCTATTAAAAAGAAACTATGTGAAGTGATCGCCAGAAACTTTTGACTTAAAAGTTTCTAAAGAAAGTTTGATCACCTACCTGTTTAAACGTAGGAGATATTGAGTCCTTGATTCCCTCTCTTCAGCCGGCTGAAGAAAGAAAGCCATTTCTTGTCTTTTGTTCTTGCTGTTGAAATTGAAGTTGAGGATCGTCCAGAGTTCTTAGTGATTTGCTTGTTGTTGATTTCCTTCCTTGATTCTCCTTTTGCAGCTTACAAGAAATGGAAAGAAGAATGAAGAAATGATGATGAGAATTTAAGCAAAAGTAGTATCCATTCTAATCATAGTTTTAAGTATGCAACTAAACAGCAAACTTACTTGTTGGGATGGCTTTTGAAACCCCTTGATCAAATAGGTTTTGAAAAGAATGCTAGTGTTGTGTGTTGCATGGAGTGATGATGAAGAATGCAAGATTAATGAAGATATAAATGAAGAAACGAATTGAAAAACTTATGCCGAACGGATGAAGCCTTGAATTGGATGAAAAATGGACGCCGACTTCTGGAAACAGCAGCGCTTCGGCGTTAGGACGTTGTTGCTTCGATCTTCAATCACTAACTCTGATTCTAACTTCTCTCTCCTTTTTTTTTTTTTTTCAAGATGCAAGGTATTTATAGACTTCTTCTGCGTCCGTGGATTTACATGAAAAAATTTGGAATTTATCCATCTTAACCAACAGATAAATACAGATTAATTCATCTTTATCTGTAATTATCTAAAACGCGTCTACCATTGCGGACGCCTTTCAGATTAATTAAGATAAGGATAAACATCCGGAAAAACTTATCTTTATCTGTAATAGCTAAAACGCGCCTACATGTGTAGACATCTTTTACACTAATTAAGATAAGGATAAACATCCGGAAGAGAAGTAGAAATAGCCTAGGAAACCTAAAACGCGTCGTGTCGCACAGACGCCTTTTAGCTAATTAATCAATTGATTAAAGTTAAAATAAGAATAATCTCTAAATGGCGTCCACTCAGGTAGACGTCTTTTAGACTTCTGAAAATTTGAGTTAAAATCAATTTAATCGATTAACTTAAACATGTCTGTTCGACCCGACACTCAAAAGATCAATATAGATTAACCAATGATTAAATATCAGACCATTATGAGACATTATTATATGATATGAAATTTACTCGAAATGACGTCAAAATTAGCGTGTCTACACTCACCTACCCTCTAGTCAGAGAATCATGAGTATTTTCCACTCTTAGTAATTCAAAAGGGATTAGGTGGGAACTGTGTGACCGAATTAGGAAACTATGGAAACAAAGAATAGAAACTTCTAACATAACAAGACAAATCTATGTGCGCATGTTCTCTAGGCAAGACACATTCTAGTTAATGTTAGATCGAGTTAGGTTAATGTTAGACTCTAAGAGAGTCTCACACAGGTAACAAGAAGAAGTTTCACCTAAATGGATAGATTCAAAATCTATTATATATTGAAGCCTATGGCTAGAAAGAATAAATACATCTCCTGAAGTTCAAATTCAAGCACACCAACTCTCTGTGCCCAAACTCCTTCTAATAGCAAAGAGTGAAAAGAAGGAAAAGCCCAAAAGAGCCTGCTTTAAGTCCAAGCACTGCGCCTACTGCTTCTACTTCCGTTGTGTTGCTAGAGCTCTTAGGGCCTCTTTATCGACAATCAAGACTCTGCATTCTTCATTTCTTTCTCCTTAGTTTTGATTAATTTATAAGCTATCTATACAAATTAGAGCCTTTGAGATGCATCTTGTTGTGTAACCTTTAATCAGCTAACTTCTAGTTGTACCTCTTCCTTGAGAGGAAGGAGACCTACTCAGGCAGGGTGTGTGTGCCTCTTCTTGATGGAAGGAAAGACCAACTGAGGTTAGATGTTGTGGTTACCTCTTTCAGTATGTGAAAGGGAAGGCCAATTCTGACTAGATATTTGTGTGACTGGAAAGGATCTATACCTTGTGTAACTTTGAGCTAGTGGAACTCCCTAGGGGTTTCCCAAAACTAGATGTAGGTCTATGGACCAAATCAATATAAAATCTCTACGTTCCTATATGATTCTTATATTGTCTCTCATCTCTTTCCCTGTGATTGCTCTGTTTATTATATTTACTTTCAATTAATTTGAGATTAGTTTTCATTTATCCATTCACCCCCGTGTGGGTAATATCTTAGCCTAGGCAACAAGTGGTATCAAAACTTTGGTCTCTCATTGCATACACTTAACAATTTGAAAGTTAGATAGCTATGGCCGATGGATACAATGAAGGATAGTCTATTAATTGCCTTCCTATGTTCAATGGGGATGATTACGCCTATTAGAGATGCCAGATGGAGTAGTTTCTAAAGGATCTTGATATTGATTTATGGGGTGTGATTGAGGATGGTAACTACATTGTTACCACTCTTGGAGAGCAATGGGCTCTCTTAATAATAGCATGAAGAATGTGTTCTATTGTTCACTCTCAAAGAAGAAGATCAAGAGAATATCTACCTATACGAGTACAAGGGAGATATGGAGAAAACTCCAAATTACTTATGAAGAAACCGAGAAGGTCAAGGAGACTAGGGTCGACATCCTAGTCCCGTAATATGAGATATTCATAATAGAACCAGCAAAGTCCATCACCTAAATGTACAAGAGATTGACTAACATCACTAATGGGTTGGTGGGTCTAGGCAACGAATATAGTTCATTAGACATAGTTCATTAGATATAGTTCATTGGACACTAAAGGTAACTGCTATTGAGAAGCTAATGAACTCACTACCATAAGCCTTGAAAAGCTGATTGGGTCTCTCATGGCCCATAAAATCAATAATGAGAGGTCATGAGAAGGTATATCTAAGAAAAAGAAGCATAACAATGCCCTGAAGACTAGCAACTCTACCTCAAGTTCAGATGACGAGTCCTCCAGAGAGGATAGTGATGTTGATAGTGAGGAGGAAGTACTGCTATCAAAGAGGCTATAGAAGATTCTCAAGAAGAAGAAGGAAGGAGGATCAAGACAAGAAGAGAACCAACAAACCTAACTATAAGAATTAAAAGATTACCTACTATGAGTGCAAACAGCTAGGTCATAAAGGTTGATTTCCCTATTATCAAAAAGGAGGAGAAGTACAAGGACAAGAGGTAAATCAAGAACTTATCTAAGAAGTATGGGAATTCCTACAAAAATAAGGTCGTAGTAGCATAATGGGATGTTGAGGATGGCACCTTATGTTCCTCTAGCTTAGTTAAAGAAACGAAGGCCAACTTTGAGCTGATGGTGAAGAGCAACGAGGATGAGTCTCAAATAAAAGTTGACACCTCATTTGATTCTTTTGATTCTATTTCTGACAGTAAAGAGGAGTTTTCCTTAGAAGAAGCATTTGAAGAGCTTTATAAAAAGTTTAAAATGATTTCTAAGGAGCTTCAATTACTAAAAATGGATCATGAGAAATTAAGTGCTAAGAGTGATTCATTAATAGCTAAAAACACATTGTTGTCTGCTGATAATGATAGATTAAATTATGTCAGTTGACAATCATGTGAAGATCATAAAATGGAGGATTTAAAGCTTGAAAAGACACATGCTGAACTCTGTAAGTTTAAAAAGCATAACATGGTTGAGATAATTTCTAAAGATAAAAAGGATGTATTATGAGTAATTCATTTGGGCTAATAGGTGTATTATGAGTTGTGGGTGAGAGGTGTGGGATGCGGTGGAGAGAAAGAGGAGAAGGGAGAGTTGTGGGTGAGAGGGAGAGAGAGAGAGTTGCAGCGAGAGGGAGAGAAAGAGAGGGTTGCGGGTGAGAGGGAGAGGGGGTTTGCATGAGAGGGAGAGGGAGAGAAAGAGAGGAGGCAGCTATGAGAAGGGGTTTGGGAGGTTAATTGGGAGAAGTTTATGTAAATCCTCCTTAAATTTACTGAGTGGCAACTTTGTAACTAACTCAAAGTTTGGCTGGCTATTCTAATCATTAGTTTTTACATGATTTGACCTTTAATATGACCTCCTTTGTCAAAGTCGTAGAGCTGGTTGAGAACTTTCCAAGGGTATATGATGAACCTTGATCTAATTTATGGGCAAAAGGTTACACTTTAAGGAGGAATTAAAACTTTTTCTAGTCATATTTTACAATTTGATTTTTCAAGATCTATTGATCTATTGGTCATCCCTACCACCTCCCTATCGTGCCATGGGCCTATGTTATATTTCAATTTGGATTGGGTTAAGGTGGTAAATGGGCCGATCATTATAGTTTTAGTTTATCATCAGATTTGACGAATCTTGTGGATAGCACAACAAATCTGTCCGATCTGATTCAAATCCTGAAACTATAACTATGGAAGGCCACGCAGTGCATTCTCAACCATGGTTGATTTATTATGATCGCATGTCTTTTATGTGTCTAATACGTGTATTATGAGTAATTCATTTGGGCTAATTAAAACATTGGGTTTTGGAAATGACTGACGTCTTTTAGTGGGTTTCATCCAATTTGGTTAGTGTACAGACTGAATTGAACAAGATTTGAGAAATGATTTTTAATTTGGTTTAATAAGCTCATAAGAAGTTTGTTCATCTCATTTAAATGAGTTTTAGAAGCTCTATTGGATACCTATTAGGTTAAGTGAGCTATTTTGACTTATGAAGGTATTTTTGTGCAAAATTTGATAGGGATTTATTGTGAGGGAAGGAGGAGATTGACATCAATCTTCTCTCTTCTCCTTAAGCTCTCCCCCTTGCTCTCTTGGTGGTAGAAGAAGAACTCCATGGTACGCACGGCTGCCATGGCGATGGAGAAGGCCCAACCATAACTATGCTAAGGTGATAGATAGAAGCTATTGGTGAAGAAGCCTCATGGAAGCATGGAGCTCATGGATGAATCACAAAATCACCTCCTTCCTCCTCTCTTGGATGTGAACTTGGTGGAGTGAAGGTAGGATGATGCCTATGATTAGATTTTGAACCCTCGTAAGCATGTTGGTTTTGAAGCCTTGATTGAGCATGCATGTGAAATTTGATATCTTCTATGATATTCTTGTATCCTAGACTGTCGATTTACCATACGAATGTGGTTTATATGGGTTTCCATGAGGTTGATCTTGCTTGGAATGTGCTATCCAAACTAATGCATAATTAGAGACTCTCGAGGCAAGGTGGTTTTAGCATTCTCCTTTTTCTATGACAGAGGAAGTACTCTAGTTGTAGAGGCACATGGCTTCCTGGATGGCCTTCAACTAGCTGATTAGCATGGTTTGAAACCTAAATTGATCCAAAGTGATTCCAAGGCACTTATGGAGTTCATTAATTCAAAATCAAATCCTCCTTGGCAGCTTATTTGACGGTGGAATGATCTTCTTGATCTCATACTCAAGTTTAATGCCATAGTAGTTCATGTATTCCATGAAGTCAATAGAGTTGCTGATGCACTTGCCAATGAAGCCTACTTGTGTACTAGTAATAGAGTTTTTCATTCTTGGAAGAAGATGCCACTTGAAGCTCGTGGTTGTGATGTGATTGATGCACCTGCCATGTTTGACATTAGGATTTATATCCTTTTTTTGGTTTAAATTTTTCCTGGATATTATTTTTCTCACACTGTGTTTTTTCATTTTTCACTTTTTTATATTTCAGGGGTATTCCCCGCATGTGAATGTAACTATTTTGATTATGGAATAAAATTTTAAGCATTGATGGTTTGCTAGTCGAGTGAGAATATTCTCTCCCCCTAGGAGTGGGTGTACTCTATTGGCCCAATCATCAATGGTTTGCCTTTTTTTTTTTAAAAAAAAAAAATTGCTTGGTTTAGTTTATGGGATGAATGAAATAGCATTTATGTTATGGAATTAGTAGATTAGTTTGTCTAGTATTTCTAGAACTGATTTCATATGATTTGGTTAAGGATTGAGTGAGATCTACTCCCATCTTCATAGGGATGAAGTTGACTCTGAAATCTAGACAGTTATTTGATTTTATAATTACTAAGGCTTATAGGATGCACGGATTGGCTTGAAATTTACTTATATGATAGCTAACATGTTGATGTCCAATACATTTTTGTATCAAATCTAATTGGTGATCCATATATTTCTTTTTTCAAAATGGCGTGAACATTAAATGACCAGTCATATACAGTAATATCTATTGGTAAAGTAGATCTCATTTAACCTAAAAACCATATCGTACGCATCCAGTTCAACTAGGGTCATCAATGGTACTGGTCTGGGTAGATCCATACTCGAATTTAATGTATTATAGTTGTTACATACCGGATAAATCAATGGGTAAATGGGTTGGGTCCGAGTCTACTATTTTTTAATACTTACAGCAATATCCTCCGGTGCTACATTGCGTGATATTACAGTAAATATACTTTTTTTTAATTGTTTTTAAAGATCGAACCCCATAAGATCCATATGTCCATATAGGCTGATCTCTAATTAGATGACCTAAAAAATTCTAAAAAAACATCAAAAATCTTTATTGGGCTTGAGCTATTAAGGGCATTTTTATTGTTTATTGGGTCTCTATATTTTATTTTTAAAATTTTTATGGACCCCATAAGCTCAAAAATTTTATATTAGAACTTTTAGATTGTTTGATTAAACTTTAAAACATTTTAAAAAAATATTGTTTTTATATTTATTGCAATGCCTCATAGTGTAGCACAGGGAGTATTGCAATAAGTATTACTTATTTTTTTGATGTTAAAGGAGAAGTGAGCCTACGAGTGAATCAACTTACTTTAAATTATCATACATCAATTAAATGGGTTTAATTTTGTTGTCCAAGATCATAAAAATCTGATTACAAATCTGTGCAACAAATAACAACATAACTCTTATTCAATAAATGGGAAATACCCAGACTTAACCTTAACGGATCCTGATGGGGGAGAATCCGATTAGGCCCAGCACTAGGGGGCCGACCCAATGTAAGAGAAAGAGCTAAATCACATTCAGCCCATCAAGTCAATCGAACAGAAATGGCTCAGGCGCCTTATTGAAATGGTACAGATGCGGCCCAAGCGGTGGGCTCTGTTAACAACCGTATTCGGCCCAGTCATAGCAAATATTAGGCCGAAGTGGGCCCAGCCCATTCCGGTTAACTACTACCTAGCCATCGGCCTATTAACAGGGTATTTCGGCAATTTGCTCTCAAACCCCAAAATAGTCTTCTATCGGTTGCAACAAGAAGAGAACCTCCATCATCTGCTATAAAAAGAAGGCTATTCATTGCGAAAAAGGTACACCTTAAGCACTCAAGCTTCTTCCTTCCTCACTTCTAATTGAGTCTTCCTTAGAGGCTGACTTAACCATCGGAGGGGGTTCTCCTGGGCCGAAACCCAGGACCCTCGCTGACTGGTTCTTCTTCTCGCAGGAGTCTCGGCTTGATCCTTCGCCAACTTCTTCGTCCAGATCCACTTCGGCAACTAGTCTTTCGGTTCACATCCGGATTCTGCCAGCGGAATCCATTAGTGATAGCTTTGGCTACATCACTTCGCGCCGTCTGTGGGAAAGAAGCGTTATAGCCATGTCTCATCGACTAGTGACCAGACGATCCGGCCAAGACGAGGCGGAGACACGAGCGACTCCTGCGTGGACACTCCACACCGAAGGTGCTCCGTCCATCCTTCCGCAAGGTTCCGCCCTCCCAACAATACCAGAGGCGCTCGCTCCCAGAGACGACAGAGTGGAGGAACTCCAACAGCAAGTGGCCACACTGGCCGCTACTGTTACTTCTTTGGCACCATTGTGGGATATGATTTCTGCTATCGCCCAGCACATGGGATTGTTGAATCAGCTCGCACAACAGGTACCGCCTCTTCCTCTGCCCTGCTACTCAGCCTGCGAAGGGACAGCCAACGCCCTCGCGGGCGTTTCACAACGAAGCAGCTTCGGCGTGCAGCAAACCATTCGGGCCGCAAGGCCGAATTCCTCGTGCCAATCATATTATGACGGAGCAGGACAATGCTTCGTCCGAATTTCATCCGATCGAGGCCGAAGTGTGTTCGGCCGCTATTTCAACCACTCCAGAGCTGGACCGGAAATTAACAGAGATGAGGAAGGAAATGCAGCAGATGGTCTCCCGGCCATATGGAGTACCTCTCGCCAGCACCATGCTGGAGCAGACTCCTTTCTCCCCAAAGCTTCTAGCCATTGAGGTACCTTCCAACTTCAAGTTACCAAAAGGTCCCCTGTATGATGGAATGACAGATCCAGTCTGCCATTTCCAGATATTTAATTCTTACATCTCCGTCTGAGGGGTTTCTGAGGCAGTTCGCTGCCATCTCTTCCCCCTCACTCTAGAGAAAACAACTTCAACCTGGTTTGAAACATTGGCTCCCAATTCTATTCATTCTTTAGTACAATTAGGCCAATTGTTTATCGACCAATTCTATGATGCCACTCAGCAATGCAAAACCTCGGCCAGTCTACTTGCCATTCAGCAAGGGCCGACCAAGACTCTTCAAGAATACTTTACCAGGTTCCGGACCGAAGCAACCCAGATTCCGAACCTGGACAGTTCGATTGCGGTCTCAGCCATCATCATCAGATGCATAGACGAGGGGCTTCTCAACTCTATCGGGAAGCGTCATCCTCCTACCTTCCAGGACTTGGTGGCTCGGACCCATAAATATATCAACCGGGAGGCCCTGATGATGTCCAAGGGCAAGAGTGTAGCCGAGACAGTATCTGCCATTACCCCTCCAGCGGCTCGTCCTCACCCTGAAGATCATGAGCCCTCTCGCAAGAGATAGAAGAATGGGGCCGAGACAAGCGCCGAGATCCGCAGCAGTGGTATCTGCCACTACCTGCTCCACCCTCCCGGATGCTCATGGAGGTGAAAGGTATGCTTCGGCAGCCTGAGCGCATCAGAACTGATCCTCACCGAAGGGACTCCCGGAAATATTGTGAGTACCATCGGAAAACTAGGCATTCGACTGACGAATGTCGGCACCTTCGGGAGGAGATTGATCGCCGCATCCGGGAAGGCCGCCTGCCGCAATACTGACGAGTGCAACCTCAGCAGCGGCAGAGCCGATACGCCCCCGCAGCGCCAAGACAACCCCAGCTCCCGGATAAAGAAGCACCACCTCAGCCGAAAGCTACTTCGGCCCTGATAGAAGCATCGCACCAGCGACCTAGTGCCGGGTCAATCATGATGATATCCGGAGGACCGGGAGAGGGAGCACGGCGTCGTCGAGCCGAGGCAACATCAGATGTAGCAACAATCGATGCTAGGCCGAAGCGACCTCGTCAAGAAGACATCGTCTTCGGCCAGGAGGATCTGACTGACGTTCAGGTCCTTCATGATGATGCCCTTGTTGTAAATGTTGTATTAAAAAACTACGATGTTCATCGTATTTTTGTTGATAATGGGAGCGCACCTAATGTGCTTTTTTATGACTGTTTCTTGAAAATGGGTCTGACCGAGGCTGATATGAAGCCTCACCGGGGACCCTTGTTCGGTTTTAATGGTGCACCTTGTCGAGTGGAAGGCATCGTCCGGCTACCTGTGACCCGCGGCACAGCACCGAGGCAATTAACTATTGAGATGGATTTTGTCGTCGTGAAAATTGATTCAGCCTACAACGCCATTTTTGGCCGAAGGCTGATCGAAGGAAATGGAGCTGTGCCTTCATCCTACCATCAAAAACTGAAATTCCATACCAGTCATGGAGTCGGCGAGGCGAAAGGGAATCAAGAAGCTGCCAAACAGTGCTATATGATCTCGGTCAAAGGGAAAGCTGCGGCCGAGTCCCTTTCGATCGAATCTTCGGCCGAAGCATCTCCAGGAGAAGAGCTTGTAATTATCCCAGTTCGAGGAGGAGAAGGCCGAACACTGATGATAGGTTCCGGCCTTGAGAAAACTGAAGCCGAGAGACTTATCAACTTCCTGAAGGAGAACCTCGACTTTTTCGCCTGGTCCCCTTCAGATATGCCTGGAGTCGACCCAGAGGTAGCAGAGCACCGGCTGCACGTCAATCCGAATCAACCTCCGGTCAAGCAGAAGCAGCGCACCTTCAACCAAGAAAGGAGAATGGCCATCCAAGCTGAAGTGCAAAAGGGGCTGAATGCGGGACATCTCCGAGAGGTACATCATCCGGAATGAATCACCAATGTCGTGATGGTACCCAAAAAAGACGGTAAGTGGCGAATGTGTGTTGATTTCACTAACCTCAACAAGGCTTGTCCGATGGACAATTTTCCGCTGCCTCGGATAGACCAGATGGTGGACGCCACTTCCGGCCATGAACTACTCAGTTTCTTCGACGCCTATTCGGACTATCACCAAATATGAATGCATCCCATGGACAAGGACAAAACAAGTTTCACAACAGACCTCGGCCTCTATTGCTACACTCGGATGCCTTTCGGTTTGAAGAATGCTGGAGCAACTTATCAGCGCCTCGTCAACAAAATGTTCGCCCCACAACTCGGCCAAAACATGGAGGTTTACATCGATGACATGCTGGTAAAAAGCCGCGTCGCCACTGATCATTTGGCCGATTTGGCCGAAACATTCTCTACCTTGCGCAGGTATAAAATGACGCTGAACCTTGCCAAGTGCGCTTTCGACGTAGCCTCCGGGAAGTTCCTCGGCTATATGGTCACCCGTCGAGGGGTAGAGGCGAATCCTGCAAAGATTGCGGCCATCCTTCAAATGCGCCCTCCGACGAACATCCGAGAAGTTCAAAGGTTAAGCGGACGAATCGCTGCACTGAGCCGCTTCATGTCGAGGGCGACGGACCATTGCTTCCCTTTCTTCAAGCTACTAAAGAAGACCAATAACTTCTCCTGGACAGATGAATGCCAATCGGCTTTCAATCAGCTGAAAACTTACCTTTCCAATGTTCCTGTTTTGTCTAAGTCAGTCCAAGGAGAACAACTATTCATTTATCTCACTGTTTTAGAAGCTGCTATCAGTGTCGTCCTTGTCAGAGAAGAAGATGGTGTTCAAAGGCCAGTTTATTATATAAGTCGAGTGCTCCACGGAGCGGAGCTTCAGTATCCAACTATGTAGAAGCTAGCCTTGTCCCTCGTCGCCTCCGCGAGAAGACTCCGGCCCTATTTCCACGCACATTCAATAAAGGTCCTCACGAATCAACCTTTGAGGCAGATTCTCCCTCGGCCGGAAGTGTCCGGGAGACTAGAAAAATGGGCGATCGAATTAGGGGAGTTTGATATCTCCTATGGACCTCGGACTGCAATAAAAGCTCAAGCTCTAGCTGACTTCATCGCTGAGTTCACCCCCGAGTCATCTTCGGCCGCTCAACTAGAAATAATCGGAGCAAATCCTTAAGCCGAAATCACTTCGGCTCCGATATCCTCGCCTGATGAATGGCAACTATATGTTGATGGATCCGCATGCTCTTCAGGTAGTGGCACCGGGTGGATCCTGGCATCTCCAAAAGGAGTCGTCACAGAGTATGCTCTGCACTTCACCTTCCCGGCCACTAATAATGCCGCCAAGTACGAAGCTCTCATATCAGGCCTTCGGGCCGCTAGAAGGCTCGGTGCACAGAAGATAAAGGCATTCATCGACTCTCAGCTTATCGCCAGCCAGATCACCGGGGAGTACGAGGCCCGAGACGCATTGATGGCATCCTATCTCCAGGTAACTCGCAAAATCATTGATGAATTCATTTCTTTTGAGATCGTGCGGATCCCTCGAGCCGAGAACACTCGAGCCGATGCCCTTTCTCGGCTAGCATCAACACATGATGGGGGAGGAAGCCGAATGGTCTTGTAGAAGAGCTATTTGAGCCAAGTCTCCAAGAATCCAAGGTCATGCAAGTGAATGATTCCGAAGGGGAAACCTAGATGACTCCATTAATTGCTTTATCCTCCGAGAGGAGCTCCCGTCCGATCCAAAAGAAGCAAGACGTATCCGGCAGCGTTCCTCTCATTTCTTAATTCTAGAAGCTGTGTTATATAAGAAGTCATTCGGCCGACCACTCCTTCGATGTCTCGGCCCGACCAAAGCCAATTATGCCCTTAGGAAAGTACATGAAGGAATCTAAAGAGCACACGTGGGAGGAAGGGACTTGGCCCATAAACTCTTGAGGCAAGGGTACTGGTGGCCGACACTCCGAGAGGACGCAACTGGTCTCGTCCGCCGCTGTGACCAATGCCAGAGGTACAGTTCTCTCATTCACCAATCAACAACCATCTTAACACCTCTAACAGACCCTTGGCCTTTCGCCCAATGGGGGATTGACATTTTGGGACCCTTTCCTATTGCCGCCGGCCAGAGAAAGTTCCTCATTGTAGCAGTAAATTATTTCACAAAGTGGGTTGAAGCCGAACCCCTTGCGTCTATCACTGATAATAATGCATGGAACTTCGTATGAAAGTCTATTATTTGCCGCTACGGCATCCCTCAGGCGATCATATCAGATAATGGCAAACAGTTTGACAGCCACCGGTTCAAAGACAACTGTTCAAGCTTCGGCATTCTACACAAATTCACTTCGGTAGCTCACCCTCAGACGAATGGCCAAGCCGAAGTCACTAACCGAAGCATATTACGAGGACTGAAAACTCGTCTCAGCAAAGCTAAAGGCCAACGGGTTGAAGAGTTGCCGAGCATTCTATGGGCTTATCAAACAACAAGCCGAACCCCTACCGGAGAAACCCCACTCCGAATGGCTTACGGAGTGAAAGCAGTTATTCCTGTTGAAATCGGCCTACTGTCGCCGAGGGTTCTTACTTATAATCCGGAGAATAATGATGAAGTCCTAAGGGATCACCTTGATCTAATAAAAGAAATCAGGGATCAAGCTCGCATTCGGCTGGCAGCATACCAACAACGCATGGCGAGATATCACAACGCTCGAGTGAAGCCTCAAAGTTTTGAAGCCGGAGACCTTGTGTTGTGGAACGCCCATGCATCCAAGCAAGCCGAAGCCGCAGGAAAGCTCTCTCCAAACTGGGAAGGCCCTTATCGGGTGAAAGAAGTAATCCGACGAGGGGCCTATTGGCTGGAGACCCTCTCGGGCCAACCTCTCCCTCGCACCTAGAATGTAGAGCGCCTTCGACGCTATTTTATGTAGAATATTTTCCTGGGCTTCAACCGAACACCTTAAATGAATACTTTGTTCTGAAATATTGAGTCTGGCATTATTCTAAGTCCGTGTACACTGTACCGGGAGTGGCTTCGGCCATGCAAACCATATCGGGAGCGGCAATATTCTAAAGTCCGTGTAAACCGTACCGGGAGTGGCTTCAGCCATGAAAACCGTATCGGGAGCGGCATTATTCTAAGTCCGTGTAAATCGTACCAGAAGTGGCTTCGACCATGCAAACCGTATCGGGAGCGGCATTATTCTAAGTCCATGTAAACCGTACCGAGAGTGGCTTCGGCCATGCAAACCGTATCGGGAGCGGCACTATTCTAAGTCCGTGTAAACCGTATCGAGAGTGGCTTCGGCCATGCAAACCGTATCGGGAGCGGCATTATTCTAAAGTCCGTGTAAACCGTACCGGGAGTGGCTTCGGCCATGCAAACCGTATCGGGAGCGGCATTATTCTAAGTCCGTGTAAACCGTACCGGGAGTGGCTTCGGCCATACAAACCGTATCGGGAGCGGCATTATTCTAAGTTCGTGTAAACCGTACCGGGAGTGGCTTCGGCCATGCAAACCATATCAGGAGCGGCATTATTCTAAGTCCGTGTAAACCGTACCGGGAGTGGCTTCGGCCATGCAAACCGTATCGGGAGCGGCATTATTCTAAAGTCCGTGTAAACCGTACCGGGAGTGGCTTCGGCCATGAAAACCGTATCGGGAGCGACATTATTCTAAGTCCGTGTAAACCGTACCAGAAGTGGCTTCGGCCATGCAAACCGTATCGGGAGCGGCATTATTCTAAGTCCGTGTAAACCGTACCGGGAGTGGCTTCGGCCATGCAAACTGTATCGGGAGCGGCACTATTCTAAGTCCGTGTAAACCGTATCGGGAGTGGCTTCGGCCATGCAAACCGTATCGGGAGCGGCATTATTCTAAAGTCCGTGTAAACCGTACCGGGAGTGGCTTCGGCCATACAAACCGTATCGGGAGCAGCATTATTCTAAGTCCATGTAAACCGTATCGGGAGTGGCTTCGGCCATGCAAACCGTATCGGGAGCGGCATTATTCTAAGTTCGTGTAAACCGTACCGGGAGTGGCTTCGGCCATGCAAACCGTATCAGGAGCGGCATTATTCTAAGTCCATGTAAACCGTATCAGGAGCGGCATTATTCTAAGTCCAGTTGTTTTTCGGCCTTCTCCTGGGTCTCGGAGGCTGCTCGAACAACCTCCTTTTGTCCATCCAGGTTGGACCGCAACCGCACGTTTGCCCCAATAAGGGCATCAATGTTGGCCTCGAGGTCTCGCTGCACCGAGGCCACCTTGCCCGCGGCCTGGTCCACATTCTGGAGTTTCTGTTGGATGAGAGCCTGATGGCGAGCGAGAGCCCCACACATGACTGCGGCCTACAGAAGAAAGAAAGAAAAACATAACTCAAGACAACTAAAGGAAACAGCAAAAAGAAGTGAAGATGAAGAGAGAAGTTTCACTTGGATGGCGTGGCAGACGCACTACCGGGACAGACCTTCCGAAGAAAGCTCCTGGATCTCGTCTTCGGCCATCGGGATGGTCAAGCCCCGAGCCAGGCGCAAACACGTTTGGGAGTCATCCAGATTGTCATCCGTGAAGACTCCCGTGTCCGGACACCATGGCTCGTGCCCGTATTCCCGAGACATATGCGTCCCAGCTGCCCCGAAAGAATACGACAGCACCGTATCCGTCGCAACGCCTATGGCCGATGGGGAGTCGTCCCTCCGTGGCGGAGGAGATGAGGCAAGCGGAGCCTCCCGTCTGGTGACTGACTTCTTAGTCACCGGAGCAGATCCCTGCTCGTCGCGATCGTCCCGGCGCTTCCACTTCTCGGACTGCTCGCTTCCCTCGGCAACTGCCTTGCCCTTCCGTCACTCCCTCTCGAGAGCAGCGGCGGCCGCACGGCCTTCAGCAGAGGCTGCCGTTTGTTGCGCCGGGCGAGCATCAGATACCGAGATCCCTTCGGCCGACCTCCCTTCGTTAGGACGCGGCTGGGATGGTCGAGATGGCGCGAATTGCCGGGAAATTCGGCCCATGAGGTTTCCGAGACCAGACATTTTTGAAAGCAGAGCAAAAGAAGAGTTAGGTGAAATTCAACGACAATTGTATGACCCAGAGCCGACTTACCCTCGGCCATTGCTTTAGCGCCCTCATGGGACGGACGATGGACCTCGGCCGGAGCCCTAGTCGCAATAGCCCTTGCCACGGTTTCTCCTGGGGCATCTCCAGGAGAGAGGTAGGGAAAAGCTCGGGCAGGAGGGTGCGACGGGTCCGGCCAGGCTCCCATCTTTATGAGCCTATGCTCGTCCTCGAGAAGCTCAGCAATGTTGTATAGAGCGTCATCTTCAAGGAGGTGGGCATCAGCGAGCTGTTCGGGGTTGAGAGAGGGGCACTCGGAGATACCTTCGGCCAAGGGCCCCTATTCGGTGGGGAAGGGCCAGACAACCTTATTCCCCTCTGGTAAAGAGATAAAAAAGAAACCCTCTTTCCAATGGTGACTGGACGAAGGCTTTCTGGAGAAGATCCCCCGGCCGAAACGGGGAACAAAGCAGAACCAAGAAGATTTCCCCTAGGATTTGATTTTGAAAAGATAACAGAAGAGATTTACAGAAGGGACGAAGTCAAGTATAGAATTAAGAGCCAAAAAGACGTAAACTGTCCACCAGGAATTTGGAAAGAACTGAGACGAAGCCAGCCCATAGAAGCTTAGGAGTTTCACGACGAATGGGTGGAGGGGAAGACGAAAGCCTGCCCGAAAGTTGTGCTCATAAATTGAGAAAGAGCCCGGCCGAGGAGAGTTGGCTCTTGTATGCCTCCCGGGCCAAACGGGTGTCATCCAAGATGGAATCAGATAATAATTGGTTATGCCCGTCAGCTCCTCGACGCTGAGGGCACAGGCTACATCCGAGACCTTCTCGGCCTGACGGCGGCCGGTTGTGGAAGGCTCGGCAGGAGCAGGGACCGATTCTGCCTCGTCCGCCATGATGGAAAGGAAGGAGTTCGAGGAAAAGGGAGATGACAGAGAAGATTGGGGAGTAGGTTTAGACGAAGAGCACGACGAACTGCTCTCAGCCGAAAAAGAACTATTGGACATGAATCAAAAGAAGAAAAGGCTGGAGCTGAGGCTTACCCTCAGATTAGGAACTCCCCTGTGATTGACAAGACGTCCCCGGACGGCCTCGATGGAACACTCGCGGCCGGAGAAGAATAGACGTGCGCGGCGCTACTCGCAGGAACGCTCTGGTGCGGAGAAGAAGAGAGAGAAAGCGAAGGAACAGTTCTGAGGCGAACGAAGCCAGTATTTATAAGGGAACCTAAGGGGGTCGGGTGGCAAACCGACGGCCGAGATCCTCCAACTTTTCGTCTTCCCCTCGCTCAGATGTTTGCCACGTGTCCTGTCCTTTGTCATGATGACGAGCAGGCTGCAAGATCGAAGAGAGGTGATCGACGGCCGGAAGTGGCCTGACCCTTCGGCTACTCCTCCGGATGCTCGCCACGTGTCCCGATCCCCGTATCGGGGGCCGGTGTAACGACTCGTCACCCTATAATCGGGGATCCGATTACTAAATGGGTACCGAATCATTAATTTGGAGCCAAACCAGGATCTAGATAAGTCTGAGAAATAAATAATAAACTAAGCTAAACATTCACATCGCATTGAATTAAAAAGGAATGGCAATAATTAAAATTATTACAATGCGACTCGATACAGCAAATAATTACATACTCCAACTGAAAAGAAATAATTAAACATACAGGCTAGAAAATAAAATAACAACTACATCAGGGCATACCCCGGAACAACGGCTGCTGGCACGCGACCCAAAGCAACACTCTCCTCGCTACGCCTATCTGGAACCTTCACCTGAAAACTGCAGGGGTGAGTCTCATCGAAAAGACTCAGTAGGGATCCCTCGATCCCCACCGCCCACTCACGCACCC
This sequence comes from Zantedeschia hybrid cultivar, assembly GCA_030544215.1. Classification (NCBI taxonomy): domain Eukaryota; kingdom Viridiplantae; phylum Streptophyta; class Magnoliopsida; order Alismatales; family Araceae; genus Zantedeschia; species Zantedeschia hybrid cultivar. Next base: position 29,204,551 of record JARZZO010000011.1, read on the forward strand.
ACAAGTGCAGCAACAGAAATATAGATAATTTAAGCAAGTAAAGCAGTAAACATAACTCCTAGATTTCGATATAAAACACATGCATAATTATGAAACCATTCTACCACGGAGCCCACAACCAGCGTCTCGTCAAAACATGCCAACCACACGGCCGAACGCAAGAAACTCTGACCCACTGAGACCAAACAGTAACCCCTCGAATAGCGCACTGGCTACTCCGGCCTGACAGGCTCTAGGTGGTTTTGCTTCCCCCAGCACGAGTGACACTCCGAATGTACCACTCCCACACCAGTACTAGCTATACCTCGGGGTACACCAGGTGACCCTCTCTCTAGGCGTCACCCCGCCACTCTTACACCGGCGCCATGTTACTCCCACACCGACACAGGATGCCTAAGCGCTAACAACTGTCACTCTAGGCCCACGATCGCACAAAACACAACACGGTGCGATCTGATCACATAGAATCTAATGTCATCGAGTACATTTCTACACATACAATTAACTAAACTATCTAACAATATAAACATGTGTTAATTGCATGGATTAATAGAATTCTGGCTTGAATCGTGTCGCCTAAGGCCGACGTCATTCAAGTTTCCTAAACTGGTTTATGTGAAAACTGGTCTTGGAAGATAGCCTAAAACACGTCGTCTATAAAGGTCACCGTTCAAAAGGCATCGCTATCTCTAGTCGCCTGATAACGACAGAAACAGAGACAAACCTCGGGGTGATTTTTCTTAAAAGGCGTCGTGTATGAAAGTCGCCGTTCAAAAAGACGTCGCTATCCCTGGACGCTCATCAGTCCAGAGACAGAGTCTGTTATCTGGGCTAAATCGCGTCGCGGGTGGAAGCCGCCTTTCTAAAAGGCGTCGCTGTCCCCCGACGCCATTTAACCCTCACAAACAAGTTCTTCCTCCGCCATCTCCCAATCTGCGGGGTGGGATTTCCTCCTCAAATCGTGTAAAAACACAAACAAAGTAGAGAAGGAGGAGAAGAACCTAAATACCCATTAAAACACCTAAATTCTCATTACATGTATTTAGTATTTTCACCCCAAGAAAACCCCTAAACATGCTCCAAAGCGGGAAAAACATGATTTTTAAACGAAATACAACGGGGATCGTCACCCTACCGGTTACTCAAACTCCTCCTAATTCCAAGCCGCCAACCCGCCTCGCCACATGCCGCCGCCGGTACCGTCGTGGACGCCGTTACTCCACCGAGACGTCGGCCGCCGTCCGGAGAGAAAAACGCCACAGAGGAGATGGTAGTGGTAGTGGTCGGAGTTAGGAGGTTGATGGAGTAGAGGGAGAGATGGAATGGAGAGAGGAAAGCAAGGAGAGGGGGAGGGGTCGCCAGAGATCGGAGGGAAGAGAAGAGAGAGAAGAGAAAGGAGAGAATGAGGGAAAGGAGGGAGGGTTCGCGGGGTTAAACATAAGCTGGGTAAAACGCGCCATGCAAGCCCGACGTCATTCTGATGACAAGACCGGACCATATACTGGCAAACCAGAGTTGTATTCTAAATGGCGTCATCCATCCAAGACGCCATTTAGACGATATGACTGGGGTCGTACTCTCGCGCCCCAAGGCCAGCCCACGTAGCGCCCACGTGGCACAGCCTAAAACACGTCCACATTGTTGGACGCCGTTTAAACCGCGTCGAGTAAGCTCAACGCGAAAAAGAAACTAACTCTCAGCTCCATCCGGGCCCAAACTAAGGGATCCGATACCGAAACTGACCCGATAACCGGATCCGAAACCTCAATCCTTACAACTGGAGTGGCGGTGATCCAAGTGAGTTCTCGGACAGAGAGCCGAGACTGCGGTAATCCGAGTGATGACTGTTGACGGTTGAGATCTCCTGTATTTTCGGCTACCCGTCCAGATGTTTGACACGTGTCCTATGCTTGTTGCGATGTGACTGTGATGGCGGGAGATTTAAAGTCATTTCCGCCATCATCTGGCGCCCCAAAATGTTTTGGTAATCCTGCCATCTCTTAGCCGGGGACGAAGGTGTTTGTCACCAAGTCTCGGCGGGGGACGAAGGTGTTTTATCACCAAGTCTCGGCCTGAGATGAGACTGTTTGCCACCAACTCCACTTGAGACGAGACCGTGACTCAGTTTTCATACAAGAATGTCGATAACAGTTTTAGACGAAGATCATCTATCGGATTTGATCTTTCCATAAGGGCTTCGGATTTTACTATCGGCGTTTCATAAAGTTGAGAACGACGAGAGTAGGGGGTCCTGTGATGGGAAAGAATCCGATTAAGCCCAGCACTAGGGGGCCGACCCAATGTAAGAGAAAGAGCCGAATCACATTTGGCCCATCAAGTCAATCGAACAAAAATGGCCCAGGCGCCTTATTGAAATGGTACAGATTCGGCCTAAGTGGTGAGCTCTGTTAACAACCGTATTTGGCCTAGTCATAGCAAATAATAGGCCGAAGTAGGCCCGGCCCATTCCGGTTAACTGCTACTTAGCCATCGGCCTATTAATGGGGTATTTCGGCAATTTCCTCTCAAACCCCAAAATAATCATGTATCGGCTGTAACAAGAAGAGAACTTCCATCCTCTGCTATAAAAAGAAGGTTATTCATTGCGGAAAAAGTACACCTTAAGCACTCAAGCTTCTTCCTTCATCACTTCTAATTGAGTCTTCCTCATAGGTTGACTTAACCATCGGAGGGGGTTCTCCTAGGACGAAACCCAGGACCCTCACTGACCGGTTTTTCTTCTCGCAGGAGTCTCGGCTTGATCCATCGTCAACTTCTTCGTCCGAATCCGCTTCGGCAACTGGTCTTTCGGTTCACATCTGGATTCTGCCATCAGAATCCATTAGTGATAGTTTCGGCTACATCAGATCCAAAGGACTCTCCTAAGGGACATAGGCCCGTTTTGACACCCTAGACTCAACGGTGCGAAGGCGCCACCATGTGGAACTGGTGGTCAAATCACAAACAAGTAATGCTCACTGCAATTCCCTCCTCTACTGCAATGGGGGTATTACAATGGATAAGAGAATAAAATACTTATTTTTAATTTTTTTATTAAGGACAGCCTCTACATGTCCTACATGATCATACAATCTGATCTCTGATTCGACAATATAAAAAAAATCTAAAAAGTAAAAATCTTCATTGGGTTTGACCCATTAAGGGTATTCTTCACTATTCACTGGGACTTGATTTTTTATTTTTTAAATTTTTTGAGACTATCAGATCGGAGCTCAGATAGTACAGTCATATAAGGCATGTGGAAGTCAACCTAAAAAAATGGCAAAAAGTCTATTACAATACCCCAATTGCAATAAAAGGAAAACCGTATTGTAGCAAACATTACTCAAATAAAACATACCCGCCTGAAAGTACAATGGAGCTAAATAAGAGACGTCACTCGGGAATGACAAGTTGGGAAATAACAAAGCTGATAGCTGCAGCCTGTAGGCATGGCTATCTCGATCACAGGCGGTTTATATTATCATTTTGTCTGCCAATTACAGTTTTCGCCCCCTCACGCTGATGATCAAGTGCCAGCATATTCTTGTCTATTAGCATGTGACTTATGATTTGAAAAGTGAGGCTTCTTAAACAAAAAGAACCATAAATTATAAATTTTTGATATTACAAATAAATCTTCTTAATCTAATTATTAATAAATAGGTCTCTACAATCACAACTTTTCATAATAAGCCTTTTTGTAGGGATTTATTTGTCACATTTTCAAGAGCTCATTTACAATAGTTAAGGACCTTGCACCAATTCACAATAGAATGTGAGGATTTATTTATAAATAGTTAGATTAGAAGGACTTATTTATAAATACTATATATTTTTAACGATTAAAACATAAAAATATCCTTTTTAAGAATTTAAGCACCACTGCTGAAAAGTTTTCTTCTTTTTAATCATCTTTCTTAATATACAAATCAAAATTGAGAGTGAAAATAGGCATATTTTCAACTGTACAAGGATGTAGTATGAATAAAAAAGAGGCAGACCCAATGATAGACCCATTTACCTGTTTACTCAGAAACATTGGGAGGCCTATTTCAGGTCTGAGTCCTTGTATTTCGTGTTTGGGTCTACCTAGACCCAGCCCATTTACAGCCCTATATAACAGTATCTCCGCTAGAGTTATATTTCTCTACTGTCGAGATTTTTTAGGTAAGACCCGACATGTTCTATGTGTCCGTACATGCTGATATCTGATCGGACAAGCTAAAAGTTCTTATAAGATGTTTGATTACAGTTTTCAACTTTTTCTCTTTCAATTTTTATTTAAAAAATAAGAAGACTTACACCTCATTTAAATTCCTCTCTCGTATTTATAAGGAGATTGAAGAGATGGAATCTTCACAAAATTCCTTTAAAATAAAAATAGCTCAACTTGTTTTTGTTTTTGAAAAGAGATGCATATGGCGGACTTTACATTCTTTTCGTTCTCTCCTCCTAGCCTCCATTACTTCCCTAACTGTTCCACGTCTCCCTCTCTCTCTCCCCACTCCCGGCCTCCAATTCTTTGGTCTCTCTCTCTCAAATAAGTCTCCACGATTTTTAAAAATTATAGTAATTTCCTCGAACAAGTCAATAACTGTTTATAGTATTTTAACAACTAAAATAATTTTGAATGAAATAAAATTTAAAATTAAGATAATCTCAAAATAGAAACTAATTTTCTTACTTTTCTTATCCCCTCAAAGGAGGAATCAGATTAAAGAATTTTTTTAAAATTACTAGATAAAAGTGTAATAATATTTTAAAATATTAAAATCTCTCATTCACCTACCTCAATTCGATAAAAAAAATAAAAAAAGTTTTTTGTCACATTAACATTATCCTTTCAAAGGACCAAGAGGGCTTCCTGGAATCTTCGGTCCAGGAATCCAGGACTTCCTATTTCCTACTAGATGAGACACTCTCCGAAGTGTATAATTACCCTTTAACTTTGCACACAGCAATTGGTTGATGAATCTTATTAAAATTTCAAAACAGTGTATACTTTGCGAAAAAAATCTTTAACTTTTCTATCAAAAAGGACTGGTCAATGCTGGATCGGGTACGGTTCACGTTGAGAACACCAGAAAAGTGCTGCTATTTGCTGATTTTGCCGGCCCTTTGAAAAGAAAAGTTAGCAGAGGAATCAATTAGACATTCTGAAGACCATGCAGTGCCTCCAAAGAAGCTCCAGCAAAGCTTGTACAGGAGGACAGTGAGCTAGGCGTTTCGAAGTGGGGACAGCTTTTAAGGGACACTGCAAGTTAGGACCGTCAACTGGACGAATACAGAGTGGATATCACAATATCTAACTCCGTTCTCTTTAACATTATCTGAATATTTGACTCCAAGTATTATCTGACGGATAATAATTTTTTTTATTTAAATTCGACTCCGCCGGATAATATTTGAATTCGAATAATAATTCGAATATTTGACTATTTATAACTTAATGACCTATAAATTTTATTATTTGTATAATCCATAAGCACCATAGATATAAATTAATAAATATTCAGATTATAAATATCTAATAAATTTTAAATAGCTCACATGCTTTATTAAATATAAATTAGACAATAACAAATGATTCAAAAAATTTATCTAAATAAGCAAAATCACAAAGGATAAATAAAATCACACTAAATTTTATTATTATTACTCTGCACATCTTAAGCATACTTCAAACATCAAATTATTTATTTAAAAATATAAACATCATTAAAATTAGAAGTATTTATCAAAATACATAATATGTCCAATAATAATCGGAGCGGATATCTATTTTCCATTTCTACTTTAAATATTAATCAGATAATTAAACGAATATTCAAATATATCCATTGACTGTCCTAATCTGATAAATATCAGACTAATCGGATGCGGATGCGAATCGGAGTTGGCTATTATCCAGATCCGTAAACAGTCCTATTGCAAGTGGGTTTGATTATTTCTCTTTTGGGTCATGTTTGTTTATGTTACTGTGTAGATTTTGGAGTCCAAATCTTTTCAAAATTCTAAACAAAATAGTGTTACAAACAAACGCATCTAGGTATTTTTAGATTTCGATAATCTGATAAATTTGATTTTTACCAATTAGACACAACTCCTTACTATATGATGCAGCCAAAAGGTGCTCACAAGTCAGTCTCGGACGAAAGGGTCCTAGACTGAAGGGCAGAAGGAAGCAGAGCCAGATGAGTGGATCCCAGTGCATCTGCACACAAAGCTCGTGAGGTCAACTGGGCACCGGGTGTAATCTCAGGGTAGACCCCTCCAACACTCAAGTCAGTCGGTATGTAGCATCGGGTGTAAGGATAAGTCAATGGAGGCTTAAGGAAACAGGATAAGGCATACCTTTTAGTAACGTGAACAATATCTTTTAGCGGAAAAGTTGGTTAGCTTTCTTCATGGCAGCCAATGTGGAACTATTCCCCTAGATGTATTTTTCTCTTCTTTTCCTAATGTCTGTCGTAAAAAAATTAATGGACCAAAGGCCCAGCTGCCCTAGGCTGAGTAGGATGCATACCAGACGATCTCGCCTAGGCGACTACTAGCTATTGGGCCAGCTCACGGGGGCTCGGGTCCTGACCCCTCATCACTATCCACAAAAAAAATAGGATACTCAGAGAATGGATGAGCTAGAGCTCTTGCCAGACTTAGATATTTCATATTCTACCATCTATGTTTTATTAAAGTAAGAAGTCAGGATAAAAGGAGCTTAGACATATAGTCATCTTACATCTATGAGAATCTCTTTTTTAAGGTTGTAACAAAGGATTGGTTTATCTTCTCAAAGCAACTAGCAAAATTTAGAGTGGTTTCATAAAAGCGTTAGGATGATACTTGCTGCAATGTCCATCCAACTGCACTACTGAGCATTGCAACAAGTGTTTTTTTTTTTAATCTTTTGAGATCAGTCTCACATGCCTCCATGCATTTATACCAACCTGTTGAAAATATTTTTTAAAAAAATATTATTATGTTCAACCCACTAAGAGTATTGTTTTTATTGTTCGTTGGAGCTTGAGTTCTAGTTTTTTAGAACTTTTTGGGTCGTCCGATTGAAGATCGACTTATTTTTATTTTTTTAGATTTTTTTGGTCATTAGACCGGAGATCAGCTTATGCGAACATGTAGTTTAGATTGCGGATGACTTTAAAAAATCCAAAAATAAAAAATCTTACTGCAATGGCCAACAGTCAAGTTGGCACGGGCAGTGCATCAAGTATTACTCAAAGAGTAATACCTATTGCAATACTCGCAGTGCAGCAAGTACTAATTTGTTAAAAAAAATAGCTCAGCCTCACATACTCCATGTATCTATTAGGTTAATCTTATCAAAATTCTAAAAGATGAAAAGCCATTATTAGGCTCAGCATATTAAAGACACTTTTGCTACTCATTGGGGCTTAATTTTTATTGTTTAGAATTTTTTGGACAGTTCGATCAGAGATCAATACACAAACATATGGAACATGTGGGGTTTAACCAGTGGCAGATCCATCTTATATTCAACGGGGTCCTATGATCCTACTAGATTTTGAAAATTTTAGGAAGTTTATTAATCTTAGCCTATTAGAGTAATTGACTCACTGATTTCGGCCTATTAAAGTGACTCCACTGGTCCATTGCTTCCAACTTAATTGAATGACGTCACTGATCCACTACTCGAGTGACTCCACTGAACAAAATTTTTGCGTTCGCTATTGAACTTAACCTAGAAACAATAAAAAACAAGATTATACTTGATGTACTGTTGGGCGACGCAATCACACCGGACGGTGCAGCTAGCATAACTCCTAGCATCCCTTGAGACATTATAGTACAATCTTTAGACATCATGTAAGGTTTAACACCTAGTCCTCCTTGTGAGGTAGTGGAGGACAGTGCATTGTTTGACCCATCAATGAATTGGATGGCAATTGTACTGGAATGATAAGGACATTGCAATCGGTATTTCTTCTTCTTTTCTTTTTGTATATCTATGATGGTGTCTAGAAACTTGAATGAAAAAAGGGTTTTGTGATGTTGGGATATTGAGGTGAATGGGCCCCACATGAATAATTAGAATCACTCGAAATGTTTAAAACCTTTATTTTGTTAATTTTTCTCTCTCTTCTTTTTTTTCTCTTTGTATCTATATCTCTTTAGTTGGTGGAAAAGAGATTTCGCATTGACTTTAGTGAAAAATACATTAAATGCACTTACTCTCCCTTTGTCCCCCTAATGATCAGAAGTCATTTTCAATCTTCATTTCCAACTGCACCTACATCTCTATCTTGAGAGTTTGTAATGAATGTAAATCATCTTTAGTACAAGAGTAAAGGAAATTCCTTCAGTCTCTAATATAGGGTCGTCATTGAAGCTGCATGCACTGCATGATAGGAGAGTATCTAGCTCCATTTTTTCCCTTCCCGGTTCCTCCTCTCCTTCTAATGCAATGAGGAATCAGCTACTGCTTGTCACCCGAGCCTATATGAATTAGATGGCGGCTCCTCGTTAGAGACTGTGGGAGTTCACTCAGCCCTAATACAAGGTAAACCACACTTATTTGTAATGTAATGTTAACAAGTGTGTTTGAAGCCATATTTTGGTTGAGCAATAGATGCTTTGAACAAGTCCATTCTAGATTAATGACCCATTGGTGTGTGTTTTAGTGGCTGAGGAAATAATGGAACATAAGAATCAATCCTCATTCTTCACGAAATGGCAAATTATGACAAGTTTCTATTTTATTAAATGGTTGCGCAAATATTTATGGGCCTTTCACCCTCATACCCCTAAAATGTCTTGCATTTTTTTTGGCAATAAGCAGTCATCTCATTTCATTAATTTAAACATGGTACATCCAACAAGACTAAAGTAAGCACCCATTACATAGATCACCCATACCCACACCCATTCCTCCAAAGTACAAAGCAAGACATAGATAAGACAAGTAAACCTTCACTGTAGAGATCAAACTCAAACAACTGGCTAGCAGAGTAGTGCATTAAAGACGAGGGTTTGAAGAAGCCACAACCCACTGTGGAGGCTTCCTCCTTTGTCTGGCCAAAGCTGCACCTTCCAAGAGGCAGCAAGATCTGTAGTAAGAGGGATCTCGTAGGGCACACTTCCGCAAGAAGGCATGTAGGAGCCACACAGATAAACCGAGATCTCCCCGATGATGGTATCCAACAATGACAGCACTGTAATAAGAGTGTAACTTTGACATACCTCCACAAGAAACGACAAAAAACCGTGGTAAGCGACCGGTGGGCAAACATATGGAGAGCATCCATAGATGGAGGGCCAACCATGGGAGTTGTCGAACCAAGACACCAGCAAACCAAACACCGAAGGAACAAAGAACCAGGATGGGGAAAATAAGAGGTGACCTACCCAAGATCCTAGGATAACAAGAGATTTGAAACAAAGATGACCCTACTACGATAAGATCCACCAAAAACACAAAAGAGAAAAAATTAGAACATAAACCTCCCTAAGGGGAGATGATTCCATGTAATACCTGCAAAATCTTCCTAGAAGGAGACGGTTCCTCCCAGGGGAGATGGAAAAGGAGGGGGGAGGAGGGAGGGATGTTCCCTTTCTTCCCAAAGGGAAGAAAAAACCCTCCCCCCTCCCAACGGAGCAGCGATGGAGATGGGTCGGGGGCACGTAGGAGCTTCGCGATGGAGAGGGGCTTCGCTCCCCTTCCTTACTACTACAATGTCTTGCATTTGACATTGTATCAGTAGAAACACCTCATTAGCTAGTACACTTCTAAAAATCTAATAAGATTTATAGACGCCTTTCTGTCAATTATTGTGTTATGATTCTTCCCTAGCACTATTAACATAAATAAACAATTACACTTTCACTCTTTAAGATGCTAAATGAAAACTTTTCTTCCTCTCTCTCTTCAGGGTTACAATTTTTTTTTTAATCAAAAAGATGATACCATTATCTCTAGAAATAGTACTAGAGGAAAAGACTTACGAGCTCCAACCCATACTAGGCCACATACACACCATGCCCTTTCCCATACTGTATGTACTGTACCATCCTTCTCCATGAGGAGAGGAAACAAACATTGTAGAGATTGAAACTAGCTAACAATGGGGTTGATTGGGAGAGGGAAACAAAAAACAAGATTAGGGGAGGAGACAGTTGGGTTGACTGATGGCTACACAGAGGTGTGGAAGAAAGAAATAGGTGGGAACCATAAATCTAAATCAAGAGCAAGGAGATAATAAGATCATGATTCGATGAAATCCGAATAAGCCGAGAGTCGAACACAATCTTGTCGTAGATAGAAACAAAAACCAAGTAAGAAAACTTACCTAAATATTCCTCCAAATGGAGATGGTGTCCTCCTAAAGAGGAGAAGCTTCCTCCCTACAAAGGGCGAGTGGGGAGGAGGGGAACAACTTCTCAAAGAGAAGAACACCACTCTCTTCCCCTAGTAGGCTGCTATAGAGAAAGTTAGTTGTACTAGTCAGTGAAGGCTGGACGCCCTCTATCCAAATCCACTTTTCTCTAGGGTTACAATTGTCATTGAGAAACACAAATTCAACTATACTTCACTTAGAGAGAGGGACATCAACGATAAAGTAAGGAAGGTAAGAGTATTCTCCATTAAAAGGAGTATAGTAGAAAATGTGATCAATTTAGGTGTGTAGTATAACATAACAAAGATACTAAAGTACATATGCAAAAAATGTCTACTCATTACATGTAGCCCTTGAAACTTGAGCATTGCATCCTTCAGCCAACTACGTCACTAGGTCTTTCTATTATAACATTTAAATAGACTTAAGAATACTCTAATAATTGCATGAATCCCTAAAATTTGCTTACATGTCGCTACTTCAAATGTTGGCTCTTTTATGACATCTAATCTACTGAGGGCTACTGTCAGTCTATCAAAATGCCTAACTCAGTTGTTCATGTCATTAGGCAATTAGCCTATTAGCAAAATTTTCTTCTCATGAACCTTCTTTGAAATATAGATGATTTGCAAGCTTGTAAACCCACCAAATAGGTTTTCATTCAAGCCAATGAAGATCATGTCTGACAAAATTTTAATTGTGAGTCACTTTTGTCTTCTATTATCAATACGAATAGAATAGAAATTGTTATAACTAAATTTAAGTACTTAAAGAAGTTAAACCCTTCCTAAGTAAACCCATTTTTACCTCAATCTTGGAAACTCTAATTTATAGATTCTCATGAGAAGTCAACAACTCTTTCCTTGAAATATCTAAGTTATAACCTGTGGAAGTCCAAAAGCTACTTGAAATCAAAACTATTCCAATAGGCCTAATCATTTTTTAACATTCTTTTTATACTGAGAACAGCTACAAGTTCACCTCTTTATTTTTGTAATGCCCATGTATGCATTGAGATTGATTTTTCAAGGATTTGTAGAATACTTTTAAGTGAAAGTCTCCATATAATTACCTTCTCTGAACTCAACATCAATTCCAAGATTACTCTTTATTTCTTAATAAGATATTCATTAATGGGGATCAATTCCAATAGGATTGCATATCTACGCACGTTGGTAGCACTATGGTCGTCCGCTGCTAGAGAAGCAACTGAGCTTGCAGCTTAACAAGAGTGATTGACTTGTTTGAGTTGTCATTTGAGTTATTTTTCTATTTTGCTTATTTACGTCATAATTCTAAGGGGTGTTTTATCTGACTTAAATTTACTTTAACATTGTTTTAGTTGGGGTTCAAGTCTTATTTAGGTCAGGAGTATGCCTCATCTAGTTCTTCTGGTCAGAGTCTAACTTCGGCTTGTGGCTGCCTAGCTAGGGCTCTCAAAGGTACCCAAAATTTGAAAATATGCCCAGCCCAAACCCATTAAGTGGACTTAAGCATTAAAATTGAGCCCATTTTATTTTTGGATTGGGCTTGAGCCACAATTTTAAATTCAACCTCTAAAATGGGTAGAGTTCGGGCTTTCTCAAGTCAGAGCCCGATAGCTCAAAAAATCTAAAAAATATTAAATATAAAGAATAGTAATTCAATTTGTATAATGTATACATATTTATATTGACAAGATCATTTATTTACACATATATCTTATACATCTAAATTTATGCATAGTATGAACACTGGATTAATATTTCAATTATCTTAAATCCAACAAAATGCTCTTTGCATGTACATACTAAGGAATCTTAAACATGTGTAAATTACCTCATAGAACTCGCATATCTCTAACACTTTGAAAATCATCATATGCACCATTAATCATTATAATATTTTAATGTAAGTTGATCAATATTTGATCTAAGTGGTATGTTAGATTTTGATTTTATAAAAGATGTGTTCTTTAGAGTTTTTTATTTTAAGCTAAATATGAAAGAGCAAAATATAACATATTACTTTGATGATTTTTTTAATGTGCGTTAGTCAATATGATAATCTTAAAGGTCTCATTTTTTTAACAGGTGATGAGGCCTATATATAGATACTAATTCTTTTAGCTTGATAGATTACATATTTTAAATGAAGAAATTGACTTTTCTAAAAGTCAAGCTTGAAACTCGAGTTATTTTGGACTCGGATTGGGCTTAGGCTTAACCATAAAGAAATTGGTTGGTTCGGACTTGGGCCTCACCTTTTTTAGTGGATTGGACTATGCTAAGCTCAACCAGAGCCTAGTCCATTGACACCCTATATGTAACCCTATTTTGAGTGACACTCATGTAATCAAGATCCAAAAGAAAAAAAACTAATTTGTTGAAAATCATGTGGAAATTGTGGTTGCAAAACTCAAAGATGAAAATAAATGGGATTGGGCCAGGTCAATTGGCAAAACAGTCATCAGATCAATCGATTTTGATCTGAACCAATCTTGGCTAGCCTAGTCTTTGACAAGATCACAAAAGCATTGCTTTACATACATATTGTATTAGATAGCTTATTAATACCAATTTTTATATTACTATTAATATTGGATGTTTGGTTATGATTTAGCAATTTTTGATATTCACGTATTGATATTATCATAACAAATTTAATACAGACCTTATATGTATTAAAAATGTGAAAGTTTATTCTTCATAAAGATCTCCCCTTCTCTCTCTCTCCTCTTCAACTATCCTCTTCTCCTCTTTCTTTATCATCTCTCTCTTCCCTCTTCATCTATCCTCATCCATATTCCTCTAATATCTATTTCAATATTAATATTATGGATCTTAAAAATGTCAATGTGAAAATTAACACTATATCAAAACTAATGCTCTAATCAAACCTAACATTATAAATAGTCAAATTGGGGAAACTCCATGTTCCGAGGCATCTAAAATATATGATCTCAGATGTGAGTCACACCTGTCCTAGCAACTTGTTCAAGCCCATAATTAGACGACCTAGAAGATCTCTATTAGATTCTCTTTTCTTTCTTTATGTTCAAATCAAACCATACGAAGGTTGGAAAATAGATAATATGGTTTTGTAAACATCCTAACCTTTTTCCTTTTTCCTTTAAAATGAAGCATAAAGCTCATCATCTGTTGGGACCCCGCTAACAAACAGTTACAAGGGGGCAAATGTCTGGATCCAGTGCAAGTTACAATGGGAAATTTTACAAAATTTAGGCAATTCTCCGAGCATCAAGTTCCCACTTCTGGAAAATAAAGAATGTTGCAGAATTTCTTAATGATTGTGGATAAGTTCCATGAGTTGACAATGGCTTCTACATCTCCTTCAACAATGGTGACCTAGTTGCTTCTGGAAGCTATCTTCAGCACTATATGGAACACTAAAGTTTCAATCGTGTGCGAACTATTTGAGATTGTTCTATTTGCCATACATTAGATGACTTGTCCTTTTTGATCTCTGATGATGCCAACTGCTCCTCCGGATGCGTTTGTTGCAGCATCCACAACGTCTTAACATGGGGGTGCCAACTAGTGTGTTGGTTTGTTCTACTGTTGCCTAATTGGTCCTTGGATTTGAGTTTTTTGGTAGAGTTTGCTACTCAAAGCCATTCTTGGATACGAGTTTTTTGGTAGAGTTTGCTACTCAGAGCCATTCTTACACATCATTCTTCACCTTCCAGACCATTAAAACTAGTTAAAAATCAAGGAGCAACTGCCTTTCCATGTATACTAAAGAGCTGCAAAAATTGTACTAATGGTGAGAACACTGAGAAGTGTGGTGGTGGAAGGTGTTGCTAATGAGGATGCATGCCACATTTCTTGGGCAAAACTACATTTGATAAAAAGGTGTTCATTGTTTTCCTTCTCAGAAATGTAGATGGGGCATAGTCGATGTATATGGCAAAGCCTCTCGGCCCTTGTCTACTTGAGGGGAAGAGTGCCTGCTGTACATTTCTAATGAAGTGGACATTGTTGGTTAGGTTTTTATCTCATATGACAAGCCAGATTTTGTTTGGATTCGATGGAGATGGTTCAACAATGTTTGTAGATACATAGCAACTTGTATGATGGGCGAGTACTGCTCAATTCTCCATCTATAGTAAGTCTCCAAATCATTTTGTCTTAGCCAAATACTCCTTGAATAGGAAGAAGAATAGCAAGGATGGCATGTTGGATTTCTTGAGAAAAAATTTGGTTAATAAGTTTTTGATTTCATTAGTTTGTGTCTTGAATCGTAATGAGTCTTCCCTAATCAATGGTGGGGTTTGGGACCTGTGGGACATTGGGAATCTAGTGATCAGTCCAGTGATTGGTTGTGTCCGTCTTCCACATGCAAAAAATCTGCTTTTTGGAGTTGTTCCCAAACAATGATCTACTCATCCAAATTCTTGACATGAAGCATTTCTATTGATAGTTCCAAAAGGGGTGTCCCTTTAGATACTTACCTGTGGGTGGTCCAACCCAAAGAGTGTCTGATTGACAAAGGAATCTTCAAGTATGCTGCATAAGGAGATCAATATTGGTTTTATCAATAGCTTTAACACCTAGGCCTCCAAATTTTTTTAGGAGTTGGATGTCTTTCCAAGCTTGGTGTACAGGTGAGCTGATGTCATTTCCTTTTTGAAACCCCACCAGAAATAAATCTTTGTATTGTTGAGCCCTTTGAAAATCTTTCTTGAGAGCCAAGTAGAGCACATGAGGTAAATTGGGATGGCAGCTAGAATAGTTTAAATTAAGAGAGTTCTCTCCACTAGCGAAAGAACTTTTTGCTTGTTGCATGAATCTATCTTCAATATATTGAATAGACTCTTTTAGGACCCTTTTCAAAAAAGAGTGGTATGCCTAAGTGTGTCATCACTTTTCATTGCTTTGACCCCCAAGGAATCTTGAATAAGAGTTCTAAGTTTGTAACTTACATTTGGGCTGAGAAAGATGCTAGATTTTGAGAAATTTACTTATTAACCAGAGCACTTAGTGAAGAGAAGTAGGAAATCCTTGTAGTTCCTAATTTCCTCATGTGTGGCTGTAGACACGCTAATTTTGACGTCATTTCGAGTAAATTTTATATCATACAATAATACCTCAAAATGGTCTGATAATTAATCATTAATTAATTTTTATTAATATTTTTAAGTGTCGGGTTTAACAGATGTGTTTAAGTTAATCAATTGAATTGATTTTAGCTCAAATTTGAGTTAAAATATGAAGAATTCTAAAAGACGTCTACACACGTGGACGCCATTTATAGTTTATTCATGTTTTAACGATTAAATTTGAATTTTAATTAATTAATTTATTAACTAAAAGGCGTCTGGGAATGTCGACGCGTTTTAAGTTTCCTAAATGTTTCTACTTCTCCTCCGGATGTTTATCCTTATCTTAATTAGTCTAAAAGACGTCTACACAGGTGGACGCGTTTTAACTAATAAAGATAAAGATAAGTTTTCCCGAATATTTATCCTTATCTTAATTAATCTGAAAGGCGTCAGCCAAGGTGGACGCGTTTTAGATAATTACAGATAAAGATGAATTAATCAGTAATTATCTGTCGGTTAAGATGGATAAATTTCGGAGTTTTGCTATGTCAATCTCGAACGCAAGAAATGCCTATAAATACCCTGCATGTTGAAGAGTTAAAAAAGAGAGAGAACAAAATTGAATTGAGTTGAGCCATAGCGTTATAGTGAGTTGAAGATCGAAGCAACGTCGTAACGCCGGAGCGCTGCCATTCCCAGAAGACGGCGTCCTTTCAAGATCTTCATCCTTTCAAAGCTTCAACCGATTGGGCATAAGTTTTTCATTACTGCATTCAACTTCATTAATTTCATTTTTCATATTCACTTCATGCAAACACACACCACAGCATAATCTTTCAAAAACCTACTTAATCTAAGGGGTTTCAAAGCCATTAAAAAAGTAAGTTTGCTGTTTTAAATATGCTTAAAATCATGATTAGTTCAGATACTACTTCTACTTAAATTCTCATCATAGTTCTTCATTTTTTGTTTTTTGTCTCCGCTGCACTCAACAACAACAACAAGAGATCAAAAAGGGGAAATCAAGCATAACTTCTGGACGATCCTCAACCTCAAACTCAACAGCAAGAACAAAGAAGCAAAGAAATGGCTCTCTTTCTTCAGCCGGCTGAGGAAGGGGAACCAAGGACTCAATCTTCCGCGTTTGAAAGGTAGGCGATCATATCTCTTTTGAAACTTTTTAAGTTAAAAGTTTCTGGCGATCACTGCACTTTAGTTGCTGTTTTTAATAGGTTAGTTTACACTAAACAACATAGATATTTCATGTTAATCACACGGTCATTCTAAGCACCTACAGCTTTTTTGGCGATCACGGTGGGACTTGGTCTCGCCATCTTTTAGTTTCTTTTTGTTCTTGCTATCATCATATCGGGCACCCACGGTGCACCATTTGTGTCTCTGGACACGTCCTCACCAATTGGTGAGTGTTTAGTTTAATTGATTTCCCTCGTGCACCACGTGCACACCCCAGTGGCAAGATCTTGCCCCCCCCCCCCCCCCCCTTGATTAACTCAAAAAGCTGTTTTTGTGATAAAAATGATGTGTGATTGATTGTTTTTCTAGTTGTTTAGTTAGTAAACCATCCTGTTTAAAATCTGGAACTAAAAAAATTTGCATGAGTCGATTGTTTACTGCTTTTTACCTTGTTTGAGGAGGATTCAACCCAGAAAATCCTCCTGGAAAACTGTTTCTGCGAACTGAAAAGCGTCCAGGATAGCTGACGCGTTTCAAAACCGCGTCAACCTACCTAGACGCCTTTCAGGCTTCTCAGTTTCTCTGCTGTCTGCATCTGCTTCTGCGAAAAATTAAGTTCTGTTTTGAATAGCGTCGACTACCATCGACGCGATTCAGACAGTTTCTTAATTTTTTCAATTTCCAGATTTCTGTGTTTTGAGTGCTAGCTACCCATTACTTACTAAGCATTAGAGGCCGTCCAGGCCACAGGACATACGCATTGAGGCTAATCCCTCCTCTTCTTAGGAACACATTACTCGACGTCAGCAACTCTCTCTGATTGGGTTGGTCCCTTGATCAGACTAGAGAAGTTGACGTTGAGACCTCCATAAGTCCCCAAAATCAAGGTATTCCTCCTTGACCATCGGGCTGGTTGTACCAATTGAAGTCCCGGTTAGATTCTGAAAGCGTTGTGAGAGAAAGCCCTAGAGAATAACGGTGGAAATCGAACTGAAACTAGGATCCTTTCCCTGAGCGAAATTGTGGTTTAATCCAATCCAAATAACTCAACAAGGAATCCTAAAATCACGTTAAGCATCCACTTGTTTGATTAATCTCTGTACAACTTGTTTGATTAAATCTTTGAAAAGGGAATCTAACATCATGTTGCTACGATCAGGTAGGGACTTGAGTGTGGCTCCAGACGCCATGGTTAATTACGAGGGAGATGCTAATGCCCCTCGGGATTCTGAGTACAACTATGAGAGTGGGAGAGATGCTGATGCCTCCCGTAGTTCTATCCCCATTCCGTATCGTCTAGATGGGAATGTTCGGACACCTCTTTTGCCTCTACGTGATCAATATCCTGATCCTCTTCCGCATGAATATGCGATCCCTAATCCTGATCTTGAGGGGGACATGAATCAGAATGATCCCTCATCCTCTGATCCTACGGATCTCATCAATGCTCTGGGAGTTCTTGCCTCCCGACTGGACCCTCAGCAGTTCGAGGCGATCCAATCTATTTTGAAGGGAAAGGCACCCATGCAGCCTGCCGAGCCGAACCCTGTGGCTCCCCCTGCTGTTCCTCAGCAACCTTCTTTTCCTCCTCCTTATATCCATCAGGCTATGGAGGGCCTTCATATTACTTCTCGGCCAGCTGGGCCGCAGCTTTCATCATCTAGGCAACCGGCTAGACCGCAAACGCCTACTTATCAAAATGCCCTCGGGCATGGCGGAAGCGCTGCCGGACCTCCCCTCTATTGTCCACCCTGTCCAACGTACTCTAGGCAGCAGGCCTACCAAGTACCTCCTCCTCTTCCTCCTCAAGCAGATCTGACCACACAAACGCTGTTGGCCAAAATGGAGCGTATGGATGAGCAATTTAATAACCTCCAGAAAATGATGGGGGTCAAAGCTGTGCCAGAAATCAGTCTACCGAGCCTGCCAGTATTCCATCTGCCACCCTCTGAGATGCCAGTGTACCGAAAGTACAACGGTACTGGTAACCCCTTCACACACCTGAAGGAGTTCATGTATGAATCCTCTTTCTGGCAGAATGATAAGAGGTCGTTGGCCTTCTTGTTCAGGAGATCTCTAGAGGGACCAGCCCTCGAGTGGTTCTTTTCCCTGGAACCCTCAGAAGTAGAGGATTACGGTATCGTTTCACGCAAATTTATTCAACGATACCAGGACAGAGTTGCACCCTCCTTGTCTATCACGGACCTCATTGCAGAAAAGATGAAACCTGATGAGGAGTTTGTCAGTTTTGCTGACAGGTGGCGGGGTCTGGCTGAAAAGGTGAAGGATCACTTGTCCGAATCTGAACAAGTGAAAATGTTAATTTCTAATGCCACGCCCCAGTTCAAGCTCGTCCTCTCCTTGAACAATTTGACTAACATGGCAGAGCTCTATGAAAGAGCACGGTACTGCCAGAATGCTTTCAAGGACGCTACGTTCTCTAGCGTCTTTGATCCTCATAGACCTAGCAGACCTCCGCCTCGGAAGCCTGCAGTGCCGAACTCTTCCAGCACAGGTCCGACTACCGAGGGCACGCTCTCTCATGAGCAAGTGAGCACCATGAACAATAACTCGCCCCAGTTCGTGAGGAGTCAGCAGCAGTACCAGAGGCCACAGCAGCAAGGGTACAGACAGCAGCAGAACCCCCAGTACCAACAACAGTATCAGCGGCCCCAGCAGCCGAATCAGAATCAGAACCAACAACAGCTACAGCAACAGCCGCAACGGCAACAGCAGTATCAGCAGCAACAACAGCCACAGTACCAGCCGCGCGCACCGCCGGCGTACCACAATGTCCCTCCTCCTGGTGACTACAACCAGCAGAGGAGACCTCCAGGCCCGAAGAGGGCAGAATACCCGGCTCTCCCAGAATCCTTGGCCGATATCTTCAGTGCTTTAATGGCAGCTAACGCCTTAGTTTTGCCAAGGGAAAAGGTCGCCTGGCCTCAAAATGCCGATACGTCCAGATATTGCTACTTCCATAGGCAACCTGGGCATACCATTGACACCTGCTTCCAATTCAGAGATTACATTCATGATCTCAACGAGCAGGGCGGCATAGACTGGGAGGAAATGAAGAAATACATAACAGCCCTGAAGGCGAGGAGACCGCAACAGCAGCAGCAGCAGCAGCAAGCAAGACCACCGGCACAAGCAGCAGCACCACCCAACATGGGCATAGTGCAGAATCCACTCCCGGAGCACCAGAACCAGAACCAGGTTGCTCCCATTCTAACGAACAGCCAGTCTGAGGCTGGTCGTGGGCAACAATGGAGGATAGAGGATTCTTCCTCTCTTTGTTCAACGGGTCACGTTCAAAGTACCGCAGAGCGACTACCACGCCGCACCATCCACATACCCAGACCACAACCCGTCACCATCACCCCTCTACCCACGCCCACATATCATTCGCCCGCATCCAATAACCCACTACCACTACCCACCTTCCTTAGACCCATTGCGCCCCGCACTCCTACGCCTCCATCATATACCCCTCCGCAGACCAATAACGCACCCCTTTTACCATCTAGGTCATTATTACGCGTACCATTTCCTACTTCACCCGCTACCACTACCACCTACCCAGATATGCCCCAACCATCCAAACCGTTACTACGCGTACCATTCCCCACTTCGCCAACCACTTACCCATCTACCATCCAACCATCTAGGCCTTTAATCCGCACCGCGCCATCACCACTTAACCCTACGCCATCACCACCTAACCCAACGCCACCACCTACGCATCAACCCTCCGCACCGCTTACGCCACCCGACTCTGCGGTACTCAAGGTGTCATCCGGATCCTCCACGGTCGAGGAACATGCGCTCCGGAGTGGGAGGATTTTCAACAAGGTCTTTCCTCAGTCCACAGTCAGAGACGGTCCATCACAGCCGACTGAGGAAGCCCATAATGAAGAGAGTGCACCAGGCACTCAATATGACTTGTTGAAACATCTGGACAGAACACCGGCACGGATCACTGTACTTGAATTAATTAAAAGGTCCAAGATTCACCAAGAAGCTTTAATGGAATACCTACAGAAGGTGATGGTCAATGAAGACGTGCCGGTAGAGAAAATTGCAGCACTACTAGTTCCTCAGGGGGATCATCCCTCAATTACATTTCACACATCGGAACTAGCACCGCCAGCCGCTAGAAGCATGGCTCTGAGCATCACGGTCAATATCTGCAAAAAGGTCGTGGATGCATGCCTGGTTGATACAGGGGCTTCAATTAATGTTCTACCTCCGAAGACCTTGGAGCTATGCGGTGTGCCCAAGGAGAAATGGCTGCCTAGCCCCATCTCAGTTACGGCATATGACAATTCTACCCGTTCCCCTCTGGGAATGGTTTATTTAAAGGTAGAGTTAGGTCCAGTAAGTCATGCAGAGGTCGAATTTCATATTCTAGAAATCGACCCTTCCATAAATGCCATTCTGGGACGTCCTTATATTAAAACTCTTGAGGCGATTCCTTCTATGAATCACCAATGCCTCAAATTCCCTTATAAAGGACGAATTATTAAAGTGACGAGCATGCCGATCCTTGCTGCTGCTCATACATTGAATATTAAATCTGCTGTTTTACCTGGCCGACAACCTTTTCTGTCGGTATTACAGGCCTATCGTCCAGTGGCTGATCCTTTGAAAGCCGCTACCATTTCTCCATACCCATTAAATGCTATCAAAAGGGGGAAGTGCATGAGTACCCCGGGATGGAGAATCATGATGAAGAACGGCTACAAGCCTGGGAAAGGTTTGGGCACACAGTTGCAAGGCAGGACCACTCCTGTTAAAGATCATCGGGCAGTACCTGGAAGCGGTCTGGGCTATAGGCCGAGGAAACTGAAGCAAGATAGGGTTCAGCAAGAAGATGGTCAAGAAATCTTGGAAACAATGTCTACACCACTGAAAGAAGGCCGGGATCCCTTAACATGGACTCTATATACACACTTTGTGAAAGGGCCCATACTTAGTCACGACAACATGGTGGTCATTACTTCCTGTTTTGACTTCCATGACATATATGGGAGGGACTTGGCCAGACATTGTTCCGAACTACTTACGTACCAATCCTTGGAGGCTCTGCGGCCTATGAAGAGGAGAAAATTTCATGACCCTGAATGCGAATGGTACAGGTGGTTCGACCTGAGGGACCTATACATAGCACTGAACAGACTATTCCTGGATCCTGCAGAACCCAAGTGGCCACCGCAGATTGGCGAGCTAATTGAGAGCCCTGGCACAATCTTTGACAAGCGGATACTGCTGTCCGAACAAACTGATGAAGGGGAGCCAGATGACCCCTATGAAGCTGGTTACACAACAGATCTGCTATGGAGGGGGACATATCCTTCACATGTCTTCATGCTCCATACTCTTTTTCGTACACTACTCTTGACCCCGACTTGGTCGCGGGTCATAATTGAAGATATTCCACGGGCTCCGCCCGTTATGATAACTCTGTCCCCTCGGGACTTTATTCCACAATCTCCTCTCGACCTAGAGAGGATGTATGATCTGATCTGGGACATATTGCTATATGATCCCCCTAATCCTCTGGCCTTGGTGCCGCTTCCTCCGTCCGATTCTCCTCCCATTTGTATTCACTCTTGCTTCATGTATAATTCCTCCGATATCCAAAAAAAAACGCCAATTTTACAACAAATTCTTCCCAAATCATTATCGAGGAAACATCTTACTTGTCCGATTACACCCCATCGCGCGGGTCCGTCGGTCAAGATTCTCTCCTAGATCTACTCTGTCCCTCCCCACGGGAGGATTCCCCTGTATTTCCACCTGTATCCCAGGATTTTCATCCTGCTTCATCTTTATTAGGTTATGATAGGCAGTTTAGTGAAGTTAGGGAGTCTAGTTTTAGGCAGGTTAGTCAGTTTAGGAAGTCTAGGAAGCCTAAGGGTAGGCAAATTCCAGTAAGATACCTCCAGGATTTGGCTGATAAATGTTCCTTTTGCTCTTTAATCCCTCAGCTTTTAGAAGATCCAATTCATATGCTAGAAGATTGTACAGATGATGAGTCGGTCAATGATGGGTACGGGGTATATGAGTTAGTACATGAAAAGGACCCCATTGTTGAGGATGAGGAAGATGATGAGGACGCAGCTGAGGCATATGCCAGTGGAGTGAAGAGATTTGATGAACCTTCAGCTGCCGTAGAAGAGCCCACAAAAGAAATAAACTTAGGGACTGAAGACGAACCTAAGGTTGTCCTCGTCAGTAAAAATCTTTCTGCAGAGGATGAAAAGGCAATGATACAAGTGCTTAAGGATTATAAGGACACTTTCGCCTGGAGTTATGAGGATATGCCGGGGTTAGACTCATCTTTAGTTGAACACAGGTTAACATTAAAGGAAGGAGCTAATCCGGTCAAGCAGAAATTAAGGCGATTCCACCCACAAATGGCTCTAAAGATGAAGGAAGAAGTCGATAAATTACACAAAGCCAAATTCATTAGAGTTGTCCTTTATCCACAATAGGTGGCCAATATAGTCCCGGTTATGAAAAAGGATGGGAAGGTCAGAATTTGCATTGACTTCCGCGATCTGAACCGGGCATGTCCTAAAGACGATTTTCCATTGCCTCATATTGATGTACTCATCGATAACACTGCTGGCTATGAGACATTATCGTTTATGGATGGATTTTCAGGATACAACCAGATTAAGCTGGCAGAAGAGGATCAAGAGAAGACTTCATTCACTACACCTTGGGGAACATATTGTTATGTCGTCATGCCATTTGGATTGAAGAACGCTGGAGCCACTTATCAAAGGGCTATGATGGCAATATTTCATGACATGATGCATATAGATTTGGAAGTGTATGTGGATGACTTATTGGTTAAGTCTAAAACGAAGGCTGAGCACGCCAAAGTTTTGGCAAGGGTATTAGAGAGATCGAGAGAATATCAGTTGAAGATGAACCCCAAGAAATGTGTATTCGGGGTATCTTCAGAGAAATTGCTTGGATTCATTGTCAGCAAACGGGGAATTGAGATCGATCCCAATAAGGCGAAGGCTATCAGAGAAATGCCACCTCCCAAAAACTTGAAAGAGTTAAGAGGATTAATCGGGAGGTTACAATTTATTCGCCGCTTTGTCTCCCAGCACTCACAAAGGTGTAAGCCGTTCTATGAGCTTACCAAGCCAGGAGTCAAATTCAATTGGGACGATAAGTGTCAGGAGGCATTTGATGGATTGAAGGACTATTTGGCAAGTCCTCCTGTTTTGAGACCACCATTTCCAGGCAAACCATTGATACTTTATATTTCTGTCCTGGATGATGCAGTGGGGGCTGTCCTAGCACAAGAAGATGAAGAAGGAAAAGAGAGGGCAGCCTACTATCTCTCTAAACTTCTCAACCCCGCTGAACAGAGATACACGGCGATGGAGAAAACATGTGCAGCATTGGTTTGGGTTGTTCAGAAATTAAAGCATTATTTTCTGGCCCATGAAGTCCATCTCATCGCTAGGATGAATCCGATTAAGTTCCTTCTGGAGAAATCTGTTCTTACTGATAGGTTAGCGCGATGGCAAAGCTTTCTATCTCAATTCGATATCATTTACATTCAACAGAAAGCAATCAAGGGCTATGCCATAGCAGAACATCTCGCTCATCATCCCCTTCCTCGATTTGATCCAGTACGATCAGAGTTTCCGGATGAGGAACTGATGTCCGTAAATCAAATCAGAGATGATATGTGGACTCTGCATTTTGATGGAGCTCTGAATTCTCATGGAAAGGGTATCGGAATCGTTCTGTTATCACCTGAAGGTGTCACAATTCCACAAGCCTTTCAGCTTGACTTTCCAGTCACCAACAACATAGCTGAATACGAGGCACTTCTTGCTGGCCTCGAGACTGCTCATTTTCATGGTGCCACCAAACTCAGGATTGTAGGTGATAGCCAATTAATTCTTCGCCAAGTGCTGACCAAGTATCGAACTCTTGATCTCAAGCTTAAGCCATATCAAGAACTTACTTCTGCTTACTCGAAGCTTTTCACAAAATTGATCTTTGTCCATGTCCCTAGAAATCAAAACATCTTAGCTGACGCTCTAGCTTCACTTGCATCTTCCCTTGATTTTCCGATCAGCAAACAAACTGAATCAATCATAGTTCATAGGCGTCTTTCACCCGCCGTGAAAGATCCTTCATTTCTTAGAACTAAGGAGAAGTTGCTGAAGAAATTCAAAGATGGAAGTATCGTGGAGAAAAGAGAAATCATGTTGATGGAGCTGTTAGAAGAGATGGATGATGAACAGAAGCCATGGTATTATGAAATTGCAAAATATTGTGAAGATCAATCGTATCCTGAAGAAGCTACAACTGAGGAAAAAAGAGCTATCAGGAGAGTTGCTCAACGATACATCCTAGTTGGGGGAGCATTATATAAGAGAGGTTTTGATGGAGTTCTTCTGAGATGTTTAGACGAAGATGAGCTTTGGAAGGTTATGGAAGGAGCTCATAGTGGAGTTTGTGGTGGCCATGTCAATGGACAGATGCTAGCAAAGAAGATCCTTAGACAAGGATTTTATTGGCCAACCATGGAAGAAGATTGTGTAGGATATGTCCGTAGGTGTGCCAAGTGTCAACTTCACGCCGACAAAATTCATTCTCCTGCATCTTCACTCCATCCTGTTTCTTCCCCATGGCCTTTCTCCATGTGGGCTTTCGACATTATTGGACCTCTTAGTAACCCAGATTCCGGCATCAAGCAAAAATCTTTCATTCTCACGGCAACGGAATACTTCACCAAGTGGGCAGAAGCTGAAGCATACGTGGAGATCAAAGCATCAACCGTCTGCAAATTCATCATGAAGAACATCATCACAAGATTCGGAATTCCAAGTACCATCGTCACCGACAATGGACCACAGTTCGTGTCACAGGAATTGAAGGACCTCTGCAATAGGTATAAAATTGCATTGCATCATTCATCTCCTTATTATCCGCAAGGCAATGGCCAAGCAGAGGCAACTAACAAGACTTTGATAAAAATTATCAAAAAGACGTGTAAATCTAACAAATTCGCAGATTGGCCAGAAAAATTGGTTGAGGCTCTATGGGCCTACCGAACTTCAATCCGCACGCCTACTGGGCAAACTCCTTATTCCTTAACATTTGGAATGGAGGCGGTAGTTCCATTTGAGATCCTTATACCGTCATTAAGAGTACAATTGAACAAAGAATTTTCCATTGATGAACATCGTTCAGCACTCCTTGCTCAATTGGAACTTTTAGACGAGAAAAGATGGTCAGCTGCTAATCATGCAAAAGTTTATCAAAACAGATTAGCACGTTTTTATCAAAAGAAAGTCATTGAACGAAAGTTCAAAGTCGGTGAAATGGTTGTTAAAAGAATTTTTGTAAAACCTGGTGGTCCGCGTTCTAAGCTCCAACCCAACTGGGAAGGACCTTATGTTGTATCGCACGCTTATCCTGGTAATGCTTATCGTTTGGTTAATGCAGAAGGAGAAGAGCTAAATCATCCCTGGAATGGTTTACATCTTAAGAAATACTACCCTTAAGTTAAAGAGTCGATCAGTATGGTACAAAGACCAGTGGAATCAGAAAATTTATAAACTCAAATTTCTTTGTTAGTCTGAATGATTAACTTCAAACCTATTACTGCACACACTGACACGTTTGATTCGTGAGTAACAAGAGATGCCAAGTCCTTAAGAATATCAAAAGCTTGACTAAGGGTGTAAAGTACAAATCATTCCTTTTAAATAAAATTTTGTTTTACACTCGGCCCATGATGTCGGAACGAGGCTTAAAATAGACTACCAAGAATACCCGCCATCTTAGTAGGAGGCCGTCATAAAAAAAATGGGGGAGATCCGTTCCAAAGCAAAGCAAAGAAAGAAAAGAATAGAAAAGCAAAAGCAAGGCAAAAAGCCAAATTCAAAATCAAAAGGCCATTACACTACAAACGTTACATCAAGGCCATGAAATGAAACAAAAGGGAACGCAAGGTCGATAAAAACCCCGAAAAGAAAATGACCGAACCCCAACAGATATTAGGGTTGGAAAGGGACACCTTTTTAGGTCTCCGGAACCTTCTCATGGGCTTTCTAAATCTACTCTTCTTTTCTTACCAAAGAGGTGTACTTCAAACTTAAAGAATGGCTTAGATTGACTAAGGGTCAAATCATCAAATGGGATCACGAATGGAAACACAAGTTTAAACACGATGGGTTTTAAGTTAAGTTGTTAAAGAACAATTTGGAAATTAAGTTAATAAATGAATATGATCTTTTGATCTAAGTACCATACTGGTCTTTTAGTCAAAAATTCAAAAAAAAATGTATATGTCAAAAATTCAAAAAAAAATGTATATGTCAAAATTCAAAAAAATTGCATATGTCAAAAATTCAAAAAAAAAATGTATATGTCAAAAATTCAAGAAAAATGTATATGTCAAAATTCAAAAAAATTGCATAGTCAAAAATTCAAAAAAAAATATATACATTTTTCAAAATTCAAAAAAAAAATATACATCTCAAAACCCAAACAAAAATGAATATGTCAAAACCACAAAAATATTTCAATTAGCATTTGCTTGTGGCATTTAGTATGTTTCATTCATTTTATTTTCGGTGAGCATATGTTTGCTTGCATGTTGCATTTTGCTTAAGCCTGATTACTCTTATTACCTTTGTTAATAAAGGCCATGCCCCTTGATCCTTCTACCAAGGATAGGATCAAGTAGTCGGTTACTTAACCAGGCAAGGGGCTAAGCCTAAACAGATACTTAACCTATTTGTTCAAGTCATATACAGGACAAAAGGGATGTGCATTGATAGAGTTGGAGTTCGGGTAGAGAACAACCAGAAATCTGTTTCTGTAAGGAAAAGGCGTCTAGTATACATGACGCGTTTCAAACTTAAATGGCGTCTACTCGACACGACGCGTTTTAGCAAATCTGCTATTTTCCCGAAATCCTGTGGATTTTAATGTTTAAATTGAATATTTGTTTGGAACTAATAATTTCGATTGCAGAAAAATTCTGAGCAAAGCTGGAAATATCAAGAAAATCCCTTTGTAGAATTCAAGTCTCGACCGTGGCTAAAAAGACGGTTATTTCTATCCTTGTACTCTTCTATGTAAATCATTCGCATTACTATATGTTAAGTATTTATTAGACTATGTCAAGGACCTTGTGGTTTTGATGAAACTGGAATTTGAGTTCCCCTACAACAAAAACAGTGATAATTCCAGAGAATTCTTAATCGCATGGATAGGCCGTTGGATTGTTGATTAGTGGGGACGATGGTTCTACTTTTGTGAAACGGTGCGTGGATAAACGAGTTTCGGCTTAGCACTGAATTACAAGAATTGGTATCTTGACTCATTAATGACAATTTAACAATATTATCCTTGATTAATTTATATTTTATTTGACTTTATATTTTTCTTTTAGCCCAGCATGCATCATGTAGGACTTTGAAATCATTGAAATAAGAATTAATTATTTATTAAGTTTCAGACCATTAATCAAATAATTTCAAACATGATATGAAATATTCCATTCCGAATTGAGTATCTTGATTATCTTTGAGGTTCGCTTGAAGATATCCTTGAAATTCTATCCTTGATTGGATTCTTTATCCAATATTTCTTGTTTTCTTTTAAGATCCATCATGGCTGTAGCACGTCCACATTGGCTGGCAAACGCTCCCCATGATGAAACCTACAGTGTCTACGACCTGGGGTACTTCCCACTCCGAGGAGGTTGATCGACCTTATTTTATTTCCTTGTCTACCTCATCCAGACAGGATTAATTCCATTGATCTCCTTGAGCTATCTTCATTGATGATTTTGAGAAAAATTCTAATCATGTGATGTTAAGAGCGTGTCTCATCACACCTTGGCATCACCTTTTCAGTACATTCCATTTCATTCACTCCCTTGCAAAGACGATGCCAAGGTGAGGCAGCTGTAGACACGCTAATTTTGACGTCATTTCGAGTAAATTTTATATCATACAATAATGCCTCAAAATGGTCTGATAATTAATCATTAATTAATTTTTATTAATATTTTTAAGTGTCGGGTTTAACAGATGTGTTTAAGTTAATCAATTGAATTGATTTTAGCTCAAATTTGAGTTAAAATATGAAGAATTCTAAAAGACGTCTACACACGTGGACGCCATTTATAGTTTATTCATGTTTTAACGATTAAATTTGAATTTTAATTAATTAATTTATTAACTAAAAGGCGTCTGGGAATGTCGACGCGTTTTAAGTTTCCTAAATGTTTCTACTTCTCCTCCGGATGTTTATCCTTATCTTAATTAGTCTAAAAGACGTCTACACAGGTGGACGCGTTTTAACTAATAAAGATAAAGATAAGTTTTCCCGGATATTTATCCTTATCTTAATTAATCTGAAAGGCGTCAGCCAAGGTGGACGCGTTTTAGATAATTACAGATAAAGATGAATTAATCAGTAATTATCTGTCGGTTAAGATGGATAAATTTCGGAGTTTTGCTATGTCAATCTCGAACGCAAGAAATGCCTATAAATACCCTGCATGTTGAAGAGTTAAAAAAGAGAGAGAACAGAATTGAATTGAGTTGAGCCATAGCGTTATAGTGAGTTGAAGATCGAAGCAACGTCGTAACGCCGGAGCGCTGCCATTCCCAGAAGACGGCGTCCTTTCAAGATCTTCATCCTTTCAAAGCTTCAACCGATTGGGCATAAGTTTTTCATTACTGCATTCAACTTCATTAATTTCATTTTTCATATTCACTTCATGCAAACACACACCACAGCATAATCTTTCAAAAACCTACTTAATCTAAGGGGTTTCAAAGCCATTAAAAAAGTAAGTTTGCTGTTTTAAATATGCTTAAAATCATGATTAGTTCAGATACTACTTCTACTTAAATTCTCATCATAGTTCTTCATTTTTTGTTTTTTGTCTCCGCTGCACTCAACAACAACAACAAGAGATCAAAAAGGGGAAATCAAGCATAACTTCTGGACGATCCTCAACCTCAAACTCAACAGCAAGAACAAAGAAGCAAAGAAAGGGCTCTCTTTCTTCAGCCGGCTGAGGAAGGGGAACCAAGGACTCAATCTTCCGCGTTTGAAAGGTAGGCGATCATATCTCTTTTGAAACTTTTTAAGTTAAAAGTTTCTGGCGATCACTGCACTTTAGTTGCTGTTTTTAATAGGTTAGTTTACACTAAACAACATAGATATTTCATGTTAATCACACGGTCATTCTAAGCACCTACAGTGGCTTCTCCAAATAGTAGAGTATCATCAGTAAAGAAAAGATGGGTCACCCTAAGAGTCTTGGCATTGATTTTTAGTGCCTTTGATTTCATCAGCTTCTACCTAGTTGGATACAAGTTTATTGAGAAATCCATACACATAATAAATAGGCAAGGGGAATGTGGGCAGCCTTTGCACAAGCCCCTTGTGGTCTAATAAAACATTTTGATTTCCCTTTTATCAAAATTAAGAATGTAGCCACATTGAAACAACATGTCATGAGTTTTATAACTTCTACGGAGAAACCAAATCAAGATAGAATGGATTCCATAAATGATGATCCTAAGAGATATTAGGCTTTGGATAGGTTGATTTTGAGGTCGAACCATTCCATGTGGCCCCTTTTTTCCGCATGCTATGGATCATCTCGTGAGCAACAATAAGTTTATCCATAGCTGGTCATCTAAGGATGAAAGTTACTTAATTCTCGACAATGATTCTATTGAGATAAGATTTAAGCCTATTTGCTATGATTTTGCCACACTCTTAGATAGAACATTGCAAAGCCCAATAGGCCTATGGTATGATGCAGTAAGAGTAGGTTTGCATTTGTGGAGGAGAAAGATATCATGTAATATAAAGCTCTGTGGGCTTCTCCTATCTAATCTTTTGATATATGTAGTAACATTTCCCCCAGTGATATTCCAATTGTGCTGGAAGAAAGCGCAAGAAACCATTAGGGCGTGCCACTTTGTGGGGTTGAGTTCTATCAATTGCTTCCTTGACTTCAATGTTATCTAGCATCTTACAAATGCAAACATTTTCACTGTCAAAGATGGGGTGCTTTGTAAGAGCCATGCATGGAGCAGAAGATGCGAGGATGGGGATGTAAAGAGGGACTAGAAATTATTTGTGAAAGTTTGGTTGATGATAGATGGATTACCTAATATGGTGTCTATCTTATCTTTGACTCATTTGATTTTGTTGATGCTTCTTCTTCTTGTCATTGAAATATGGAAGTAATGCATGTTCTTGTCATCTGCCTTGATCCAATATGTTTTTCTGCACTATTGCCAACATGTCTCTTCTCTTTGCAAAAGAATTTCTTACTCATTAGTTAGAAGGGTCTCTTCCCAAGTGATTTGTTCATTGTATGGCATATCTTGTAATGATCCGACCAACTAACTGGTCCAACAACTATGCTAGTTAGTAGACTTCGTAAGGTCACCCATCCTGGAACATCATTTAACCGAGCACACTTAACTTTAGAGTTTTTCTCCAACTGGAGCTCCGAAAAATAGCTAATGGAGTCTACTGATTTAGTCTATTTAACATATTCCTATACAGGATGTTATAATCTACCCCCCTTAAAAGCCTAACATCCTCGTTAGGATCATATTACACATAGTCCACAACTAATCCACCAGGTAGGTAGAATTATAGAGGTAGATCCCACCATGCGGCTTCATACTGTAGGGTAGTCATTTCATGGTGTAGCACTTTACCCTGTGTGGCACGTAGCTCCTACTGTTATGCCTCTGATCCGGTTCACTCATCTAGACTCACTTTGGATTCAAGTTATGTAACTATGAATTCAAATAGCATACAAAGTGGATATGAATTATGAGAGACAAATAACCAAAGCAATAAACATGTCATTTACAATCAAAACAATCCAATAAAATTTTCATTTACTAATGTCATAATTCCA
Source organism: Zantedeschia hybrid cultivar (assembly GCA_030544215.1). Taxonomy (NCBI): domain Eukaryota; kingdom Viridiplantae; phylum Streptophyta; class Magnoliopsida; order Alismatales; family Araceae; genus Zantedeschia; species Zantedeschia hybrid cultivar. The sequence goes on from JARZZO010000011.1 coordinate 29,236,130, forward strand.
CAAGTGTATATCATCAATATTAGGATCTTAAAATATACCAAATGTTCATAGAAAATAAAAACACTCAACTCACTAAAGAAATGAAAAAGTATATATATCTCTCTCTATCCCTACTACATCAATCTACTAAACAAATAAGCAAACCTACCTAGATAACAACGGATGTCTTCTAATCTAAAGATTCCTACCAAATCAAGAATTCAACTCTTCCTCCTTAGTAGACTCTAAAAATGTTAATAGGAACACAATCACTCAGTAGGAAATAAGACCCATTAAATGCTAAACAATATAATAGTTGAAAAATGATGATAACAAACTAATTAGAATTCACAGTTCTATATATATCTCAAATAAGAATATGATCCCATATAAGTTTATCAAATTAGATGTATTTTCTAATAGCATGACCAAATTGAATAACATATAGCTTACTTAGTATGATGGACAAATCGAATTTCACATATAACTTATCAAATCTACTAGCCATGTAACAAATATATCATATATCAAACTGAACATATCTCATATCAAACTGAGCTTATCACATATCACATAACGAATGGCATGGCATAGTAGTCTAACAAATCTGATCAAATTATGGCATATGAGCAAATATAAATCTTAAGCATGAAACAAATTCGAAGGACAAAATGCATATGAAATTTCAAAGAATAAAGTGAGTTCAAATGAAACATAATAGAGCATGAGTTGCAGATTATGTGTTAATCAAATCGTATCAAATATATCATAACAAATTATTAAATGACATGCACCTAAACCACAACATAAGGAACCCTAAATGTATACCAAAACATCTAGGCAGTGATGCAGAGGTCTTGGTTACCGCACATAATCAAGGAGTCTAAGTCCCACTAACTCCAAACCGGTAGGGTGTTACGTATTGCCATCTCCTAGTTTAGCTGCCTAAAAATTAGGATTCCACACGTTGCCCTCAGGTTCAAATGCCCTATCTAATATGAATGCTTACACTGGAATTGGGCTCTACATCTCCTTAAGATGGCAATGTCCAAACATGGTCATACAAATATGACACAAGGGCATAACAGTAAGTATAAGATGAGTATAGATCTAAAAATTCAATTATCAAAACACTACATATAGATAGAAGTTAAAATATGTCTTTTATACAAAATAGTCACTTAAAGAGTTAACATGGTCATATACATGTAAAATCTGAAGTAACAGACTTTTGGATAGAAAGATATGTCACAGAAATATTCTAAACACACTAATTTCTAGAGCTAAAAAATTAATAAATAAGACCGAAAATAGCAAATAGATTCAGAAATTAATCAAACTTGGTGAACATGTCCAAGAGGTCAAAAGACTCATATGGACAAAGTTTCACATAGTTCAAATATCAAATGAATGATTTAGCGTATCAAATGTCATATAAAGAACTTTAGTCAAATTTGACCAATCGAATAAAAAGTAGAATAATAAGCAAATAAAATCTAAAAATTATAAAATTTTACCAGAAGCTAGAACATGTCAAAATCAAAGTGGGAACAAAATTTCAGGCCGATTGACAAGGAACGAAAGAGTTATAACCAATTTAAATTCAGTTTGAAAATTGGTCACAAGTTATGAAAACCTTAGGCATAGATCTTGAAAACCGTAGGTATAGGTCCTAAATTTCTAAAATATAGGATTTTGCAAATTTAATCAAAAACTTATAGATCAAAGTGAAATCTAAAGTCATAGATTGATAGATTATACTTCTAAAAATTATATTTGACCACTTCTGAAAATTAAAATGTTGTTTTCTTTACATAAAATAAAATAAACATCCAATGGGTTTTCATATCCTACCTTTAGAACGCAAAGAGCACTCCCTTCTAATGCCTTTCAATCACCTTCTAACACTCCAATCTCGATTTTCTTGTGATCTAAAGTCTTTTATGACCTTGAAACCTCAAATAAGATTAATCCATCCATTAAAATCAATTTCTAAAGAGAACTAAATCAAAATACTTCACTTTCTCATGAAGAACACTATGTTCTTACTTCTTAATCTGGGTTGCGTGTAAGAGGTCTTATGTACGACCCCAAGGCTCCATATATACTTTTTGGCTTCCTAATACTACTCAAATTAAGCTCCCAAAGTTACCAAGTCGAACTCAAATCATAGCTTGCTTAATCAACAAGTTAAAGCGTACCGATTCAAATTAGAAACCTAGATTTTTGCGCAGAATACGTTTTCTCCCTTAAACCCTCTCCAATTCGACCTATTATATGTTCAAATTAGCTTTTGGTCTTTTCAACAAAGTTGTAATATTTTATATCCTCTTTCCAACAATATATACCACGTCATTTTTGGACTTTTGTGCGTGACGTTATCGCATTCGCACTATAGCACATTCTCATAATTTTTAGTTCCAAAAATTTCACTAAATATTGAAAACCAATTGATTTTCTAATTCGGACACTAATACACTTAATGGGCCTAGTCTGACTTCATTGTTGACTTAGTCATTCTAAATTCATTATTATATCACTAATTATTTATTAATTTAATTTAGTTTTTATTAATCAATTAAATAATATAAATAGGCTTAGTTAAGTCTTAATGTGCTCTAATTAGGCCTAATTGGCTAAATATTAACTAAATGAGCTTAGTAAATCAAAATATATAAATGAAATGAAATGGGTTCAATGTCTAAGTCATAACATCCTCTCCTCCTTAAATAAATTTCGTCTTCAAAATTTCAATCAGCATAACTCACCGAATAAATATGGATACTTCTTCCTGACCTCTTCCTCGGTCTCCCAAGTAGCTTTCACTGTAGAACAATGTCGCTATAAAATCTTCACCAGAGGAATCACCTTGTTTCGTAACACTTGCTCTTCGCGGTCTAGAATACGAATTGGTTTCTCTTCATAAGATAAGTTCAGTTGTATCTCCAACGGTTCATACTCAATTATATGAGACAGATAGAAGATGTACTTCCTAAGCATTGACACATGGAACATTAGATGTACATTGGTCAATGCAAGTGGCAGAGCCAACTTGTAAGCCACTTCGTCCACTCACTGAAGAATCTCGAATGGCCCAATGAATTTCGAACTAAGTTTACCTTTTCTTTCAAAACACATCACACCCTTTGTGGGAGACACCTTGAGAAACATATGTTCTCTCACTTCAAATGCCAACTCTCGTCTCCTATTGTCTACATAACTCTTATGTCAGCTTTGAGCAGTAAGTAGCAGCTTCCTGATGATATTAATCTTTTCTAAGCAATCTTGGACAATCTGGGGTCCTAATAAACTTCTCTCAGTAACTTCTAACCAACAGACAGGCGATCTACATGGCCTCCCATAGAGTGCTTCATATGGTGCCATCCCGATACTAGAATGGTAGTTGTTATTATATCCAAACTCTATCAAAGGCAACTGATCATTCTAGCTACCCTACAAATTCTAGACTATACACTCTCAACATGTCCTCAAGCATTTGTATAGTCCTCTCAGATTGAGCATCGGTCTAAAGATAAAAAGCAGAACTAAACTTAAGTTGTGTACCCAACGCCTCCTGTAAACTCTTCCAGAATCAAGCAGTGAATCTAGAATCTCTATCTAAAATAATAGAAATTGGCACACCATGTAGTCGAATGATCACGTCAATGTAAAGTCTAGTCAGTTCTTCTAATGACTAAGTCTTGTGGATGGCCAAAAAATGAGCAGACTTAGTCAGCCGATCCACAATCACCCAAATCATGTCATATTTTTTCCTTATCTTGGATAGTTCTGTGATGAAATCTATAGTAATATGTTTCCACTTCTACTGAGGGATTTCCACTGACTGTAATAGACCAACAGGTCTTTAATGTTCTTCCTTCACTTGCTGACATGTCAAGCATCTGGATACAAAGTAAGCAATATCCTTCTTCATGTCTGACTACTAGAAATTCTTCTTCAAGTCACGATACCTCTTCGTACTACTTGGATGTATGAAAAATTGCGACTTGTGGACTTCAGCCATCAGCTCTATCATGAGTTCAACATCATTCAGCACACATAACCTGTTGTTAAGCCGAATGCCACCATCATATCCCTATATAACATTAGCCTTTCCAATTATAGCCTGATTTTTCTTCTGAGCCTAAATGATTCGATCTTTCATAATAGACCGAATGATCATATGCATCAAGTACGACCTCTCACCGTGAACCTAGGATGTACCTTCAATAACATCTTCCATAGACTTCCATTCAGAGTGTAACTGTAAAGGCATCAACTTTCTGGTCAATGCATCAACTACCACGTTCGCCCTACCTAGGTGATAGTTCAATGTGAAATCATAATCTTTAAGGAACTCCACCCATTGCCTCTACCTAAGATTGAGATCCTTATGGAAAAATATGTACTTTAGGCTCTTGTGATCAGTGAACACTTCAAACTATGCACCATAGAGGTAATGCTATCGAATTCTCAAAGCATGCACTATAGCAGCCATTCCCAAATAATGAGTAGGATAATTTTGCTCATGGTCTTTCAATTGTCTTGATAAATAGGCTACAACCTTGCCATGCTACATAAGTATCCATCCGAGACTCTTTTGTGATACATCAATGTACACCACAAACCCATCAATCCCATCTAGTAGGGTGAGTATAGGAGCAATAGTCAACTTGGTCTTCAGCTCTTGGAAACTGTGCTCACACTCCTCTGACCAAATAAATTTAGCACCCTTACGTGTCAACTTGGTCATTAGAGTAGCCAAAGTAGAAAAACCTTCAATAAGTCTCCTATAATACCTAGCCAGGCCAAGGAAGCTTCAATCTCAACAGTAGTCTTCGCAGCCTCCCACTTCAGCCTCCACCTTTGCCAGGTTCACAGAAACTCCATCCTCAGAAATAACGTGCCTTAAGAACTGGACTTGCTCTAACCAAAACTCACGTTTGCTGAATTTTGCATACAACTGATGAGTCTTGAGAATCTCCAGAACAATCTTCAAATGTTTCATGTGTGCCTTCTTACTCGGTGAGTAAATCAGCACATCATCAATGAAGACAACAACAAACTAGTCAAAATACGATTGAAAGATTCGATTCATCAAATCCATGAAAGTAACAAGGGCATTGATCAATCCAAAAGGCATGACCAAGACCTTTGCAAATTACAGCTGATCAAACAAGTCTCCAATCCTTAATAAAGGATATTTGTTCTTGATAGTGACATGATTGATTACGATAAGCGATGCACAACCGTATGGACCCATCCTTCTTCCAGACAAATAGCACTGGTCCACCCTATGGTGACACACTAGGGCGTACGAAACCTTTGCCCGGAAGTTCTTGCAATTGTTTCTTTAATTCTGCCAACTCAATAGGGGTCATTCTATATAGTACTTTAGAAATACTTACAGTCCCTGGCATAAGATCAATAGTAAAGTCGATCTCCCGTAATGGTGGCAAATCGGACAGATCTTCAGGGAACACATCGAAAAATCATGAATCACTTCAATGTCTTGCACCATCTTGGCTGTGTCATTATCCATCACCACACTAGTCAAGAATGCCTCACAATCTTGTCTTACTAACTTCTCTGCTTTCAATACAGAGATAAACACCCTTCCAAACTTATTCTTCAGACACTGAAAATAGAAGGTATCTTTGGGCCTGAGACCTTAGAATATCACCCTCTTCTAACGACAATCTAGCAATGCATCATGCTTTTCTAAAAAATCCATGCCCAATATGATTTCAAAGTCTACCATATCAGTAACATAGATGACTATGAACATGTATCTACCTTAAATGCAAATATACGAGTCAGATCGAATAAGCTCGGTAGTGGTTGTCTCCCCATAGATAGTATTAAAAGTTATAAGACATCTCCTGAGATAATACTATGGGCTAATGATAATAACAAGTCAATTTTCCATAGCTTAACAAGCCTAGTTGAAAAGTGTAAGTAGGTGGTATATAACCCTTCTAGCTAGCCCTATGTCATTGATATCAAGCTGGCTCTCCCTCTTAAAAGGGTGAGACTAATCCTATTTATGTTTGAATCTCTAAGTTTACTTGTTACAATCAACTATGCATAAGATCTGTAATCGCATACCTTAACTGTCCTAGCCTTGTCTTGAACACCCAATAGAATCTAATTAGTCCTTATATTTAAAGATTTATTATACCCATATTATCCTACGTACACTCTCAAGATCAATTGGTATGGCTTATGATCATATGGTAATGGTTAGTATTCTCTTATAATTCATATCCTCTGATACCACATTGTTATGCCTCTAATCCGGTTCATTCATCTAGACTCACTTTAGATTCAAGTTACGCAACTACGGATCTAAATAACATATAAATCGGATATGAATGATGAGAGATGAATAACCAGAGTAATAAACATACTATTTACCATCAAAATAATTCAATAAACATACTAACCAGAGTATGGCTTATGATCATATGGTAATGGTTAGTATTCTCTTATAATTCATATCCTCTGATACCACATTGTTATGCCTCTAATCCGGTTCATTCATCTAGACTCACTTTAGATTCAAGTTACGCAACTACGGATCTAAATAACATATAAATCGGATATGAATGATGAGAGATGAATAACCAGAGTAATAAACATACTATTTACCATCAAAATAATTCAATAAAATTTTCATTTGCTAATACCATAATTTCACAAGTGTATATCACCAATACCAGGATCTCAAGTATACCAAATGTCCATAGGAAATAAAAACACTCAACTCACTAAAGAAATGAAACATTACATATTTCTCTCTATTCCTAATACATCAATCTACTAAACAAATAAGCAAATCTACCTAGATAACAATGAAAGTCTTCTAATCTAAAGATTTTCACCAAATCAAGAATCCAACTCTTCCGCCTTAGTAAACTCTGAAAATGTTAATAGGATTTATGAATACAACCACTCAGTAAGAAATAAGACCCACCAAATGCTAAACAATATAATAGTTGAAAAGTGATGATAACTAACTAATTATAATTCATAATTCTACATATATCTCAAATAAAAATATGATACAAATATAATCATGTATAAGTTTATCAAATCAAATGCGTTTTCTAATAGCATGACCAAATCGAATAACATATTGCTTACTTAGCATGATGGACAAATCAAATTTCATATATAACTTATCAAATCTACTAGCTATGTAACGAACATATCACATATCAAACTGAATATATCTCATATCAAATTGAGCTTATCACATATCACGTAACGAATGGCATGTCATAGTAGTCCAACAAATTTGATCAAATTATGACATATGAGCAAATCTAGATCTTAAGTATGGAACAAATTCGAAGGACAAAGTGCATATAAAATTTCAAAGAATAAGGTGAGTTTAAATGAGACATAATAGAGCATGAGTTTCAGATTATGTGCTAATCAAATCGTATCAAACGTATCATATCAAATTGTTAATGGATATGTACCCAAACCACAACATAAGAAATCTTACATGTATACCGAAGCATCTAGACAATGATGCAGAGATCTTGGTTACTACGCAGAATTGGAAAGTCTAAATTTCATCCAACTCCAAACTATCATGGCATTACGTATCACCCTACCCTAATTTAGCCAGCTGGAAATCAAAATTTCACCCGTTGCTCTCGGGTTCAAACACGCTATCTAATATGGATGCTTACAGTAGAATCGAGCCCTACATCTCCTTAAGATAGCAAAGTTTAAAAATAGTCATACAAATATGACACAAGGACATAATAGTGAGTATAAGATTAGCATAGATCTAAAATTTTAATTATTAAAATGCTACATATAGATAGAAGTTAAAATATGTCTTTTTATACAAAATAATCTCTTAAAGAGTCAACATAGTCATATACATAAAAAATCTGAATAAAACTGATGCTAATAAACTTTTGGATATAAGGATATGTCACAAGAATATTCTCAAATTTTCGGAATAACACATGTATTTTTCGGCTATTAAAACTAATTTCTAGAGCTGAAAATTTAATAAATAAGGTTGAAAATAGCAAACATATTCATAAATGAATCAAACTTGGTGAACATGTTTAGGAGGTCAAAAGAATCATATAGACAAAGTTTCATATATTCAGACATCAAATAAATGATTTAAAGTATCAAATGTCATATAAAGAACTTAAATCAAATTTGGTCAATTGAACAAAAAGAAGAAGAATAAGCAAATGAAATCTAAAAATTATAAAATTTTATCAAAAGATAGAAAATGTCAAAATCAAAGTCAGATCAAAATTTCAGGTCAATTGACTAAGGAACAAATGAGTTATGACCAATCTAAGTTCAACTTGAAAATTGGTCACAGGTTCTGAACACCGTAAGTATAGGTCTTGAAAATCGTAGGTATAGGTCCTGAATTTTCATAATATGAGATTTTACAAATTTAATCAAAAACTCATAGATCAAAATAGAATCTAAAGTCATGAATTTATAGATTATAGTTCTAGAAATTATGTTTGACTACTTTTGAAAATCAAAACGTTATTTTTTTATATAATATAAGATAAACATTCAATGGGTTCTCATATCCTACCTTTAGAACGCGAAGAACACTCCCTTCTAATACCTTTCAATCACCTTCTAGCACTCCAATCTCGATTTTCTTGTAATTTAAGACTTCTCTCACAATCTCTAAACCTCAAAAAATAATCCATCCATTAAAATCATTTTTCAGAAAGAACTAAATCAAAACACTTTTCTTTCCCATAAAGAACACTATGTTCTTACCTCTTAACTTGGAACTGCATATAAAAGGCCTTATGCACAACTCCAAGACCCATACATAGTCTTTTGTCTTCCTAATACTACTCAAATTAATCTCTCAAAGTTGTCAAATCGAACTCAAATCATAACTTAACCAACAAATTAAAGCGTTCCGATTCAAATTAAGTACCCAGATTTTTGCGCAGAATTGATTTTCTTCCTTAAACCCCCTCATATTCGACCTATTAGACATCTAAATTAACTTTTGATCCTTTCTGACAAAGTTATAGTATTTTATATTCTCTTTCCAGCCATATATGTCATGTCATTTTTTTACTTTTGTATGCAAAGTTATTGCATTCGCCAAACAGTACTTCCTCATAGCTTTTAATCTCGAAAATTTGACTGAGTGTTGGAAACCAACTAGTTTTTTAATTGGGACACCAATAGACTTAACAGACCTAGTTTGACTTAATTATTGACTTATCCATTCTAAATTTATTATTATATCACTAATTATTTATTTATTAAATTTAATTCATATTAATTAAATAAATAATATAAATAGACTTAATTAAATCTTAACAGGTTCTAATTAGGCCTAATTGACTAAATATTAAATAAGTGAACTTAGTAAATCAAAATCTATAAATGAAATGAAATTGGTTCAATTTCTAAGTCATAACATCCACACTTCTGATTAGTTTGTGACTCTAATATCATTTGTAACTATCCAATTAGCTAACTAGTCCAACAACTGTGCTTGGTTGAGAGAAGTCTCAAGATAGGTGACATTCCTAAAAAGCCTACCAACACAGTTGTTGGGCTAATTAGCTGATTGGATCGTTACATATCTACTATAGCCTAAAACCTTTTTTTAGTTCTTCAATCTTTTTGGTAGTTGAAGATTATGCTATGCCACTTTTGTAGGCCACTTCTTAGGTGGTGCCACTTTGGCATGAGAGGGAAGGTACAAATCTTCTGTTGCTTCTAATTTTCTTCAAAGATTATGAAATCTCCAGTGATTATGGCAGGGAGCTTGCTTCTCTCCTGTATTTCCGGAAGGATGTTCCATAGATCTCTTCTTTCAATAAACGCCCATGAACAACCATACTTGACTTAGAGGATCACCCCCTACCTTAGCTGCTATAAAGGAAGGTGAGTTGTTTATGATGCGAAGAGTCATAGAATCGTTGTAGCTAAGCCACAGACCCTCTGAAAGTTCAGTGGCTTCCACAATGAAGTTACTGGACATATGGGAGGGGGGATGTTGTTTCCAAGAGAGAAGATTTAGTTTCAAATATGAAGGGAAAGAAGGGAGAAGTGGATTTAAGGAGGCTAGAGACGTAAGGGATTGTTGCAGGGTTACCTGACGTATGACAATTCCAAGCCAAGATTTTCATATCTATTTGGGCAACTCCCCTAAGGAAGTTACCTAGTAATCCAATGACTAGGATGGTGTGTTAACGACTATTTTGGAATAGGGTGCGATGCTATTCAAAAAGTTTTCTTCACATGGTTTTTGGTTTTGGAGGGGTTTGCCTTGTTAGGTGTCAAGTGACCAAGGGAAAATGGGGTGGGGTTGTCTTTGCCTTCCATTTTTTGATGTGTGAGGATGGCTATTTTGGCTCTGAGGTAATTAGAGGCGCCTTGAGAGGTGTTGAAATCTTCTTCCACATGCATTCTTTCTAGAGGTTCGAATCCAACGAAGCAGGGGTCCTAGACCCTTGGATGGACAACTGGTTACTATGTGAGGAGGGAGGGTTTTATAAGAGTTGACCATTCAGCCAAGGTATAGCAAGAGGTAGGTGCCATAAGGAAGGATTTGGTAAAGTGTATTTCTTGCATGCTCTCCTTTATTAGCAGGTCCATGCCACTTCTCTGAAGTAGCATGCGCTCTCCCAAGATTACTTCTGAGGGTTTTACTCAAAAGAAAAAAAAAAAAGTAAAGCATTTTTATCCCATAAGCTTTTGTAATGTAAAGCCTTAGGAGTAACAATTTCCATTCCTAAGCCTCACTTTGTTTGTGGAATAAGCCCTGAATAGAATGTTTTATTCTCCTAAAACCTTTTAACCCACTTTGGTGGAGGGGAGTACTTAACCCAGGGTGCTATGAGTTATACCAGGGGTTAAGCGGAATAACATGGGTGTTTTGAACTCTTTATTCTCTTCTTTATTCTACTTATTCTTACCAAATCACTTGGAATAGCGCAGTGCAATTCTACTTATTCTGGGTGGAATACCAACAATTTACCAAATCAAAATACCTCTTATTTTGGGTTAAGAAATTCTCATAACCTTATTCTGGTTTAAGTTATTCTGCAAACAAAGTGAGCCTAAGAAAGTAGAACATGTCGAGTTATAGGATTTTTGTCCCACATGCTTATTGTGAAGCATAGAATTAACACCAAATTTTCAGCCTCAAGACTGATGGCTACCCTGCAAAGATGCATTTCAAATGCACTCTTCTTTTCTCCCGCAGAGTATTATCAACAATTTTCTTGTAATCTTAGGTTATGTGTCTCTTAGTTGCAATTAGTAGTCAAAACCTATATGAGAGTAGATTTGATGGGTTTCTTGTAAGAGTTTGGGTCTTACCGATGGGAAATGGGGCTTCGGGTTTCTACGGAAGAAATGGTTCATGATTTGCACGAGTGTTATCTGTTTTTAAATTTGGTTTAAAAAATTTTAGTGTCTGTAAATATTTATATTTGAAAATTGCAATGACTCGAGTATTTAGTGTTGACTCCAAAAAACTTGTGTTTGTTTAAAATTAAGTGCCTCTATCAGTAGTTATTTGCTAGAGGAGAATAAATGATAAGGACTAAAATTTTAATAATCTTAAGTTTATTGAATGCAAGATACAGGGAGTTCTCCTTCATGTGACAATTTAATAGGACTAAAAACCGAAAAATCATTCCAAAATTTATGTACAAATTCTGAATAGGTTGAGGTTTAAGACAATGTGATCTCTTACCGCCTCATGCATATTTGTTTGTACACATGAAGCATATCTACATAAATGAATGCAGCAGGTTGTTTCTTTCTTTCTTTTCTTTTCTTTTTTTTTTTTTTTGTTGGCCCGAACTTCTCTAGGACCCGGGTAAGCGCTGGAGACAGGAAAATTCAGAGGATTCGTATAAATAGATCAGAGGTGCTTATCTCTCCTTGACCAACATAAAGCATTTTAAACAAGGCTTTTTGAAAGAGTTAAATATGGAGACAGGCAAGTGTTCTTAAATACATTTAGGAGTTCCAATTTTTCCTCAAGATAGTGCAAGAATTCAAATTTTTCATGATATCACCGTCAAACTCAAATTGAAGTCTAACCAGTCTTCTTGCTCTAGCTTTATCAATGGCTACAGAATCACCTTAATTCAACAATTTTTGCTTCTGTCCTTGTGTTCAGTGTCCCATGAGCATATTCTCAACCAGGGGAGGGGGTGCAAAACTATGTTTAGGATAGCCATATGTGCTCATTTTTATCTACCAAAAACAATGAAATTTGTGATTCTCTACACTCTAGAATATGTGAAGACCCCAAAACTGAAATAAATTGAAAATTTGCGTAAAAATCTTTGGATAATGATAGCTATGAGTGTTTATGAATGTCTATCTGGTGATCTAACGGTTGTTTCTTTTCTTCCATGGAAGGATTACCATAAACAAAACCAGGGGGTCTGTGCATTATCTTAGTTTTATTTTCATGTATTTTATAATATCTAAACAAAGAACGCTCTGATTTTAAAACTGAAAAATTTATTGATCTTAAAACCAGTGATTTAAAACTGATGAATTAGAGAGTTTTACTACGAAACAAACAACTTATAAGTACGTTTTCTTACCATTGGTGGTAAATGGAAATTACAAGTGAGGTAGGGGTTTGTGAACCTTGTTCCTAATAGGGGGCGAGCAAGATCTTATATGGTCTAGTCCGAAACCCCATTGACTTAACTCAAGACCTTATATGATTTAACTCAAGATTTTATTGATTCAGTCATGCTTATGACTTAATGTTCGAGTAATCCCCACTAAATAAAATTTTTGCATCTGCCACTAAATCTTTCTGATATATATAGTGACACAAAAAAACCCTGTCAAACCCCTGTTTTCTCTCTGTGGAATCTTCCTGACGTATAGTGAACGCACAACGGACCCTGTCATCTTCGGCCTTCGGGGTTGGTGTACTTCCCATTATCCCATATATATCATCAGGAAGTTGTGGACATTCTAGGAAAACTTAGGACAACAGAATCTGAGAAAATAATGTGAGAAAACAATCTCCAAATTGATATAGTGTCAGAAAGAACCGTACCTTGTCGTTAACAAGGCATTGTTCAATCTGACTTATGGAGTTAGTCTAGCAATTTTTTCTTTTTGAGGAAGGTGGAGAGCCTTCATTAAAAATATAAGATTACCTTTCAACAACTAATATAGAACTACAAAAGTCTCCATAAAAATCTCCACTTTATGGCTCAACATAGAGCATTGTGAGGAAGAACAGAGATAGGGAGATTGAATTTTAAAGTTACCGTAGGTGAAGTACGGTAAAGGTCGAAAATTGACTTACATGTCGTTAACCAAGCATTGTTTAATCTGACTTGTCGTTAATTACTAAAATTTTTCATATATACTCTCGACACCTCCGATATTATTATGATTTATAGAATCTTTTTGACGTATTTCGTTGAAATTCATCTTAATTTGATGGAGAAAGATAAATACAACATTTTAGAATTTTTGAAGATATTCATGATAATAGGAAATAGTTGAGAGTATATATGTCAATACCGTATTTTTGAAAGATATATATACAAAAAATCCTTTTAAGAACCCTCCATGTCAGCTAGTCAGTCAGGGTCAGGGCATGGATCATGACTCGTGAGGATGTGCACAGGCGTCGCGAGCGTTAATGTTAAGTCTTGCAGCACTCCCAGCTTTATGGCCCGTATCGTTTAACGTGGCATGTTCTGCAATCGTCTACACTTTTTCTAAGAACCATGGCCTGCAGTGGAACAGCTAGGCATTGATATTTAGTATTTTTTTTATACCCATTCTAACAAAAATAGTGAAGTTAAAATAGATTTATGTATATTGCATATTTTGATATTAATTCTTATAAATATAAGATAATTTAATACTAAATCCTTCCAATCAAAAAATATTTAAAAAAGTCAATACTCATATTCTATATTTAATAACTCTATCTTCGGCATAAATATGACGTTATCTTTATATAAACTATGAAATCATCAGTTGTTCAAACAGGCATTTGAGAACAAGGTTTGCACTTGGCTTCCAATCACTAGAAAAAGGTGAAGGGGACAAGGGGGAGACAAAACATTTAAGGAGGGGGAAGTGACAATTTTTCAAAGCTATGAGGGTTTTAAATGTAGAGAGAGAAGGACACATAGGGAGCAATTTTCTTTCTCCTCTCATATTTTTCAAAAGCTTTTACATTTGCTAAATGATTAAGATTGTACTATTAGGGGCAAACATTATTTCCAAAAGTTCTTATTTTCTCATTGGCATTCCCAAACGTGGTAAAACGGTGTTGTTTGAGAGTGAATTAGAGGTGATGTCCAATCATTAGGGAAAGAAAGAAAATAGAGCTTTTGAAAATTTTTAGGTGATTCTAATATTCATGTGGGACCCACTAATCGCAAAATCCCAATATTGCAAAGCCCCTTTTTTCATCTAAGTTTTAAATGCTACTAGCTTGGCTTCCAAGGAGAGTACTTGGATGACCGCCCTAAGCCATACTAGAACAAAGTATTTGATCAATGATGTTGGACACCTCCATCAATTTGCTTGATGGAAGTGATCCATCCTTTGACCTTTGAAGTCCACCCACGCCACTCTCCAGGCAGCCCAAGGGAATTATTAGGCAGTGTTTGCCACTTTTAACGTACATTGGACTCTATGTGAAGCTATATGTGGGTGGATTCTCCCACTGGATACTTTTTTTGGATTCTATGAAAGTCCAAAAAGAGGAGAAAAAGTGAATGACAAGCTGCCGAGTGTTTCAAATTCAAATTAAGACTTTTAGAATAATCAATAAAGTTGATAAGATAGTTCATCATTTGTTTGGGCTTCTCACCATTTAGTTTCTCCCACTATAGACTAACCTCAGATGTGTATCTTTAGATCTTAGCAGCTTTATGGATTTTTGTAACACCCCTGTCAACCCGGTTCGGTTATATCAACTTACTACGAACCAACAGACACGTCACAATGGGAACAACTCAAACATCCATAAATATCCAGATTGAGCATACATACATCTATGAACCAATGAAACAACCATACAACCACAAGAATACCCACTTAATAAGAAATAAACACTGAAAATGATAATAACAAAATATTGGTCCAAGATCTCTACATGCTCAAATAAAGCATTACATCTCAGAGTCTGAATAAAGTAACCTATTACATTAATTCTAGAACTAAAAATAAATCTAAACATACTTCTAACTAGTAATTCTGGAACTTAACCTCTAAGTCTCACACTCCTCCTCAAACTTAGCCTCTCTTGAAAATGTTAATTAGCAAGGTGAGTCTCAACCGACTCAACAGGCTTATAATCTACAAGTCCATAGTTTTTATATACATCATATATATAAAGAAAAAGCATGATAAACGTCTAGTCACGGTGAGCATTAAAAGTATATATACAAGCTTACTTTTCTAGAACATATTCTTTATCATCCAAGTCATAACATGTGCAATCTAATTATACATAAGTCATAAGCATAACTTAACATCAAGGATTCTTAAACTTAAAACATACGACATGCTTCATAATTCATCAGAATCATAATTCATGCATAATCATCATCTTATCGCTTCATAACATTAAGACAAGCAACCAAACCATGACATGGAGATATCATAACATCATCTTCTTCTTTATACAGTGATAAGGCAAAACCCACTAACTCTTTGATGCGCAGTCGGGAGACACTCTCATATCATACCTAATTAGTATATTAGTACACTTTTTAGGATTTAACATGTTGCCTTCGGGCTCATACATACAACCTCATAGTTGTTAACTAAATAGATATGAGAATCTAGAGATAGCCTCTATAGGATCAAGAGGTGGCTCCCACCATATAGCACTTTGGGGTTCAAGAGGTGGCTCACATGGTATAGCACTTTGGCCCATGTGGCACTTAGGTCCCATACTACTAGCTAGTGCATCTAACATCATATTACATTAATTACATGCATGCATCATCATACCGTGTAGATGTACATGGGGCTTCTAGTTTCTCTTCTGAAATGCGTCACCCTCAAATGATGCCTTTTGTAAAAGTTGTCGGTCAAACATGACGTCCTTCAGAACATTTAATAGATTCTGAGTAAATAAAATCTTCATTAATTTTTGAAAAGAGGAGATCTTAAGCATGCTATTAACATAATGATCATAACTAACAAACTAATCATAAGCTATTTATTTCATGATTAACAAGATAAAACATGAATTTACGTGAAATAAATATGAAGTTAACTAAGCTGTTAAAATAGGCTGAAATGTGTCAACAATCCTTGACATGGTTTACAGCCACGTCAACGTTGCCCGACACCCTTTAGAACAAAATTCCAGATTCACAAATATTCGCATAATTTCACACAAAGCAACCTGCCTATCAAGGCAAAACCTCCTCTCACACACGCCTACACCACCATGAGGCCCCTCACGAAATCCTCCAAGAACCATGTGAAGAATCACTATGAACTACACACAAAAACCCTCAAACCTCACATAAGAGAAATCAAACTTCTTTGTAGCACTAAAGGGATGCACAAGAGGGGTCTTGGGGTCGAAGGGAACTATATAAAGCTACTGGGATCAAGTTTTGAGTGGAACAAAAATCTCACCGATGGAAACTAGCTAAGTTCTGCTAAAACTGGGCTACGGGCTTGAAATGCACCAACCCTATAAGACGCCTATAAGAGCTCTCTAAAAGACATCATCCATGGTCAACGCCTATCAGAAGTCTCCCTAGGGTTCACTTTTAACCCGCCTTAAGTCTACTAATAGGTAGCTTTAAAGCTGCAAATGGGACACTAACTGATGCCTAATGGGCCAAGTGTTACAATTTCAACGGACCGGACACCATTTTTACCCTCTTCAAGTATCTTAATCGTCTACTAGGTATCCTAAAGATCTAGATTTGTTGTTCACATCTCAAGTCTACATATCACAATGTGTTTCCATGAATATGGTTCTTCTACTGTAATAGGCACCTTGTAATACTTAGGTTCTAAATTGTCTATTTTACAAATTTACAAATTTAAATTTATAATACCTTAAGACTGAATTAAAATCGAGGAAAAAATAATTGTCATGATTGGAGCCATGTTTTAAAATTTGTGTCCATATCACATTGTCGTGTCAAAATCTCGCGCACCACAATCAACGCCTTCTACCTAAGGTTGTCAATGGGTCCTGAAAGCCCAAAAGCCGGATTCGGCCGGACCCCGATTAAGTGGGTTTGGGTATCAAAATTGAGCACAACGGCTCTTGACCCAACTTGAGAGTTGTATGTTGATGGTTCATCCTACGCACCCGACACTAGTGCAGGGTTAGTACTGATGTCCCCCGAGGGGATCAAGCTACACTACGCCCTACGGTTCAAGTTCTCGACCTCCAACAACGTAATAGAGTATGAGGCACTCATATTGGGCATATGGATGGATTGAAGCATGGGGGCCACACACATCAAAATCTTCACCGACTATCACCTAGTGGCCAGCCAAGTACAAGGAGAATTTGAGGCTTGAGATCCCAATATGAGCTGGTACCTATAAGAGGTTAGATGTCAAATAGGCAGTCTTGACTGCTTCGAAGTATCAAGATCCCAAGAGAAGAAAGTGTAAGGAGTCATACAAAACGCAGTGGAACCAACTAAACTCCAAATGGTTTTGTTGCTAGAATCGAAAACAGACCGAAAATAAAAAAACTGGAAGAACCGTTCTTCACCTTTGCGTGGTATCAAATCTCCCGTGCAAAGTACCGATTTGCTAATCGCGCAGGAGAACGACCTCCAGAAATATTCACACGAGCTCCCGATGCAGACGAGTTTCTCTCCTTAACTTGAAGACGTCAACTGGATCTCATAACCTCCACCATGCAGTTAAAGAGGAGGAGAGAGAGATAGTAGACGTAGGCTTCAAAAGGGTGAGAGAGATTGTGGAGAAGAGAATTCTCATAGGTAGTGTGTTGTGTATGTACGCTTTCTACTTTGGCTTCTTATTACTCTCTTATTAGAATAAGAGAGATAATGCCAAACATAAATTCTCATAATTATCCAAGAGCTTGGCCTAGGATAATTCTCCTGATAAATATTCCATAATTATCCTGCGGCTTTTCATAAAAATCCAAATAATAGAATATTTAATATCTCTCCCCGTCTTTTGAGAATTCTTATGTGTGTGACCCTCTATGCCCATATATCAGTCTGATTTCAAGCCCACTAAATTTAGAACTATTTCTAAAGTTTAGTATTTATTAATTTATTATTTAAACATCATATGTTAAATAATTAATTCAATAAATAAGTGAATTATCATATGATGATAAATCTACTTTGTCCATGAACAGCACCAAGCATTACCTCATGATCCCAGAAGACAAAAGGGATGCCATTCTCTTTGTTGAACCTTTCCATCTGCAGATACCGTACAGATTTAGTCATTCACCCATCCAATGCCCCAACAATGCAAGGGTATGGTTTCATCGTCAAACCCCTTAAAGCATTGTCCGGATTGATTCCAGTGCTCAGTTAACTTTTAAAAAGACACTTCTTTCAGTTAACCCTGGCCAGGGATTTCTGAGTACATATCCATACGAAATTCTCTCTCCAGTGGTATACTAAGAGTGAGTGACCCCTTGTTGTTCACTCAAGTTCCTTCGCAAGCTTTCCACTGTGCCTAAAAGACTGACTATTGTGGACTTAATGGCTAAAGTCCAATAGTCTACAAGCAAGGTATCTTTGGTGACTTAGGTCTAAGGACCAACTGTGCTACTGCAACAATTGAATACCTTAGTTGACAATTAAGTATAATGACCATCCAGAGATTCTTATTCGGGTCTATTCAACGAACTCATTCTCTAATGAGCACCCACAAGTTTGTCTTAGTGTCATCACACAAGTGAATGTGAGATCATTCACCCTTATCACATGAGCAGACATAACTTGTGTTGATTTTTTAGATGTTTGATGTCCATCTCAAATATCCTATGATCGAGAACAATTTAAGACAAATATTTACAGAAGATTGATCTCACTATTATGATCTCATCATGATTCAATATCCTTTACATATGTCTATAGACTTCATTACGATAGGTAAATATACAAGAACCACATAATGAAAAGAGTGCTGTAGACACGCTAATTTTGACATCATTTCGAGTAAATTTCATATCATATAATAATGCCTCGAAATGGTCTGATAATTAATCATTAATTAATTTTTATTAATATTTTTAAGTGTCGGGTTTAGCAGATGTGTTTAAATTAATCAATTGAATTGGTTTTAGCTCAAATTTGAGTTAAAATATGAAGAATTATAAAAGACGTCGACCTAAGTGGACGCCATTTAGACTTTATTCTTATTTTAACGATTAAATTTGAATTTTAATTAATTAATTAATTAATTAAAAGGCGTCTGATAATGTCGACGCGTTTTAAGTTTCCTAAGTGATTTTAACTTCCCCTCCGGATGTTTATCCTTATCTTAATTAGTCTAAAAGCCGTCTACATATGTGGACGCGTTTTACCTAATAAAGATAAAGATAAGTTTTCCTGGATATTTATCCTTATCTTAATTAATCTGAAAGGCGTCAGCCAAGGTGGACGCGTTTTAGATAATTACAGATAAAGATGAATTAATCAGTATTTATCTGTCGGTTAAGATAGATAAATCTTGGATTTTTCTATGTTAATCTCGAACGAAAGAAATGCCTATAAATACCTCGTATGTTGAAGAGTTAAAAAAAAAAAAGAGAGAGAGTTGAAATCCATTAAAGAGATAGCGTTATTATAGCGAGTTGAAGATCGAAGCAACAACGTCAGAACGCCGGAGCGCTGCCATTTTCAGAAGTCGGCGTCCCTTTCAAGATCTTCATCCTTTCAAAGCTTCAACCGATTGGGCATAAGTTTTTCATTACTGCATTCATTTCATTAGTTTCATTCTTCATATTCACTTCATGCAAACACACACCACAGCACAATCTTTCAAAAACCTACTTGATTTAAGGGGTTTCAAAGCCACTCAACAAGTAAGTTTGCTGTTTTAAATATGTCCAAAATCATGATTAGTTCAGATATTGCTTCTACTTAAATTCTCATCATCATTCTTCTTTATTCTGTTTCTGTCTCTGCTGCACTCAACAACAACGAGAGATTCAAAAGGGAAATCAAGCACAAAGCCAGAAAGATTTCTGGACGATCATCAACCTCAAATTCAACAGCAAGAACAAGAAGCAAAGAAAGGGCTCTCTTTCTTCAGCCGGCTGAGGAAGGGGAACCAAGGACTCAATCTTCCGCGTTTAAAAAGGTAAGCGATCATACTCTCTTTTGAAACTTTTAAGTTAAAAGTTTCTGGCGATCACTGCACTTTAGTTGCTATTTTTAATAGGTTAGTTTACACTAAACAACATAGATATTTCATGTTAATCACACGGTCATTCTAAGCACCTACAGCTTTTTTGGCGATCATGGTGGGACTTGGTCTCGCCATCTTTTAAGCTTTTGTTCTTGCTGTCATCAACCGGGCACCCACGGTGCACCATTTGTGTCTCTCGACACGTCCTCACCAACTGGTGAGTGTTTTAGTTTAATTAATTTCCCTCGTGCACCACGTGCACACCCCAGTGGCAAGATCTTGCCCTCCCCTTGATTAATTCAAAAAGCTATTTTTGTGATAAAAATGATGTGTGATTGATTGATTTCCTAGTTGTTTAGTTAGTAAATCATCCTGTTTAAAATCTGGAACTAAAAATTTTTGCATGAGTCGATTGTTTACTGCTTTTTATCTTGTTTAAGGAGGATTCAACCCAGAAAATCCTCTTGGAAAACTGGTTCTGCGAACTGAAAAGCGTCCAGGATAACTGACGCGTTTCAAAACCGCGTCAACACCCCTAGACGCCTTTCAGTCTTCACAGTTTCCCTGCTGTCTGCATCTGCTTCTGCGAAAAATTAAGTTCTGTTTTGAATAGCGTCGACTTCCATCGACGCGATTCAGACAGTTTCTTAATTTTTTTCAGTTCCCAGATTTCTGTGTTTTGAGTGCTAGCTACCCATTACTTACTAAGCATTAGAGGCCATCCAGGCCGCAGGACATACGCATTGAGGCTAATACCCTCCTCTTCTTAGGAACACATTACTTGACGTCAGCAACTCTCTCTGATTGGGTTGGTCCCTTGATCAGACTAGAGAAGTTGACGTTGAGACCTCCATAAGTCCCCAAAATCAAGGTATTCCTCCTTGATCATCGGGCTGGTTGTACCAATTGAAGTCCTGGTTAGATTCTGAAAGCGTTGTGAGAGAAATCCCTAGAGAATAACGGTGGAAATTGAACTGAAACTAGGATCCTTTCCTTGAGAGAATTTGAGGTTTAATTGAATCCGAATAACTCAAAAAAAGGAATCTTAAAATCACGTTAAACATCCACTTGTTTGATTAATCTCTGTGCAACTTGTTTGTCAAATCTTTGAAGAAAAAGAATCTAACATCATGTTGCTACAATCAGGTAGGGACTTGAGTGTGGCTCCAGACGCCATGGTTAATTACGAGGGAGATGCTAATGCCCCTCGGGATTCTGAATACAACTATGAGAGTGGGAGAGATGCTGATGCCTCCCGTAGTTCTATCCCCATTCCATATCGTCTAGATGGGAATGTTCGGACACCTCTTTTGCATCTACGTGATCAATATCCTGATCCTCCTCCGCATGAATATGCGATCCCTAATCCTGATCTTGAGGGGGACATGAATCAGAATGATCCCTCATCCTCTGATCCTACGGATCTCATCAATGCTCTGGGAGTTCTTGCCTCCCGACTGGACCCTCAGCAGTTCGAGGCGATCCAATCTATTTTGAAAGGGAAGGCACCCATGCAGCCTGCCGAGCCGAACCCCGTGGCTCCCCCTGCTGTTCCTCAGCAACCTTCTTTTCCTCCTCCTTATATCCATCAGGCCGTGGAGGGCCTTCATATTACTTCTCGACCAGCTGGGCCGCAGCTTTCATCATCTAGGCAACCGGCTAGACCGCAAACGCCTGCTTATCAAAATGCCCTCGGGCATGGTGGAAGCTCTGCCGGACCTCCCCTCTATTGTCCACCCTGCCCAACATACTCTAGGCAGCAGGCCTACCAAATACCTCCTCCTCCTCCTCCTCCCCAGGCAGATCTGACCACACAAACGCTGCTGGCCAAAATGGAGCGTATGGATGAGCAATTTAATAACCTCCAGAAAATGATGGGGGTCAAAGCTGTGCCAGAGATCAGTCTACCGAGCCTGCCAGTATTCCATCTGCCACCCTCTGAGATGCCAGTGTACCGAAAGTACAACGGTACTGGTAACCCCTTCACACACCTGAAGGAGTTCATGTATGAATCCTCTTTCTGGCAGAATGATAAGAGGTCGTTGGCCTTCTTGTTCAGGAGATCTCTAGAGGGACCAGCCCTCGAGTGGTTCTTTTCCCTGGAACCCTCAGAAGTAGAGGATTACGGTATCGTTTCACGCAAATTTATTCAACGATACCAGGACAGAGTTGCACCCTCCTTGTCTATCACGGACCTCATTGTAGAAAAGATGAAACCTGATGAGGAGTTTGTCAATTTTGCTGACAGGTGGCGGGGTCTGGCTGAAAAGGTGAAGGATCACTTGTCCGAGTCCGAACAAGTGAAAATGTTAATTTCCAATGCCACGCCCCAGTTCAAGCTCGTCCTCTCCTTGAACAATTTGACTAACATGGTAGAGCTCTATGAAAGAGCACGGTACTGCCAGAATGCTTTCAAGGACGCTACATTCTCTAGCGTCTTTGATCATCATAGACCTAGCAGGCCTCCGCCTCGGAAGCCTGCAGTGCCGAACTCTTCCAGCACAGGTCCGACTACTGAGGGCACGCTCTCTCATGAGCAAGTGAGTACCATGAACAATAACTCGCCCCAGTTCGTGAGGAGTCAGCAGCAGTACTAGAGGCCACAGCAGCAAGGGTACAGACAGCAGCAGAACCCCCAGTACCAACAACAGTATCAACGGCCCCAGCAGCCGAATCAGAATCAGAACCAGCAACAGCCGCAACGGCAACAGCAGTACCAGCAACCCCAGCAGCAGCAGTATCAGCAGCAGCAACAGCCACAGTACCAGCCGCACGCACCGCCGGCGTACCACAATGTCCCTCCTCCTGGTGACTACAACCAGCAGAGGAGACCTCCAGGCCCTAAAAGGGCAGAATATCCGGCACTCCCAGAATCCTTGGCCGATATCTTCAGTGCTCTAATGGCGGCTAACGCCTTAGTTTTGCCAAGGGAAAAGGCTGTCTGGCCTCAAAATGCCGATACGTCCAGGTATTGCTACTTCCATAGGCAACCTGGGCACACCATCGACACCTGCTTCCAATTCAGAGATTATATTCATGATCTCAATGAGCAGGGCGGCATAGACTGGGAGGAAATGAAGAAATATATATCAGCCCTGAAGGCGAGGAGACCGCAACAGCAGCAGCAGCAGCAAGCAAGACCACCGGTACAAGCAGCAGCACCACCCAACATGGGCATAGTGCATAATCTACTCCCGGAGCACCAGAACCAGAACCAGGTTGCTCCCATTCTGACGAACAGCCAGTCTAAGGCTGGTCGTGGGCAACAATGGAGGATAGAGGACTCTTCCTCCCTTTATTCAACGGGTCACATTCAGAATACCGCAGAACAACCACCACGCCGCACCATCCGCATACCCAGACCACAACCCGTTACCATCGCCCCTCTACCCACACCCACATATCACTCGCCCTCACCCAATAACCCACTACCACTACCCACCTTCCTTAAGCCTATTACGCCCCGCACTCCTGCGCCTCCATCATATACCCCCCCGCAAACCAATAACGCGCCCCTTTTACCATCTAGGCCATTATTACGTGTACCATTTCCTACTTCACCCGCTACCACCTACCCAGATATGCCCCAACCATCCAGACCGCTATTACGCGTACCATTCCCCACTTCGCCAACCACTTACCCATCTACCATCCAACCATCTAGGCCTTTAATCCGCACCGCGCCATCACCACCTAACCCAACGCCACCACCTACGCATCAACCCTCCGCACCACTTACGCCACCCGACTCTGCGGTACTCAAGGTGTCACCCGGATCCTCCACGGTCGAGGAACATGCGCTCCGGAGTGGAAGGATTTTCAACAAGGTCTTTCCTCAGTCCACAGTCAGAGACGGCCCATCACAGCCGACTGAGGAAGCCCATAATGAAGAGAGTGCACCAGGCACTCAATATGACTTGTTGAAACATCTGGACAGAACACCTGCACGGATCACCGTACTTGAATTGATTAAGAGGTCCAAGATTCACCAAGAAGCCTTAATGGAATACCTACAGAAGGTGATGGTCAACGAAGACGTGCCGGTAGAGAAAATTGCAGCACTACTAGTTCCTCAGGGGGATCAGCCCTCAATTACATTCCACACATCGGAACTAGCACCGCCAGCCGCCAGAAGCATGGCTCTGAGCAGCACGGTCAATATCTGCAAGAAGGCCGTGGATGCATGCCTGGTTGATACAGGGGCTTCAATTAATGTTTTACCTCCAAAGACCCTGGAGCTATGCGGTGTGCCCAAGGAGAAATGGCTGCCTAGCCCCATCTCAGTTACGGCATATGACAATTCTACCCGTTCCCCTCTGGGAATGGTTTATTTAAAGGTGGAGCTGGGTCCAGTAAGTCATGCAGAGGTCGAATTTCATATTCTAGAAATTGACCCTTCCATAAATGCCATTCTGGGACGTCCTTATATTAAAACTCTTGAGGCGATTCCTTCTACGAATCACCAATGCCTCAAATTCCCTTATAAAGGACGAATTATTAAAGTGACGAGCGTGCCGATCCTTGCTGCTGCTCATACCTTAAATATTAAATCTGCTATTTTACCTAGCCGACAACCTTTTCTGTCGGTATTACAGGTCTACCGTCCAGTGGCTGATCCTTTGAAAGCCGCTACCATTTCTCCATATCCATTAAATGCTATCAAAAGGGGGAAGTGCATGAGTACCCCAGGATGGAGGATTATGATGAAGAACGGCTACAAGCCTGGGAAAGGTCTGAGCACACAGTTGCAAGGCAGGACCACTCCTGTTAAAGATCATCGGGCAGTACCTGGAAGCGGTCTGGGCTATAGGCCGAGGAAACTGAAGCAAGACAGGGTTCAGCAAGAAGATGGTCAAGAAATCTTGGAAACAATGTCTACACCACTGAAAGAAGGCCGAGATCCCTTAACATGGACTCTATATACACACTTTGTGAAAGGGCCCATACTTAGTCACGACAACACGGTGGTCATTACTTCATGTTTTGACTTCCATGACATATATGGGAGGGACTTGGCCAGACATTGTTCCGAACTGCTTACGTACCAATCCTTGGAGGCTTTGCGGCCTATGAAAAGGAGAAAATTCTATGACCCCGAATGCGAATGGTACAGATGGTTCGACCTGAGGGACCTATACATAGCACTGAACAGACTATTCCTGGATCCTGCAGAACCCAAGTGGCCACTGCAGATCGACGAGCTAATTGAGAGCCCTGGCGCAATCTTTGACAAGCGGATACTGCTATCCGAAGAAACTGATGAAGGGGAGCCAGATGACCCCTATGAAGCTAGTTATACAACAGATCTGCTCTGGAGGGGGACATATCCTTCACATGTCCTAATGCTCCATACTCTTTTTCGTACACTACTCTTGACCCCGACTTGGTCGCGGGTCATTACTGAAGACATTCCACGGGCTCCGCCCGTTATAATTACTCTGTCCCCTCGGGACCTTATTCCACAACCTCCTCTCGATCTAGAGAGGATGTATGATCTGATCTGGGACATATTGCTATATGATCCCCCTAATCCTCTGGCCTTGGTGCCGCTTCCTCCGTCTGATTCCCCTTCCATTTGTATTCACTCCTGCTTCATGTATAATTCCTCCGATATCCAAAAAAAAACGCCAATTTTACAACAAATTCTTCCCAAATCATTATCGAGGAAACATCTTACTTGTCCGATTACATCCCATCGCGCGGGTCCGTCGGTCAAGATTCTCTCTTAGATCTACTCTGTTCTTCCCCACGGGAGGATTCCCCTGTATTTCCACTTGTATCCCAGGATTTTCATCCTGCTTCATCTTCATTAGGTTATGAGAGGCAGTTTAGTGAAGTTAGGAAGTCTAGTTTTAGGCAGGTTAGTCAGGTTAGGAAGTCTAGGAAGCCTAAGGGTAGGCAAATTCCAGAAAGATACCTCCAGGATTTGGCTGATAAATGTTCTTTTTGCTCTTTAATCCCTCAGCTTTTAGAAGATCCAATTCAGATGCCAAAAGATTGTACAGATGATGAATCAGTCAATGATGGGTACGGGGTATATGAGTTAGTGCATGAAAAGGACCCCATTGTTGAAGATGAGGAAGATGATGAGGACGCAGCTGAGGCGTATGCCAGTGGAGTGAAGAGATTTGATGAACCCTCAGCTGCCGTAGAAGAGCTCACAAAAGAAATAAACTTAGGGACTGAAGACGAACCTAAGGTTGTCCTCGTCAGTAAAAATCTTTCTACAGAGGATGAGAAGGCAATAGTACAAGTGCTTAAGGATTACAAGGACACTTTCGCCTGGAGTTACGAGGATATGCCGGGATTAGACTCATCTTTAGTTGAACACAGGTTAACATTAAAGGATGGAGCTAGTCCGGTCAAGCAGAAATTAAGGCGATTCCACCCACAAATGGCTTTAAAGATGAAGGAAGAGGTCGACAAATTACACAAAGCCAAATTCATTAAAGTTGTTCTTTATCCACAATGGGTGGCCAACATAGTCCCGGTTATGAAAAAGGACGGGAAGGTCAGAATTTGCATTGACTTCCGCGATCTGAACCGGGCGTGTCCTAAAGACGATTTTCCATTGCCTCATATTGATGTACTCATCGATAACACTGCTGGCTATGAAACGTTATCGTTTATGGATGGATTTTCAGGATACAATCAGATTAAGCTGGCAGAAGAGGATCAAGAGAAGACTTCATTCACTACACCTTGGGGAACATATTGTTATGTCGTCATGCCATTTGGATTGAAGAACGCTGGAGCCACTTATCAAAGGGCTATGATGGCAATATTTCATGACATGATGCATATAGATTTGGAAGTGTATGTGGATGACTTATTGGTTAAGTCTAAAACGAAGGCTGAGCACGCCAAAGTTTTGGCAAGGGTATTAGAGAGATCGAGAGAATATCAGTTGAAGATGAACCCCAAGAAATGTATATTCGGGGTATCTTCAGGGAAATTGCTTGGATTCATTGTCAGCAAACGGGGAATTGAGATCGATCCCAATAAGGCGAAGGCTATCAGAGAAATGCCACCTCCCAAAAACTTGAAAGAGTTAAGAGGATTAATCGGGAGGTTACAATTTATTCGCCGTTTTGTCTCCCAGCACTCACAAAGGTGTAAGCCGTTTTACGAGCTTACCAAGCCAGGAGTCAAATTCAATTGGGACGATAAGTGTCAGGAGGCATTTGATGGATTAAAGGACTATTTGGCAAGTCCTCCTGTTTTGAGACTACCATCTCCAGGCAAACCATTGATACTTTATATTTCAGTCCTGGATGATGCAGTGGGGGCTGTCCTAGCACAAGAGGATGAAGAAGGAAAAGAGAGGGCAGCCTACTATCTCTCTAAACTTCTCAACCCCGCTGAACAGAGATATACGGCGATGGAGAAAACATGTGCAGCATTAGTTTGGGTTGTTCAGAAATTGAAGCATTATTTTCTGGCCCATGAAGTCCATCTCATCGCTAGGATGAATCCGATCAAATTCCTTCTGGAGAAATCTGTTCTTACTGATAGGTTAGCGCGATGGCAAAGCTTTCTATCTCAATTCGATATCATTTACATTCAACAGAAAGCAATCAAGGGCTATGCCATAGCAGAACATCTCGCTCATCATCCCCTTCCTCGATTTGATCCAGTGCGATCAGAATTTCCGGATGAGGAACTGATGTCCGTAAATCAAATCAGAGATGATATGTGGACTCTGCATTTTGACGGAGCTCTGAATTCTCATGGAAAGGGGATCGGAATCGTTCTGTTATCACCTGAAGGTGTCACCATCCCACAAGCCTTTCAGCTTGACTTTCCAGTCACCAACAACATAGCTGAATACGAGGCACTTCTTGCTGGTCTTGAGGCTGCTCATTTCCATGGTGCCACCAAACTCAGGATTGTGGGTGATAGCCAATTAATTCTTCGCCAAGTGCTGACCAAGTATCGAACTCTTGATCCCAAGCTCAAGCCATATCAAGAACTTACTTCTGCTTACTCAAAGCTTTTCACAAAGTTGATCTTTGTCCATGTCCCTAGAAATCAAAACATCTTAGCTGACGCTCTAGCTTCACTTGCATCTTCCCTTGATTTTCCTATCAGCAAGCAATCTGAATCAATCATAGTTCATAGGCGTCTTTCACCCGCCGTGAAAGATCCTTCATTTCTTAAAACTAAGGAGAAGTTGCTGAAGAAATTCAAAGATGGAAGTATTGTGGAGAAAAGAGAAATCATGTTGATGGAGCTGTTAGAAGAGATGGATGATGAACAGAAGCCATGGTATTATGAAATTGCAAAATATTGTGAAGATCAATCGTATCCTGAAGAAGCTACAACTGAGGAAAAAAGAGCTATCAGGAGAGTTGCTCAACGATACACCCTAGTTGGGGGAGCATTATATAAGAGAGGTTTTGATGGAGTTCTTCTGAGATGTTTAGACGAAGATGAGCTTTGGAAGGTTATGGAAGGAGCTCATAGTGAAGTTTGTGGTGGCCATGTCAATGGATAGATGCTAGCAAAGAAGATCCTTAGACAAGGATTTTATTGGCCAACCATGGAAGAAGATTGTGTAGGATATGTCCGTAGGTGTGCTAAGTGTCAACTTCACGCCGACAAAATTCATTCTCCTGCATCTTCACTCCATCCTGTTTCCTCCCCATGGCCTTTCTCCATGTGGGCTTTCGACATTATTGGACCCCTTGGTAACCCAGATTCCGGCATTAAGCAAAAATCTTTCATTCTCACGGCAACGGAATACTTCACCAAGTGGGCAGAAGCTGAAGCGTACGTGGAGATCAAAGCATCAACCGTCTGCAAATTCATCATGAAGAACATCATCACAAGGTTCGGAATTCCAAGTACCATCGTCACCGACAACGGACCGCAGTTCGTGTCACAGGAATTGAAGGACCTCTGCAACAGGTATAAAATTGCATTGCATCATTCATCTCCTTATTATCCGCAAGGCAATGGCCAAGAAGAGGCAACTAATAAGACTTTGATAAAAATCATCAAAAAGACGTGTAAATCTAACAAATTCGCTGACTGGCCAGAAAAATTGGTTGAGGCTCTATGGGCCTACCGAACTTCAATCCGCACGCCCACTGGACAAACTCCTTATTCCTTAACATTTGGAATGGAGGTGGTAGTTCCATATGAGATCCTTATACCGTCATTAAGAATACAATTGAACAAGGAATTCTCCATTGATGAACATCGTTCAGCACTCCTTACTCAATTGGAACTTTTAGACGAGAAAAGATGGTCAGCTGCTAATCATGCAAAAGTTTATCAAAACAGATTAGCACGTTTTTATCAAAAGAAAGTCATTGAACGAAAGTTCAAAGTCGGTGAAATGGTCGTTAAAAGAATTTTTGTAAAACCTGGTGGTCCGCGTTCTAAGCTCCAACCCAACTGGGAAGGACCTTATGTTGTATCACATGCTTTTCCTGGTAATGCTTATCGTCTTGTTAATGCAGAAGGAGAAGAGCTAAATCATCCCTGGAATGGTCTACATCTTAAGAAATACTATCCTTAGGTTAAAGAGTTGATCAGTATGGTTCAAAGACCAGAGGAATCAGAAAATTTATAAACTCAAATTTCTTTGTTAGTCTGAATAATTTAACTTCAAACCCATTACTGCACACACTGACACGTTTGATTCGTGAGTAACAAGAGATGCCAAGTCCTTAAGAATATCAAAAGCTTGACTAAGAGTGTAAAGTACAAATCATTCCTTTTAAAGTAAAATTCTGTTTTACACTCGGCCCATGATGTCGGAACGAGGCTTAAAATAGACTACCAAGAATACCCGTCATCTTAGTAGGAGGCCGTCATAAAAAAATGGGAGAGATCCGTTCCAAAGCAAAGCAAAGAAAGAAAAGAATGAAAAAAAAAAAAGGGAAAAATCAAAAGGCCAATACACTACAAACGTCACATCAAGGCCATGAAATGAAACAAAAGGGAACGCAAGGTCGATAAATACCCCGGAAAGAAAATGACCAAACCCCAACAGATATTAGGGTTGGAAAGGAACATCTTTTTAGGTCTCCGGAACCTTCTCATGGGCTTTCTAAATCTATTCTTCTTTTCTTTCTAAAGAGGTGTACTTCAAGCTTAAAGAATGGCTTAGATTGACTAAGGGTCAAATCATCAAATGGGATCACGAATGGAAACACAAGTTCAAACACGATGGGTTTTAAGTTAAGTTGTTAAAGAATAATTTGGAAATTAAGTTAATAAATGAATATGATCTTTTGATCTAAGTACCATACTGGTCTTTTAGTCAAAAATTCAAAAAAAATTGCATATGTCAAAATTCAAAAAAAATGTATATGTCAAAAATTCAAAAAAAATGTATATGTCAAAAATTCAAAAAAAAATGTATATGTCAAAAATTCAAAAAAAATGTATATGTCAAAAATTCAAAAAAAAATGTATATGTCAAAAATTCAAAAAAAAATTGCATATGTCAAAATTCAAAAAAAAAATTTGCATAGTCAAAAATTCAAAAAAAGTACATATTTCAAAAATTCAAAAAAATGTACAAAATCTAAAAAAAATACATATTTCAAAATCCAAACAAAAATAAATATTTCAAAACCACAAAAAAAATATTTCAATTAGCATTTGCTTGTTGCATTTAATATGTTTCATTCCTTTTATTTTCAGTGAGCATATGTTTGCTTGTATGTTGCATTTTGCTTAAGTCTGATTATTCTTATTACCTTTGTTAATAAAGACTATGCCCCTTGACTATTTATTCAAGGAAAAGATTGATTAACCATTTGATTGGTCAGGCAAGGGGCTAAGCCTAAATAGATACTTAACCTGTTTGTTAAGTGTTGTACAGGATGCAAGATAAGCACAGGAACACGAGATTGGAGCCCAAAAGTTTCATGTATATATCAAAAGTGTTTTATACAT
This sequence comes from Zantedeschia hybrid cultivar, assembly GCA_030544215.1. NCBI lineage: Eukaryota > Viridiplantae > Streptophyta > Magnoliopsida > Alismatales > Araceae > Zantedeschia > Zantedeschia hybrid cultivar. Next base: position 29,267,408 of record JARZZO010000011.1, read on the forward strand.
GATATGCATGAAAAGAAAAGAAGTACATAAGCCCTCAAGGCTGGCTCTCCCCTCTGCCCTCATCTAACTGGCTCTGGGCCTCGTCAGGTGCGTCTGGTGCTGGTCCTCGACTAGGAGGTGGAGGTGGCCCCATCATGCTCGGCCCTGCCTGGCCGGAAGACACAGCAGCGCTGGCGGTGAAAGCGCTCGTCAAACCGCGCTCCTGCGCACGCTGTCGAGCACGCCTGTACCTCTCCTCCACACTCCGGCGCTCATGCTCTGCAATGCCAAGCTGGACCCGAAGAGCGGATATCTCAGCATCCATCCTCTGCCGCTCCTGCCTCTCCCGCTCTCGCTCCTCGTTGATGACCTCCAAGCGGGTCTGGAGGCGCGCAAGATCTCCAACCGAAAGTCGGGCCACCTGCTCCTCTAAAGCCCGGATCCGCTCTGCATCAGCCTCGGCACGAGTCGCTGTAGCATAAGCATCCGCTTCAGCCCTCTGAAGGGCTTCTTGGAGCTCAGCAACCTGCAGAAGAAGATTTTGTTAGTTCAAGATAGTCAAGTAAATCAAGTCAAATTCAAAAATCAAAGCTTACCCGAGCAGCACGGTCCTCCTCCGCAAGAGAAGCCCGGTGGATGGCAGAGGCGAGCTGACTCTGGAGGTCAGCCAAGGCAGCATCATGCGCGGCGAAGGATGATGAAGATGAAGCTCCATAGGTAGGAGGAGCCGCCTAGGTGTAGACGGCTCGCTGCACCAAAAGAACACTGTCAGTGGTTAATCGCCAAAACAAATAATTAATTAAAACATGCATTCATATTCATTCATACATACCAGATCAAAGAGCTCTTTCTGGACTTGTTCGAGCTGGGCCTCAGCATCATGTAGTCGGGCCCGGAGGTCGATGATGACCGCATCACGAGCATCCTGCAAATCACATATGCATACATTCATTCACCAACATAAATCAAGATAATAATAAAATTAAAGACGCATGAATGCATACTTACATCGAGTGGTCGGAGGAGCCGCAGCTGGTCGGCATAATGAACCCGGTACTGCTGGAGGTAGCCCTCGCTACTCTCCGCACGGGACTCCACTCTAATGCCCCGACGGTGCCAGTCCTCGTACTGCTCCGGGAACTTGGCACGCCAGTCGGTGAGGGATTGCTTGCCCCTCATGCTCCTCCCCACACCCTCCGGAACCTCTTCATCTATCCATTCCTGATGGAGGCCCAACGTCCTCATCACGAGCCGGAGACGGAGGGGCTCGATCTCGTTGAGACAGTGCACCCACATCTGCCTCCCAAATCGCCTCCTGCCAGCCGTCACCCATGGCTGACCTTCCTCGTTCATGCCCAGATACGGGCGCCAGATCACCTGCATATAGGTTAGATGCATTCATAAATAAATTGCACTTAAGGAATAAAGAATAGCATTTAATAAAATTGAACAAGTTAAAAACTTACCAGTAGCTCTGGATAATCTAGGAACTGACGGCGGAGGGCCGTCAGCTGGTGGTGCTGCGGAGCCGTGTCCACAATTGGCTGCCAACGGCAGGCCAAGGGGACGGCATCCGGACGAGTAATCCGCGCTCTGCCGAGCGGGAAATAGTGGTAGCTCCACACCTGCATTCATGAACATATAGGTTAGAAAAAGCATCATATCATATTGCACTGCATATAACAAATAATTAAACAAGTTAATACCTGAAGGAACGGTGAGAAGCCACTGATAGTAGTCTCGCGGTCCGGCGTGACCGCGGATAGGTCTGCGAACAGGTGGGCCAGAAGGGCCGCACCCCAAGCGTACTCCCCTAAACTATCTAGGTCATCTAATAAATAAAGAAACCTACAGTGGATATGGTCGCCCTTCGTACCGAAGAGCAACCGACCGAAAAAGAAAACTAAAAAGACCCTCAGCTGTCTGTCTACCTCCTCTACCTGACTCGGGTCACTACAATAGGCAGAGGAAGATGACTCGGCTAGCCTATCTCTAAACTCTACCCGGGTCTCATCAGACCGACGCCGGGGCTCATCTAATCCTAAGGCAGCCTCTACTTCTACCCTAGGAACCATCCTAGACTCTCTACCTATACTGGATACCTCTATCCCTAGTAAGGCCTCTGCTAATCCCTGATAGTTGGGGTAAGTAACCCCACTAACTGGTCGGCCCTCTACCCGCAGGCCAGTGATCCTGGCCACGTCCTCTAAGGTGGGGACCATATGCCCCCAAGGCATCATAAATGCCCGACTCTCTGCATGCCAACGCTCCCTGAGCGCCTGCAGCAGGACTAGATCGAGCCAAAATGGCTCGATGTCTAGTATCTCGCCGAACCCCATCCGGCGCAGGCGCGCCTTCTGAAAATCCGGGTGTCCCCTATACGCTCCTATCACTAAATCCCATGAAATTCTGGCTCTCATCACTCTCTGTAAATAAAAAATAAAAAAATAAAAAAATAAGGTCAGTAATTAATATAAAAACAGGAAAATTCATTCTGTTTTGAAAGGCGTCAGCACACACAGACGTGTTTCAAAACACGTCCACATGCCCTGACGCAATTCAAACATATTTTCTACCTACTTTAAAAATTCGAAATTTGGATTGAAAGACGTCGACTCAAGGCGACGCCTTTTGAAAGGCGTCAACTGGTCTGGACGCCTTTCAAGTCCAGATTTCGGGTTCTTAAAAGAACCCCTTTCTTCCCTCTTTTCTCACCCCATTCAAACCACAGAAGACTTACCGTGTGGAGGTCGCCCTCCTCTTCCTCTTCCACCGCCATGGGCGCCGGTGGAGGGAGCTCCTCCTCCAAGAAGGCCGCCGCCTCGGCTAACGCCGCCGGCACTTCCTCGGGAACTTCTTCTTCTTGCCTCCGCCTCCTCTTGGCTAAGGCCTTCTTCTTCCTTGATCCTTCACCGTGTTCCATAGCTCTAGAGAAGGAGTTTTTGAGAGAGAAAGGAGCGAGATCACCGGAGAGATCACCGGAGCTCGGTGAGGAGAGAGGGAAATTTTTGTGAAAGTGAGGAGGAAAGGAGGGCCTTCGCGGGTCTGTAACGAAAAGGGTGAAAGGCGTCGACTCAGATAGACGCGTTTTAGGGCGCATAAGTTGAGGCGGCAAAGGACAGCTGTTTGAATTGGTTGAAACACGTCCACATGGGTAGACGCGTTTCAGGTTCTGTTCAGAGCCGTACACAGGAAAATCATTAAAAGCGTCTTGATTACTAGACGCATTTCAGGGAATTAATCATGGAATTAATGGCAGAATCCTGGGAAAAGTAGGAGAGAGATTTGAAAGGCGTCTACTGATATAGACGCGTTTTAAGCTTAAATCGGATTTTTGAGGATTAAATTGAATTTCTGAAAAGAATTTAGTTTGAAAGGCGTCTTTCTGAGTGGACACGTTTTACATTTTACAGAACCCGAATTATTGAATTTTCAGGAAAAATCAGGTTTTTACTTAAGGAAAAATCGTGTGCACATCACAGAAAGTTGGGGAAAGATTCTAAGGCATGAAAAATCAATCTTTATTTAATGGAATCAATCTTTATTACATCAAAATCAAAAAAGAGAAAGAGGACATTTAAGGGAGAATATCATGAAGACCTTTAAGATAAGGAAATTTCAATCCTTTATCTCTGTCTTTAGAGGATCTTACACGATAGCTAAAGCCAAGGTTCCATAGAGTAATGATGATTTGTATGGCTTCATAATCTTCATCGGATTCCAAGTCGCGCTTCTTGATTGGGAGTGTGGGAGAGAATTCAGGAAACTCACGACGGGCCAAGCTAAGTTGAGTAAGGCACCGGTGTGGATTGTATAACACAAACTCAGTGGCTCCAATTAACTTGAGATCTGCTCCTGCTGTACGGCGCACCCAAACTGGTTTTCCAACAAGAGCAAGCGGAGACGAGTCGAATATGTCGGATGTCATGAGCTTCAAATACTCTCTCCAATCGGCTCGGGTCTTGAGTTTTGGAACCTTGTTGACCATGTACTCATTGAACTTTACAATATTAGCAATGCAATGAATTGGACTATTCAAGAAGATCTGAGATGGATTCAGAGGCCTTTTTTTGCTATGCTCGAATTTGAAGTGAAGTTCAATCCACAAGGCAAAGAGTAGCATGCATCCGTATGGAGGACGACCCACAGAAGCCGCAGAAAGTCCACTGTAGAGATATGCTAAGAGTGCAGTGCTAATAGATTTACCTTTGAAAATTGCGCAAATAGCACTAATTTGATCGTCTTCCAAGATGTTATTCTGTGCAGGAAAGAATAAGGCACCGGCAAGGCATGTAACGAGAGCTTTTGTTACATCCTCCGCCTCATCCTCCCTTAAATCTTCAATTTCATAAAGAGTCCACTCGGCTAGTTTTCCAAGATTGATCCCCTTCTTGGTGAGGCATCCTTTAGCTTCTGAAGGATCCTTCATGATCGATGTCAATAACTGTTGACCGGTGATTCTCTCTTTTGTCAAGTCTATCTTGTCTCTGTTGTCTCTGGTCTTTGGGAGACCCAATAGAAGTTCCGCCTCTTCTAGAAGGATTGTGCACTCGAAATCTTGGAAGAAGAACGTATGAGTTTGGGGATGCCACCACTCGATCAAGGCGCCCATAGCCACCCAGTCTACGTTCGCACTTTTGTAATTCTTGCCAAGCACTACAAGTCCTTGAAGATCCCACTTGGATATGAACACTTGCATAGAAAGCTTAACACTTTTTGCAAGTTTACGAATCCAAGGGAGAGACGTGAACTTTCTTGGGCCAGGAAACATGGGGTAATTCTGAAAGAAAAATAAAAAGGAAGCTTGATGAAGTTTGATGAAGAGCATGATGAAAGACATGAAGAACATGAAAAGAAAGTTGATTGGACTTACTTGAAGATTGGGATTTCTTCCATTAAGATGATTCTCTATGTCTGCAAACTTCTCTAGAGACATCTTCATCTTCTTGTTTGAGAAATCCATCTCTTTTTTTCGGAGTTCCTCCTTCTTGAAGCTTGGGAAGCTTGAAAACCTTGAAGAAACCTTGAAAATTTGGAAGAAAACTCTCCTTTGGATCTTTGGATTATGGTAGGATTGCTTGGGAATAACCTAAGGGTGTTTATATAGGAGGAATTGCGATCCTAAGTAGACCTTTTCTGGATTGGAAAAGGGATGTGCATTGATAGAGTTGGAGTTCGGGTAGAGAACAACCAGAAACATGTTTCTGTGAGTAAAAGGCGTCTAGGATACCTGACGCGTTTCAAAGTTGAATGGCGTCTGCTCGACACGACGCGTTTCAATAATTCTGTTATTTTCCCCGAAATCCTGTGATTTTAATGTTTAAGTTGAATATTTGTTTGGAATTACTAACGATTTTGTTGCAGAAAATTCTGAGCAAAGTTGGAAATGTCAAGAAGATCCCATTATGGAATTCAAGTCCCGACCGTGGCTAAAAAGACGGTTATTTCTATCCTTGTACTATTTCATGTAATTATTTTGCATAAGCATTACTATATGTTAAATATTTATTAGAGTATATCAAGGACCTTGTGGTTTTGATGAAACTAGAATTTGAGTTCCCCTTCAACAAAAACAGTGATAATTCCAGAGGATTCTTAATCGCACGGATAGGCCGTTGGATTGTCAATTAGTGAGGACGATGGTTCCACTTTTGTGAAACGGTGCGTGGATAAACGAGCTTCGGCTTAGCACTGAATTACAAGAATTGGTATCTTGACTCATTAATGACAATTTAACAATATTATCCTTGGTTAATTTATATTTTATTTGACTTTATATTTTTCTTTTAGCCCAGCATGCATCATATAGGACTTTGAAATCATTGAAATAAGAATTAATTACTGATTCAGTTTCAGACCATTAATCAAATAATTTCAAACAAATATGAAATATTCCATTCTGAATTGAGTATCTTGATTATCTTTGAGGTTCACTTAAAGATATCTTTGGAATTTTATCCTTGCTTGGATTCTTTATCCAATATTCTTGTTTTCTTTTAAGATCCATCATGGCTGTAGTACGTCCACATTGGCTGGCAAACGCTCCCCATGATGAAACCTACAGTGTCTACGACCTGGGGTACTTCCCACTCCGAGGAAGTTGATCGACTTTATTTTATTTCCTTGTCTACCTCATCCAGACAGGATTAATTCCGTTGATTTCCTTGAGCTATCTTCGTTGATAATTTTGAGAAAAATTCCAGTCATGTGATGTTAAGAGCGTGTCTCATCACACCTTGGCATCACCTTTTCAGTACATTCCATTCCATTTCACTCCCTTGCAAAGACAATGCCAAGGTGAGGCAGCTGTAGACACGCTAATTTTGACATCATTTCGAGTAAATTTCATATCATATAATAATGCCTCGAAATGGTCTGATAATTAATCATTAATTAATTTTTATTAATATTTTTAAGTGTCGGGTTTAACAGATGTGTTTAAGTTAATCAATTGAATTGGTTTTAGCTCAAATTTGAGTTAAAATATGAAGAATTATAAAAGACGTCGACCTAAGTGGACGCCATTTAGACTTTATTCTTATTTTAACGATTAAATTTGAATTTTAATTAATTAATTAATTAATTAAAAGGCGTCTGATAATGTCGACGCGTTTTAAGTTTCCTAAGTGATTTTAACTTCCCCTCCGGATGTTTATCCTTATCTTAATTAGTCTAAAAGCCGTCTACATATGTGGACGCGTTTTACCTAATAAAGATAAAGATAAGTTTTCCCGGATATTTATCCTTATCTTAATTAATCTGAAAGGCGTCAGCCAAGGTGGACGCGTTTTAGATAATTACAGATAAAGATGAATTAATCAGTATTTATCTGTCGGTTAAGATAGATAAATCTTGGATTTTTCTATGTTAATCTCGAACGAAAGAAATGCCTATAAATACTTCGTATGTTGAAGAGTTAAAAGAAAAAAAAGAGAGAGAGTTGAAATCCATTAAAGAGATAGCGTTATTATAGCGAGTTGAAGATCGAAGCAACAACGTCAGAACGCCGGAGCGCTGCCATTTTCAGAAGTCGGCGTCCCTTTCAAGATCTTCATCCTTTCAAAGCTTCAACCGATTGGGCATAAGTTTTTCATTGCTGCATTCATTTCATTAGTTTCATTCTTCATATTCACTTCATGCAAACACACACCACAGCACAATCTTTCAAAAACCTACTTGATTTAAGGGGTTTCAAAGCCACTCAACAAGTAAGTTTGCTGTTTTAAATATGTCCAAAATCATGATTAGTTCATATATTGCTTCTACTTAAATTCTCATCATCATTCTTCTTTATTCTGTTTCTGTCTCTGCTGCACTCAACAACAACGAGAGATTCAAAAGGGAAATCAAGCACAAAGCCAGAAAGATTTCTGGACGATCCTCAACCTCAAATTCAACAGCAAGAACAAGAAGCAAAGAAAGGGCTCTCTTTCTTCAGCCGGCTGAGGAAGGGGAACCAAGGACTCAATCCTCCGCGTTTAAAAAGGTAAGCGATCATACTCTCTTTTGAAACTTTTAAGTTAAAAGTTTCTGGCGATCACTGCACTTTAGTTGCTATTTTTAATAGGTTAGTTTACACTAAACAACATAGATATTTCATGTTAATCACACGGTCATTCTAAGCACCTACAAGTGCCTTTATTAAAATATTGAACTAGAATGTACAAACTGAGTTTATGATTGGCTTTTAGCCCACCCAATTCTATCAAAAAGCGGCAAGGCCGACTCTCTATCCCGACTAGCTTCTTTAGTCGCACTGGTACCCTCTCGGTCGGTGCTCATCGAGGAACTCCAACAACCCATTATCCAAAAAGATTTTGTCCAAGCCATTGGGCAAACGGCATCCTAGATAGACCCGATAATAGATTTTTTGGCTCATAGGAGGTTACCAGATGACAAAATGGAACCGAGGAGCATTAAGAACAAAGCCCGACATTTCACCCTGATCGAAAACAACCTTTATCGAAGGTCCTTCTCATAGCCCTTCCTTAAATGCCTCCACCCGACGGAGGCCCTGAAAGCCATAGAAGAGATCCATGAGGGGATCTGTGGAAGCCACCTAGGGGGCCGTGCACTCGCCCGCGTCCTACTCTGCCAAGGGTGTTGGTGGCCCACCTTATAGAAAGGTGTGATGGACTACACCAAGAAGTGCGACAAGTGCCAATGTTTCGCGCCAACCCTGCATCAACCCGCCATCCCCATGACAAGCCTCCTCGAGCTGTGCCTTTTAGCTAGGTGGGGAATCGACATCCTTAGTCCCCTGTCTGAGGCATCAGGACAAAGAAAGTTTGTTGTTGTGGCGATTGATTATTTCACCAAATGGATCAAGGTGGAACCATTGGCCAAGATTATCGACAAAGCAGTTTGGAGCTTTGTGTGGAAGTCTGTTATCTACAAATTCAGAATCCTGAGAGCCTTAGTCTCAGACAATGGAAAGCAGTTTACTAGCGCCTACTTCCGAGAATGTTGTGAGCAACTTAAGATAAAGAATTGCTACACATCGGTAGCTCATCTCCATGCAAATAGGTTAGCAAAAAATGCTAACCGAACCTTACTCCATGGAGTCAAGACTCGATTAGAGGGGGCCACAGGATCTTGCACATAGGAGCTACCGAGTGTCCTGTGGTAACACAGAACAACCGCCCTAGCAGCAACATGAGACTCTTTTCCACCTAGTCTACAGGACGGAAGTCCTAATTCCCTTGAACATAGGAAGCCCCTCGCTCCAAGTCGAAGCCACGAAAGGAGAAAATCAACAACAACTAAGGAAAAATATCAACATGCTTCTAGAAGTCCGAAATAATGCCAGACTGGAGATGGTAGAATACCAGTAGAGAATGGCCAAGTACTACAACCTTCAAATGCGATAAAGGCAATTCCTACCTAAAGACCTAGTCTTAAGAAAGGTTGAAGCCTCAACACCACAACTCATCGCGGAAAAGTTGGCTCCCAACTGGGAGGGCCCTTACTACATTCTAGAAGTCCTTGGGAAGGGATCATACTGACTATCCACACTCGAAGGCAAGGAGGTATCCTGCATCTGGAATTTTGATAACTTAAGAGCTTATTATTGTTAGAGTCATTTTCTTTTCAAAAATATTGCATCAAGTCGGCAAATTAATGGTAAAGCCTTTTTCCAAGATATGTCTCCACCCAACTATTACCCGAGTGTTCACACTCGAGAAGGGCTCTTAAGCCAACTATTCTCTCACATTCGGAAAGGACTCTTAAGCAAACTATTTTCCGAGTGCTCACACTCAAAGGGCTCTTAAGCCAACTATTCTCCGAATGCTCACACTCGGAAAGGGCTCTTAAGCCAACTGTTCTCCAAATGCTCACACTCAGAAAGGGGTTTCAAGTCAACCGTTCTCAGGTGCCCACACTTGGGAAGGGCTTCTAAGTCAATTGTTCCCCGAGTGCATACACTCGAGAAGGACTCTTAAGCCAATTATTCTCCTAACACTCGCAATCGGGAAAGGCCACAGCCAATCACCCGTGTGCCAATGCTCAGCCGTGTCCGTAGGCAATTCTCAAGCAATGCAATCGCGAGAGAAGTCACGAAAGTTGAATTCTATATGCAAAATGCCCAGAGAGCTACAAGAAAAACAAGAGAAGGATATGTCCACAGGGCTACATGGAAAAGAAAACAAAAAAGCCTATAAAGCCTAAGACGGGCTGGCCATATCACCTCCTAATGAAGACTGAGATACAAAATGTTGTGAACCGACATAAACCAGGTGGAGTGGGGGATTGGCTAACAAGTTTGGCAAGGCATCCCGAGTGCATTGCCGATTAGCATACTTCCGGTCGAGACTCAGGAGAGAAACGGAGCGACATCCCCATCAACATTGGCCTTGGACGTTAGTCTTAGGTGGCCTATAAGCCAATCTGACTATGTAAATCTCATTCGTTTATTAATATAAATGACATAATATTCATTATGTGTAATTCGTATTGTTATCGTCTCATAATGAAGTCCGTGAATATGTGTGATAGTGATCAGATTATGATGAGATCATACTAATGAGACTGATCACTTAAACACACATATTCTTAATAGTTTCTAGTTGAAGGATATCCGAGAAAGACATCGGATATCCAGTTAGACTAGTACAGATTATTCCCGCTCATAAGATGAGGGTGACTAATCTCATAGTTACTTGTGTGGAGACACTAAGGCGAATTTGTAGGTGCTCATTAGAGAATGAGTTCACTAAACTGATCTGTATAAATCGTTGGATGGTATTGTACCTCACTGTCAACCAGCTAGATTCTATTGTCGCAGTTGCGTGGATGGTTCTCGGACCTGAGACGCCAAGGACACCTTGTCGGTGGACTTCTGTGCTTTGACCTTGGTTTATGAATCTCTAACCACGGGATTCTAAACAGCCAAGGATCGGGTACAGCGAAATACCGTCGAAGGAAATTGAGTATCAATAAGGAATCATTCGCTCTCGGTACTTAGAGAGAGAATGTTCTAGGAAGGATGCACGGAAGTCCCTGGCCAGGGCGGACGATAATATCGAGAAAGGAGTTTTCCGATATTATACGGCAGCATCCAATCCAAGTGAGTCGACCGATTAAGGTTTGACAGTATACCATACCCTGAGTTGACTCGAGAGCATTGTACGAATGAAGGATTATATCTACGTAGTAATTATCGGCAGAAAGGTTCCAACAGTGGGTTACTTAACCCCGATACCTTCCGAGTTCACGCTGTGTTGCTTGGCATCCAACGTGATCAAAGGCCCGATCGAATTTGATGTGCGGCATTAATTCGATTGATTAATTAATTAATATGAGTTATTAATTGATTAATCAGGCCAGTGAGGAGTCACTGGGCTTATTGGGCTATTAACCGGACTGGTTATTGGGCCTAGAGGGTCACACGCAAAAGATTCTCAAGGCGATGGATAATAAAGTGAGTTTTATATAAACCAAAAGTTTTTACAAAAAATCGTGCGATTAATATAAAATGTAGCGAACGGGCTAAGTAGGCCAGGCTGCTGCTCAACCCTGGCCACCCCCTGCTCTCTTCCTTTCTCTCTCTAGCACCCCAGGCCGATCACGTTCTCCGGGTTTTCTTCGTCGCTTCTCCGACTCTCGTATGATGGGAAATCGACCGCGCGTTGTGGCGATCGTTGCGGCGAACGACAGAGGCTTTGTGGGCTGCGAAGAATGAGGAACCATGAGGATATCCACAGCGAGGAGGATCACGTAGACTTCACTAGAGGCCGAGCGCTTGCGCGGCTAGCAGTGTCACATTGACGAAGCCAATTGGTCGCGGATTCGAATCTGCGCACGGTAAGAGCTAATTATTCGATAATCCGATTTTTAGTTTTTTGAAACGAAAATCAGATCATCGTTTTAATTTTGTTATTTTCGCTGCGTGAGCGATCCAGAGAAACACGAGAACCCAACATTGTAACCCTACGACCGGTGCCTTGCCTGCCACAAAACCGATGGTCCCCCTGAAGCCACACCGCTGGGGTCTCCGCCAGAGCTCGGCCCCTCCATTGGAAGCAGTGTGCCGCCAGATAACCCCAAATGCCATAATGCCTCCTCGGAGATCTACAGGCTGATGGAAACAAGAGTTCACGTTAAAATAAGGGCAAGAGTATGCATGTCCTAATAAGGTAGTAGAGTGAAACCCTACTTCAAAGGAGGACCAACTAAAAGATCCCAGAAGGTAGTCAGGAATGACCACTCCCCCTGGAAGATAAAATCCTTCCACCCAATGCGGGGGAACTCGGGGCTGAACACTAGCGGCGACGTCCTGCTGCTTCGAACTGTGCAAAGCCATGACCGCCCAGAATCGCACAATGCCGAGCTGGTGAAACATGTCCGTTGTCACCATTGTGCGTCCCATATCCATGACCAATGCAGCAGAGCCCATGGCAAGCCTCCAGGAGTTCGGCATCAATTGTGTAGGGGAAATATAAAGATGGCTCAGTAGCTGCTTGACGAAGGCGGCCACGACAGTCTAAACCCCGCCTCAAACATGGTTGCGTGGGCGACAAACACACCCGATCTCGTAGAGAAGATGCAATCCTCAGGGGATGGCACCACTAGGCAATACTCATTTGGGACATTATAAGTCACCTGGAGTTAAAGGAGGAATGTCTCCGTCGCACAGAAGGCCACATGGATCGTCGGTCCGCAGCCACCTTAGCAGTATAATCCATGATTCGTTCCCCAGAGTAACGGCCATCCAGCAAAACGAATGAGGGAGAGTGAAAAGGCACTTGTAACATGGCTGATAGGTTGGCCCCTAAGGCTCCCTCCCGTCTACGTATATATGGAGGGAGACTAGGGTTTTCCCCCATTAGGATGTGAACCCAAAGGAAAGCGGGTCCTTAGAAACCAAAAGAGCAGTTAGCACTTGTTGTCACTTAAAACATGAACAAGGCAAGAGCCCCAAAAATCAATCAAGAAGGCCCAAATCAAAGGAAATTGAATAGCACGACCAGGCCCTTTATCTCAAGAAAAGGTCCAAACAATTTTTCAAAGAAGGTTCAAGTGAAGAAATTTAATAGACAGCAGTCATGCTCAGTCTTGCAAGCCAAATGAAGCCAAAAAGGGGTTACTTTGAGCCCAAATGATGAAGAAATCCAAGGGGACAAGTCCGGACCCATTATCTCAAGCAAAAGAAGTCCAATAGGGCTAATTTGAGCCAAAAAAGTAAAGGCCAAGGCCCAATTTCGTGGCAGCCATTAAAGGGTCTCAAATGGTCCCCCCCCATGCCCTATTCTTACCCATTTAGCCAATGTTCAGATCTGTCCAAAGGAGGATAAGAAGAAAAGAAAGTGGTCCCCCCTTCAAAAGATGCTTCTAAAAGAGAGTAGGTGAAAAGCAAAAGGAAAGCCAATGAAGATTCTCCAAGTGTTGTGGCCTTATTGGAGGGTTCTTAAGAGGGGTTTCTTATCCCTAATTCAAGGCTAATTGATGTATAATATACCCCCCAAAAGTAACCCAACCTTATCTATAAAAGAACCACCTTCTTCTCCAAGAAAAAGTTGGAGACAAAAATCCCAAAAAAGAGAAAAGAGAAGAAGAAAAGAGAGAGGCCAGGAGGAGCACGTCTCCCTCCTCCCTTCCCCTCCATTTTCCTGCATCCCAAGAAGAAAAGAAAGAAAAAAGAAGGGAGATAGAGAGGAAGAGAGCAAGAGAGTGTGTCTTTGGGGCCATTTTCCCTCCCTCATCCACTCTTCAAGGTAGAGTGGGGATGGGGGATGGCCTTTGTTCTTTATATTCTTGCTTTCCTAGTTTTTCTTTTATTTTGATGTCATTAAAAACTTCTATCTCCCCCTTGATGTTCATCCATAGTGATTGAAAGCAATGAAAATGCATGTTCAGATTTTTCTGTTCTTGTGAGTCTGCTGGCTTTCTTGCATTTTCTATGATCTTTTTCCTTCATAAGATCTGTGTTTCTTGTGTGGGGATGGTAGAAGGGCCTTTCTAGTTTATAGAAATGGTCTCCTTAAACCTTAAAACCCTCCAAATATGGAGATATGATCCGGAATCTAAGTTGTTGTACTGGTTTCCTGAAATTCATATTTTCTTGTTTTACATTTGGTTGTGAGGTTTTTCAAGGTGGTTTGGCCTTCCATGTCCCTTAGGAGTACATCCCCTCCATGGATGACGCTCTCCCAAGGTCAAACATCAAGAGAAATCTCCCAAGTTTCATGAATCTTAAGATCTAAGTTTCTGTTTTTATGTTCTAACCGAACCGATTTTGGGTGGATTTCTTTCCTTTAATGGTTAAGGGTTTAGACCCTAGAGGTTCTCAAGGAGGTTTCCTCACTAGTTGGGGATGATCTTCTTGAGGATAAATCCTCTAACATGGAGCCAAAAAGGAAGATCCATGGGAAAAGATGAAAAGTATGCTTAAAGTTTCATGACATTCATATTCAAGTTCTCCATGATATTTTCTTAAGAAAATACATCTAAAATATATTTTAAATAAAGATTTTAGATTTTATACATTTTATACTTTATTTTATATCATTTGGGTTAGGTTTAAACCCATTTTTCACCGAAAATCCGGGTTTCAGCTTGAGTCTGCGATCTGCAGTGCTACAGTGTTCGAGTCTGCGCCTCCCTGCGCAGACTCAGCGTCTGTGTGCAGTTTTGAGTATGCGCCTCTTTTAGTTGGGTTTTTGGGCTTGAGGCGATTCTTTGATCTTCCCCCAAGTTGTCCAAAAGTTCCTTGGGCCTAGGGTTGTCTCTTTGAGGCCCAATGAAGGTCCTAAATGGCTTGGACCTTGGGTCATTAAGCTCTTAATGTTTCAATCCGAAATCTTGTTATATGTTTTAAGATTTTAAATGTTTTCCAATGTTTTCCAAAGAAGTCATGATCTAAGGGTGCCAACAATCTCATGTTGGGCAACCCATCAAGGGCCCTCATACAAAGAACATCATTCTTATGTTCCCATTACTATGGGTTCATTTAGATGATATGTCCCGATGTCCCAATGAGTTGGTGGAGTTCCTTGCTCCCCAAATGTAGAAATGGAATGGGTGATTCCCTGTGGATAACCCTTGCATTTCGAAGGCATTAAGGGCACCCTTTGGGTGAGTGGTTGGATGCTCGGCACGCCTCCCTTTATAGTCACCTCCATGATTCATGGCTACATGTGATCCTCTAGGGAAACTGGTGGAGTTCCTTGCTCCCCAAATGTAGAGATGCTTTGGATTACCCCTTGCGGGTTTTTCTTACATCTTGAAGGCATTAAGGGCACCCTTTGGGTGAGTGGTTGGATGCTCGGCACACCCCCCTTTATAGCCATCCCTATGGTCCATTAGCCATTACATATCCCTTTAAAAGAGTTAGTCTTTCGGGTCCCTTCATGCCATGATCCTTCATAAATATCCTAAATGTAACAACCCGTCACCCTATAATCGGGGATCCGATTACTAAATGGGTACCGAATCATTAATTTGGAACCAAACCAGGATCTAGATAAGTTTGGGAAATAAATAATAAACTAAGCTAAACATTACATCGCATTGAATTGAAGGAAAAGTGCAGGAATTAAAAATTATTACAATGCGACTCGACACAACAAATAATTACATATTCCAACTGAAAAGAAATAATTAAGCGTACAGGCCTGAAATAAAGATAACAACTACGTCGGGGCATACCCAGGAACAACAGCTGACGGCGCGCAACTCACGGCAGCACACTCCTCGCTAAGTCTGCCTGGAACCCTCACCTGAAAACCGCAGGGGTGAGTCTCAACGAAAAGACTCAGTAGGGATCCTTCGATCCCCACTGCCCACTCACACACCCACAAGTGCAGAACTTAGCCGAAGGTAAAATAAGCAAATAAAGCAGTGATTACTACTCCTAAACCTCGATATAAAACACATGCATTCGAAGTATAACAAGCGTATCTCTAAAACCAGCCTACCAGAGAGCCCACAACCAACGTCTCGGCAAAACACGCCAACCACACGAACGAAGGTGAGAAACACCGACCCACTGAGACCAAACAGTAACCCCTCGGATAGCACGCTAGCTACTCCGGCCCAACTGGCTCAGGTGGTTACTCCTTCCCCCAGTACGAGTGACACTTCACAGGTACCACTCCCACACCGGTACTAGCTAACCCCGGGGTTCACCAGGTGACCCTCTCTCACTAGGCGTCACCCCGCCACACCCACACCGGTGCTGTGCTCCACCCACACCAGCACATGGTGATAAAGCACTACAACTGTCACTCTAGGTCCACAGTCGCACGAAACACAACACAGTGCAATCCGGTCACAAAGAAATCCTCATCCATAATTACAATTTAAAGTATGCATTAAACAAACTATCTACTAGTGTAAACACATTTTAATGGCATGGATTAGTGTGATTCTGTCTTGAATCGTGTCGCCCAAGGCCGACGCCATTCAAGCCTCCTAAACTGGTTTATGAAAACTCGCCCACAGAACCTGGCGTAAAACGCGTCGCCACAGGTAGTCGCCTATTTAAAACGCGTCGCTGTCCGTGGACGCCATTCACAACAGAAATCTATTCTATCAGAAAACCGCTTCCGGGACAATTCTGGTCTAAATGGCGTCGTCCTAGCCCGTCACCATTTTAAATGGCGTCGCTCTAGCCCGACGCCATTCAGAGCCAAAAATCTGGTTTCATGAAACTCAACCCGAACCTCAAAACAGGGTTCCCTCTACCCCAAAATTACCCCAAAAATACCCAAAAATAGGAAATGAAGGGGGGAAATCCAATTAACCACATGAAACCCACTAATTCCCATTTCATAAAAACAACCATTTTCATTAAAAAGACTTTAACATGCTCATTCTATCCAAATCTCCACACGCGTATCATGCTTCAAAACGGTTACTCGAACTCCTCCAAGCTCCAAGCCGCCCACCCGTCTCGCTCCATGCCGCCGCCGGTACCGCCGAGGTCGTCGTTGCTCTACCGGGACGTCGGCCGCCGTCCGGAGAGAAAACGCCGTGGAGGAGGTGGTGGTGGAAGTGGTGGGAGTTAGGAGGTCGATGGAGTGGAAGGAGAGATGAAATGGTGGGAGAAAAAGAAGGAGGGGAAGGAAGAATCGCCGGAACTGCCGGGGAAGAGAGGAGAGAGAAGAGGGAGGAGAAAATGAGGGAAAGGAAGGAGGGTTTGCGGGGTTAACCAGAAACTGGCTAAAACGCATCGTGCTGTACGGACGCCTATCAGTTGACATGACGGGCCCCACTGATAGAGTCTGAAACGCGTCGCCTACCCAAGACGTCGTTCAGACGACAAGACCGGCACCGTACACTGACAACCCAGGGTCGCAGTCTGAATGGCGTCGTCCATAGCGGACGCCGTTCAGACGACACGACAGGGCCGTACTTTCGCGGCCCAAAGCCCGCCCACATGGTGCCCACGTGGCACATCGGCAACCAAACTAAATGGCGTCTACCCAGCAAGACGCCGTTCAAAAGGCGTCGTGCATGCTATACGTCATTTAGATGGCACTCCCCTGACCCATCAAAGCCCAAACCAGGGAATCCGACCCAGAAACTGACCCGATAACCGAATCTAAAACCTCAGACCTTACATTCTCCCCCCCTAAAAAGAATTTTGTCCCCGAAATTGCCTGCTATAATTAACAAGGTCGAAACATGAAGATACAAGCTCACAAGGGAACTTGCAAGAAAAGGTAGGGAAATTGCTCCCGCATCTCGTCCTCCCGCTCCCAGGTTGCCTCGCCCCCGGAGCGGTACTACTAAATTACCTTAACCAGAGGTACAACCTTGTTCCGAAGGACCTGTTCCCTGCGATCCTCAATACGTACTGGAAACTCTGGAAAGGACAAGTCCTCAACGACTTCCAATTCTGAAAAATCTAGAATATGAGATGGATCCTAAACATATCTCCTCAGCAAAGAAACATGGAACACATCGTGCACCTCTGCAAGACTGGGCGGCAAGGCCAGCTGATACGTTGTTTCCCCAATTCGAGCAAGAATGGGAAAAGGCCCAATATACCGCGGACTCAGCTTACCTCGCTTCCCGAACCTCATCACACCCTTGGAGGGTGAGACTCGGAGAAACACGTGGTCCCCTACCTCAAACTCAAGCGGTCGCCTACGGACATCTGCATAATTCTTCTACCTGCTCTGAGCTGCGATCAATCTCTGTTGTACTACTCTGGCTACCTCAGCACACTGTCGAACCAACTCTGGTCCTACTATCTGCCTCTCACCAATCTCGGACCAACATACAGGGGATCGACACGGTCGCCCGTACAAAGCCTCGTAAGGCGCCATGCCGATACTAGAATGATAATTGTTGTTGTAGGCAAACTCCACTGTAGACAAATGCTGCTCCCAAGAACCTCCCCAGTCTAGGCAACATGTCTTGAGCATATCCTCCAGAGTCTATATGGTCCTTTCCGACTGTCCATCAGTCTCGAGATGATAGGCCAAGCTGAAGGCCAACTGCGTGCCCAAGGCCTTCTAAAAACTCTTCCAGAACCTAGAAGTAAACCTTGGATCCCGGTCTGATACGATGGATAAAGGCAACCCGTGCAGAGAGATGATCCGATCTACAAACAACTTAGCCAACCTACCGACTGACCAGTCCTTCCTAATAGCCAGGAAGTGTGCCGACTTGGTCAGTCGATCAACAATGACCCAGATCGCGTCTCTCCTGCCAGGGGATACAGGTAATCCCATCACAAAGTCCATAGTCACATGTTCCCATTTCCATTCCGGGATCGGCAAAGGTTGCAACAACCCTCCTGGTCTCTGATGTTCTGCCTTAACCTGCTGTAGACACGCTAATTTTGACGTCATTTCGAGTAAATTTCATATCATATAATAATGCCTCAGAATGGTCTGATATTTAATCATTGATTAATTTTTATTGATCTTTTTGTCGGGTTTAATAGACATGTTTAAGTTAATCAATTAAATTGATTTTAACTCAAATTTCAGTCGAAATATGAAGAAGTTTAAAAGACGTTGACCTGTGTGGACGTCATTTATAATTTATTCTTATTTAACGTTTAAATTTGAATTTTAATCAATTGATTAATTAGCTAAAAGGCGTCTGTATGAGTTGACGCGTTTTAGGTTTCCTAAGCTATTTCTACTTCTCTTCCGGATGTTTATCCTTATCTTAATTAGTGTAAAAGACGTCTACACATGTAGACGCGTTTTAGCTAATACAGATAAAGATAAGTTTTCCGGATGTTTATCCTTATCTTAATTAATCTGAAAGGCGTCAGCCATTCTAGACGCGTTTTAGATAATTACAGATAAAGATAAATTAATCTGTATTTATCTGTTGGTTAAGATGGATAAATCCTAGATTTTTCCATGTAAATCCGCGGACGAAGAAAAGGTCTATAAATACCTTGCATCTTGAAAGTTAAAAAAAAAGGGAAGAGAGAAGTTAGAATCAGAGTTAGTGATTGAAGATCGAAGCAACGACGTCCAAACGCCGAAGCGTTGCTGTTTCCAGAAGTCGGCGTCCATTATTCATCCAATTCAAGGCTTCATTCAATTCAGCATAAGTGTTTCATTTCTGCATCTTCATTTTCATTTCATTAATCTCTCATTCTTCATCATTACTTCATGCAACACACACCACAACATCATTCTTTTCAAAACCTATTCAATTAAGGGGTTTCAAAAGCCATTAAACAAGTAAGTTTGCTGTTTAGGTTCATGTTTAAAACCATGATTAGAATGAATACTGCTTCTACTTAAAGTTCTCATCATTGTTTCTTCATTTCTCTTTCTATATTTCTTTCTTGACGGAGCAAAGGAGAATCAAAAGGGGAGTGAATCAACAAGCAAATCAAAGGACTCTGGAGTGAATCAACTTCAAAAACTCAACAGCAAGAACAAAGAACGAGAATGGCTCTCTTTCTTCAGCCGGCTGAAGGAGGAAAATCAAGAGCTCAATATCTTCCGCGTTTAAACAAGGAGGCGATCAAACTTTCTTTTGGAACTTTTTAGTTAAAAGTTTCTGGCGATCACTTCACATAGTTTTTGTTTTTAATAGGCTTTATTTTGCACTTAAACAACATAGATTTTTCATGATAATCACACGATAATTCTAAGCACTCACAGCTTTTTTGGCGATCACGGTGGGACTTGGTATCGCCATCTTTTAGTTTTTTGTTCTTGCTATCATCAATCGGGCACCCACGGTGCACCACTTGTGTCTCTCGACACGTCCTCACCAATTGGTGAGTGTTTTAGTTTAGTTAATTTTCCTCGTGCACCACGTGCACACCCCTGTAGCAAGATCTTGCCCTCCCCGTTCATTAATTGAAAAAGTTGTTTTTGTGATGAAAATGTTGTGTCATTGATTGGCATCTTGGTTGTTTCGTTAGTAAAATCATCCTGTTAAAATCTGGAACTAAAAAATTTTGCATGTACTGATTATTTACTATTTTTATCCTGTTTGAGGAGGAATCAACCCAGAAATTCCTCCTGCAAAACTGTTTCTGCGACTTGAAAAGCGTCTAGGAGCACTGACGCGTTTCAAACTGCGTCAATACACCCAGACGCCTTTCAGTCTGCAATCTGAGTTTCTACGAAAAAATTAAGATTTCGTTTGAATAGCGTCGACTACACTCGACGCAATTCAGACAATTTTTTAATTTTTCCCCAGTTCTCAGATTTTTGTGACTTGAGTGCTACTACCCATTATTATTAAACATTAGAGGCCATCCAGGCCATAGGTCATACGCATTGAGGCGAATACCCTCCTTTTCTTAGGAACACACTACTTGACGTCAACAACTCTCTCTGATTGGGTTGGTCCCTTGATCAGACTAGAGAAGTTGACGTTGAGGCCTCCATAAGTCCCCAAAAGCAAGGTACTCCTCCTTGATCATCGGGCTGGTTGTACCAGTTGAAGTCCCGGTTAGATTCCATAAATGTTGTGAGAAAGCCATAGAGAATAACGGTGGATATTGAACTGAAACTAGGATCCTTTCCCTGAGCGAATTCATGGTTTAATTGAATCCAAATAACTCAACAAGGAATCTTAAAATCACGTTAAGCATCCACTTGATTGATTAATCTCTGTGCAACTTGTTTGTCAAATCTTTGAAAAAAGAATCTAACATCATGCTGCTGCGATCAGGCAGGGACTTGAGTATGGCTCAAGGCGCCATCATCAACTACGAGGGAGATGCTAATGCCCCTCACGATTCGGACTACAACTATGAGAACGGGAGAGATGCTGATGCCTCCCGTAATTTTGTCCCCATTCCATATCGACAAGATGGGAATGTCCGGACACCTCTCTTTCATCCCCATGATCGATATCCTGATCTTCCCCTGCATGAATATGCGATTCCTAATCCCAATCTTGAGGGGGACATGAATCAGAATGATCCATCATCCTCTGATCCTTCGAATCTCGTCAACGCTTTGGGAGTTCTTGCCTCCCGTCTGGACCCTCAGCAGTTCGAGGCGATCCAGTCTATTCTGAAGGGGAAGGCACCCATGCAGCCTGCTGAGCCGAACCCTGTGGCTCCCCCTGTTGTCCCTCAGCAACCTCCTCTTCATCCTCCTTACATCCATCAGGCCATGGAAGGCCTCCATATTACTTCTCGGCCAGCTGGGCCGCAACTTTCATCCTCTAGGCAACCGGTCAGACCGCTAATGCCTGCTTATCAAAATGCCCTCGGGCATAGCGGAAGCTCTGCCGGACCTCCTCTTTACTGTCCTCCCTATCCGACGTACTCTAGGCAGTAGGCCTATCAAGTACCTCCACCTCCTCCTCCTCCCTAGGCAGATCTGACCACGCAAGCGTTGCTGGCCAAGATGGAGCGTATGGATGAACAATTCAACAATCTCCAAAAGATGATGGGGGTCAAAGCTGCACCAGAGATCAATTTACCGAGCCTGCCAGTGTTCCATCTGCCACCCTCTGAGATGCCAGTGTACCGAAAGTACAACGGTACTGGTAACCCCTTCACACACTTGAAGGAGTTTATGTACGAATCGTTTTTCTGGCAGAATGACAAGAGGTCGTTGGCCTTTTTGTTCAGGAGATCTCTAGAGGGACCAGCCCTCGAGTGGTTCTTTTCCCTGGAACCCTCCGAAGTAGAGGACTACGGTATCGTCTCTCGTAAATTCATTCAACGATACCAAGACAGAGTTGCACCCTCCTTGTCCATCACTAACTTAATAGCAGAAAAGATGAAACCTGATAAAGAATTTGTCAGTTTTGCCGACAGGTGGCGGGGCTTGGCCGAGAAGGTGAAGGATCACTTATCCGAGTCCGAACAAGTGAAGATGCTAATTTCCAACGCCACGCCCCAGTTCAAACTAGTCCTCTCCTTGAACAATCTGACCAACATGGCAGAGCTCTATGAAAGAGCACGGTACTGCCAGAATGACTTCAAGGACGCTACGTTCTCTAGTGTCTTTGATCCTCACAGACCTAGCAGGCCTCCACCTCGGAAGCCTGCAGTGCCAAATGCTCCCAGCACAGGTCCGACTACTGAGGGCACACTCTCTCATGAGCAGGTTAGTAGCATGAACAATAACTCGCCCCAGTTTGTGAGGAGTCAGCAACAGCACCAGAGGCCACCGCAGCTGAACCAACAGGGGTACAGGCAGCAGCAGAACCCCCATTATCAACAACAGTATCAACGGCCCCAGCAGCCAAACCAGAACCAGCAACAGCAACAGCTACAGCAGCCGCCGCAACGGCAACAGCAGTACCAGCAACCCCAACAACAGCAATATCAGCAACAACAGCAGTACCAGCCGCGCGCACCGCCGGCATACCATAATGTCCCTCCTCTTGCTGACTATAATCAGCAGAGAAGACCTCCAGGCCCGAAAAGGGCGGAATACTCAGCCCTCCCAGAATCCTTAGCATATATTTTCAGTGCTCTAATGGCAGCTAATGCCTTAGTTTTGCCAAGGGAAAAGGCAGTTTGGCCTCAGAATGCCGACACGTCCAGGTATTGCTATTTCCATAGGCAACCTGGGCATACCATTGACACCTGCTTCCAATTCAGAGATTATATTCATGATCTCAACGAGCAGGGCGGCATAGACTGGGAGGAGATGAAAAACTATATATCAGCCCTGAAGGCGAGAAGACCACAGCAGCAGCAGCAAGCAAGACCACTAGCACAAGCAGCACCACCACCCAACATGGGCATAGTGCAGAACCCGCTCCCGGAGCACCAAAACCAAAACCACGTTGCCCCTATCCTGACAAACAGCCAGTCTGAGGCTGACCGTGGGCAACAGTGGAGAATAGAGGACTCTTCCTCTCTTTATTCAACGGGTTAT
Source organism: Zantedeschia hybrid cultivar (assembly GCA_030544215.1). Taxonomy (NCBI): domain Eukaryota; kingdom Viridiplantae; phylum Streptophyta; class Magnoliopsida; order Alismatales; family Araceae; genus Zantedeschia; species Zantedeschia hybrid cultivar. The sequence continues at coordinate 29,290,171 of JARZZO010000011.1, forward strand.
ATTCTGAGTACTGCAGAACGACCACCACGCCACACCATCCACATACCCAGGCCACAACCCATTACCATCACCCCTCTACCGACACCCGCATCCAAAAACCCATTACCACCACCCGCCTTCCTCAAGCCCATTACGCCCCACACTCCTAAGCCACCATCATATAACCTCCCGCAAACCAACTACACACCTCTCTTACCATCCAGACCATTATTACGCGTACCATTTCCGACTTCACCCGCTACCACTACCGCTTACCCAGACACCATTCAACCATCCAGACCGCTACTACGCGTGCCATTCCCCACTTCATCTACTTAAACTACATACCCATCCACCATCCAACCATCCAGGCCTTTAATCCGCACCGCGCCATCACCACCCAACCCAACATACCAACCCTCCGTATCACCTACACCACCCAACTCTGTGGTACTCAAGGTGTCACCCGGATCTTCCACGGTTGAGGAACACGCGCTCCGGTGTGGAAGGATTTTCAACAAAGTCTTCCCTCAGTCCACAGTTAGAGACGGCCCATCACAGCCGACTGAGGAAGCACACAATGAAGAGAGTGCACCAGGCACTCAATATGATTTGTTGAAACATTTGGATCGAACACCGGCACGGATCTCTATACTTGAACTGATCAAGTGATCGAAGAGTCACCAAGAAGCCTTGATGGAATATCTACAGAAGGTGATGGTCAACGAGGACGTGCCGGTAGAGAAGATTACAGCACTATTAGTTCCTCAGGGGGATCAGCCCTCCATTACATTTCACACATCGGAACTAGCACCGCCAGCAGCTAGAAGCATGGCTTTGAGCATCACGGTCAACATCTGCAAGAAAGCCGTGGATATATGTCTGGTTGACACAGGGGCTTCGATCAATGTTTTACCACCGAAGACCCTGGAGCTGTGCGGTGTGCCCAAAGAAAAATGGTTGCCTAGCCCCATCTCCGTGACAGCATATGACAATTCTACCCGTTCCCCTCTGGGAATGGTTTATTTGAAAGTAGAGCTAGGCCCTGTAAGTCATGCAGAGGTTGAATTTCACATCCTAGAAATCGACCATTATATAAATGCCATTTTGGGTCGTCCTTATATTAAAACTCTTGAGGCGATTCCCTCTACGAATCACCAATGCCTCAAATTTCCCTTCAAAGGATGAATTATTAAAGTGACGAGCATGCCGATCCTTACTGCTGCTCATACCTTGAATGTTAAGTCTACTGCTTTACCTGGCCGACAACCTTTTCTGTCGGTATTACATGTCTACCATCCAGTGGTTGATCCTCTAAAAGCCGCCACTATTTCTCTATACCCGTTAAATGCCATAAAAAGGGGGAAGTGCATGAGTACCCCAGGATGGAGGATTATGATGAAGAACGGCTATAAACCTAGGAAAGGTCTGGGCACACAATTGCAGGGCAGGACCACTCCTGTTAAAGATCACCGAGCAGTACCTAGAAGTGGTCTGGGCTACAGGCCAAGTAAACTTAAACAAGACATCGTTCAGCCAGCAAAGAATGAAGAAGGTCAGAAAATCTGGGAGACAATGTCTATACCACCCAAAGAAGGCCGAGATCCCCTAACATGGACCATGTATACACACTTTGTAAAAGGGCCCATAATTAGCCACGACAACACGGTGGTCATTACTTCGTGTTTTGACTTCCATGACATATACGGGAGGGACTTGGCTAGACATTCCTCAGAACTACTTACGTACCAATCCTTGGAGGCTCTGCGGCCTGTGAAAAGGAAAAAATTCCATGATCCTGAATGCGAATGGTACAGGTGGTTCGATTTGAGAGACCTTTATATTGCATTGAACAGACTGTTTCTAGATCCGGCAGAACCCAAGTGGCCGCCGCAGATTGATGAGCTGATTGAAAGTCCTGGTGCTATCTTTGACAAGCGGATATTGTTGTCTGAAGAGACTGACGAAGGGGGGCCAGATGACCCCTATGAAGCTGGCTACACTACAGATCTGCTCTGGAGGGGGACATACCCTTCCCATGTTTTCATGCTCCATACTTTATTCCGTATATTGCTCTTGACCCCGACTTGGTCGCGGGTCATTATTGAAGATATTCCACGAGCTCCGCCCGTTATGATTACTCTGTCCCCTCGGGACCTCATTCCACAACCTCCTCTCGATCTAGAGAGGATGTATGATTTGATCTGGGACATACTGTTGTATGATCTCCCTAACCCTCTGGCCTTGGTGCCACTTCCTCCATCTCATTCTCCTTCTATTTGTATTCATTCATGTTTTATGCTTAACTCTTCCACTATCCAAAAAAAAACGCCAATTGGGCAACAAATTCTTCCAAGATCCTCATCAAGGAAACCACTTACTTGTCCGATCACACCCCATTGCGCGGGTCCTTCGGTCAAGATTCTCTCTTAGATCTACTCTGCCCCTCCCCTCGGGAGGATTCTCTTGTATTTCCACTTGTATCCCAGGATTTCCATCCTGCTTCATCTTCATTAGGTTATAATAGGGAGTTTAGTGAAGTTAGGCAGTCTAGTTCTAGGCTAGTTAGTCAAGTTAGGAAGTCTAGGAAGCCTAAGGGTAGGCAAATTCTAGATAGATACCTCCAGGACTTAGCTGATAAATGCTTTTCTTGCTCTTTACTCCCTCAGTTTTTAGAAAATCCAATTCAGATGCCAGAAGACTGTATGAATGATGAGTCAGTCAATGATGGGTATGGGGTGTATGAGTTAGTATATGAAAAGGACCCCATTATTGAAAATGAGGAAGATGACGAGGGCGCAGCTGAGGCATATGCCAGTGGAGTGAAGAGATTCGATGAACCCTCAGCTGCCGTAGAAGAGCCCACCAAAGAAATCAATTTAGGGACTGAAGACGAACCTAAGGTTGTCCTCGTCAGCAAAAATCTTTCTACAGAGGATGAGAAGGCAATGATACAAGTACTTAAGGACTATAAGGACACTTTCGCCTAGAGTTATGAAGATATGCCAGGGTTAGACTCATCTTTAGTTGAACACATATTAACATTAAAGGAAGGAGCTAGCCCTGTCAAGCAGAAATTAAGGCGATAACACCCACAAATGGCTCTAAAGATGAAGGAAGAAGTCGACAAATTGCATAAAGCCAAATTTATTAGAGTTGTCCTTTATCCACAATGGGTGGCTAACATAGTCCCGGTTATGAAGAAGGATGGGAAGGTCAGAATTTGCATTGACTTCCGCGATCTGAACCGGGCGTGTCCTAAAGATGATTTTCCATTGCCTCATATTTATGTACTCATCGATAACACCGCTGGCTATGAAACTTTATCGTTTATGAACGGATTTTCAGGATACAATCAGATTAAGCTGGCAGAAGAAGATCAAGAGAAAACGTCATTCACTACACCTTGGGGAACATACTGCTATGTCGTCATGTCATTTGGGTTAAAGAATGCTGGAGCCACTTATCAAAAGGTTATGATGGCAATATTCCATAACATGATGCACATAGATCTGGAAGTGTATGTGGATGATTTATTGGTTGAATCTAAGACAAAGGCTGAGCACGCCAAAGTTTTGGCAAGGGTATTAGAAAGATCGAGAGAGTATCAGTTAAAGATGAACCCCAAGAAGTGTGTATTCGGGGTATCTTCAGGAAAATTACTTGGATTCATCGTCAGCAAACGGGGAATTGAGATCGATCCCAACAAGGCGAAGGCTATCAGAGAAATGCCACCTCCCAAAAACTTGAAGGAGTTAAGAGGATTAATCGGGAGGTTACAATTTATTCGCCGTTTTGTCTCCCAGCACTCACAAAGGTGTAAGCCGTTTTACGAGCTTACCAAGCCGAGAGTCAAATTTGATTGGGATGATAAGTGTCAGGAGGCATTCTATGGATTAAAGAACTATTTAGCAAGTCCTCCTGTTTTGAGACCACCATCTCCAGGCAAACCGTTGATACTTTATATTTCAGTTCTGGATGATGCAGTGGGGGCTGTCCTAGCACAAGAAGATGAAGAAGGAAAAGAGAGGGCAGCCTACTATCTCTCTAAACTTCTCAACCCCGCTGAACAGAGATATACGGCGATGGAGAAAACATGTGCAGCATTGGTCTAGGTTGTATAGAAATTAAAACATTATTTTCTGACCCATGAAGTTCATCTCATCGCAAGGATGAATCTGATCAAATTCCTTCTGGAGAAATATGTCCTTACTGATAGGTTAGCGCGATGGCAAAGCTTTCTATCTCAATTCGATATCACTTATATTCAGCAGAAAGCGATCAAGGGCTATGCCATAGCAGAACATCTCGCCCATCATCCCCTTCCTCGATTTGATCTAGTACGATCAGAGTTTCCGGATGAGGAACTGATGTCCGTAAATCAGATCAGAGATAATATGTGGACGCTGCATTTTGACGGAGCTCTGAATTCTCATGGAAAGATAATCGGTATCGTTCTGTTATCACCTGAAGGTGTCACCATTCCACAAGCCTTTCAGCTTGATTTTCCAGTCACTAACAATATAGCTGAATACGAGGCACTTCTTGCTGGCCTCGAGGCTGCTCATTTCCTTGGTGCCAATAAACTCAGGATTGTGGGTGATAGCCAACTGATTCTTTGCCAAGTGCTGACCAAGTATCGAACTCTTGATCCCAAGCTCAAGCCTTATCAAGAACTTACTTCTGCTTACTCAAAGCTTTTCACGAAATTGATCATGGAAAGTAGCTGAAGAAAGTCAGAGACGGAGATATCATGGAAAAGAGAGAAATTATGTTAATGGAGCTGTTGGAAGAGATGGATGATGAACAGAAGCCATGGTGTTATTAAATTGCCAAATATTATGAAGATCAATCGTATCCTGAGGAAGCTACAACTGAAGAGAAGAGAGCTATCAGGAGAGTTGCTCAACGATATACCCTAGTTGGAGGAGCATTGTACAAGAGAGGTTTTGATGGAGTTCTTCTGAGATGTCTAGACGAAGATGAGCTTTGGAAGGTTATGGAAGGAGCCCATAGTGGAGTTTGTGGTGGCCATGTCAATGGACAGATGCTAGCAAAGAAGATCCTTAGACAAGGATTTTATTGGCCAACCATGGAAGAAGACTGTGTAGGATATGTCCGTAGGTGTGCTAAGTGTCAACTTCACGCCGACAAAATTCATTCTCCTGCATCTTCACTCCATCCTGTTTCCTCCCCATGGCCTTTCTCCATGTGGGCTTTCGACATTATTTGACCTCTTGGTAATCCAGATTTCGGCATCAAGCAAAAATCTTTCATTCTCACGGCAACGGAATACTTCACCAAGTGGGCAGAAGCTGAAGCCTACGTGGAGATCAAAGCATCAACCGTCTGCAAGTTCATCATGAAGAACATCATCACCTGATTTGGAATTCCAAGCACCATCGTCACCGACAACGGGCCACAGTTCGTGTCACAAGAATTAAAGGACCTCTGCAACAGGTATAAAATTGCATTGCATCATTCCTCTCCTTATTATCCGCAAGGCAATGGCCAAGCAGAGGCAACTAATAAGACTTTGATAAAAATCATCAAAAAGACGTGCAAATCTAATAAATTTGCAGATTAGCCAGAAAAATTGGTTGAGGCTCTATGGGCCTACCAAACTTCAATCCGCACGCCCACCGGGTAGACTCCTTATTCCTTAACATTTCGAATGGAGGCGATAGTTCCATATGAGATCCTCATACCGTCATTAAGAGTACAATTGAATAAAGAATTTTCCATTGATGAACACCGTTCAGCACTCCTTGCTCAATTGGAACTCTTAGACGAGAAAAGATGGTCAGCTGCTAATCATGCAAAAGTTTATCAAAATAGACTAGCATGTTTTTATCAAAAGAAAGTCATTGAACGTAAGTTCAAAGTCGGTGAAATGGTCGTCAAAAGAATTTTTGTAAAACCTGGTGGTCCGCGTTCTAAGCTCCAACCCAACTTGGAAGGACCTTACGTTGTATCGCACGCTTTTTCTAGTAATGCTTATCGTCTTGTTAATGCAGAAGGAGAAGAGCTAAATCATCTCTGGAATGGCTTACATCTTAAGAAATACTACCCTTAGGTTAAAGAGTCGATCAGCATGGTACAAAGACCAGTGGAATCAGAAAATTTATAAACTCAAATTTCCTTGTTAGTCTGGATAATTTTAACTTCAAACACATCACTACACACACTGACACGTTTGATTCGTGAGTAACAAGAGATGCCAAGTCCTAAGGAATACCGAAAGCTTGACTGAAAGTGTAAAGTACAAGTCATTCGTTTTAAAACAAAAATCTATTTTATACTCAGCCCATGATGTCGGAACGAGGCTTAGAATAGACTACCAAGAATACCCGCCATCTTAGTAGGAGGCCGTCATAAAAAATGGGGGAGATCCGTCCCAAAGAAAAAAAGAAAATAGAAAAGCAAAAGGAAAAGGGCAAAAGTCAAATGTCAAATCAAAAGGCCATGAAATAAAATAAAAGGGAACGTAAGGTCGGTAAATACCCCCGAAAGAAAATGACCGAACCCCAACGGATATTAGGGTAGGAAAGGAACATCTTTTTAAGTCTCCGGAACCTTCTCATGGGCTTTCTAAACTTATTCATCTTTTCCTTCTAAAGAGGCGTACTCCAAACTTAAGGAATGACTTAGATTGACTAAGAGTCAAATCATCAAATGGGATCACGAATGGAAACACAAGTTCAAACACGATGGGTTTAAGTTAAGTTGTTAAAGAACAATTTGGGAATTAAGTTAGTAAATGAATATGATCTTTTGATCTAAATACCATGCTGATCTTTTAGTCAAAAATTCCAAAAAAAAAAAAAAATACATATGTCAAAAATCCAAAAAAATACATATGTCAAAAATCCAAAAAAATACATATGTCAAAAATCCAAAAAAATACATATGTCAAAAAATCCAAAAAAAAATACATATGTCAAAAATCTAAGAAAAAATTATTTATGTCAAAAATCCAAAAAAATACATATGTCAAAAATTCAAAAAAATATATATGTCAAAATCCAAAAAAATATATATTTCAAAACCCAAACAAAAATGAATATTTCAAAACAACAAAAAATATTTCATATAGCATCTGCTTGTTGCATTTGGCATGACTCATTCCTTTTATTTTCAGTGAGCTTTTGTTTGCTTGCATGTTGCATTTTGCTCAAGTCTGTTTATAGTTTGATTACCTTTGTTGATAAAGGCTATGCCCCTTGACCCTTCTACCAAGGATAGGATCAAGTAGTCGGTTACTTAACTAGGCAAGGGGTTAAGCCTAAATAGATGCTTAACCTGTTTGTTAAGTCATTCGAATAGAAAAACAATCAGAACCTGTTTCTACGAGAAAAAGGCGTCGAGGAACACCGCCACGTTTCAACATTGAATGACGTCTGCTCGACACGACGCGTTTCAACAATTATGAAAATCAGAAGATTCAAATGAAGCTGGAAATATCAAGAAGATCTCACTGTGGGAGTCAAGAAGTCCTGACCGTGGCTAAAAAGACGGTTATTTCAACCCTTGTACTCCTTTCATGTAATTCATTGTGCATCATCATTACTATATGATAAGTATTTATTAGAGTATATCAAGGACCTTGTGGTTTTGATGAAACTAGAATTTGAGTTCCCCTACAACAAAAACAGCGATAATTCCAGAGAATTCTTAATCGCACGGATAGGCCGTTGGATTGTTAATTAGTGAGGATGATGGTTCCACTTTTGTGAAACGGTGCGTGGATAAACGAGCTTCGGCTTAGCACTGAATTACAAGAATTGGTATCTTGACTCATTAATGACAATTTAACAATATTATCCTTTTTTAATTTATATTTTATTTGAGTTTATATTTTTCTTTTAGCCTAGCATGCATCATATAGGACTTTGAAATCATTGTGATAAGGATTAATTACTGATTAAGTTTCAGACCATTAATTAAATAACTTCAACATGATATGAAATATTCCATTCTGAATTGAGTATCTTGATTATCTTTAAGGTTCGCTTGAAGATATCCTTAGAATTATATCCTTTCTTGGACTCTTTATCCAATATTTCTTGTTTTCTTTTAAGATCCATCATGGCTGTAGCACGTCCACATTGGCTGGTAAACGCTCCCAATGATGAAACCTACAGTGTCTATGACCTGGGGTACTTCCCACTCCGTGAAGGTTGATCGACCTTATTTTATTTCTTTGTCTACCTCATCCAGACAGGATTGATTCCATTGATCTCCTTGAGCTATCTTCGTTGATAATTTTTGACAAAAAATTCCAATCATGTGATGTTAAGAGCGTGTCTCATCACACCTTGGCATCACCTTTTCAGTACATTCCATTTCATTTCACTCCCTTGCAAAGACGATGCCAAGGTGAGGCAGCTGTAGACACGCTAATTTTGACGTCATTTAGAGTAAATTTCATATCATATAATAATGCCTCAGAATGGTCTGATATTTAATCATTGATTAATTTTTATTGATCTTTTTGTCGGGTTTAACAGACATGTTTAAGTTAATCAATTAAATTGATTTTAACTCAAATTTCAGTCGAAATATGAAGAAGTCTAAAAGACGTCGACCTATGTGGACGTCATTTATAATTTATTCTTATTTTAACGTTTAAATTTGAATTTTAATCAATTGATTAATTAGCTAAAAGACGTCTGTATGAGTTGACGCGTTTTAGGTTTCCTAAGCTATTTCTACTTCTCTTCCGGATGTTTATCCTTATCTTAATTAGTGTAAAAGACGTCTACACATGTAATTATTTGCTAGAGTTACAACATTTAACCTACTTATTCATTTATTTGTCAGACCGAATGCTCTGATACCAACTGTAACGACCCGTCACCCTATAATCGAGGATCCGATTACTAAATAGGTACCGAATCATTAATTTGGAACCAAACCAGGATCTAGATAAGTCTGGAAAATAAATAATAAACTAAGCTAAACATTACATCGCATTGAATTGAAGGGAAAGTGCAGGAATTAAAAATTATTACAATGCGACTCGACACAGCAAATAATTACATATTCCAACTGAAAAGAAATAATTAAGCGTACAGGCCTGAAATAAAAATAACAACTACGTCAGGGCATACCCCGGAACAACAGCTGACGGCGCGCAACTCACGGTAGCACACTCCTCGCTAAGTCTGCCTGGAACCCTCACCTGAAAACCGCAGGGGTGAGTCTCAACGAAAAGACTCAGTAGGGATCCTTCGTGTAAGGATTGAGGTTTCGGATCCGGTTATCAGGTCAGTTTCAGGGTCGGACTCTGTAGTTTGAGCCCTACCGGGGCCGGGACCCTGTTCTGCTTCGCGTCGAGCCTACGACACGCGGTTTGAACGGCGTCCGGCATGGAAGACGCGTTTTAGATTGTGCCACGCAGATGCCACGTGGGCTGGCCTTGGGTCACGAGTGTACGGCCGGTCATGTCGTCTGAACGGCGTCTATGATGGTCGACGCGTTTCAGACTGCGACCCTGCGGTGTCAGAGTACAGTGCCGGTTTTGTCGTCTGAATGGCGTCAGCCTTGGGCGACGCGTTTCAGACTTCTGTCAGAACGGCTTGTCATGTCATCTGATAGGCGCCCGTACATCTCGACGCGTTTTACCTAGTTTCTGGTTACCCCGCGAGCCTTCCCTCCTTTCCCTCATTCTCACCCTCACACTCACTCTCCCCTCACCCTCTCCACCCTCCGACTCTCCCCACTCTTCCCCTTCCTTTTTCCCCTCCTTCCTCTTCCACCTCTCCACCTCTCACCACTGCCACCACCACTTTCTTCGCGACGTTCCATTCTCCGGATGGCGGCCGACGTCCCGGCGGAGTGGCGGCGTCCTCGGAGTACCGGCGGCGGTTTGCAGTGCGACGGTTTGGCGGCGGAGCCAGGAGGAGTTCAAGAATCGGTAGGGTGACGATTCCCGTAGTGTTTTATTTTAAAACCATGTTCTCCCGCTTGAAGCATGCTATGGATCTATGGTTTTGGGGTAGAATGAGTATGTTTATGAGCTTTTCCTGATGGGAATGAGGGTTTCTATGAATGTGGGTTCATGATGGTTTGGTTTGCCTCTATCCCTTTCCTCTGTTTTGGGCGATTTTGGGTCTTTGGGGGTGAAAAGGGAGCCCTCGGGCACGAGACAGAACCTGGTTTCTGGCGCTAAAAGACGTCGTGTATGGACGACGCCTTTTAGAAGGGCGTCGGCCCATCATGACGCCTTTTTAGCCAGGAAATCGTTCTACTAAGGCTCTGTCAGTTCGGGGATTCTGGTACTGAAAGACGTCATGCTTGTACGATGCGATTTGTAATAGCGTCAGGTCACCATGACGCCTTTTAAGGCAGAAATCCCCTTATTAACGTTTTCTGCAAATTCTGGATTTTCTGTGTTATTGGCGTCTGAGGATGTTGACGCCTTTTAAAAGGCGACCTCTGGTGTCGACGCCTTTTAGGCCATATTCTGAGGCCGCGAATTCATCAACCAGTTTAGGAGACTTGAATGGCGTCGTCCTTGGTCGACGCGATTCAAGCCAGAACCACACTAATCCATGCCAGTAAAATGTGTTTACACTGCTAAATAGTTGGTTAAAAGCGTGCTTTTAGTACACTCGATGACGATGGACTCTTCATGACCGGATGGCACTACGTTGTGTGTCATGCGACCACGGACTTATCACGTGACCGGATCGCACCGTGCCGTGTTTTGTGTTACTGTGGACCTAGAGTGACAGTTGTACCGTTTGACACCCTGTGTCGGTGCAGAGGGACACAGTGTTGACGGGAGCAGTGGCGGGTGACGCCTAGTGAGAGAGGGTCACCTGGTGAACCCCGGGGTTAGCTAGCTTGTACCGGTGTCGGAGTGGTACCTTTGGAGTGTCACTCGTGCTGGGGGAAGGAGTAACCACCTGAGCCAGTTGGGCCGGAGTAGCCAGCGTGCTATCCGAGGGGTTGTTGTTTGGTCTCAGCGGGTCGGTGTTTGCTAGGGGAAGGAGTAACCGCCAAGGTAGCCAGCGTGCTATCCGAAGGGTTACTGTTTGATCTCAGCGGGTCGTTGTTTCCCACTTTCGGATACATAGTTGGCGCGTTTTGCCGAGACGCGAGTTATAGGCTCCTTGGTAGAATGATTCCTGTGATATGCATGTTATATTCCGAACACATGTGGTTTATATCGAGAATTAAGGATAATATGTGACAGCTTTACTTACCTTGTTTACTTGCATCTTGGTAATTGCACTTGTGGGTGTGTGAGTGGGTGGTGGGGATCGAAGGATCCCTACTGAGTCTTTTCGTTGGGACTCACCCCTGCGGTTTTTAGGTGAGGACTCCAGGCAGACTTAGCGTGGAATGTACTGTTGTGAGCTGCGCGCCGTCAGCGGTTGTTCCGGGGTATACCCCGACGTAGTTGTTCTTTTTATTTCTGGCCTGTATGCTTAATTATTTCTCTTCTGTTAGAGTATGTAATTATTTGCTGTATCGACGCCATTCAGAGTCAAAAATCTGGTTTCATGGAACTCAACCCGAACCTCAAAACAGGGTTCCCTCTACCCCAAAAATACCCAAAAATAGGAAATGAAGGGGGGAAATCCAATTAACCACATGAAACCCACTAATTCCCATTTCATAAAAACAACCATTTTCATTAAAAAGCCCTTAACATGCTCATTCTATCCAAATCTCCACACGCGTATCATGCTTCAAAACGGGAAACATGGATAACACAACCACATCACGTGCAAAGATCGTCCCCCTACCGGTTACTCGAACTCCTCCAAGCTCCAAGCCGCCCACCCGTCTCGCCCCATGCCGCCGCCGGTACCGTCGAGGTCGTCGTTGCTCTACCGGGACGTCGGCCGCCGTCCGAAGAGAAAATGCCGCGGAGGAGGTGGTGGTGGTAGTGGTGGGAGTTAGGAGGTCGATGGAGTGGAGGGAGAGATGAAATGGTGGGAGAAAAAGAAGGAGGGGAAGGAAGAATCGCCGAAACCGCCGGGGAAGAGAGGAGAGAGAAGAGGGAGGAGAAAATGAGGGAAAGGAAGGAGGGTTTGCAGGGTTCACCAGAAACTGGCTAAAACACATCGTGCTGTACGGACGCCTATCAGTTGACATGACGGGCCCTACTGACAGAGTCTGAAACGCGTCGCCTACCCAAGACGCCATTCAGACGACAAGACCGGCACCGTACACTGACAACTCAAGGTCGCAGTCTGAATGGCGTCGTCCATAGCGGACGCCGTTAAGACGACACGGCAGGGCCGTACTTTCGCGGCCCAAAGCCCACCCACGTGGCGCCCACGTGGCACATCGGCAACCAAACTAAATGGCGTCTACCCAGCAAGACGCCGTTTAAAAGGCGTCGTGCATGCTAGACGTCATTTAGATGGCACTCCCCTGACCCATCAAAGCCCAAACCAGGGAATCCGACCCAGAAACTAACCCGATAACCGAATCCGAAACCGCAGACCTTACACTAAACCTTCATTGGGTTCTCCTAATGAAAGGTTGAAATTCAACTTTGAATCATTATATTAAGCATTTTCAATGCTTTATAAAGTGATCCAAGAACAATGAGATAAACATGAAGAAATCATGTCATTTGAAGAAATCCACATAAGGACCACTCCTTGAAAAGGCTTTATGTAGCCACACTCAACTTCTGAGATTTCTCAGTATTATCCTCCCTAAAGTTGTGGTGATTCTTGAATCACTTCAAGTTGAAAGAGGTATAAAATTGAAATTATGCTCAGATTGATTTTGAGTCTGCGCACCTATAATCATGGAAATTCGATTGGGAATGGGATACAATTGGTTTTCCTCAACTCCGGACTTCATATTCTAACTTTGCTGGTTGAAACTAACCCCTTGGAATATTTAAATGCAGCTTGAACTGTGCAAGAAATTAAAAAATCAATTTCAGATTTGAGTCTGCGCACCCCTGTGCAGACTCAACCCAAAAAACTGTCAAAGATGGATTCTTGGACTAAGGACATTGGTTATGGCTCAAATGATTCAAAATAACTAAATTTAGATTATATCTAAATCGGAAAAGGTTAAAAAATGGACATTCTCCCTTTTAAATAAATACAAATCTTCAAAACTCAAGTTGAGTCTGCGCATCTATTCCAGGCTCAAAGAGACAAAAAAGGCAGTTTAAATATCTCCAAAATCAAGTCAAAACCTTTGATAAAAATCATATTCCATGGTACATAAATCAAGATTAATAAACTTCTTTCAAAATTGACTTTTGAGTCTGCACACTTTTCATAAACTCATTTCAAGTGAAAAAATCAAATAAACAGTTAATTAAATGGCACAAATATCTTGAAATCATATCTCAAATACTTCATTTATTCAGATATAAAAATCCACTTACAAAAGGATCCACATCTCCTCAAAATAAATAAAAAATTACAAGTTCAGTTGAGTCTGCGCAATCCCTGCGCAGACTCAAACCCATTTTCTTGTCTCCTTGATCTTTGAAGCTCCCCAGTACTTTGAAAGTCTTGGAATTCTCCTCAACCTCAGGAGATTCCATCTTTTTAAGAATCTTGCTCAAAATCTTCTTTAAACTTTAGTCTGCGCATCAATCTCAAGGCCAAAACCTCATCTCTTGGCCCCTAAATCACGCCCGTAGCTCCAAATCTGTAAATTATCACCAAACAAAACATAAAATCAAGTTATCCCATCAAAAATCTAATAAAACAACTCATAAACAAGAAATTCACAGTTCATACTTGAGTCTGCGCATCCTGGTATGGAATGCAGAATCGGCCGATCGCGATCCGAATCGGCCGATTCGGATCGAGATCGGCAGGTCCCGATTCGGCCGATTCCGGCCGATCCCGACCGATTCTGGCCGATTCCGGCCGATCCGATCCCGATTTGGATCGGGATCGGCGGGTCCCGATTCAGGGACCCGATCCGATCCGTAATTCCTTGCATCCTCGCGCAGACTCAAACCCTGAAATTCACAAAAAATAAAAAATCAACTTCCCATTCACTTCAAGATGATCTAAAACTCTCAAAAAATCAGATTTATTCTTATCTATCAGAAAATCAAATAAAAATATTAAGTTTTTTTTTAAAATACAAAAAATCCTTAAAAACAAATTGGTGACAAATGAGTCTGCGTTACCCTGCGTAGACTCAATCTCAAATTCTCAAAATTGGACTTTTTGACCTTAATCTCTTCAAATTAAATCCAAAAATTCACATAAAAACTTTATACTTTATATGAGTCAAAAACCTAAATAAAAGCTCAAAATTCCTTTTGCAAAAAATATAAAAATTGCCCAAAACACCTTGACTATAAATGAGCATGCGCCTTATTGTGCAAACTCAACCATAAATTTCCAAAATCTGATATTTTAGCCATTAAATTCCCCTTAAATCAAATCAAAATCTTAAAGATAAACCCTATATTTTCCAAAAATCAAAACCCAAACAAAAATACTAATTTTTCCCCTGCAATTACACAAAAAATGTAAAAAAACAAGTTTGTGACAAATGAGTCTGCGCTCCCCTGCGCAGACTCAACCCCAATTGTTAAAATCTAAATTTTTCAACCTTAATTATCATCAAAATAAATCAAAAACTCTAAGATAAAACTATACACTTCCTGTAAATCAAAAAATAAAAAAAAATGCATTTTTTTTGCCCTTTGCAAAAGATAAAAAAATACCTAAAAGAAACCTCACTTCAATTAACTTTGTAACCTTGTTCATTCTTTAAAAACCTACAAATTCAAAACATAAAAAGCATAAGTCTTTGAAGCATTTTCACTCAAATCAAATAAGAAAACATAAAAAACATTTTTCCGTACCTTACAAATCAAATCCGAAATCTCTTTACTTCAAATCTGAAAAAACACAATAAACAATGTTTATTAGACTTTCTTATCAATAAAATACAACCAAAATTGATATTCAAATTTTAAATCATAATGCTCGCAAAAAATATCATTTATCTCAATAAAAAATACCATAAAAATGATTTTCTCTCGTCTTGCAAATCAAAAGTCTAACCAACCAATTCAAGCATCCTCATTGATAATAAATGAGTCTGCGCATTTTTGCGCAGACTCAACTCTAAAACTAAAAAATGAGTTTTCTTCTTAAATAAAAACTAAAATTTATTCATTTTTCGAATACAATCTTGTATATTTTATTTTAAAGGGTATTATTCTAATCTTCCGACAATTAATCAAGGGTTTTCCTCTTAGGAGGATGTAATTAACGCTATTCCATTTATGGGTAGCAGGATCGGGTCTAAGAACTACGCAATCATCTGATTGATTCAGGTAAAAGTGCATAAACACAAATTCAAATTTTCAAAATTAAAAAATCAAGATCAAGTGCATTTTCCTAAAAAATGTACGATAGCACTATGATGACACCAGGCGACCCCATCAGGTTCACCCACTAGCATGTAGACACGTAAGCGCCTAGCGAGCGCAGCGGCAGGCCGGGACGCAAGAAAGCCAGCATCTTGTCAATAGGTGCCCGTTCACCGTACGTCGTCGCCTTGATTCAGGGCACGCCAATCGCCTTACACGTTAAATGGAAAGCTTACGCCTCACGTCACTCTCACCCTCGAATCTCGAAACTGACAGTGAGGGAGCCAATAACGAGGGGCGATTGGTTTTCGGCCCAATCAGACCCAATAGTCGAATGCCCAATGTCCCGCGGCCTACAAGCCACTATGTGAATGAGTCACGTGATCTCCTCCAAGCTCCCCAACAGGCAAGCTAAAGGCCAAGACCCATAATAGAAGGCTTGTTAGTTTTAGGTGGCCTACAAGCCAATCTGACTATGTAAATCTCGTTCATTTATTAATAAAATGGCATAATATTCACTATGTGTAAATCGCGTTAATTATCGTTTCATAATGAAGTCCGTGAATATGTGCTATGGTGATCAGATTATGATGAGATCATACTAATGAGACTGATCACTTAAACACACATATTCTTAATCGTTCATAGTCGGAGGATATCCGAGAAGGACATCGAATATCCGGTTAGACTAGTACAGATTACTCCTGCTCATATTATGAGGGTGACTGGTCTCATAAGTCACTTGTGTGGAGACACTAAGGCGAATCTGTAGGTGCTCATTGGAGAATGAGTTCACTGAACTGATCCGACTGAATCGCTGGATGGTATTGTACCTCACTGTCAACCAGCTTGATTCTATTGTCGCAGTTGCGTGGATGGTCCTCGGACCTGAGACACCAAGGACACCTTGGCGGTGGACTTCTGTGCTTTGACCTTGGTTTACGAATCTCTAGCCACGGGATTCTAATACGCCAAGGATTGGGTACAGCGGAATACCGTCGAAGGGAATTGTGTGTCAATAAGGAATCATTCGCTCTCGGTACTTAGAGGGAGAATGCTCTAGGAAGGATGCGCGAAAGTCCCTGGCCAGGGCGGACGATAATATCGGGAAAGGAGTTTTCCGATATTCATCAGCGGCATCTAATCCAAGTGAGTCGACCGGTTAAGGTTTGACAGCTCGCCATACCCTGAGTTGACTCGAGAGCATTGTACGAATGAAGGATTATATCCACGCGGTAACTGTCGGCGGAAAGGTTCCAAGAGTGGGTTACTTAACCCCAAATACCTTCCGGGTTCACGCGGTGTTGCTTGGCACCCAACGTTATCGGAGGCCCGGTCGAATTCGATGTGCGACATCAATTCGATTGATTAATTAATTAATAAAGGGTTATTAATTAATTAATAAAGCCAGTGAGGAGTCACTGGGCTTGTTGGGCCATTAACTGGACTGGTACTTTGGCCTAGAGGGTCACACGCAATGATTCTCAAGGCGATGGATAAATAAGTGGGTTTTATACAAACCGTGGGGTTTTATGAAAAACCGCACGATTAGTATAAAACATAGCGAACCGGCTGAGCAGGCCAAGCTGCTGCTAACGCTAGCCGCCCCTCCTCAGTTTCTCTCTCTCTCTGGCGTCCAGACAGATCCAGATCTGCTCCGCCGCTTCTCCGAATCCCGTTCGACGGGAAATCGTCCGCACGTTGCGGCGATCGTTGCGGCGACCGGCGGAGGTTTCGTGGGCTGCGAAGAACGAGGAACGCGAGGATATACG
The DNA here is from genome assembly GCA_030544215.1 of Zantedeschia hybrid cultivar. Classification (NCBI taxonomy): domain Eukaryota; kingdom Viridiplantae; phylum Streptophyta; class Magnoliopsida; order Alismatales; family Araceae; genus Zantedeschia; species Zantedeschia hybrid cultivar. Next base: position 29,307,259 of record JARZZO010000011.1, read on the forward strand.
TCGCGGGGAGGATCGCGTGGACTTCGCTAGAGGCCGGGTGCTTGCGCGGCTTGCGGTGTCGCACCGATGGAACCAAACGGTTGCGGATTCGAATCCGCACACGATGAGAATCGATTATCCGATAATCATAGGTTTTAGTTTTTCGAAACGGGAACGGATCGCTGTAAATTTTTTTTTATTTTTCGCTGCGTGAGCGATCCGGAGAAACCAGAGAAATCCCAACAAGGCTCTGGTTCCAAAGAGAGCTAGCTCCCAAGGAGCCATCACCTCAGGAAGTGGGTGCCCGGAAAGCTCGAAGATGCTCCCGAGATCATCAATGTCTCGGAAGATTCTTCTGACTACCAAGAGAGCCAAACTCTTGGAAGTCCAGTGTCCCCCCACTTCCATTGGGCGAGGCAAAGACCCACAAAGTTCGAGGACCAAGAATCCCAACTTCCCGAGATAGTGGAAGCTCTCGGGACAATTCAAATCCCCTTACTCCCTCTATCGGGCTAGACTTACGGTCAAACAGCACAATCGCCCACTCAGGACAAGTCCTCACGATCTCCGCCCTTTGTTAAGAGAGGAGATCGTTCCCTCCAACCTAGGGACCTACGATCCCCTCAATCAAGAGGCCCCAATCACGGGGCATCTAGCAATCCTCACAGGACCACACTCCGGTGCCTTATTGGAAGGAAGGTATAAGTCTTCTAACCTCCCTCCTGAACAAGGTATACTTTAACACGCAACTCTGCACCTAGAGTACTCTAGCCTTGTAGTCTCCTTCTCCTGTAAGGATCTGACTTAGGCATCAGAGGGTCGTTCTCCCACCTAGACGGGAGCCCCCCTGACTGTCTCTCTCCTCTTGCAGGTCCTTATCTGACGTGTTCTCCTTTCTACAAATTCTATTGTGTAGTCAGGGGCCGGATCAGACGGTCATCAGAGCCAAACTAGTTTCTAACCACTACAGGAATGTATGTACAAAAACCCCTGCTTGCAAAAATATCCTTGCAACTAAGCTTCATTAACGATTTGATGAATATTCTTTATTCAACTGTCAAATTTAGTATTTGGACAAAAGTATCATTATAGAAAGAAGTTCTTTTGACTAGCACATTATGCCAAATAGATAGAAAAAGAGAGACACAAATAGATGGGAGAGAGAGAATTTTGTGGAAAGAGTGGGGTTTAACCAAATATAATAGATTTTAATGAAATATTAACGGACGGTGATGACCGGAGTACTTTTGTGAGTATTATACTGTAGTGAAGTTATACCAAAATAACTGCAAGTTAAATTATAAGTGGGACATATTAACAAATTTCTCTCAAAAATAATATAAAAATGTTATATACGTTCAAACATATTATAAAAATGTTAAAAGATATTTTTATTATACCAGATCATATGATCATTAAATAATATATTTTGTTATTATTTTTAATACTCCTGAAATCTCATAAATGTTACGGTTATGCCCCAACAACGTGAATTCTAACGGAATATGCTAAAAAGATTTCGTAAAGATCTTGATAATATCAAGGGTACACATGCAAAATTTTAGTAAATTTAAGGGCATATATACAAAATATCAGTGGATTTGAGAGTTTGTATGCAAAATCTTTAAATTTGATCATTTTGACAAAAGAGTATATCCGCAAGATTTCTAAGATTTCAGGAGTATTAAAAATAATATGTGGGAGTTAAAGGTAAACATGCAAATACACTGTTGCAGGGGCACATATGCAAAATCCCTCTCATAGACGAAGGGTGGCGCACCTGTCAACATCCAAATAAAGCAGCAGCGACGTTGGGCTCCACTCTCTACTCCCCCCATATCAATTTTCACCGTTGCGGAGACCTGGCCCGTGAAAAAAGGCCAAAGGGAACTAGCCGTTTGGAAATCTAACTTCTTTAGTACCAGGACCACCAAGAGAGGAAGAAAAAAAACGATATCCACAGGTCCATCCAAAACGAAAGAATCGTCGGCCATTGAGCTCATCGTCGTCATCCTCATCATCTCTCTCTCTCTCTCTATTCAATTTATACTCATGGTCAGTGACGGATTCAACGTTAATTCAGTGGAGTTCTAGAGATCTTACTAGATTTTGCCAAATTCACTGGTCCAGTCTAATATAGTCTAACTCGGAATCCCATTGCCTCAGTTCAGAACCTTACTAGTCCAATCCAAGATCCCATATAGTCCAACCCAAAATCTTATTGATCCAACCATACTTACGACTTAATGTCAGATGACCTCATTCGATAAAATTTCTGCATCTACCATTGCCCATGGCCTCTGGACCCTGTCTCCTCTGTACATTCTTAAGTCCTTTCCTCCATTACATTTTCCCCAGAGCTGTGCTTGTTGATCTGTCTCTTGACTCGGTACCAGATAGATGTAAGTTTTCCGTGACCCCTTAATTGGATGACAAGAAAACAGAGAAGAAGAAGGTAAATATATAGAGGAACAGGAATAGGAACCATGATGAAAAAGAGGAAGAACTTATCGCCAGCGACCCCTCGTAACAACAAATCCTTCGTTCTTTGAGCATTTAGCTCTGGTAGGAATTGATCTTATGATGATCTCTAAAACTAATCAACCAATGTCGGCAAAGATTTGACAATGTAGCTCTCATTAAATAACCTAGTATACAAATCAACTGTTTCTCCTTTATTTATTCATTTATTTATTAACTGGGGACTGCAACTTGCCATAAAAGTTATTTTGTATGCAGATTTGGATGACAGGTTCAAAATTTTGACAATTGCCAGTCATGTTTGTCGTCAATATTTTAGTGAGGATCAATTTTAAGCAACGAGGATCAATTTTGTTGATAAAAAAATCAAAGGTTCTTTTAATCGGTTTAATTTATGAATTTTCATATAATTTTTCTATTAATTAGTAAAGCTCCCCGTAATTTTACTTTTATTTAAAAATACATAACTTTTAAAAAATATATCAAATATTTAAAAAATATCCTGAAAAGGATCTTTTTTCAAATAAAATCGAGATTATAAGGAGTCTTTACTAAAAAAACTACAGAAAATTCTTCCTGAATTAAGAACATTAGAGGAAACAAAACCTAAGCAATCCAATTCAAGATTCTTCACATAACCAGTGGTCACCGGGAAAAACACTTGATGGCATTATGGAAGAGTTATTCATGAAGGCAGGCAAGTCATCTTTCACACATCTAGGTAAGCTCCGTTTTTTATTTCACAGTCAGTCCTCAAAGATTAACACGATATTGTTGCTAAACTCAAATTTAATCTAACCTGCGATTCTCTAAGTTAAGTGCATTTTATTGCCCGTGATACTAAATGGAATCTGGCATATATAGGTGAGTTAGGGGATTTTGAAGTTTCATTATTCCTTGGTTCCAATAACAGAGAAAATGGAAGCAAGTGGCAAATTCCTTAATGAACAATTCACTTGGTTCAAGTGTTCAACAGTATCAAGGGATTCTCTTTCTTGAAGAGGTCGTAGATCTAATTTTATTTTCTGTGATTATATGAAGATGTGAAAATTAACTCATAATTTTGAGGAGACCTATATCTGAATGCTTTCTACTTGATTTGAACCGCCTCCAGTAAGAAAAAATCTGTCTCAACACGCATACTTCTTTTTTTGGTCAAGTCCACCGTGTTATAACTGAGCTTGGTATTTTCCTCGAAGATTTATTTACTTTGGAGGAGTGAACAGAGCTTTTATTTGCCCCCTAACTATATATAGCATGCATGTTAAAACCTTGAAACATATCCTCTTTGTCATATTAACATGTTAAGCATTCATTAGCGCTTTAATGCTTCATATTAGAACATATTAAGTTGTGAATCCATTAGCACTCTAACATGTTAACGTGGGTGTGTTAACATGCTAAGAGTTCAAATATTAACCCATTAGCATTTAACATGTTAACATCTTGATACGGAAAGAGGATGAAAATTAGGCTTTTCATAGAAGAGAAGTTTGATAATCAATCAAAAGTTAGAATAAAGTGGAAAATAAAGTTAGACATTTGACAAGAAAACATAATTATTTTTTTCTGTGTTAAGATTACTTAATCACATAATCTTTGAAAGCATCGACAGTTTATTTCACAGATTGCTTATTTGGGCTTTAACAAATTCGGCATTGCTTATGCCTGAATAAGACATTTTTTGCTTTAAAAAGAAATTAATATTTTAATTTGAATAAAAATAAGTTAAGTAAAAGGAATTTCAAGAATGAAATATATAAATGTAAAGATAAATCAAGACAAGTCTTGATTGCCTTAGGAACAGGGCCTCAACCTTTTTTTTTTTTTTTTTTTTTGGATGACGAAGAGCCTAGCACGGTGGTACTAAGGTTTACAGAAAGTCTGAAAGGTCAGTTTGGGCCTAGTGAACGCTCCAACTTTTGCATCCTTTTTTTTTTTCTAAAGCTAGCAAACCCCGGGCTCGCCATTCTTTGCCTAGGGCTGGTAAGTCCAAAATGCCCCCCCCTTTCCCCTCCCCACTCATCTCATGATTTTTATCAAGAAAAAGGAACATTTGTAAATATATTTTTGTTTGTAAAATTGCTAGTCTTATTGTCATATTATTTAATACTTAGATATTTTGCAATACTTGTAAGGAATTTTTGTATGTATAATCATGTGGATCATTTTATTTGCCTGTCTTCATCTGAATCTCACATATTATTATAAATATCTTAGATGTCTTCAAAAATGTTGTGGCTATGCCTTTCCGGTCAAATTATCATCTCTAATCAAATCATATTCGAGTATTCTTGCACGTATAACTCCTAACTTTATTAGAGTGACAAAATCTTTCTAACATACTCAATTGAAGTTTGCTGTATCTTGATAGAAGGTAAAAAGGCAATTTTCTAAAGATTTAGTGGGTAGTTATAATGATATGTGAAAGCTAAGGATAGGCATATAAATGTGATTATCTATAGGAATGTATATACAAAAACCCCTGCATGCAAAAATACTCTTGCAACTAACCTCCATTAAAGATTTAAGGAAAATTCTTTATTCAACTGTCAGAAATTTAATATTCAGATGAAAATATCCTTATGGAAAGAAGTTCTTTTGACTAGAACATAATGCCAAACAGATAGAAAATAGAATTCTACGTAGGATATGTTGATAAATTTCTCAAAAAATAATATAAAAATGTCATATACCTTCTAATATATTTTAAAAAGTTAAATAATATCTTTTATTGTATCAGATCATCTAATTATCAAACAATAATGCCTTTTTTGTTCCCGCACATGTCAAGTTGACAGGTGTTAGTTTTTGTCAAAAAAATCATACATCGATAAGGTTTTTACCGTGGCCGTCTCCAGGTTCTCAGGGCGTGCGCGTGACGCCCGGAAGCACCGGTCTCAGCTCTTGCCCGTGCGCGTGGCGCCCGCCAACATCCACGTAAAGCAGCAGCAACGTTGGGCTCCACTCTCCACTCGTCCTTGTCAGTTTTCACCGTTGCAGAGACCTGGCCTCTGAAGAAAGGCAAAAGGAAACTAGCCATTTGCGAATCTTACTTCCTCCGGACCAGGACCACCAAGAGAGGAAAAAATAACAATATTTCTCTCTCTCTCTCTCTCTCTCTCAATTAAATCTACCCGTGGCCTCTTACTCTGTCCCTTCTATACTTTCTTTCCTCCACTATATTTTTCCCAGAGTTATGTTCGTTGATCTGTCTCTTGAAGATAGACGTTAGCTTTTCATGACCCCTTTGATGGGTCGGAATCTCGTCCGCTACGACGAGGATCTAACGTTTGCAATTAGAGGGTCGAAATTTAGCAAAACAAAACACTGTTAAAAACTTTTAATATGCTTAAGTTAGAGGAAGAAGAACAGAGAGAGATTGGGTTGACTAGTGCGTGCATACCTTGGCCTGTTGAACATGAAGGTCTTTATATAGTAGGACAGAGCCTAGCAAGAGTCCAATCTCGTCTTTAAAAGGCCGCTCTTGAGTCGGAGCCTTAGGTCTACCTTGACCCATTGTGAGTCGCAATCGGATTGGTGCTAGGCAGGGCAAAGCCTTCTAGTCCAAGTTGCCTCTCGAGTGCGGCAAGTCTTTTGATTAGATCAGGTGAGCTTGGATACATGGATAGGGAGTAGATTCGGATTCTATGCAACCCCCTACATTCACTGTTAGGACCTTTGCCTGCCTCCAAATTGGGTCTGGGCCATGATTTGCCGTACTGGATCGACTCGGACAACTCATATTTTATCATGGCGAACCCGAGTTGATGCGACTCAACCAAGTCTATACGATTTGTGAGTTCTTTTTCATGAGACTCGGCCGAATGTGTGCGAGTCGACCCAACTCGTACCGGATCATGGGAGATCCGAGTCGTTCCGACTCTTTGAGTTGGCGAACCCTAGTATGAGCTAGGCTCTGAGCAAGATGTCTTTAGCCTGCCTTAGTAGAGTGTAGGCATGTACAAAGAAGTATCATGTTGATTCTTGAGTGGAATTATTGGCCTGGCCCACTAGCCTTTTGGGCCAGGTAAAACTCGTCTCCTTCACCCTTAATTGGGTCTCCGCAGTTGGATGCCAATACCTGCAGAGGAATGCCATAAAGGAAACAAAAAGGAAGTTGTTATAGAACGGGAATATATGGGAACATCAGGAAAAGAAGAAGAACGCTAGCGACCCTTTGTAACAATAGAACCAGCTGACCTTCAAAAAAAACAATAGAACCAGCGGTCTAGTGTAGTTAGTTTTACCATTTGCCTCTTAATTGGGAGGTCTTTGGTTCGATACTAGTTAGAGTTATTTATCTCTTGGTCCGTAGAATTATTTTTCCGTATAAAAAGACGGACCTGAAATTCTCATCTAAAACAAAGAAGGACCCATCCGTAACAACAAATCCTTCGTTCTTTGGTGATTTAGCTCTGGTAGGAGTCGATCTTATTCTTTAAAACTGATAATATAGCTCATTGAACATAACATTTAAATCAACTATTTGGCCTTTATTTATTAACTGGGGACTGCAACTTTCTATAAAAAAGTCATTTTATATGCAGAGTTGGATGACGGGTTCAAAGATTTGACAATGTACCTCATTAAACATAATATGTAAATCAACTGTTTCGCCTTTATTTATTCATTTATTTATTAACTGGGGATTGTAACTTGCCATAAAAAAATCATTTTATATGCAGATTTGGATGACAGGTTCAAAGATTTGACAATTGCCAGTCATGTTTTATATTCAATATTTTAAGTGACGAGGATCAATGTTGTCGATAAAAATTCCAGTTCCCCGACAACCCAAGCTGATAAAGTCGTAGTCCTGCTAGCAAATCTCCTTTGGACAGTAGAATCCCAGGAGATAACGTGGGAACTGACGCCAATGGTATATACATATATATATATATATATATATATATATAAAAAGATAGATAGCATTTTGACAAGGATCGATCAGAGAAAGTGGGACTCACGCTTAGATCTTGTGGGTGGAGTTCCTTGAGCACCTGCTAGGATCTAGCCTGCTCAAACCTCAACCTAAAGCCATGTTTGCCTTCGGGCGGCATCACCACATGACTACTACACGCTGGACCGAACGCGTTTGCTTCTTGCCAGGGATTTTACGACTGCAAAGCAAAATTGGTTCTTTGGGGGCCGACGACGATCTGGTTCCGTAAAAAGAAGAGCAGGCAGGGACGTGGCCCGCGGGTGGGTGGGTCTCCACTCTCGCCGTTGCAAAAGTGGTTCAGAATTGTCCAAGAAAGAAGAAACAAAGGGAGCGAGCTAGCCGTTTGCGAATCTATATATAACTTCTTCGGGACCACCGGAAATAGCAGAACAACAGGAACAAGTCCATCCAAACGGAAAGAATCGTCTGCCACAGAAGTCAACTGGCCATACAACTGATCAACTGGCCACACACATGCGCTTACTCACTCTATCTAACTCTATCTCCTAATGGCCTCTGATGACTGCGTCGCTTCTTCCCCACTATCTGGTCCTCCACAGCTTATGTTCGTTGGAAGAACGTCCCCATCCACAACCGACAAAACAAGCAAAGCCCCCAACCGAGACCGGCGTCCCCGACACGCTTGCTTTCCATGTCGTCTTCACTGGGCCGCCTCAGCTCAGTTGGTGTTGGCTACGCTCGAAAACTTGCAAGAGCCCGTACCTACAAGACCGTAAAGAGGAGGAATAAAATGAGTGATTAAAACCAGATTAAGGAGCACGAACAGAAGAACAATTAAAGGATCGGGGTGCTAATTTAATTTATTAGAGCGGCTAGATCTTCGCCAGTGGCGGTGAGGGGTAGCGGTAGGACTTACTGGGGTCCTGGATGGTCTGGGCGGCGAGGCCGTTGAAGAAGCAGGTGCCGCCGGCCTTGCGAAACTGTTGCCAGTAGGCGTTGAAGGCGTAGCTGGCGTGCCACACAGCCGAGTCCGGGCGGTAGCAGCTGCCCCCCGGCCGGATCGCCTCGCACGCCCCCGCCACCTGCCCGCACGCGTACGCCACCGCCGCTCCCAGCTCCGTCGCGTTCGGGGCCCCATTTCCCGCCGCCGCCGCCACGCACCATATCCTCCCCCTGTAGGGCTCGTTGTTCGTCGCCGCCGGCAGCGGCCCGAACACGGCGTCCGGCACCCGCCCCGCCAGGTCCACCCCGTACACCGCCGTCCCGTTGGGGTGGAAGAGCCCCCAGTGCCGCTCCGTCCCCGGCCCGGGCTTCTGGTTCTCGTTGAACAGCGCGAAGACGAAGGTGGGGATCACTACACCCGGCCGCGCCGGCGTGCCAGCCGGCGGCCTCGCCGCCATCCGCCGGGCGAGGTTCCGGTTGTAGATGGCGGCGTTCTGGACGTTGGCCCCGATTTGGTCGTAGTCGCCGGCGTTGGGCCACCCGGTCTCGGCGATGGCCAGGGGAACGTCGCGGAAACCCAGGCGGGTCATTGCGGCGAACACCGCGTCGAGCTGCTGGTCGAGGAGGTTGGTGTAGGTGAGCCCGCTGCCGGGGTCGGTGTAGGGCTTCGCCCCCGCCTCCATGAGCGCGTAGTCGAGGGCGATGGTGCCCGGGTTGGCCGCCCAGGCCAGGTAGGGATATACGTCGACGAAGTAGAAGGACCGGCTCCGGTAGAGGAACCGGAGCATCGGGGCCATCACTGTCTCCGCCACGTCGGCACGGAACGCCCCTGCGGACGGCGGGTAGGAGGTCCCAAGGGAGTCCATGGCGAGCGTGGTGCCGACCTTGACGCGGCGGAGCGAGTGGGTCTTCAGGGCGCGGCGCAGGCGCTCCATGGCGGGGACGAGGTGCGGCCAGGTGGAGTTGCGGATGGAGTAGTCGGAGAGGATCTCGTTTCCGATCAGAAGGAAGCGGATGCGGACGGAGGAGCGGAAGGGGAGCAGGTTGGAAGCGACCCAGTGGTCGGCGAAGGACTGGTTGGCGGCGACATCAGGGATGAGCTGGTTAGGGAGCATGACGGAGGCCTGGAGCTCGGTGCCGGCCAAGGCGGCGAGGATGGCCGGGCTGGCGTCGTACAGCTTGACGCGGGCAGCGCGAACCGAGCGGATGAGCTGCACGGCGCGGGGCGGGGCGAGCAGGTCGCTCCCCAGCTGGCCGTAGTTCACGCCCAGCGTGCTACTCACGGCCGCCTGCGCGCCGAAGGCGCCCAGGAGGAGCGCAAGCGGCAGCAGCAGCAGCAGCATCGGAGGCAGTAAGCAAAGGCGAGCCATTTGGGGTCTCGGCGTCCACCGGACTGAACCCCCCTTCCGCTCTAATAGACACACACACACAAAGAAAGTAGGCTTCGATCTGGGCTAGGAAGAGATCGAGTATGTAAGCTTCTTCAGGGAGGGAATATAAAGAAGCTACCTGGGAACTGCGAAGGCAGGTTCTCCCTGTCTCCTTCTCAAGAGTACTCCCTATCTAAGTATCTATCTAATTAACACCTCTTAAAAGAACAAAAACCAAAAAAAAAAAGAAGGCGAGCCGAGGAGCATGAAAAGAGAGAGGACGAAGAGAGGAATAAAAGAGGGGAAGGTGGGGAAAAGCTTGGGAGCCTTCTTGGTGCGTTTAGGCTGGCTGTTACTGCTTGTTAAAGCTAAACACGAGAATCTAGAAAGAAGGATGCCAGCGAGGTGGGTGAAAGGTTGTAACTGGGATGAAAGAGACGACGACGACGGCTTATAATAATAGTTTCATTTTGTTTGTAGAATAAATTTATTTATTTTTATTTTTTTCATATTCTCCACTCAAAGTAGCGCTACGTCCTCATCTTTCTATTTCCGTGGAGACGACGCGTATACCGCGGTCGTCCCTCTATTCCCTGTGGCCCGGTGTGGGCGCTCTTTTGCTGGTTAACCTACGGACACCTGGGTGACGCAGTTGTTGCTCTTTATGCTGCTTTTTATCTCTTTTTTAACCACCTTTAAGGCTGCTTTAAATTCGGGGTTAGAAGACGTCGTGGGTAAAATTGATCCGAGATGCATCCCTCCACTTTGACCGGTTCAATAAGTTTTAAATACTACGCAGAACACTTAAATACTATACAGAATATTTAAATACTACGTAGAACAATTAAATATTACGGAAAACATTTAAATACAACACAGGACACTTAAATACTACTAAAGTTACAAGACTACAACCATAATTTAAAATACACTTCAACATAATATAATACAGAATACTTAAATACTATCAAGAGTACTAAATTACCACCATACTTCAAATTGCACCCATGTAAATTATGGTGGTAATTTTGTACTCTTTGTAGTATTTAAGTGTTCTGCGTAGTATTTAAAACCTGCTGAACCGGTAACAAGGAAAAAGTTGTCAAAATAGATGAGATATGTCTCGAACAACGGATCAACTTTACACATAGCATCCTCTGATTGGTTACTATTAGAATCTCCTCCAACTTCCTACTGAGAGGAACCGGACTCTTTTGATATGGGTGGGTGGAGATGCGGGGAAAAATGTCTGACAACTTATTAGTCAAGTCATCGCTTAAGCCATGCAACCTACGCAGTCGGATTCTGGACGTGTCTACTGCAGCAAGAGCCGAAAAGGACACAAAGTGGTTGAAAATGAAAAATAAGTTATCTTTGATAATATCTAGATTAACTCAATGGATTCACTTGCTAGCGTATGGAAATAAGATGAGATTATCAATTAATCTCAATAATACCGATCTTAAAATTTTTCAATCACTAGAAAAGTACAACTTTTTAATGATGGTAATTTGTGAGGCAGAATCCGATTCGGCCTATTAAAGCAAGTCCAACGCTGTGATCAGTCCAACAGCAGCAGTAAAAGGCCCCCTGGCAGCCTTCGGCCCGTTAGCGCCCCAGCGGCCCTCGGCCCAGTAAGCAGTCCAGTGCTCTTCGGCCCGTCAGCGGCCCGATAACCTTCGACCTGTCAGCGGCCCAACAATCTTCGGCCCATTAGCGGCTCAGCAGCCCTCGGCCCAGTAGGCTTCGGCCCATCAGCAGCCTAATCCTCTTCGGCCCAGTAGCCGTACCCGACCCACTCCAGTGGGAGGGTTAGGCACTATGGCGATTTACCAATAAATCTAGAACATAGTCCTATATCGGCTGCTACCGTTAAGCATCCTCTATCCTCCGCTATAAATACACAGCTATTTATTACCAAAGGTATGTCTTTGTAACCCTTAAGGACTACAGTCCAAAAAGCATTAAAGCTGCTTCTTCTACCTCTTTGGCTTCTGAATCAAATCATCTTCAGAAACTAACTTAACCGTCGGAGAGGGTTCCTAAGGGCCAAAGCCCGGGACTCCTGCTGACTGGTTTTTTTTCTTCTTTCCCTCCTGCAGGGGCACGGTTTGAATCTTCGTCGACCTCCCCGAGTCGGTCTCGGCCACCGACCTCGGACTTCTTCCTCCGGTCTCGACGCCATTCGCTGGCTGGTCCTCGCCTAAAGGTGCTTCGGCTCCATCCCGCACCAGCTGTCCCTCAACCGGAGGAGCTTCGGCCGCGCCTTCCGCAGGCTAACCCACATCCGACTGGGCGACCCTCGGCTTTGGATCTTCGGCCTCGTCTCCGCTCTCGCCGCGTTCCGGATCCCCGTCGGGCCTCTTCTTCGATCCGATCCAGCTTCGGATCCCAACTTCGGATTCCAACTTCGGAATCCAGTCATGATAGCTTCGGCTACATCACGTGGCGCCGTCTGTGGGAAACAAGCAAATAACCATGTCTCATCGTCCTGTAACCCGACGATCCGGGCAAGACGAAGCAGAGACGCGGGCAACTTCAGTGCAGCCACGACACTCCGAAAGCGCCCCGTCCGTTCCACCTCAAAGCGCGGCTCTGCCTGTAATATCAAAGTCCCTCGCTACTGGAGACGACCAGGTGGAGGCACTTCAGCAGCAAGTGGCGACACTAGCCGCTGCCGTCACCTCTCTGGCGCCCTTACAAGATATGGTATCCGCCATCGCCTAGCGCATGGGATTGATGGGCCAGCTTCCCCAACAAGTACCGCCTCCTCCACTCTATCCCGTTCAAGATGCAAGGTTCCGGTCGACACCTTCGCCGGTCTTCCCTGACGAAACCGCCACGGCACGTAGCGAGCCCTCGGCACCGCCTGCCCGAGTCCCTCACGCCGACCGCATGATGACGGAGCAAGGCTATGCTTCGTCTGAATTTCGTCCAGCCGGAACCGGAGGACGTTCGGTCGCTACTTCAACTGCCCCGGACCTGGACCGACGGTTGACAGCCATGAGGAAAGAAATGCAACAGATGGTGTCTCAGCCGTACGGAGCACCCCTTGCCAGCACCATCCTGGAGCAAACCCCGTTCACGCCAGAGCTCCTGGCTACCGAGGTACCTCCTAACTTCAAACTGCCGAAAGACCCTCTCTACGACGGAATGTCAGATCCGGTCTGCCACTTCCAAAGGTTCAATACCTACCTATCCGTCCGAGGGGTCACTGAGGCGGTCCGCTGCCGTCTCTTCCCCCTCACTCTTGAGAAAACTGCCCTAACCTTGTTCGAGACATTGGCCCCCAACTCTATCCACTCTCTAGTCCAGTTGGGCCAATTATTTATCGACCAGTTCTATGATGCCACCCGACAGTACAAAACTTCGGCCAGCCTACTAGCCATTCGGCAAGGCCCCACCGAGACCCTCCAGGAATATTTTACTAAATTCCGGACCGAAGCCGCCCAAATCCCAAACCTGGACAGCTCAATTGTGGTTTCGGCCGTAATCAGCGGGTGCCGGGATGAAGGGCTTCTCGGCTCCATCGGGAAACGTCATCCCTCTACCTTCCAGGACCTCGTAGCCCGGGCCCATAAATATATCAACCGGGAGGCCCTAATGATGTCTAGAGGCAAGAGTGCAGCCGAAGCAGTACCGCACCTGCCCCTCCGGTGGTCCGCCCTCGATCGGAAGATCAAGAACCCTCTCGTAAGCGATATCGGAAGGAGGAGTGGGACCGAGATAAGCGACGGGATCCGCAGCCGCGGTACCTGCCGCTACCTGCTCCCCCTTCCCGAATGCTTATGGAGGTGAAGGGCATGCTCCGGCGGTCAGAGCGCATCAAAACTGATCCTCGCCGAAGGGACCCCGACAAATATTGTGAGTATCATCGGGAGATCGGCCATTCAACTGACGAATGCCGGCACCTTCGGGAGGAGATCGACCACCTCATCAGAGAGGGCAAACTGCCACAGTACCGACGAGAGCAACCTCAGCAACAGCGGAACCGGGACGTCCCTGAGACAACCAGGCCGCAACAACCCCCGAAGAAGGAAGCCGCTCCTCCGCCAAAGGTTACCTCGGCTCCGGTGGAAACATCTCACCAGAGACCCAGTGCTGGGTCAATCATGATGATATCCAGTGGGCCGAGAGAAGGATCGAGGCGTCGTCAGCTCAGCTCCACAACAGTAGCGGCAGTTGAGGTCGAGCCGAAGCGGTCTCATCAAGAAGACATCACCTTCGGCCAAGAGGATCTGACTGATATTCAGGTTCCTCACGACGACGCCCTCGTTGTAAACGCTGTAATAAACAGCTATGATGTTCATCGCATTTTCGTTGATAATGGAAGCGCCCCCAATATTTTATTTTATGATTGTTTTGTAAAAATGGGATTGAATGAGGCTAATATGAAGCCTCACCGGGGGCCTCTATTCGGCTTCAACGGGTCGCCCTGCCGAGTAGAAGGCATTGTCCGGCTCCCTGTAACAATAGGCTCGGCTCCCCGGCAGTTAACCGTAGAAACGGATTTTGCCGTTGTAAAAGTCGATTCAGCTTACAACACCATCTTTGGCCGAAGGCTAATCGGCGTGATCGGAGCTGTGCCCTCGTCCTTTCACCAAAAGTTCAAATTCCATACCAGCCATGGAATAGGTGAAGCCAAGGGGAATCAAGAAGCAGCTCGGCAATGTTACATGATTTCGGTCAAAGGAAAGGCTGCGGTCGAATCCCTATCAATCGAATCTTCAGCCGAGGCATCCCCGGGAGAGGAACTCGTCGCCATCCCGGTTCCGGGAGGCGAGGGACGAACCCTCATGATAGGCTCCGGCCTGGAGAAAACCGAAACAGAGAGACTCACCGAGTTCCTGAAAGGGAATCTCGACGTCTTCGCCTGGTCCCCAGCAGACATACCCGGGGTTGACTCGGAAATAGCGGAGCATCGGCTGCATGTCGATCCTAACCAGGCCCCGGTCAAGCAGAAGCGGCGTACCTTCAACCAGGAAAGGAGAGCCGCCATTCAAGCCAAAGTTCGAAAAGGGCTGGACGCCGGGCACCTCCGAGAGGTACACCACCCGGACTGGATCGCTAATGTAGTAATGGTACCCAAGAAAGATGGCAAGTGGCGAATGTGCGTGGACTTCACCAACCTTAACAAAACATGTCCGATGGATAGCTTCCCGCTACCTCGGATAGATCAGGTGGTGGATGCGACCTCCGGCCACGAGCTTCTGAGCTTTCTCGACGCCTATTCAGGCTACCATCAGATCCGAATGCATCCGGACGACGAAAGCAAGACCAGCTTCACAACTGATCTCGGTCTGTACTGCTATACACGGATGCCCTTCGGCCTGAAGAATGCCGGTGCGACATATCAGCGCCTCGTCAACAAAATATTTGCCCCACAGCTCGGCCGCAACATGGAGGTCTACATCGACGATATGCTGGTGAAAAGTTGCATCGCTGCAGACCACTTGGCCGACCTAGCCGAAACATTATCCGCCTTACATCAATACAAAATGAAGCTAAATCCAGCTAAGTGCGCCTTCGGAGTGGCCTCCGGGAAGTTCCTCGGCTATATGGTCACTCACCGAGGGGTAGAAGCTAACCCCGCGAAGGTTTCGGCCATCATTCAGATGCGCCCTCCGGCTAGCCTCCGAGAGGTTCAAAAGCTAAACGGAAGGATTGCCGCCTTAAGCCGCTTCATGTCTAGAGCGGCGGATTACTGCTTTCCCTTCTTTAAGCTGTTGAAGAAGGCCAATAGCTTCTCCTGGACAGACGAGTGCCAGTCGGCCTTCGAACAACTGAAGGTATATCTTTCCAAGGTTCCCATTATGTCTAAGCCAATCCACGGAGAGCCGTTGTTCCTCTACCTCGCGGTATCTGAGACAGCTATTAGCGTCGTCCTTGTCCGGGAGCAAGACGATATTCAGAAGCCCGTCTACTATATAAGCCGAGCCCTCCAAGGAGTAGAGCTTCGGTATCTTGCTCTTGAGAAGCTAGCTTTAGCCCTCGTTTCATCGGCAAGGAGGCTCCGGCCTTACTTCCTCGCCCATTCGATAAAGGTCCTCACCGATCAGCCTTTGAAGCAGGTCCTCTCCCGCCCAGAAGTATCCGGCAGACTGGTGAAATAGACAATTGAACTGGGAGAGTTCGACGTTTCCTATGCGCCTCGGATAGCAATAAAAGCTCAAGCACTAGCCGATTTTATTGTCGAGCTCACTCCCGAAGCTCCCTCGGCGCCTCAGTCGGGGGTCGACACACCCGAAGCCGAGGATACTTCGGCTCTCACACTAACGGATGAATGGCAGCTCTATGTAGATGGCTCCGCATGCTCCATGGGCAGCGGTGCCGGATGGATCTTGGCGTCTCCCGAAGGAGTCGTCACGGAGTATGCGCTACGTTTCTCCTTTCCTGCCACCAATAATGCCGCCGAATATGAAGCCCTCATCTCCGGCCTCCGGGCCGCTAGAAAGCTTGGCGTCCGGAACATAAGGGCTTTTTGCGACTCTCAGCTAATTGCCAGTCATGTTTCTGGGGAATACGAGGCACGGGATACGTTAATGGCATCATATCTCCATGTAACTCGCAAGATCCTCGCTCAATTCGATTCCTATAAAATTGCGTGGATCCCAAGAGCCGAGAATGCTCGAGTCGATGCTTTCTCCCGGCTAGCATCAACTCAGGACGGGGGAGGAGGCCGAATGATTCTTGTAGAAGAACTTGCCGAGCCAAGCCTCGAAGAGCCCGAGGTCATGCAAGTGACCGAAGCTGAAACCGAGACCTGGGTGACTCCCCTACTCACTTTCCTCCTCCGAGGAGAAGTCCCACCCGATCCAAAGGAAGCAAAACATATTCGGCAGCGCTCATCTCACTTCCTTCTCTTGGACGGGTTGTTATATAAAAAGTCCTTCGGTCGACCCCTCTTGCGATGTCTCGGTCCGACTGAAGCTGACTATGCGCTGCGGGAGGTACATGAAGAGGTATGCGGAGCACATGCTGGAGGAAGGGCCCTGGCCCACAAGCTTCTGAGGCAAGGATACTGGTGGCCGATGCTTCGAGAGGATGCAACTGCCCTCGTCCGTCGCTGCGATCAATGCCAGAGGTTCAGCTCCCTCATCCACCAATCAGCAACCCTTCTAACTCCTTTATCCGACCCGTGGCCTTTCGCCCAATGGGGAATCGACCTACTAGGGCCCTTTCCTGTCGCCACCGGCCAAAGGAAGTTCCTTATCGTGGCGGTAGATTACTTCACTAAATGGGTAGAAGCCGAACCCCTCGCGTCCATAATCGATAGCAACACGTGGAACTTCGTGTGGAAGTCCATCATCTGCCGGTACGGCATCCCTCGGGCCATCATCTCGGACAACGGCAAACAATTCGACAGCCACCGGTTCAATGACAACTGCGCCAGCTTCAGCATTCTCCATAAGTTTACATCAGTAGCACACCCCCGGGCAAACGGCCAGGTCGAGGTCACTAACCGAAGCATATTACAAAGACTGAAGACTCGCCTCGACGAAGCCAAAGGCCGATGGGTGGAAGAGCTACCGAGTGTTCTATGGGCTTATCGGACTACGAGCCGAACCCCAACTGGCGAAACCCCGTTCCGTATGGCTTACGGGGTAGAAGCCGTCATTCCAGTCGAAATTGGCCTCCCCTCGCCGAGAGTTCTCACTCACAATCCGGAAGCCAATGAAGAGGCCCTAAAAGATCATCTTGATCTTATAGAGGAAACAAGGGAGCGAGCTCGCATTCGGCTAGCAGCTTATCAACAGCGCATGGCCAGATACCACAACATTCAAGTGAAGCCCCGAAGCTTCGAAACCGGGAGCCTCGTACTGAGGAATGCTCACGCATCTAAGCCGGCCAAAGCTGCAGGGAAGCTTTCTCCCAACTGGGAAGGACCATATCGCGTAAGGGAGGTAATTCGACGAGGGGCTTATCGATTGGAAACCCTTTCAGGTTAACCTCTCCCTCGTACCTGGAATGTGGAACGCCTTCGGCGTTATTTCATGTAAGTTGCTTCCCCCCGGAATTTAGCCGGAAGGCATGAATAAAATTTTCTTTATGAGATCATATCCGACATTATTCTCTTAAGTCCGTGTAAACCGTACCGGGAGTGGCTTCGGCCATGCAAACCGTATCGGGAGCGGCATGGTATTCTAAGTCCGTGTAAACCGTACCGGGAGTGGCTTCGGCCATGCAAACCGTATCGGGAGCGGCATGGTATTCTAAGTCCGTGTAAAACGTACCGGGAGTGGCTTCGGCCATGCGATCCGTATCAGGAGCGGCATTATTTTTCAAGTGCATATCCGAATTTGAATTGGCTTCGGCCGTGCGAGCCGCATCTAAACAGCAATAAAATCTCGGCAACAAGAAGTGCCAGATTCGGTCATTCATTCAGAACGCAAAGTAGAAGCAAAGTACTTTTCATATATATATGAAGAACATAGTACAAAATCGGCCGTACATCTGGCCGCAGCCTTCCAGAAAAGGTCAAAACAAAAACCGGGACAAGCCCCCATATTAGTCTTCGGTATTTTCACCATTTACATCAACTGGGCTCTGACCGGGAGATGGGGAAGGAGAATCGTCGACCTGAACAGCATCGGCAGCGGCGGCATCGACAGGAGCGGCCTCGTCAGGAACGGCCACGTCGCCTTCCGCCGAGGCCGAAGCTCTTTCAGCCTTAAGCTCCTTCCACCAGGCTAGAAGCTCTTCGCCTTCCTTGTCCGTCGGAAGGACAATGCCGGTCAGGTCTACGGCCGGGCACGCCTTTTGGGCGGCGGCTAGCCCTATGCTAAAAACGGACGAAGTCGCCTCAAGCTGAGCCTGTATTATCTCCTCGGCATAATCTGGGCCAGCCTTATATCTGGCTACGGCTGTACGAATAGCCTCTTCGGCCTT
This sequence comes from Zantedeschia hybrid cultivar, assembly GCA_030544215.1. Classification (NCBI taxonomy): domain Eukaryota; kingdom Viridiplantae; phylum Streptophyta; class Magnoliopsida; order Alismatales; family Araceae; genus Zantedeschia; species Zantedeschia hybrid cultivar. Next base: position 29,325,826 of record JARZZO010000011.1, read on the forward strand.
AGCCTCCAAATCGGCCTTCAAGGCTGAAACCTCCTCGGCATGGCGGCGGCGATCCGTGACCCGCTAGACGACCTTGTCCTGGATCTCGGCCTTAAGAGTCTCATTTTGGGCCCGGACCGCCTCCAGCTCCTTCTCGGCCTTCTCCTTCTCCCATTCGGCCTTCGTCTTGGCCTCGGAGGAAGCGCGAGTCACCTCCTTTTGCTCCTCTAGCTCAGCCCGCATCCGGGCATTTGCCTTCAGAAGTAAATCGACGCTATCCTCAAGACCACGTCATGCCGGGGCGCCCCCACTAGAAGCCGACTGGTCCGATGCCTGGTCGGCGTCCAGGAGCCTTTGATGGATGGCCACCTGACGGCGAATCAGGCTACCACACGTGACCGCGGCCTATGGCCAAAAGCAAACAGAAATCAACAACCCCAAAAACAAGCCAAGGGAAATATTAGACCGAGGCCCATAAAGAAGTTTTTTTTTTTTTTACCTGGACCGACAGTCGGGCGCTCAGCATCGCCAAGTCGTCTGCAGACAGCGTCTTCAGCTCATCCTCGGCCGTCGGAAGGGTTAAGCCTCGGAGCAGGCGCAGGCACGTCTGAGAGTCCTCCAGACTCTCGTCCCTATAGATCCCCAGATTCGGGACCCATAGCTCGCGCTCATGTTCGCGAGATGCCTGCGACCCGGGACCTCCGAGGTCTTCTGTACCTGCCGCCGCAGCCGAAGGAGAATCGCCCCTCGACGCTTTGGGAGGCAACGAGAGCGGGGCCCCTCGGCCGGCGATTGGCCTCTTAGCTGCCGGGGCGGGCTCTGTTTCACCGGGCTCATCCGCCCGTCCCCGCTTCGATAGTCGGCCGCCCCTCCATACGACCGACTTGCCCTTTCTCTCGAGAGAGAGAGCAGCAGCAGCAGCGCGACCTTCGACCGAAGCCGCTGTCGGTGCTGCGGCCCGAGCACTCAGAGCCACGCCTCGTCCGGCCTCTCCCGCCGCCTGCGGCTGGGACGGTTGAGATCGGCCGGACTGCTGGGCCATCCGACTGAGGAGACCTCGAATCCCAGACATTTCTGCAGACAGAAGAAAAGGAGTTAGTAACTTACAGCGCGCGACTCCCCCAAACTCAAGACCGACTTACCCTCGGCCGAAGCCTCAGCACCCTCTTCAGTCGAAGGAGCTTCGGCCGGAGACTCAACCTTGGCGGCTCCTTCGGTCTCCCCCGAAGCATCCTCGGGAGGGAGATAAGGAGAGACCCGAGGAGGATCCTTCGTCGGATCCGGCCAAGCCCCAGTCTGCATGAGCCGCTCCACTTCGTTGAAAAGCTCCGCTATATCGTACGGAGCCGCGGCTTCTATAAGGCTCACGATATGAAGCTGATCGGGGTTAAAGGAAGGCGGATCGGAGAGGCCTTCGGCCAGTGGTGCCCACTCAGTAGGGAAGGGCCACACACTCTTCTCCTTCTCCGGGAGGGAGATCAAGATAAAACTCCTCTTCCAGCCGTGAATGGACGAAGGCTTCCCGGAAAAGATACCCCGGCCGAGGCGAGGGACAAAGCTGTACCACTCGGATTTTCCCTACCGCTGTATCTTGAAAAGATAACGGAAGATGTTTACCGAGGGGGTAACATCGATATAGGCAAGCACAGCCAAGAAGGCGTAGACCGTGCGCCAAGAATTAGGGAAAAATTGAGACGGGGCCAACCCGTATAAGCACAGAAGATTAATTACGAAGGTGGAAAGGGGAAGGCGAAAACCCGCCCGAAAGCTTTCTTCATAGATGGAAAAGCTACCCGGACGGGGAGAATTGGCCCTAGTATTCATTCCGGGCCTATAGGGGATCATCCACGATGGGAGCTGATAATAGGAGGCAATGTACTTGACCCCGTCGTCGTCAAGAGTACAGGTCGCCTCCGAAACAGTCTCGGCCTGACGTCGGCTGGAAGAGGAAGCCTGGCCCGTGGCGAGGACCTCTTTGGCCTCTTCGGCGCCAGACGATTCGGCCTCATCCGCCATGAGAGAAGCAAGGGAGTTTGAAGAAAGGGGAGATAACAACGAGGATTCAGAAGGCTGAGACGAAGAACAAGAATAACCTTCAGCCGAAGAACTGCTATCAGCCGAGGGAGAACTACGGGACATGGATCACGGAGCAGAGAAAGGAAATTGAGGCTTACCCTCAAATAAGATCTCCTCGATTGCCCACCGCCTCTCAACCAACGGAAGCTTCCCCGACAACAACTCCAGGTAACGGAGAGCCCCCGGCGACAGACAGCGCACTCAAAAGCACCTTCAATGGCCCGTTCTTCGCCGGAGAAGCAGGAAGGCTCGGACGATGGCAGGGAAACACAGGCGCGGGTAGGAGAGAGCGGAACAGTACCCTGGGGAGGGCTCCTATTTATAGATAAAATTGAAAACATCCCCCCGCCGAAATCAATGGCCAGGATCCTCCCCCTCATCGGCATCGCCTCTCTCAGATGCGCGCCACGTGCACCGTCCTTCGGCAATGATGACAGTCTGACTCCGAGATCGAGGGAAGATAATCAATGGCCGAAAGAGTTCCGACCCTTCGGCTGATCACTCGGGTGCTCGCCACGTGTACCAATCCGCGTACTAGGGACGAGAGAGGCGGCAATCCAAGCGAAGTCTCGGGCAGAGAGCCGAAGTGACCCACGATCCGCGTGATCACCAGGCACGGCCGGGATCCTTTTGTGCTTTTAACGGGGCGACCGGATGCGCGACGCGTGTCCTGTGTTTCCTCATGACGCGACCGTTCTGACGGAGAACTCAACGTCTATCCCGTCCATTTATTAGGCCTGACATAGCCAGAAGGGTCACCCCTTTGCAATCGAGGACGAAGGCATTCGTCACTGCATCCCGAACGGAGACGACTAAGGGCTACTGACCCTCGGCCGACCGAGGGCATTTTTTTCTTCATAACAAAGCAGAAAGCTTCGGATAGTGCCTGTCACGTTATTCCCCCAAGGAGGCTTCGGACTATACTCTCGCCATCTCATGAATCTGAGGAAGACAAGAGTGGGGGGCTATGTGGTGAGGCATAATCCGATTCGGCCCATTAAAGCAGGTCCAACGCTGTGATCAGCCCAACAGCAGCAGTAAAAGGCCCCCTGGCAGCCTTCGGCCCGTTAGCGCCCCAGCGGCCCTCGGCCCAGTAAGCAGTCCAATGCTCTTCGGCCCGTCAGCGGCCCGATAACCTTCGGCCCGTCAACGGCCCGATAACCTTCGGCCCGTCAGCGGCTCAGCAGCCCTCGGCCCAGTAGGCTTCGGCCCATCAGCGGCCCAATCCCCTTCGGCCCAGTAGCCGTATCCGGCCCACTCCGGTGGGAGGGTTAGGCACTATGGCGGTTTACCAATAAATCCAGAACATAGTCCTATATCGGCTGCTACCGTTAATCATCCTCTATCCTCTGCTATAAATACACGGCTATTTATTACCAAAGGTATGTCTTCGTGACCCTTAAGGACTACAGTCCAAAAAGCATTAAAGCTGCTTCTTCCACCTCTTTGGCTTCTGAATCGAATCATCTTCAGAAGCTAACTTAACCGTCGGAGGGGGTTCCTAAGGGCCGAAGCCCGGGACTCCTGCTGACTGGTTTTTCTTCTTCTTTCCCTCCTGCAGGGGCTCGGTTTGAATCTTCGCCGACCTCCCTGAGTCGGTCTCGGCCACCGACCTCGGACTTCTTCCTCCGGTCTCGACGCCATTCGCTGGCTGGTCCTCGCCTAAAGGTGCTTCGGCTCCGTCCCGCACCAGCTGTCCCTCAACCGGAGGAGCTTCGGCCGCACCTTCCGCAGGCTAACCCACATCCGACCGGGCGACCCTCGGCTTCGGATCTTCGGCCTCGTCTCCGCTCTCGCCGCGTTCCGGATCTCCGTCAGACCTCTTCTTCGATCCGATCCAGCTTCGGATCCCAACTTCGGATTCCAACTTCGGAATCCGGTCGTGATAGCTTCGGCTACATCAGTAATCTATCTTCAAATTTAATTTGGGTATCAATTACATTACGAATCATGGTGATACACACTCGCACTTTTTCCTTATGTTTTTTATATAAATAGTGTCCTTTAAAGTCCTTATATGTCATTTTAATATATTAACCATTCCATGTCTCATGGAAAATGCTATGTAGACAGGAAATGTTCCCCAATTTACTTCTTCAGTTGAAGTGGGTGCATGGGGTACGTTCCTATTAGTAATCACTTTTCAGCATTTTTGTAAGGAAGTCTCTTAACATGTGCCCATCCTTTAAGAGGGTAAAAGATTAAATAAAATCTCCCGTCACACTAGCATGACTTCTTTTGAAAACATCCGTATCTCTTGAATCTCTTTCTTTTCTCCTCAAAATCTCTCTTCACGAAAGCCTACTGGTCTAATGCATTTGAAATAGTCTCATGTCATGGATTCAAATGATTAAAATCCATAGGCTAATTTAGTTCAGACACGTAAAAATGAATTTTAATGTAATATGAAATAATTAAGATTGTGAATGGGCGAGCCCAGGCCCCAGCCCAGTCTGACCTATAGTTTTCACATTTAGGGCCATACCTAGCATGTGAATATATCCTTTTATCATGCTTGTGAGGGCCCCACTAGCCTGCACCCTTCATCTCCTTCCAAATGTGGCTTGGGTACTGCCGTGGCTTCCACTCTGGGCTACGTCTTCACCAAGGCTCCTTCTTCACTTGCTAGATTATCACCGTCCTATCATGAGCAGGAGGAGAAGGTGGTAGTCCCTGAGAAAGAGGTAGAGGAGGTAGAGTGCCTGAGTTCTACTTTGATTGAAGAATAGGAGAAGAATAAGAGTGAATAAGTTTAATTTTGCTTTGACATGTGGAGTGGCTTATATCATGCAGAATAGCATATAGGGAGAATAAGGAAAATAAGTCATTTAACCTTAGACCCAAGAATTATTTATTCTTCTTATTGTCAGGGAACCCCATAAAACTATCAAATCGAAATACCTCTTATTTTAGTATAGAGTCTGGATCTTCTCAATACTATTTTGGACTGAACTCCAACAGTAACCAGTCCCAAGGCGCCAAGTAGCTTCGTCATTCGAGATGCATCCAACTAAAGTGGGTAACTTTTTATAATTTCTCAATTCAGCAGGTTCTCAATATTACGCAGATCATTTAAATACCACCAAGAGTATAAAATTACAATCATAATTTAAAATACTCTCTTTATGTGCACCTGGATACAACCTAAAATTACTGTATGAATATTACATTGGAGTGTATTTTAGATTATGATAATAATATTGTGCTCTTGGTAGTATTTAAGTGCTCTACACAGTATTGAGAACCTGCTGAATCGGGAAAGTAAAAAAAGTTACGCACTTCGGTAGGATGCGTCTCAAACGATGAAGCTACTTTACACATGACTCTTTGAGACTGGTTACTGTTAGAATCCAGTCCCAAATAGTATTGAGAGGATCTGAACTCTTTAGTATATGTTATTCCGTGAGTGGGCCCCGTAAAATAACTTATTCTCCAATTAAAGTGACGTAGAGGGGAGGAGGAGGAGGTAGATGGCTTGGCTATTGATCCAGGTTTTGAGAACTAACCACATGCAGATGCAATCAGTTGAACACTAGTCATTGGTTGCAATCTACCAAATACATGGCCAATCCATGCCTCGATCCAGATTTGCCGTCCGTTCACTAAATGCTAAGCGAGCAAGTATAGAGAAGGAATACCCTACAGGGCGTTGAGATGGCTGATAAAGATCAAGACCCTAGGATGACGGCGTTCATGTACATGAGGATGGCACCCCCCTGCTTCCAAGCAATGTGAGGTCGGCTAGGGTGCTGACGAGGTACTTGGAGGGGACCGCCAACGATCAAGCTGAGCTAGAAGCTGCCCATGTCCTGCAGTGGCGGTGGTCGACCTAGGTCATGCGTGAGAATATGATGCAGCTAGGAGTTGTTGTGCTTAGATACTGTGGATCAAACATCAGCTAGAAAACTATGGATGCTAGTTTCAAGGGATTCCAATGATGCGTGAGTACGCCAGTGTTATAGATCCCACCAAGAATCCTACTAGCATTTAAAATCAAACACACACAGGTACGTCATCACTTTATCAGAGATCAATGTTATTTCTAGTGTAACTAGTTTAAATTTTGTTGATCTTATGCATCAATTAGTTAATATTTTCCTTAAACCACTACCTAAAGATAAATTCACTACTATTAGTAGAGAATTAGGCATGCAAATTACACACAAATTAAACTAGATAGGTCATGAAAGACATCTTAGTAAATGGAAATATTCCCTTTACTTGAATTCACATCTCATATTGACTAACTTAATCACATAATCCTTCTGATGAAACCGAGTAACCTCCAACTTAGTTGCACCAGCTACTTGTCGCAATCTCTTAACCAATACGATAGACATCTTTATCAAATATTCCCTTTACTTGAAATAGTCCCTATTCAATATGATAAACAATAACTTGCTTAGTTCATCATGTTCTTATTTGATATATTAGCTGGTTAACATGTCATCTAACTCAAATAAATCATCCTATCTCCTGAGCTAATCGACTAGATTATATAAGTTATTTGAATATTTCTTCAAGTTAGTTGAATTGTCATCTTATCTTAGTTGGATTCTAACTGTTTGGTCAAACTTTACTTTTTGCCCAGGGCTCTAAATATTCAAAGTTAGTCATCTACCTATTTACCTTAAATCGATTACTTGTTCAAAACCCTACTTACTCCCATGCTCTCTCTTCCACTTGTCCCTGCAACCTCAAAAGGTCTGCTCATGCATTTTTAGTACTTAAATCCATTCAAGGTTGATGGGCCAAAGTCTTGTCCACCATGATCATAGTCCCATAGGGACCCCCCGTGTCGATCCTAAGTCGAAAGAGACTATTCCAGAGTAGCTAGGTCCAAGAGGATTCATGGGTTTGTACTAATCTGGTTGAGGGTACTTTCCCATAGGATGGGGTCCTTAATTGAGTAAGTTTTCAACTTAGGCCCGTCCCCTCCTAAGAAAGGTAAGAGTGTTTTGATGCAAGTTGACTCTTGCCCAAGACAAGGATCTTGGGCCGGTTGGGTTTGCCTAAATGCCTGGCCCGCGAACGGATTCGAACCCCCGATCTGCATAGCCATCTCTATTTGGGTAAGGCTTCTACAGATGGGGACCGAGCTTTCCTCAAGTAACTGGGCCAGCCCATGGGCCAGCTGGCCTGAGCGAGATTTTCCCCCTTGCCCCCCACTCCTTAGCGTGTAGCTTCGCGTCAAGGACTAAGAGCCCAAACTGTCTTCTAGCATGGCTTGCTTTGTTGAGTTGGCTCAAATGGCTATCTGACTGTTCCCGTAGGCAAGAAGGGCTCAGGTGGTGTCAACATTCAAATTCTAAAGAGCCACCTGAACACTACACTATGCTCGAAATATTTCAAAATGATGGATGCACTTCCTGCCGCGGGAAACGCCAATTCGCTCTTCCCTAGACTGTATACCCAGTCAATGATCTTGGGCACCGTATGTCACGTCTGATCGGGCTTCTCGCATCGTTTCAGATAATCAAGCCTCTCTACACAGCTCGTCGTTTCATTTCCGGGAGGCGTCCTTCTCGAAAAATGTTGTGTTGCCGTTACCCGACATTAGAGGCCAAATTTTAGAAAACCCATAATATGTTTTTAGATTTGCATAAACCAAGTCCATTGGGTCAACCCATTTAGTTAATTTGAGCCTATTAAACTTTATTAATAAAATTAAAAAAGAACAAACTACTTATAAATTATGTAGAAAGGTCTAAATGATATGAAATTTGACCCATTTGAAAAATAATTAAATTATCTATAAATCTTATGTTGGGCACTTTTTATAATTTAACCATTTAATAAGTCAAATGTACTCAATGATGAAATTACAAAAACTAAAGTTCGCCAAAATTACAAGAATGCCCTTATTACCTTTGTAATTGGCATTTAGGCGGTGGAAACATGGGCTTTATGGCAATTGATGGGGGTGGCTTTAAAAAGGGGTTTAACAAGCCAATTTGCTCATTTCGTCTCAAAAACAAAACAATATATATATATATATATATATATATATATATATATATATATATATATATATATATATATATATATATATATATAGAGAGAGAGAGAGAGAGAGAGAGAGAGAAACGGGAGAAGAATAATTAGAGAAGAAGAATAAAAAGAAGACGATGAAGAAGTTACGTACATGCGTGCATCTTCAGCATTTGGGTAACATCAGAAGATGCACAGAAATTGCTAGGGTCAGCCAAGTTTATCAATTTATTTGGGGACTTCATCTTAAAAACCTATATATGATAAACCGAGCTCATATTGTAAGGATCGGGCGGGACCTCGAAGCACATAGTGAAAAATTAAATTTATTACTTGATTCCCCGCCTGATTGATCTGTTTCAAAGAATAGAAACTAAATAACCGGTAATCGAAAATCACCTTGCATAGATTCAAATCCGCGACGGTTCTGTTCCGATGGAGCAATGCTGCCAGTCGCGTAGACGTCTAGCCTAAGTAATATACATGTGGTCCTCTTGTTGAGGGATCGTTCTCGCTTCCTTGTCCAGATCGACCGTCTGCAGCATGCAAACAGAGATCTCCCAGAATACGGTGTGAGTGCTTAAAATGGGTGTGTGATTATCATGAAAAATTATGTTGTTTAAGTGAAAAATAAACCTATTAAAAAGAAGCTAAGTATTGTGATCGCTAGAAACTTTTGACTAAAAAGTTTCAAAAGAAGGTTTTCATCGCCTACCTGTTTGGATGTGGGAGATGTCGAGCTCTTGATTCCCCTCCTTTAGCTGGCTAAAGAAATAGAGCCATTTCTATCTTTGTTCTTGCTTTGATTATTGAGCTTTGAGGAACATCCAAATTCCTTGTTGTTCGCTGTTGATTCCCTCCCTTTTATTCTTCTTTTGTACCTTGCAAGAAATAGAAAGAAATAAAGAACAATGATGAGAACTTAGGAAGAAGTAGTATCCATTCCATAAGAGATTTTAAACATGCAACTAATCAGGTGAACTCACTTGCTAAGTGGTCTTTTAAACCCCTTTAACAAATAGGTTTAGAAAATAATACTAATGTGTGTGTGTCTTGCATGGAATGATGTGATGAAAAATGTGAGAAGAAAAATAAATGGGAAGTTAAACTAGATGGCCCCTGGAAAGCCTTGGTCTTCAATGGATCTTGGACGGATGAAGAAAGGATGCCGACTCCTGGAAGCAGCAGCACCTCAGTGTTCGGACGTCGTCTCCTTCTTGAATCGCACACAAATTATCACTCTTACTATCACTGTCACTTGCATCAATATCACTCTCACTAACTGTCACTCGTCCAAGAGGCTGGGTATTTATAGACTTCTTTGCATCCGCGGATTTACATGGAGAAATCTTCGAAGTTTATCCAGTTTAACCAACAGATAAATACAGATTAATTCATCTTTATCTGTAATTATCTAAAACGCGTCGTTCATGAAAGACGTCTTTTATCTAATTAAGATAAGGATAAACATCCAGGAAAAATTCATCATTATCTGTAATTATCTAAAACGCGTCGCTTTTGAGAGACGCCTTTTAGACTAATTAAGATAAAGATAAACATCCAGAAGAGAGGTAGAAACAACTTTGAAAACCTAAATGGCGTCGTTCCTAACAGACGTCTTTTAGCTAATTAATCAATTAATTAAAATTCAAATTTAAACATCAAAATAAAAATAAACTCTAAATGGCATCTCCATAGGTCGACGCCTTTCAGACTTCTTCATATTTTAACTGAAATTTGAGTTAAAATCAATTTAATTGATTAACTTAAATCATGTATGTTTGACTCGACACTATTTAGATAATTAATTCAAAAAAGTTAATAAAAATTAACCAATGATTAAATGTCAGACCATTCTGAGGCATTATTATATGATATGAAATTTATTCAAAATGATGTCAAAATTAGCGTGTCTACAGCTGCCTCACCTTGGTATCGTCTTTGCAAAGGAGTGAAATGAAATGGAATATACTAAAAAGGTGATGCCAAGGTGTGATGAGACACGCTCTCAACATCACATGATTGGAATTTTTCTTAAAATCATCAATGAAGATAACTCGAGGAGATCAATAGAATCAATCTTGTCTAGATGAGGTAGACAAGGAAATAAAACAAGGTCGATCAACCTCCACGGAGTGGGAAGTACCTCAGGTCGTAGATACTGCATGTTTCATTATGGGAAGCGGTTGCCAGCCAATGTGGACGTGCTGCAGCCATAATGGATCTTAAAAGAAAACAAGAAATATTTGGATAAGGAATCCAAGAAAGGATAGAATTCCAAGGATATCTTCAAGCGAGCCTCAAAGATAATCAAGATACTTAATTTAGAATGGAATATTTCACATCATGTTGGGAATTATTTGATCAATGGTCTGAAACTTAATCAATAATTAATTCTTATCACAGTGATTTCAAAGTCCTATATGATGTATGCTGGGCTAAAAGAAAAATATAAAGTTAAATATAATATAAATTAATCAAGGATAATATTATTAAATTGTCATTAATGAGTCAAGATACCCATTCTTATAATTCAGTGTTAAGCCGAAACTCGTTTATCCACGCACCGTTTCACAAAAGTGGAACCATCGTCCTCATTAATTAACAATCCAATGGCCTATCCGTATGATTAAGAATTTTCTGGAATTATCACTATTTTTGTTGTAGGAGAACTCAAATTCCAGTTTCATCAAAACCACAAGGTCCTTTATATACTCTAATAAATACTTAACATATAGTAATGATGATGCAAATTAATTACATGAAAGAATACAAGGGATAGAGATAACCGTCTTTTTAGCCACGGTCGAGACTCATAAATTCCCACAATGGGATCTTCTTGGGATTTTCAACTTCTCCTGAATTTCCTGCACTCAAAAAAATCATTAGTAATTTCAAACAAGTGTTTAGTTAAACATTAAAATATGGAATTTCGGGTAAATGACAGAAAGCTCGAAACGCGTCGTGTCGTGCCGACGCCCTTTAACCATTCAAAATGCGTCATTGTTCCACGACGCCTTTTAAGTCGCAGAAACAGGTTCTGGCTGTTCTCTACTCGGATTCCAACTCTTCCCATGCCTATCCCTTTTCCAATCCGGAAAAGTCTTCCTAAGATCGCAATTGCTTCTACATAAACATCATTAACTTGTTTCCAAGCAATCCTACCACAATCTAGAGATCCAAGGTTGAGTTTTTCTTCAAGGTTCAAGGGATTTTCAAGGTTTTCAAGGCTTCGAAGCTTCAAGAAGGAAGAAACTCAGGAATAAGATGAGTTCTTCAAGCAAAAGGATGAGGAGGTCGCTGGAGAAGCTCTCCGACGTGGAGAATCATCTAATTGGAAGGGATCCCAACCTCCAAGTAAGTTGAATTATCTTTCCTCCTTCTTTCTTCTTCAATCTCTTCTTTTTCCTCCATGTTCTTCATGTTCCTTCCAAATTGATCTTTCTTCTACCTTTCCAAGCATACCCCATGTTTCACGGTCTAAGGAGATTCACCTCCCTCCCTTGGATTCGCAAGCTTGCCAAGAGTCCCAAACTTTCCATGCAAGATTTCATCTCCAAGTGGAATCTTCAAGACTTGGTGGTCTACACTAAGCACTACAAGAGCCCAAACGTGGATTGGGCTGCCATGGGTGCCTTGATTGAGCAGTGGCATCCTCAGACTCACACATTTCTCTTCCCTCAGTTCGATTGCACTATCCTTCTAGAGGAGGCCGAGCTCCTGTTGGGTCTTCCAAAGATCAAGGATAAGATGGCTTTGACGAGGGAAAGGATTACTGGTCAACAATTGTTGACGTCAATCATGAAGGATCCCTCAGAGGCTAAAGGGGTGTCTTACCAGTAGAGGGATCAACCTTGCAAAGCTTGCTGAGTGGACCTTGTACGAGATCGATGATCTGAGGGAGGATGAAGCTGAAGACGTGACGAAAGCTTTCGTCACATGCCTTGCCGGGGCTCTGTTCTTTCCCGCGCAAGACAACATCCTGGAAGATGACCAAGTCAGCGCGATCTGTGCGATCTTCGAGGAAAAATCCATCAGCACTGCGATCCTGGCTTACCTCTACAGTGGGCTCTCTGCGACGTCCACGGGTCGACCTCCTTACGGGTGCATGCTGCTCTTCGCTTTGTGGGTCGAGCTACACTTCAAATTCGAGTACCACACGAGGATGTCAGCAAGATCGTCTCAAATCTACTTGAACATCCTGATCCACCACATCTCCAACATTGTGAAGTTCAACGAGCGGATGATCAACAAAGTACCGAAGCTCAAGATCCGAGCCGACTGGAGAGAATATCTGAGATGCATGTCGTCCAACGGGTTTGACTCTTCCCCACTTGCACTCGTTGGAAAGCCTATTAGAGTACGCCGCGCATCCGGTGCAGAGCTCAAGTTGATCGGGGCTACTGAGCTTGTGTTGTACAACCCTCACCGATGCCTTACTCAGCTCAGCTTGCCTCGTTATGAATTCCCCGAATTCTCCCTTACATCTCCAATCAAAAGGCGTGCCTTGGAATCCGATAAAGATTATGAAGCCACAGAACTTATTTCTACTTTGTAGAACATTGGCTTTAGTCATCGTGTAAAATCCTCTAAGAATACAGATAGAGGATTAAAAGTTAAATACATACTAGCACTTCGGGAGTTTCTTCCTTAAGTGTTCTTTTTTCTTTTTTCCTGATGTAATAAAGAAATTTTCTTGAATAAAGAATCATTCATTTATGGCTTGAAATCTTTCCTTGATCTCTTGTAATGTATCCATGATTTTTCCTTTAGCAAAAACTGGATTTTTCCTTAAAATATAACAGTTCGGGTTTACTAAATCAAAAACGCGTCCATTCTGAAAGACGCCTTTCAAACATAATCATTTTCCAAAAATTGGCCATTAATCCTTAAAAATCCTGAATTAAGCTTAAAATGCGTCCACTAGGACAGACGCCTTTCAACTCTCTCTCTTACTTTTTCCAGCACTCCGCCATCAATTCTGTGATTAATCCCCTGAAACGCGTCTTTATGTGTAGACGCTTTTCATGATCATGCCTTGTACGGTTCTGACCAGAATTGGCGGTAACCTGAAATGCGTCGCCCTAACAAGACGCATTTCACTCAAATTCAAACAGTTGGCCTTACCGCCTCAATTTATGCGCCCTAAAACGCGTCGTTGTACCACGACGCCTTTCAAGCTTCTTCTAACAGAACCGCGAAGGCACCCTTTCTTCCTCACTTTTCTCAAAAGATTCTCTCTCTTCCCCGAGCTCCTCTCCGGCGACCGTCTCCATCTCCGGCGATCTCGCTCATTTCTCCCTCAAAACTCTCTCTCTCAATATCATGGAACGCGGCGAAGGATCCCGTAAGACCAAGGCCTTAGCAAAGAGGCGACGAACGGCGGCTCCAGTGGAAGAAGCTCACGAGGAAGTGCCAGCCGAACTCACGGAGGTAGCAGCATTCTTGGAGGAGGAGGAGGCTCCTTCGGTGCCCATGGCCGTGGAAGAAGGAGGGGAGGGCGACTTCCACGTGATAAGTTCTCTGTGTAATTAGATGGACTAAGGAATAGAGGGAAGAAGGGGTTCTCGGTAAGAACCCGGAATCTGGCATTGAAAGGCGTCCAGACCAGTTGACGCGTTTCAAACGGCGTCGCCCTGGTCCGACGTCTTTCAGGCTAAATTCAGAATTTTTAATTGGACAGAAAATGCTTTCAAATCGCGTCAGGACATGTGGACGCCTTTCAATAGGCGTCCATATGACTTGACGCCTTTTGAACAGTTATTCTTATTTGTTTTTATGTTCATTAACTGATGAAGTTCCTTGTTTTCATTTGCAGAGGACCATGAGAGCCAGAATCTCCTGGGACCTAGTTATAAGAGCATATAGAGGACTCCCAGATTTCCAGAAGGCGCGCCTACGCCGGATGGGATTCGGTGAGATTTTGGACATCGAGCCATTTTGGCTCGATCTGGTCCTCCTGCAGGCGCTGCGGGAGAGGTGGCATGCGAAAAGTCGGGCTTTCCTAATGCCGTGGGGACATATGATCCCCATCTTAGAGGATGTGGCCAGGATCACTGGCCTCAGGGTAGATGGTCGGCCGGTAAGTGGGGTGACTTACTCCAACTATCAAGGGTTGGCAGAGGCATTGCTAGGCATAGAGGTGTCTAGCTTGGGTAGAGAGTCCAGGATGGTCCCTAGGGTAGAAGTAGAGGCTGCCCTAGGATTAGATGAGCCCCGGCGCCGATCGGACATGTAAGGACTGAGGTTTCGGATCCGGTTATCGGGTCAGTTTCAGGGTCGGACTCTGTAGTTTAGGCCCTAGCGGGGCTGGGACCCTGTTCTGTTTCGCGTTGAGCCTGCGAGACGCGGTTTAAATGGCGTCCGGCGTGGTAGACGCGTTTTAGATTGTGCCACGTGGATGCCATTTGGGCTGGCCTTGGGTCGCGAGTGTACGGGCCGGTCGTGTCGTCTGAACGGCGTCCATGATGGGCGACGCGTTTCAGACTGCGACCCTGCGGTGTTAGAGTACAGTGCCAGTCTTGTCGCCTGAATGGCGTCAGCCTTGAACGACGCGTTTCAGACTTCTGTCAGAACGACCTGTCATGTCATCTGATAGGCGTCCGTACATCTCGACGCGTTTTACCTAGGTCCTGGTTAATCCCGCGAGCCCTCCTTCTTTCCCTCATTTTCTTCCTTCTCTCTTTCTCTCCTCCCTTCCGGCGACTCCGGCGACGCCCCCTTCCCCTCCCTCTTTTCCTCCCACCACTTCGTCTTTCCCTCCACTCCATCAACCACCTAGCTCCCACCACTACCACCTCCACTTCCTCCGCGGCGTTTACTCTCCGGACGGCGGCCGACGTCCCGGTGGAGTAAGGACGACCTCGGCGGTACCGGCGGCGGCGTGGGGCGAGACGGGTGAACGGCTTGGAGCTTGGAGGAGTTCAAGTAACCGGTAGGGTGACGATTCCCGTAGTGTTTTATTTTAAAGCCATGTTCTCCCGCTTGAAGCATGCTATGGATCTATGGTTTTGGGGTAGAATGAGCATGTTTAGGAGCTTTTCTTGATGGGAATGAGGGTTTCTAGGAATGTGGGTTTATGATGGTTTGGTTTGCCTCTATCTCTTTCCTCTGTTTTGGGCGATTTTGGGTCTTTGGGGGTGAAAAGGGAGCCCTCAGGCACGAGACAGGACCTGGTTTCTGGCGCTAAAAGACGTCGTGCATGGACGACGCCTTTTAGAAGGGCGTCGGTCCATCATGACGCCTTTTTAGCCAGGAATCGTTCCACTAAGGCTCTGTCAGTTCGGGGATTCTGGTACTGAAAGACGTCATGCTTGTGCGACGCGATTTGTAATAGCGTCGGGTCACCATGACGCCTTTTAAGGCAGAAATCCCCTGATTAACGTTTTCTGCAAATTCTGGATTTTCTGTGTTATTGGCGTCTGAGGATGTTGACGCCTTTTAAAAGGCGACCTCTGGTGTCGACGCCTTTTAGGCCATATTCTGAGCCCGGTATTTCATGAACCAGTTTAGGGTACTTGAATGGCGTCGGCCTTGGGCGACGCGATTCAAAACAGAACCACACTAATCCATGCCAGTAAAATGTGCTTACACTGCTAGATAGTTGGTTAATGCATGCTTTTAGTATACTCGATGTGATGGACTCTTCGTGACCGGATGACACCACGTTATATGTCGTGCGACCGTGGACTTCTCACGTGACCGGATCGCACCGTACCGTGTTTTATGTTAATGTGGACCTAGAGTGACAGTTGTAGCGTTTGACACCCTGTGTCGGTGCAGAGAGACACAACGCTGACGGGAGCAGTGGCGGGGTGATGCCTAGTGAGAGAGGGTCACCTAGTGAACCCCGGGGTTAGCTAGCTTGTACCGGTGTCGGAGTGGTACCTCTGGAGTGTCACTCGTGCTGAGGGAAGGAGTAACCACCTGAGCCAATTGGGCCGGAGTAGCCAGCGTGCTATCCGAGGGGTTACTGTTTGGTCTCAGCGGGTCGGTGTTTGCTGGGGGAAGGAGTAACCGCCGAGGTAGCCAGCGTGCTATCCGAGGGGTTACTGTTTGGTCTCAGCGGGTCGTTGTTTCCCACTTTCGGAGACATAGTTGACGCGTTTTGCCGAGACGCGAGTTGTAGGCTCCTTGGTAGAATGATTTCTGTGATATGTATGTTATATTCCGAATGCATGTGGTTTATATCGAGAATTAAGGGTAATGTGTTACAGCTTTACTTACCTTGCTTACTTGTATCTTGGTAATTGCACTTGTGGTTGTGTGAGTGGGTCGTGGGGATCGAAGGATCCCTACTGAGTCTTTTCGTTGAGACTCACCCCTGCGGTTTTCAGGTGAGGACTCCAGACAGACTTAGCGTGGAGTGTGCTGTTGTGAGCTGCGCGCCGTCAGCGGTTGTTCCGGGGTATGCCCCGACGTAGTTGTTCTTTTTACTTCTGGCATGTATGCTTAATCACTTCTTTTCAGTTGGAATATGTAATTATTTGCTGAGTCGAGTCGCATTGTAATAACTTTTAATTTCTGCACTTTCCCTTCATTTCAATGCAATGTAATGTTTAGCTTAGTTTATTGTTTATTTCCCAGACTCATTTAGATCCTGGTTTGGTTCCAAATTAATGATTCGGTACCCATTTAGTAATCGAATCCCCGATTATAGGGTGGCGGGTCGTTACAGGACAAGTCCCGGGAAGAGTATAGGAGTAGATTAGCAGAGTCATCCTCCCTCGTGTACTGCAGTGACCCTAGTCAGGAGGAGGAGGTAGATAGGCAGCTTAGGGTCTTTTTAGTCTTTTTCTTTGGTCGGTTGCTCTTCGGTACGAAGGGCGACTACATTCATTGTAGGTTCTTATATTTGTTAGATGATTTAGATAGCCTAGGAGAGTATGCTTGGGGTGCGGCCCTTCTAGCCCACCTGTTCGCAGACCTGTCCGCGGTCACACCTGACCGTGAGACTACCATCAACGGCTTCTCGCCGTTCCTCCAGGTATTAAATCGTCTTTTATTTGTTCATGATATGCAATGTGACATGATGTGATGATTTCTAACTCATATGTATGCAGGTTTGGAGCTACTACTACTTCCCGCTCGGCCGAGCGAGGATAGTACGACCCGGTGCCGTCCCATTGGCCTGCCGTTGGCAGCCAATTGTGGACACAGCACCCCAGCACCACCAGCTGACGGCCCTCCGCCGTCAGTTCCTCGACTATCCGGAGCTCTTGGTGAGTCTTTTAATTTATTCAATTTTGTTTATTTTATTCATTAAATGCAAGTTATTTATATGAATGCATCTAACTTGTATGCAGGTGATCTGGCGCCCATACATGGGCATGGACGAAGAGGGCCAGCCGTGGGTGATGGCTGGCCGGAGACGGTTCGGTCGGCAAATGTGGCTCCACTGCTTGAATGAGATCGAGCTGCTCCGCCTCTGCCTAGTTATGAGGACCCTGGGCCTCCACCAGGAGTGGATCGATGAGGAGGTCCCGGAGGGCGTCGGAAGTATCATGAGGGGCAAGCAAGCCCCCACCGATTGGCGTGCCAAGTTCCCGGAGCAGTACGAGAACTGGCACCGCCGCGGCGTTAGGGTGGAGTCCCGGGCGGAGAGTAGCAAGGCCTACCTCCAGCAGTACCGGGCCCACTACGCCGATCAGCTTCGGCTCCTCCGACCACTCGATATAAGTATGATTTATGCGTCTTTTCATTTTATTATTATCTTTATCTTATATTTGTGAATGAATGTATGCATGTGTGGTATGCAGGACGCGCGAGATGCGGTCATCGTTGACCTCCGGGCCCGCCTACACGACGCAGAGGCCCAACTAGAGCAAGTCCAGAAGGAGCTCTTCGACCTGGTATGCATGCATGAATATGAATGGACATTTTACTTAATTGATTGTTTTGACGATTAACCGCTGATGATCGTCTTTTGGCGCAGCGAGCCGTCTACACCCAGGCGGCTCCCCCTGCATATGGAGCATCATCATCCTCTTCTTCTACCGCCCATGACGCTGCTCTGGCCGATCTCCAGAGCCAGCTCGCCTCCGCCATCCACCGAGCTTCTCTCGCGGAGGAGGATCGCGCTGCTCGAGTAAGTCCTATTATTTCCTTTGATTTCTGAATTCAATCTTGATTGCCTTGGACTAATAATATCTCCTTTTGCAGGTTACTGAGCTTCAGGAGCCCCTTCAGAGGGCTGAAGCGGAGCTGGAGCATTCTCGCGCAGAAGCTACTCGTGCCAAGGCTGACGCTGCTCGTATCTGGGCTTTGGAGGAGCAGGTGGCTCGTCTCTCCATCGGGGATCTTGCACGTCTCCAGGTTCGCCTGGAGATCCTGACTGAGGAGAGAGACCGCGACCGCCTTCGACTGGAGAGTCTTCAGGGTCGCCTCTCGGTGGCTGAGCACGAGCACAGGATGGTGGAGGAGAGGTACCAACGAGCCCGCCAGCGGGCTATAGATCGTGGTCAGGCGAGCGCTTTCACCGCTAGCGTGGCCATATCGTCCGGCCAGGCAGAGCCTAGTGCGATGGGACCTCCCCCACCTCCTAGCCGCGGACCAACACTAGATGCACCTGACAAGGCTCAGAGTCAGTTCGACGAGGGGGCAGGAGAGAGCCAGCCTTGAGGGCTTATGTATTTTGCCTTTCTTTTGTGTTATCATGTACAAACACTTTTTGATATATACATGAAATCTTTGCCTTCAACTTGCGTTTCATGTGTTTGTCCTGTGTCCTGCACATTACTTAACAAACAGGTTAAGTATCTATTTAGGCTTAGCCCCTTGCCTGACCAAGTGAATGGTCGATCAATCTCTTTCTTAGTGGAAGGGTCAAGGGACATAGCCTTTATTAACAAAGGTAATCGAACTGTAAGCAAAATGCAACATACAAGCAGACAGATGCTCACTGAAAATAAAAGGAATGAAGCATACTAGATGCAATAAGCAAATGCTAATTGAAATATTTTTGTTGTTTTGAAATATTCATTTTTGTTTGGGTTTTGAAATATGTACTTTTTTTTTGAATTTTTTGAAATATGTGCCCTTTTTTTTTTTTGGATTTTGGGATATGTATTTTTTTTGGTTTTGGAATATGTACTTTTTTTTGGATTTTGAAATATGTATTTTTTTTTTTTTTTAAATATGGTGTAAACTAAAAGACCAGCATGGTACTCAGATCAAAAGATCATATTCATTTATTAACTTAATTCCCAAATGGTTCTTCAATAATTTAACTTAAACCCATTGTGTTTGAACTTATGTTTCCATTCGTGATCCCATTTGATGATTCGATCCTTAGTCAATCTAGGTTGTTCCTTAAGTTTGGAGTATGCCTCTTTAGAAAGGAAGGAAGAATTATTTTAGAAAGCCCATGAGAAGGTTCCGGAGACTCAAAAAGATGTTCCTTTCCTACCCTAATATCTGTTGGGGTTCGGTCATTTTCTTTCCGGGGTATTTATCGACCTTGCGTTCTCTTTTATTTTATTTCATAGCCTTGATGTAACGTTTGTAGTGTAATGGCCTTTTGATTTGACGTTTGGCTTTTGCCTTTTGCTTTGCTTTGCTTTTCTTTTCTTTTCTTTGGGACGGATCTCCCCCATTTTTTTATGACGGCCTCTTACTAAGATGGCGGGTATTCTTGGTAGTCTATTCTAAGCCTCGTTCCGACATCATGGGTCGAGTGTAAAAATAGAATTTTATTTAAAAAGAATGATTTGTACTTTACACTTTCAATCAAGCTTTCGGTATTCCTTAGGACTTAGCATCTCTTGTTACTCACGAATCAAACGTGTCAGTGTGTGTAGTAATGTGTTTGGAATTAAATTATCCAGACTGATAAAGGAATTTGAGTTTCTAAATTTTCTGATTCCACTGGTCTTTGTACCATGCTGATCGACTCTTTAACCTAAGAGTAATATTTCTTAAGATGCAAACTGTTCTAGGGGTAAGCCAACTCTTCCCCTTCTGCATTGACTAAACGGTAAGCGTTACCAGGAAAAGCATGTGATACAACATAAGGTCCTTCCCAATTGGGTTGGAGCTTAGAACGTGGACCACCAGGTTTTACAAAAATTCTTTTGACGACCATTTCACCAACTTTGAACTTACGTTCAATGAATTTCTTTTGATAAAAACGTGCTAGTCTATTTTGGTAAACTCTTGCATGATTAGCGGCTGACCATCTTTTCTCATCTAAGAGTTCCAATTGAGCAAGGAGTGCTGAACGATGTTCATCAATAGAAAATTCCTTATTCAATTGTACTCTTAATGACGGTATAAGGATCTCGTATGGAACTACCGCTTCCATTCCAAATGTTAAGGAATAAGGAGTCTGCCCAGTGGGCGTGCGGATTGAAGTTCGGTAGGCCCATAGAGCCTCAACCATTTTTTCTGGCAAGTCTGTGAATTTATTAGACTTGCATGTCTTTTTGATGATTTTTATCAAAGTCTTGTTAGTTGCCTCTGCTTGGCCATTGCCTTGCGGATAATAAGGAGATGAATGATGCAATGCAATTTTATACATGTTGCAAATGTCCTTCAATTCTTGTGACACGAACTGCGGTCCATTGTCGGTGACGATGGTGCTTGGAATTCCAAATCTGGTGATGATGTTCCTCATAATGAACTTGCAGACAGTTGATGCTTTGACTTCCGTGTATGCTTCAGCTTCTGCCCACTTGGTGAAGTATTCCGTTGCCGTGAAGATGAATGACTTTTGCTTGATGCCGGAATCAGGATTACCAAGGGGTCCAATGATATCGAAAGCCCACATGGAGAAAGGCCATGGGGAAGAAACAGGATGGAGTGAAGATGCAGGAGAATGGATTTTATCGGCGTGAAGTTGACACTTAGCACACCTACGGACATATCCTACACAATCTTCTTCCATGGTTGGCCAGTAAAATCCTTGTCTAAGGATTTTCTTTGCTAACATCTGTCCATTAACGTGGCCACCACAAACTCCAGTATGAGCTCCTTCCATAACCTTCCAAAGTTCATCTTCGTTTAAGCATCTTAGAAGAACTCTATCAAAACCTCTCTTGTATAGTGCTCCTCCAACTAGGGTGTATCTTTGAGCAACTCTCCTAATAGCGCTTTTCTCCTCAGTTGTGGCTTCTTCAGGATATGATTGATCTTCACAATATTTGGCAATTTCATAGTACCATGACTTATGTTCATCATCCATCTCTTCTAACAGCTCCATTAACATGATCTCTCTCTTTTCCACAATATCTCCATCTCTGACCTTTTTCAACAGCTTCTCCTTAGTTCTAAGGAATGAAGGGTCTTTCACGGCGGGTGAAAGACGCCTATGAATGATAATTGATTCGGATTGCCTGCTGATTGGAAAATCAAGAGAAGATGCGAGTGAGGCTAGAGCGTCAGCTAAGATGTTCTTATTTCTAGGAATATGGACGAAAATCAATTTGGTGAAAAGCTTTGAATAAGCAGAAGTAAGTTCTTGATAAGGCTTGAGTTTGGGATCAAGAGTTCGATACTTGGTCAACACTTGGCGAAGAATCAATTGGCTATCACCCACAATCCTGAGTTTGGTGGCACCATGGGAATGAGCAGCCTCGAGACCAGCAAGGAGTGCCTCGTATTCAGCTATATTGTTAGTGACTGGAAAGTCAAGCTGAAAGGCTTGTGGAATGGTGATACCTTCAGGTTATAACAGAACAATGCCAATATCCTTTCCATGGGAATTCAGAGCTCCGTCAAAATGCAAAGTCCACATATCATCTCTGATTTGGTCTATGGACATCAGTTCCTCATCCGGAAACTCCGATTGGACTGGATCAAAACGAGGAAGGGGATGATGAGCGAGATGTTCCGCTATGGCATGGCCCTTGATCGCTTTCTACTGAATGTAAGTAATATCGAATTGAGATAGAAAGCTTTGCCATCGCGCTAACCTATCAGTAAGGACAGATTTCTCCAGAAGAAACTTGATTGGATTCATCCTAGCGATGAGATTGACTTCATGGGCTAGAAAATAATGCTTCAATTTCTGAACAACCCAGACTAATGCTGCACAAGTTTTCTCCATCGCCGTGTATCTCCGTTCAGCGGGGTTGAGAAGTTTAGAGAGATAGTAGGCTGCCCTGTCCTTTCCTTCTTCATCCTCTTGTGCTAGGACAGCCCCCACTGTATCATCCAGGACAGAAATGTAAAGTATCAATAGTTTGCCTGGGGATGGTGGTCTCAAAACAGGAGGACTTGCCAAATAATTCTTTAATCCATCGAATGCCTCCTGACACTTATCGTCCCAATCGAATTTGACTCCCAGCTTGGTAAGCTCGTAGAACGGCTTACACCTTTGTGAGTGCTGGGAGACAAAACGGCGAATAAATTACCACCTCCCAATTAATCCTCTTAACTCTTTCAAGTTTTTGGGAGGTGGCATCTCTCTGATAGCCTTCGTCTTGTTGGGATCGATCTCAATTCCCCGTTTACTGACAATGAATCCAAGTAGTTTCCTTGAGGATACCCCGAATACACATTTCTTGGGGTTCATCTTGAACTGATATTTCCTTGACCCTTCTAATACTCTTGCCAAAACTTTGGCGTGCTCAGCCTTTGTCTTAGATTTCACCAACAAATCATCCACATACACTTCCAAATCAATATGCATCATATCGTGAAATATTGCCATCATAACCCTTTGGTAAGTGGCTCCTGCATTCTTTAATCCAAATGGCATGACAACATAGTAGTATGTTCCCCAAGGTGTAGTGAATGATGTCTTCTCCGGATCTTCTTCTGTCAATTTAATCTGATTGTATCCTGAAAACCCATCCATAAATGATAAAGTCTCATAGCCAGCAGTGTTATCGATGAGTACATCAATGTGAGGCAATGGAAAATCATCCTTAGGACACGCCCATTTCAAATCTCGGAAGTCAATGCAAATCCTAACCTTCCCATCTTTCTTCATAACCGGGACTATGTTGGCCACCCATTGCGGATAAAGGACAACTCTAATGAATTTGGCTTTATGTAATTTGTCAACCTCTTCCTTCATCTTTAAAGCCATTTGTGGGTGGAATCGCCTTAGCTTCTGTTTGACCGGGCTAGCCCCATCCTTTAATGTCAACCTATGTTCCACTAGCGATGAGTCTAACCCCGGCATATCCTCATAACTCCACGCGAAAGAGTCCTTATAGTCCTTAAGAACTTGTACCATTGCCTTCTCATCCTCTTCAGAAAGATTCTTGCTGACGAGGATAACCTTAGGTTCGTCTTTAGTCCCTAAATTGATTTCTTTAGTGGGCTCTTCTACGGCAGCTAAGGGTTCATCGAATCTTTTCACTGCACTGGCATATGCCTCAGCTGCGTCCTCGTCATCTTCCTCATCTTCAACAATGGGGTCCTTTTCATGTATCAACTCATACACCCCATATCCATCATTGACTAACTCATCATCTATACAATCTTCTGGCATCTGAATAGGATTTTCTAATAGCTGAGGGATCATCGAGCAAGAAAGGCACCTATCAGCTAAGTCCTGGAGGTATCTATCTGGAATCTGTCTACCCTTAGACTTTCTAAACTTCCTAACCTGACTAACCTGCTTAGAACTAGACTTCCTAACTTCACTAGACTCCCTATCCTGGCCTAATGAAGATGAAGCAGAATGAAAATCATGGGATACAGACGGAAATACAGGAGAATCCTCCCGAAGGGGGGGACAGAGTAGACCTAGAAGAGAATCTTGACCGAAAGACCCGCGCGATGGGGTATAATCAGACAAGTAAGAGGTTTCTTCGATGAGGATTTGGGAAGAATTTGTTGCCAAATTGGCATTTTTTTTTTTATAAAAGAAGAATTAAGCATAAAGCAGGAATGAAGATGAATAGAAGGGGAATGAGATGAAGGAAGTGGCACCAAGGCCAAAGGATTAGGGGGATCATACAGCAGTATGTCCCAGATTAAATCATACATCCTCTCTAGATCGAGATGAGGGGGTGGAATGAGGTCCCGTGGGGACAGAGTAATCATGACGGGCGGGGCCCGTGGAATGTCTTCAATAATGACCCGCGACCAAGTCGGGGTCAGAAGCAAAGTGCGAAACAAGGTGTGAAACATGAAAACACGAGAATGATAAGTCCCCCTCCAAAGTAGATCTGTGGTATAGCCAGCTTCATAGGGGTCATCTGGCTCCCCTTCATCAGTTTCCTCTGATAGCAGTATCCTCTCGTCGAAAATAGCACCAGGCCTTTCGATCAGCTCATCGATCTGTGGCGGCCACTTGGGTTCTGCAAGATCGAGAAACAGCCTGTTCAATGCGATGTAGAGATCCCTTAAATCGAAACACCTGTACCATTCACATTCAGGGTCTTGGAATTTCCTCCTTTTCGTAGGCCGCAGAGCCTCCAAGGACTGGTACGTGAGCAGTTCCGAGTAATGTCTAGCCAAGTCTCTCCCATATATATCGTGGAGGTTAAAACATGAAGTAATGACCACCGTGTTGTCATGGCTTATTACGGGCCCTTTTACAAAATGTGTGTATAGAGTCCATGTTAGGGGGTCCCGGCCTTCTTTGTGTGGTGTAGACATCATCTCCCAAACTTTCTGGCTGCCTTCATTCTCCTCTTGCTGAACAATGTCCTGCCTCATTTTTCTCGGCCTATAGCCCAAGCCGTTTCCGGGTATCCCTCGGTGGTCCTTGACGGGAGTGATCCTGCCTTGTAACTGTGTACCCAGACCTTTTCCAGGCTGATAACCATTCTTCATCATTATCTTCCATCCAGGGGTACTCATGCACTTCCCCCTCTTTATGGCATTTAATGGATAAGGAGTAATAGTGGCAGTTTTGAAAGGATCAGCCACTGGATGGTAGACCTGTAATACCGACAAAAAAAGTTGTCGGCCAAGTGAAGAAGTGGGCTTGGTATTCAGAGAGTGAGCAGCAGCAAGGATTGGCATGCTCGTAACCTTGATAATTCGTCCTTTGAAGGGGAATTTGAGGCATTGATAATTCGTGGAGGGAATCGCCTCGAGGGTTTTTATGTAAGGACGACCCAAAATGGCATTCAAAGAAGGGTCGATTTCCAGAATGTGAAATTCGACCTCTGCGTGATATACATGGCCTAGCTCCACTTTCAAATAGACCATTCCCAGAGGGGAACGGGTGGAGTTATCATATGCTGTAACGAAGATGGGGCTAGGCAGCCATTTTTCCTTGGGCACACCGCACAATTACAGGGTCTTTGGAGGTAAAACATTGATCGAAGCCCCTGTGTCAACCAGGCATGCATCTACGGCCTTTTTACAGATGTTGACCGTAATGCTTAGAGCCATGCTTCTGGCTACTGGCGGTGCTAGTTCCGATGCATGGAATGAAATAGAGGGCTGATCCCCCTGAGGAACTAGTAGTGCGGCAATCTTTTCCACCGGCACGTCTTCGTTGACCATCACCTTCTGCAAATATTCCATCAGAGCTTCCTGATGGGTCTTCGATCTTTTTATTAGTTCAAGCACGGAGATTCGTGCCGGTGTTCGGTCCAGATGTTTCAACAAATCATATTGAGTGCCTGGTGCACTCTCATCATTGTGTGCTTCCTCCGACGGCTGTGATGGGCCATCTCTAACTATTGACTGAGGAAAGACTTTGTTGAAAATCTTCCCACTCCGGAGCGCATGTTCCTCAGCCGTGGAAGGTCCAGGTGATAACTTGAGTACCGCAGGGTTGGATGGTGCGGATGGTGTGGAGTGTTGGTATGTGGGTGATGGCGTGGGGTTAGCTGGTGGTAGCGTGGTGCGGATTAAAGGCCTAGACGGTTAGATGGTGGAAGGGTAAGTGGTTGGTGTGGATGAAGTGGGGAACGGCATGCGGAGTAGCGGTTTAGAAGGTTGGATGGTATCTGGGTAAGCGGTAGTGGTAGCGGGTGAAGTAGGGAATGGTACGCGAAGTAGCGGTCTGGATGGCATAAGGGGTGCGTAGTTGGCTTGCGGGGGGTTATTTAATGGAGGCGTAGTGGTATGGGGTGTAATGGGTTTGAGGAAAGTGGGTTGTGGTAATGGGTTAGTGGGTACGGGTGAGTGATATACGGGTGTTGGCATAGAGGTAATGGTAATGGGCTGTGGTTTGGATATGTAGATGGTGTGGCGTGGTGGTTGTTCTGCGGTACTCGAAGTGTGACCTGTTGAATAAATAGAGGAAGAGTCCTCTATCCTCCACTGTTGTCCGCGGTTAGCCTCAGATCGGCTATTTGTCAGAACAGGGGCAACTTGGTTCTGGTTTTGGTGCTCTGGAAGCAGGTTCTGCACTATGCCCATGTTCGATGGTGCCGCTGCTTGTGCCATCGCTCTTGCTTGCTGCTGCTGCTGCTGTTGTGGTCTTCTTGCCTTTAAGGCAGATATGTACTTTTTCTTCTCTTCCCAGTCAATGCCGCCCTTCTCGTTGAGATTATGAATATAGTCTCTGAATTGGAAGCAGGTGTCTATGGTATGTCCATGTTGCCTGTGGAAATAGCAATACCTGGAAGTATCGGCATTTTGGGGCCAGATTGCTTTTTCTCTTGGCAAGACTAAGGCATTGGCTGCCATCAAAGCACTGAAAATGTCCGCCAAGGACTCTGGGAGGACTGGATATTCTGCCCTCTTCGGACCTGGAGGTCTTCTCTGCTGATTATAATCAGCAGGAGGAGGGACATTGTGATATGCCGGCGGTGCGCGCGGCTGGTATTGCTGCTGTTGCTGATACTGCTGTTGTTGTGGTGGCTGGTACTGTAACTGCTGTTGCGGCTGCTGTTGTGGCTGTTGTTGTTGCTGGTTCGGCTGCTGGGGCCGCTGATATTGGGGTTGCTGATACTAGGGGTTTGGCTGCTGCTGCCTGTAACCCTACTGGTTTGGTGGCCGTTGGTACTGTTGTTGTTGACTCCTCACAAACTGGGGCGAGTTGTTGTTCATACTGCTAACTTGCTCATGAGAGAGCGTGCCCTCAGTAGTTGGACCTGTGCCAGGGGAACTTGGCACTGCAGGCTTCCGAGGTGGAGGCCTGCTAGGTCGGTGAGGATCAAAGACGCTAGAGAACGTAGCGTCCTTAAAGGCATTCTGACAGTACCGCGCTCTTTCATAGAGCTCTGCCATGCTGGTCAGATTGTTCAGGGAGAGGACTAATTTGAACTGAGGCGTAGCATTGGAAATCAGCATCTTTACTTGCTCCGACTCAGACAAGTGATCTTTCACTTTCTCGGCCAAGTCCCTCCATCTGTCGGCAAAACTGACGAACTCCTCATCGGGCTTCATCTTTTCTGCTATAAGGTCAGTAATGGACAGGGAGGGGGCAACTCTGTCCTGGTATCGTTGAATGAGTTTTCTTGAGATGATACCGTAGTCCTCTACTTCTGAGGGTTCTAAAGAAAAGAACCACTCAAGGGTTGGTCCCTCTAAAGATCTCCTGAACAAGAAGGCCAACGACCTCTTGTCGTTTTGCCAGAAGGATGACTCGTACATGAACTCCTTCAAGTGAGTGAAGGGGTTACTAGTACCGTTATACTTTCGATACACTGGCATCTCAGAGGGTGGCAGGTGGAACACTGGCAGACTTGGTAAATTGATCTTTGGTGCAGCTTTGACCCCCATCATCTTCTGGAGGTTGTTGAATTGTTCATCCATGCGCTCCATCTTTGCCAGCAACGCTTGCGTTACCGGATCAGCCTGGGGAGGGGGGGGAGGTGGAGGTACTTGATAGGTCTATTGCCTAGAGTACGTAGGGCAAGGAGGACAATAGAGTGGAGGTCCGGAAGAGCTTCTACCATGCCCGAGGGCATTTTGATAAGCAGGCGTCAGCGGTCTGACTGGTTGCCTATAAGAGGAAAGTTGCGGCCTAGCTGGCCGAGAAGTTGAGACATGGAGGCCTTCCATAGCCTGATGAATGAAGGGAGGATGATGAGGAGGTTGCTGAGGGATGGCAGGGGGAGCCGCAGGGTTCGGCTCGGCAGACTGCATGGGCGTCTTCCCCTTTAAAATGGACTGGATCGCCTTGAACTGCTGAGGATCCAGACGGGAGGCAAGCACTCCCAAAGCATTTACAAGATCTAAGGGATCGGAAAACGAGGGATCATTAGGATTCATGTCCCCCTCAAAAATCGGATTAGGAACCGCATGTACGTGTGGGGGAAGATCAGAATATTGATCATGAGGGCAATGAAGAGGGGTTAGGACATTTTTCTCATATCGAACTGGACAAGGAAGAGAATTACGGGAGGCATCAACATCTTTCCCGCTTTCGAAATGGTAATCAGAATTGCGAGGGGCATTAGCATCTCCCTCGTAGTTGACTATAGCATATGGAGCCATACTCATCCCTACCTGATCGAAGTAGCATGATGTTAGATTTTTTTTCAGAGATTGGTAAACAAGTTGTACAGAGATTAAGCAAACAAGTGGATGTTTAACATGATTTTAGGATTCCTTGTTAGGTTATTTGGATTCAATTAAATCACAAATTCGCTCAAGAGGTAGGATCCTAGTTTCAGTTCAATGTCTACCGTTATATTCTATGGCTTTCTCTTACAACGTTATGAAAATCTAACCGGGACTTTAATTGGTACAACCAGCCTGATGATCAAGGAGGAATACCTTGATTTTGGGGACTTACGGAGGTCTTTAACGCCAACTACTCTAGTCTGATCGAGGGACTGACCCAATCAGAGAGAGTTGAAGACGTCAAGAAGAGTGTTCCTAAGAAGAGGAGGGTGTTAGCCTCAGTACGTATGACCTGTAGCCTGGATGGCCTCTAATGCTTAATATATAATGGGTAATAGCACACAGATCAAAAATCTAAGAACTGAAGAATAAACAAGAAACTGCTGAATAGCGTCGCTGTTGGTTGACGCTATTCAGACATAGCCTTATTTTTTCGCAGAAGCTCAGGCAGCAGACAGCAGAGTAATGAGACTGAAAGGCGTCTAGGTTGGGCGACGCAGTTTGAAACGCATTGCTGCTCCTGGACGCTTTTCAAGTCACAGATTCAATTTTCCAGGGGGAATTTCTGGATCGATTCCCCCTCAAAACAGGATAAAAACGATAAATAATCAACTCATGCAAATCCTTTTTTTTTGTTTTTAGTAGGATGATTTTATCAAATAAACAACTAAAATGTCAATCAATCACACAATCTTTTATCACAAAAACAACTTTTCAACTAATCAACGGGGAGGGCAAGATCTTGTCGCGGGGGTGTGTACGTGGTGCACGTAGGAATAGCAACTAAACAAAAAACTCACTAATTGGTGAGGGCGTGTCAAGAGATACAGGTGGTGCACCGTGGGTGCTCGATTGATAACAGCAAGAACAAAGAATTAAAAAGATGGCGAGACCAAGTCCCACTGTGATCGCCAAGAAAGCTGTGAGTGCTTAAAATGGGTGTGTGATTATCATGAAAAATTATGTTGTTTAAGTGAAAAATAAACCTATTAAAAAGAAGCTAAGTATTGTGATCGCTAGAAACTTTTGACTAAAAAGTTTCAAAAGAAGGTTTTGATTGCCTACCTGTTTGGATGTGGGAGAAGTCGAGCTCTTGGTTCCCCTCCTTTAGCTGACTGAAAAAATAGAGCCCTTTCTATCTTTGTTCTTGCTTTGATTATTGAGCTTTGAGGATCATCCAAATTCCTTGTTGTTCGCTGTTGATTCCCTCCCTTTGATTCTTCTTTTGTACCTTGAAAGAAATAGAAAGAAATAAAGAACAATAATGAGAACTTAAGAAGAAGTAGTATCCATTCCAGAAGAGATTTTAAACATGCAACTAATCAGGTGAACTCACTTGCTGAGTGGTCTTTTAAACCCCTTTAACAAATAGGTTTGGAAAATAATGCTAATGTGTGTGTGTGTTGCATGGAATGATGTGATGAAAATGTGATGAAAAATGTGAGAAGAAAAATCAATGGGAAGTTAAGCTGGATGGCCCCTGGAAAGCCTTGGTCTTCAATGGATCTTGGACGGATGAAGAAAGGATGCCGACTCCTGGAAGCAGCAGTACCTCAGCGTTCGGACGTCGTCTCCTTCTTGAATCGCACACAAATTATCACTCTTAGTATCACTGTCACTTGCATCAATATCACTCTCACTAACTATCACTCGTCCAAGAGGCTGGGTATTTATAGACTTCTTTACATCCACGGATTTACATGGAGAAATATTTAAAGTTTATCCAGCTTAACCAACAGATAAATACAGATTAATTCATCTTTATCTGTAATTATCTAAAACGTGCCGTTCATGAAAAACGCCTTTTATCTAATTAAAAGGATAAACATCCAGGAAAAATTCATCTTTATCTGTAATTATCTAAAATGCGTCGATTTTGAGAGACGCCTTTTAGACTAATTAAGATAAGGATAAACATCCGGAAGAGAGGTAGAAACAACTTAGGAAATCTAAATGGCGTCGATCCTAACAGACGTCTTTTAGCTAATTAATCAATTAATTAAAATTTAAATTTAAACATGAAAATATGAATAAACTCTAAATGGCGTCTCCATAGGTCGACGCCTTTTAGACTTCTTCATATTTTAACTGAAATTTGAGTTAAAATCAATTTAATTGATTAACTTAAATCATGTCTTTTTGACTCGACACTGTTTAGATAATTAATTCAAAAAAGTTAATAAAAATTAACCAATGATTAAATGTCACACCATTCTGAGGGATTATTATATAATATGAAATTTACTCAAAATGATGTCAAAATTAACGTGTCTACAAATAGGAGTTGGGCGCATGTCAAAGTGGAGTCCCAGGAGGCACCCGATGTGGGGCACCCAGAGCAGAGGAGAGAGAGAGGAGTGCCAGCAAGGGGGAACCCTGGAGCTTGGCTCAGGGTTCCCACATGGCTAATATTTATATTAATTCGAACACTTTTTCACAAAAAACTCTTGTTTAATATAAAATTTATTAAATTATCTCAAATTGAGAATCTTTGTACGTGTAACCCTCCAGACCTAAGTACCAGTCCAGTTAATGGCCCATTAAATCCAGTAACATTTTACTGACTTATTTAATTAAGTTAGTATCCCATATTAACTAATTAATCAATCGCATTAATGTCGCACATATTAATCGGCCGGACCTCAAATTACATTGGATGCCAAGCAACACCGCATGATCTCAAAAGGTAATGGAGTTCAGCAAACCGCTGAAGGAACCTTTCCGTCATCAGTTACTGTGTAGATTTAATCATTCATCCTATAATGTTCTCGAGTTAACTTAGGACATGGTCAACTTTCAAATCATAACCGATAAGTTCACTCGGATTCGATGTTGCTGTATAATAACAAAAAACTCATTCTTTGATAAAATGTCCACCATGGCCAGAGATTTCTGCACATTATTTTTGTTAGAATTGGGTGGCCTCAAAGCCAATCATTGTACATTCTAGTTCAAATAATTAATAAAGGCAATTATTTCTTCATTTATAGTTCTCGCAAATTAACTATCGTAATGAAGGTCCATAGACAAATATATGGGATATTGAATCATGATGAGATCATGATAGTGAGATCAATATCCTCAGGCAATTGTCTTAAATAGTTTTCGATCATAGGATATTTGAGATGGACATTAAATATCCGATAAGATCGACACAAGTTATGTCTGCTCATGTGATGAGGGTGAATGATCTCACATTCACTTGTGTGGTGACACTAAGACAAACAAGTGGGTGCTCATTAGAGAATGAGTTTACTGAACAGACCCAAATAAGAATTCATAGATGGTAATTATACCTATTAGTCAACCATGGAATTCAATCGTTGCAGTAGCACAGTTGGTCCTTTGACCTGAGTCACCAATGATACCTTGTTTGTGGACCATTGTATCTTGATTCTCTGACTTGCGGACTTTAACCATTAAGTCCACCATAATTGGTCTTTCAGATACAGTGGAAAGCTTGCGAAGGTAATTGAGTGAACAACAAGGGATCACTCACTCTTGGTATAAGACTGAAGAGAGAATGTCCTATGGATGTGTACACAGAAATCCCTGGCCATGGTCAAATGAAAGAGATGTCTTTCTAGATATTAACTGAGTACTGGAATTTATCTGGATAATGCGAAAGAGGGTTTGACTATAAAACCATACCCTTGCGTTATCGGGACATTGCATGAGTGAAGGATTATATCTGTGCGGTATCTGCAGACGGAAAGGTTCAATTAAAGGGAACAGTATCCCTTATATCTTCTGGGATTATGAGGTAGTGTTTGGTGCTGTTCATGATCAGAAGGCCGAGTGAATTAATCATCAGATGATAATCCACTTGTTTATTAAATTAATCATTTAACATATGATGTTTAAATGTTAATTAATAAATATTAAACTCAAGAAACAATTCTAAGTTTAATGGGCCTGCAACCGGACTGATATATGGGCCTAAAGGGTCACACACATAAGAGTTCTCGTCAGACGGTGAGAGACGTTAAATTTCATGCTTATCTGAGTTTTTATGAAAAGCCGCAGGATAAACATGAAGATTTAATGGAGAATTATCTAAGGCCAAACTTTTGGATAATCATGAGGATTAATCCTTGTGCTTATCCTTATTTCTATATAAAGAGGGCCAAGGGGAAGAGGTAAAAAGTCAGTTGGACGATTTTTCACCCCAGATTCTCTTTCTCCTCTCTCTCTCTCCTTCTCTCTCTCTTGGAGTAGATCTGTCTCTCTCTGCGCATGGTGGATTTGAGATCTGGTCGGAGCACTCAAGTCGAGGAGGAAATCGCGTCTGTTGCGGGAACTCGTGTGGATACCTCTAGAGATCGTGCGCGTGCGCGATTACCGAGTCGGCATCATCCACGGGAGATTCGAAACCCCACAAAGTTGAAGAACCGTTATTCCCGCGTTTATTTTAATGTCCGTTTTACGATCCCAGCAGCCGATACAATGGAATCGATTTTATTTTCCGCTGCGTTCTAGATGATTCCTAACAATTTTAGGAACATTCTCTCTCTAATTATCGAGAGTGAATGATCTTATATTAAATACACAATCACCTTCGAAGGTATTCCGTTGAACCCGATCACTTGACTAATTGAGACCCCGTTGTTAGAGATCTACTAATCAAAGTCAAAGCTTTGAAGTCCACCAACAAGATGTTTTTGATATCTCAGGTCTAAGGACCAACTATGCAATTGTGACACTGAATCAAATTAACTGACAGTCAAAGTAAATTAATATCCAGTGATTCAAGTCGGATTAATTTAGTAAACTCATTTACTAATGAGCACCTACATGTGCAGGCCAATCTAGTGATTCTTGTTTTCCTTTTTTCTTTTTCTTTTTTTTTTGAGGCTTCAAAGTGCAGGTCATATATACACTATCTTTAGAATTTGTCCGTTAGACGACAAAATAGAATTCGCTAGACAGCAAGTTCGGATTTATTAAATGAAGATTTTCCGTTGAGTCTAACATTTAAAATTCTTCATATAAATAAGAATATAATATCCATAAACTTATCATTGACCAGATTCTTGTAGTCTAGACCACTCAGGCACAACCTTAGACTGGTTGGTAAACTTTTTGTCAATAACTTGAAACAGAAACTTACACCAAAAAGACAACTAGTCTTTTTCTACTTAGTTTGTTAGTGTGGCATCAAATCCATTAAAAAAAGATTTTAGGATACAGAACAATTCAAAAAAGATATCAAGAATTAAATGCAGACGTGTCATATTGACAATACATAACGAAAAGAATCGTTTGCATGGTGCTCAACCAAAAGGTATTGTCAAAGATTTGCTCTGACATATCACGAGATTTGCCGAAGAAAAAATACATAAAGAGCCTTTTCAATTTGAATAACAATCATCTAAGCTATATATGCAAAAACCATGAAAATTGTGATATTATGAGCTTGTTGAGTTAGTTGGGACTCCCCCTTGCTAATAACCTTTTTTAGGAAAGGTAGATCTTGAGGTGAGGGTGAGGCCGAAGAGGACCGTGAGGCTTAGTGATTCGAGCACCAAGATTCATTAGTTAGACGTAAATTTAGCTAATGTAATAATTTAGTTAGAACTCTTGAATTGTAATAGTTTAATTTGGACATGTAGAGATCCTGGAAAGTACTATGTTATATTCTGTTATTTCAATCTCAATAATTATTCTATTTTCAATAGATTATTTTGTAAGAATGATGGTTGATTTTCTTTGATTATGGATGTATATATGCTCGCTTTAGATATTCTGGATATGTTTGTATTGTTCCCACTATGGCACAACAGTCGGTTCAAAGTAACTCGACGTGACCAAACTAGATTGGTATGGGCATTACAGGGGAATTTTGCTATTATATAATAGTGTAATATATATTGTGAAATAATTTTTTGCAAAAGTTAAATTAGTCCCTTGTTTCTAAAAAGTATTTATAAGGTCCGCATGTATTGTCTGTATAGTACAATGTGTATACTGCACTTATACTATTTTTCTCTACAAAAGTTCTGTCTTTTTTGGATGTTTATTTCAATATAAATGTCCAATTATATAGAGCAATAATCTTTCATTCAACAAATTCTACTTACTTAAAGCACTTAGGTACAGCCTTTTTGACCTTTTTCGGTTTTCTCTTTGCTTCTCTCGTGAGGCCTGTATGGAGCAAGGTCATCTAATCAGCTCCACTTTCCCAAAAAAAGGAAATGGATCCTTTTGATTAATTAGACAGTTTTGAGATAGGTGTTAGCCAAGTTATCCCCAAGGCCCTAATTGCACTTTAGCATTATTAATAATAAAAATATTTTAAGATTTTTACCTTTTAGTTCTTATAATTTTTAATTGAATTTTTACTTTTTTGTTCTTATAAACTCTCGATATTAAAAAAAAAAATCTGAATTAAACTATTTTCTTAGAAATCTCCATAATCTATGAATATCCACAAAAGCATCTATGTGGTTAACTGACGTTTGAAATAAGGAATAGATGATGGAATATTCCCTCTGCTCAGCATTGTGGATACACCGTGCTTGTCATTGTCATCAAGACATATCAGATTATCGCCATGCTCTATCGACAAGGCCGAAGGTACCTTCGAATCAACGGTCCACCATACTCGCACCCACTGTTAGCATCCAATTAGGAGGATTTTTTTTAATATTGAAAGTTGATAGGGGTTAAAAGATAAAAATCCCCTTTTAAACGTTTCTTATAAAACCCTGCAATCTTTGTATTACTTATTAATCCCTACAATTATTTTAAAATATCCCTAAAAAGCCTCCCTCAACTCTCTCTAAAAGGTTTCTCTAGGGGACTTTTTAAAGATTATTCAAAGATTGTCAGATGTATTAAGGCAATATGAAGCTTGTAGGAACTTAAACGGAATATTAGAAGATTATAAGGGATGAAAAGTAAAAATCTCAAAATATTATTTTCTTAGTTTTTAATGCTTCTAATATACTTTATTTAACAAAAAACTTATTATAATTTTTTCATTAGTAAAAGCTCTTTATAATGTTACTTCTATTTAAAAAATATATTTTTATATAGTTTTTAAAAATATTTCGAAGTATTTAGAGATGATTTAAATTTTTTAAAAATATTTTCCAAATAAAAGTAAGATTCCAAGGGATTTAAGCTGATTTAGAGGTCATAGAGAGTTTTCTCTAAAGTAAGTGGACTAGAGAGGTCAAAAGCTCAAAAAACAAAATAATTAAATGTCAAAATATTTTTTTAACTCCAATAATTATCAATGATTTTCTTTCTATTTCTTATGTAACTGATCTGATGTAGATACTTAAGCTACTCCTTTATCCGTCGTTCGCCGCCACTCCTTCCTTTACCCCTGTTGGTGCCCTCCCTCGCTTTGCGTTTTGCTGCCGACTTGTTGCTGCATCCTGCTACTTCCTCGACGCAGTGGAGGTCGGTGATGCCTCCACCTCCCATGGTCCCTATCTTTGTTCAGTGTTATCTGCGATAAGCTGTTGACGATTCGATCAATCCCGTCTCTATCCCATTTTGAGATTTTGGAGTTTATGGATAATGCTTGAGATCCAGTGCATATTCCATACGTTATTCAACAACGTGCATCACCTAGCTCAATCTCGTTGCGGCTGCACATATGGAGTGGCAGCTTCTTTCCGGCCTTTGTCGGTTACTCCGTGGTGATCGATGCTTCAAGCAGCTTTCGTTTCTTCGACAGCCCACTGACCCTTGCTCCGGTGACCATCCTCACCCTATCTGGCTTTGTTATCTGTGGTGTATTCCTGTTAACCTTTGTGGTGTATCTCTTGTTTTATGGCCTGTGGGTCTTAGTTATTTGTTATGCTTTTGTTTTAACTCCTGTGTTTTACTCTGGTCAGCTCGAACCATGTCCTGTGGCAGGTCATGTTTCCCATCCCTCTTTCTATTTTCCTGTGAGTTATGCTTGCTGCACTGAGGGGGTAATATTAAGGGTGTTCACGGTTTGATTTGGTTCGAAGAAAAAAATTTAGAAATCAAACTAAATCGAATTAGAGAGTCAAATCGAATCAAACTAAATCATAATAATTTAAAATCGAACCAAACCAAATCGAAATAATTCGGTTTCGTTCGATTTGGTTTACGATTTAGACCTTATGATAGACTACTATGGTTAAATAATCTACTTCAATATTATTTTTTAAAAAATAATAATTAAAAATATTAGTTAAAATTTGGAGGTTTAAGTCTCCAAATGAACTATTATAGTTAAACATCATATTTAAATAAGGACTCAACATCTTTTTTGTACAAGATTATAGTCTAAAAAGTATTATTTGAAAATAAATTTAAAATTTTATATCATATAATTTACATAAACTCACGCTTAGTTTAGGAATTTAATACTTATATTATATCTTTTTAACGTAATTCGATTTATTCGGATTGATTTGATTTATAAATAAGAGAAATCAAACCAAATCAAATTTCTTAAAGAAATTTTTAGAAGTTCAAATCAAATCAAACCAAATCGAATTGTCCAGTTCAGTTTAATTTTTCGATTTGAATCGAATACTGAACACTCCTAAGTACAGGCCACGTGCCCTGCACTGACCTCTTCAACGCTGTCTGATCCAAATGATCGGACAGTACTTTTGTTCTCCGCCCAGCTGGGAGCGGGACATTAGTATTTAAAAAAAAAACATACAATCGAATCATAACCAACATGAGCTGACAGACTATACCATCGAATTTTTTGATCACACTATTTTAAAAAAATAAACAAATTCAAAAAGAAAAATTATCCGGTGAGGGCCCCACCGATCGCTTCCAATTATTAAAAGAACCAAAAAAGGAAGGGAGGGTCCATTCGCGTACGCCACGGCCATTCAATGCGATCGGATGGGGTGCATGTTATGATGTCGCCGGACGCGGGGTGTGCGAGACCAACGTCGACAGCCGTATAAATTGCGGTCGACGACGGGCTTTAATGCGGCCGTATCTCCCGTCTGAGATGGCAGCAGGCGGCACGGTACGGGCTCTTCCTCTTGGCCGGAGAAGAAGCAGGAGGAGGACGAACTTGAAAGGAAAAGTAACCAGGAGTCGTGTTAAAAGAAGAGACTTATTCAACAGTCCTTAACAACAAACACCGGCATGGCAGATTTTTACTCTTTATCTGAATATTTTATGGACATAACAAATTCATAGTTATGAAATATTTAATACGTTTATATGTATTTGTCATAAATATTTATCAAATTTATTTATAAAAATATAAATGATCTAAATTATATATCTTCTTAGTAAGATAAATTAATAATA
The DNA here is from genome assembly GCA_030544215.1 of Zantedeschia hybrid cultivar. Lineage (NCBI taxonomy): Eukaryota > Viridiplantae > Streptophyta > Magnoliopsida > Alismatales > Araceae > Zantedeschia > Zantedeschia hybrid cultivar. The sequence goes on from JARZZO010000011.1 coordinate 29,363,572, forward strand.
TTTTAAGTTGCACGATGACTCAATCATTTATATTCAGTGCAGCGAGCATCACTCAATGCCAACATTGGGCAGGTGGACAGGTTGGCTCACCGGGCATCGGCCCTTCCGCCCGCGGGCGCCTCTTCCCAACGCCGCCGGAGCTCACGAGGGAGGCCCCTCTCTGCTCTGCCCTGTCTCTTGTTTATTTTTCTGACCACGTGTCCCATTAAGTCACTGTTAGGTGTCATCGCCCCTCCTCCTCCTCCTCTTTCTCCCGTGAACTGCCTCCGGCGTAGCCAGAAGGAGCTTGAGAGGCCCCCGCGATGCCGACCTGCGTCCACCCTGTACTCGCTTCCTGCAGCTTCGACGGCCCCGCGGCATGGGGAGTCGTCCGTCCCAGGTGCTTGATTGACGGGCCGAGGTTGACCCTGCGGAGCCGCCGCGGCGCCCGCCCGCCCGCGGCTTGGAGGCGGAGGCTTCTCTGCAGTCTGGAGGTTAGCCTTGGGACGCTTGCTCTCTCCTGGTGTCAAATTTCTGGTTGCACCATTTCCCATCTCCAATCGTTTACTTTTCTTCTTATTAGTCTTTGAGAGAGATCTCAGTGGATATAGTATTGTTTACGGCCAGTAGAACATGCTGATGCTTGATATTCGTATAGTCCGTCGCTACATTTTGGTTTTTATTTCTCTGATTAGTTGGTGATAGCATTTGGATCAAGTGAACAAAAACTGGGACTGGGTTGTTGTGAAGATGACCTCAAGCGCCCGTTCCAATTCGTCCATGCTCTCTGAACGAGGATGCTCCTCATTCCGCTCTTGTCGACTTTGATGATTTTGCATTAAGAGTTGTGGGAAAATTATCGGGTGGTCTGCTGTGCGGTAGATTGGTTGGACATTCATGAAGAATGTGACATTATATTGCTTGTCTTATGTATGGTTAACATCCAGCGATAGGGATGTAAATGGTATCCGAAAATCCTTTTATCCCTCCGTTTCTGAAGCTTAAAGGTCATAAAAGAATACAGTTTAAAGGATAAGGACACTATCCGGATCCGAATGATTTAGGATAAGGAAAAGGATATACCTTCTTCCGAGTCTGATTATTCGAGTATCCGTCTGTTTTCTTTCACTTATCTTAACTATTGATTATATCTTATTTAAAATCCTAATTTGTCTAAATAAATCTCCAATCATACCTATATAGTTAGATTTCTTATTTTCCCTGCCATTGTTTTAATCCCTTCTCTCCCTCATTCACTAGTTTACAAGGTTCATGTTCACAAATGTCATGTGATGTACAAGTAAATTTATAAGAATTATTTAGAAAGAACTTATATCTATGTATATTTTGAAAGTAGTATTTCTTTGTTCCCTCTAGAAGTAATAGAAGATTAAGCTTATGTTGGCGCATAGCATTGTCCGATAATTTAACCTTTATGTATCTATTTCCGATAATTTTAAAGGATAGGATAAGGATACACATATTTCTTAAAGGATAAGATAAGGATACACATATTGCTTAAAGGATAAGGATGAGAAATAAGAATAGAGTCAATATTCAACCCGACAGGTATCCTTTTACATCCCTATATAGCGACGAGGCAATCAAATAACCCTACCTACCCAGGGTATTATTACCTCTCATCGCCTCAACAAACACTCTGCTGCATTTGGTTCCTTGGACTTGCAGTCTTCTTTAAGGTATGATCGCTGGCATTTGAGCTGTTAATATGATGTTGCAGCTGATTTTCTCATATGTGTGTTCTGATGTGGAGCTGGGGAAACAGAGAGGCCCATCAGAAATGCAAACTTGGCCATCTGAAATTTGAGTGCTATCTATCTGAATTGAAAAACTTGTTGATTGGGTAGTGAACTTTGATAATTTCTGATTCATTGAGGGTCACATAGTAGATGTTAAAAATTCTCAGGTCCATTTTCGAAGGTGAAACAGTGACATTTTTTCTAATTAAATGTGTTTTTCCCAATTTTGAAGCAATTGGGCCTTTAGAAAAATTCAGAGAGATGCGCATGATGTTGATCAGACTACTAGGAGAGAGTCAGGAAGTGAGCCGACATTCTGGGAATCTTCTAGAAGGGGGACTGGTCATTTTGAGAAGGTTTTGATTATATGCTTGGTTGTGGGACACTTGCCCACCTAATGGTGGGTAGGGGTCAGACGTAGCTTCTTTTGTTTTTAAAAGGTAGCCTCTTGGGTGCGTGGAATCCTTCTATAGAGAGAGTGCTACACTTGTATGTACTTTTTGCTTAATGAATACAAGATGTACTTGTACTACACTTGTGCCTGGAAGTCTTCTATAGACAAATGAAGGTCTAGGAAATCCCGATAATGCCCTTCCTTTAGTTACACCACTCAGAGAGGAATATGCATTTATACATGTGGAGCATTAGTGACACATCAGCTGATAAAGCTTGGAAAGCAGTGATCTTCGCCCTTGTGTCGCAAATTGTGGAAGGTATCCGCAAGGTGTCCCTTCCTTAACAACGAAGAGCACGGGGTCTCCAGCTGTTCCAGTGCAGATGGGTTACTTCAGGCTTAACGGGGATGGCAGAGGATCTCCAACCAGAAGATTGCATCACTCTTTGGCAGGCGAATCTTTCCAGCAGGCGGACCTACCAATCAAGGTCAATGATTAGGGCTGCAACTCGGGTCGGGTTAGGTCGGATTGTGGTGAACCCTAATGCGATGTCAATAGCCCCTCAACCTTAACCCAACCCAACCCAACTTCAACCCCTCCTCATCTACACAAACTCAACCCATCCAAAAATGTTCTAACCCAACCCATGTAACCTAATGTTCGTCGGGTTAGGTTGGACTTTATCCTTAATAGTCCATATTTTCAAGTTTTGTTGCTTACTATTGAAATTTCATGTACAAAGATATGAATGAATTTATCTATCTGCCTTAACAAAGTAGCTTAAAAAAGAAGGTACAAGCATAGTTACATGGCTACTACTTGAGAACATCTTTGTTCATATTGTAATTGAAGATTTTCATAATTACAGGTTGTTGGCATAGAAGATGGTGAGGGGAAGGAAGAGAGGAAAACAGAGAGGAGGAAGAAGGTGGCACAAAATAGTGGGTGATGGCTTTGTGTGTTCTGACCACACAGCCCCCAAGAGGTTTTATTATTTAACCTAATTGCAATAAGGACAAAAACACCCTTGTTACATGCATACTAATCAGGGGTATTGCAGGAGGAATAAAAAGAAGGGTTTAAGTCAAATGGATCCACTCTAATGGGTCTGGTAATGAACCCTGGGTCTGGTAATGAACCTAAGTATCTAACTGCTTGAACCCCACATGATTTAAGTGAACTGGACCCATTAAGATAATGGGTCTGAACAGCACAGAACCATAGATCACGGTGTTACCTCCTACACTCCCTCTCAAGTTGAGCGTAGATGTCTTGCATGCATAGCTTGCCCAAAATAGAGTGTAATTGCGCTTAGGTAGGACTGACAATGAGCCAAGCCGCTCGCGAGCTGCTCGACTCGGCTTGATTACTTTGTCTAAATGAGCCGAGCCCGAGTTTGACGAAGCTCGACTCGTTGAGCTCACGAGCCGGTCGTACAAAAACTTCATATTATTTAAAACCAGACTCACTTTCACTAAGTCACTCAGTCCACAGAACTGAGTCCGCAGCACTGATGGTATACATTGGAAAGCCTCTACACGAGAAACTAATATGGCATGTAATTTTTTTTTCCAGCAGGCGATACAGGACTAAACCGTCATACTGGGACCAAGCCCCTGCACACGCATGTACGTCCGCCTAGGATGCTCACGGGATTTTTAGTCCCACATCGGTCAGCACCTTTTAACACTCCCCATGTTGCTCTATAAAAGAGACCAACCGCCCGTCCATTTGTTTTCACGTTTTGGCTTAACCCAAAACCTGTGGGCCATCCAAATTAGCATGGCTCTTCATTGTTTCTGTTTTAGGAGTTAAGCACTTTAATGGGTTCTTAAAGTTGAAACAGTTTTGGGCCCACAAAGTTAAATTGGCCAAATTCAAACGAGCTGGCTCAAGTTTGGCTCGAGTTCAACTTTTTTGGTTCGAGCCCAAGCTCAAGCTTGGTTTTGGGCTTGAATTGGGGCTTGGGCTCGGCTCGAGCTCTAATTTTTTTTGTTGAGCCGAACTCGAGCTTAGCAAAGCTCCGCTCGGCTCGGCTCGTTGCTAACCCTACTCTTAGGTGACTCCCTTGGTGAAAGCATCATCCCGAGAACCAACCTAATCAGCATTAACATACTTGACAATGCCCAGATGATGGACTTAGTAAACATGATCCCTTTGCCACGACGGGTCTTAACATACTGAAGAATCCGATCGACAGCCTGCATGTGCGGTGCTCAGGGGGCGTGCATGAACTCACTAACAATGCTGACAACATATGTAATATCTGGTCGAGTGGGTGTCAAGTATAAAAGGCATCCAATGAGGCGTTGATAGCTCCCCTTCTCTACTTTAGAAAGAAGTTCACCATCTGTGCTGGTCAAACTGTGATTGGCTTCAATAGGAGTTACAGCAGGCCGGCACCCTACTTTTCCTATTTCTATTAACAAATCAAGGACATTTCTGCTGGGAGACATAAATACCTTCATTGGAGTAAAGCAACTTCCAGCCCAAGAAAATAATGAAGCAGCCCCAAATCTTTGATTTCAAACTCTCTAGTCAAGCTAGCCTTCCACTTTTATATTTCTTCCACATGATCTCCGGGGTGACCATATCATCAACATAAACAATTAGGATGGCTACCTTGATGTCCTGCCATTTTACAAATAAAGTATGATCAGCATTACATTGCACATAGCCAAAACGGAGCATGGCAACACGGAAGCAATCAAACCATGCATGCAGAGGCTGTTTTAAACCATACGACACTTTCCTCAACCAATATACTTTCTCATTTGTTTGATACTCCGGTGGGGGATGCATGTACACTTCTTCCTGCAAGTCACCATTAAGAAATACATTTTTTACATCCAACTGAAACAATTTCACAGAGGACTGGGCCTGAAGCAGATGGTCTCTACCTCACATGAAGATTTTCATGGTTACATGCTGTTGGTGTATAAGATGGAAAGGAGAAGGAAGAGATAGGAGGAAGAAGATGGCACAAAAGAGTGCGTAACGGTTGCATGTTCCGGCCATACAGTCCCCAAGAGGTTTTATTATTTAACTTAACTGCAATAAGGCAAAAACACCCCTGTTACACATACTAATCAGGGGTACCGCATGGCGAGCTCCCATTGGTCAAAATTTCTTTCTCTGCTGATTGGTCCACTGACTCCACTTAGCACTTATATTGGTGATGACGAAGCGATGATGACGAGGTGAGGAGGGATCTACTTGGCTTGCTACCATTGGTCCACATAGGCACATGTGGGGCCCACTTCGGCTATTGTTTTGTAATATATATTTTTTTCTTCACAGAAAATAGGTCAAAGGGGCAGACAGCATTGCAGGGAGGCAGCGGCAACCCCTTGGGTGCTGCCGCTGGCTATGGGCAGCAGAGCCCCCCCGAGGGTCTGCCGCTCATAGCAAGCAGCAGCCCTGCTGCCGTGCACTAGGAGCGGCAGCCTCGAAGGACTGCTGCTTGGGCAGCAGATTGGGGGGTATTTTTGGGTTTTTTCTCTCCCTAATTTCTGACATTTTTTTTTTCTGGTGTTTTTCCTGTGTTTTCTCTGGATTTTAGTTCTTTTTGATTTTCCAGAGAATTTCTGTATATTTCCTCAAAAGTTTTTAGTGAAAGGCCCCTTTGTTTTGTAGAATTAAACATAGAATGGCCTTCTAATTTTTTTATGGAAAAATTTTCTGCCAACCGGGACTAATCCAATTCATTCTTGCCCCAGTACCTTTGATGACTTAGTTTCTATAGAGGATCTCCCTTATCAACGTTGGCCTCCCATATCATAAGAGAAATAATTAGTATAGCAACATACTTTTGTTTGCTAGGCTGTCTTTGTCATCTTGCTAACAACCATAACCGATAAGATTTTCCTTGGTACATACTTAGAAATGCTTTAGTGATCATGCATTTTGCTGTTTACAACTTTTATTTTATAAATGAAATGTGATGCCTTGACTCTTGACCACCTTCCAAAACCAACATGTTTTTTTCTAGGGGTTGTTTGTTTCAATGTAAAACTTTGTAATTCACTGGTTTCAAAATCACCGGTTCTAAAACCAGTGAAATTTTGTGGTTTTAAAATCAGGGAGCATTTGTTGGTTGCTTGTAAAATAAAACAAGGGAATGCTTCATTCTTTTTGTTCTGGTTTATAGTGGGCCTTTCCTGTAAACTAAAACAAGGGAATTGGGCTGCCAAGTGGACAGACAAGGCCCAAACAGGATTTTGTTTTACACTGTTCTACATCATTCCAAACATTCGAAAACACTGTAAAATGGAACAATTGTTTTAAATTATGCAGTTTTTACTTGAAACAACCCGCCCGCCCCCCCCCAATCTTCTGAAGAACGCCCGGTATGTGAGGAGGTTAAATTGTGTGGGACACTGTATTAGCAAGGATTGCTTGCAGAGGTGGGCAATTTCAGTCATTCTGAAGAGTCTCACCCAAATGGTTCTGATTGGCTTTTAACAGGAGTTAACAGCCCGAGTAGTTATGTTGAGAGGAGGAAGGTGTATGAGGAATTGTCAAATTGCAGAGAGAAATTTGATCTTTCATGGTGCCTTGTGGGAGATCTTAATGAGGTTAGGAAACCAGATGAGCGAAGTTCGGGTGGGGCTTTTCTACAGGGATGAAAGAATTCAATTCTTGGATTGTCTTGATGGAGCTGCTTGAAATGCCTTTAATGAGACGGAAGTATACCTGGAGCAATTCTAGAAATCCTCCGTCGATGTCTAGAATTGATAGGATATTTTTTGATGAAAGATGGGATGAGTTATTCCCATTGGCGAAATTATGTGAAAAACCAGGTATAGTTTCTGATCACTATGCTTTTGATGCGGGACGGCAACCGAAATAGACCCGACGATTTAACCACAATCGAGATCAACAATTAACCCACGTGACTGTCAAATAAGCATGATGATCACAGTATTCTAAGAAAGATACCACGTGATAATAATTAAGAAGTGCAAGTTAGCAAGCCGTCCCTTGCAGCAATAACGAATGGAACGACAATAGTGAGAACTACCGTTAATCTAGGGCGGCATCATTGTGTAGGCAACAATCTCAAATGGAACCATGGAACAGGTCGTTCACAATTACACTCATCCGGCCATGATAACATTTAATGAGCTAGGCACTCCTAACATGAAATCCACAAGCACGGGAGCGAGATCGTAACCATATAATAAACGAGTAGATTCGGGAAGTGGATCCTTTTCGACACTAACCTGCTCACTGAACAGTGGGGCACGAGAATTGAGGAAACTGGGATTCCTACGCTGTTGAACAGGGTATGGAACAACAACATCGTAGATTATCACCCCGTCCACTGCGCCTCACTATCCAACTGGGACAAATAGGCCACCAAGGACGCACCGAGTCTCGGGCGCTCGGAGCTGCAGGGGGAGGGGTCGTGGCTTCATACGAGACCACTCTGTGCGGGATGAAAGAGGGGAGGGGGCGGACAGCTCGATCGACGAGGCGTGCTCCTGCGAGTTTGGCCGCGGCACTGCGTGGCAGCTGCGGTGTGGGGAAAGGCGGGCGGGGGGCTCGCGGTACCAAGTGGCCAATGACGAGCGGCGGCCGGACTGGAAGGGGCGCCCAGCTTGGCATGATCGACAAGGGGGGGAGGCCAACGAAACAGGCGTGGCCGCCACGTGGGGTCGGCGGGGTGGGGCGGCTTGGTGTGGTCGGGGAAGGGGCCGACCCCGCTTGGCCCAGGCGACGAAGCGGTCGGGACGTAGGGGTCGCGAAGGGTACGCTCGGCGAAGGGTGGGAGCGGGCCGTCCCTGCATTAGCCGCGTAGAGGTGGCGATGATGAGGAGCATGTGGCGACGACGGTCCCCTGGAAGAAGGGGGGTCGTGGCTGGTGGGCGTGCTTCGCGGGGACACACGATTGACAATGCTGGCTATTGCGACGGGGCTTCAGAATGGGGTATGGAGGAAGTGATGATGATGGCGGTTGGCCTACCTCGTTCACAGCGATGAAGTGAGAGAGGGAGAAGGGAAAACAATGTGAGCGGTGCAGAGACCGGGGGGATCAAAGGATAGAAGGGCGACAAAAGCACCCAAGGAGGGTCGGGTGAACATGGAAGAATCGTAGGGGAATAGACGAAGTAGGGAAGGGGGGATGAGGAACAGGAAATGGACTAGGGGACATGTTGGGTTCGGTCGTAACCCCGAGAAATCACAGAAGCGGAAGAACGTAAAACAAAATGATTTCCCAAACCGGTTCGGGCTTCGATTGATGCAACAAAAACGATTTTAAACAAATCACACGAGATTTATCACCTTGCACAGAATATGTTATCCTGTGAAAATCGATGCCGAACTCTTCGAATCTTTGAGCCGTACAAACGTCCGGCCTCTAGAGCTTAATCTATACCAATTCACGCGGCAACGGAGTTCTTCTCCAAAACCTGCACAAAACCCTCCTACCTCAAGAACCTGGGAAGAGTCCAACTCTTCTTTTCTTTTCTTGATGGCCAATTATGGTGAATGGGTTTCATTAGCTAGTTGGTTGAAGAGAAGAAGATGGGTTTATATAAAGGATTAAAGGCGGCAGTTTGAACCGTTCATTCAACCAATCTCGTCATTTTACCGCCTCGGCTAAAAGTAATTGCAGTTAAATGTAAACCCGATGACATTTTATATATCAATCAATATATTATTATTAGCTCATTTATCAAATAAGCCTAATAATATATATATTATATGTCTTTTATATTATTGTATATATATTTTTAAGCCATTTATAAATTCTTTTCCCAAAAGAATTTAATGCCTTAGTATATTTTTTTATACAATAATATTCCATTCTGCAAGAGTTATTTGTGTATGATCCTCTAGGTCCATTATCTCTCTGGTTTAAAGATCCATTAATTTCTAATCTAATTAGAAATAAATTAAACCGGTTATTCCCAATAACCGTTTAATTAATTCTAGACCTTTTTGATCACGTTGGGTCAAGTAAATCTGCGTGATCCCAGAGGATGTCGGGTTCATCTTCACCATGTCTGGCACCTATAAGTCATCAGTTACCGTATCGCTATAATCTCTCGCTCATTCTATGAGTCCGATCCGATTGTGTGGTATGGTTTCGTCAAACTACTGGTGATCGTATCGTTTGACCATGACCTCCATAATAATTTCACGTTCGTTCCAAACGAACTGATACCACCATGGCCAGGGATTTAGTGGAGCGTCCATGTCATGACTCATTAACTGTCTGTGATATACCTGACAGTGAGCAATCCCTTCTTGACCATTAACGGTCTTTACATGTATTCCGATGTGGCTAATAATTTGATGTTTCATGACTTATGGTTAAAGTCACTTAACCAAATATTAAACTACATCAGTCTTCACGTAAGGCCTCATTAATGTCTTAGGTCAAAGGATTAACGATACTACTGAGACAGATGTATCTTCAGTTGACATTAGGTATAATTAACTATCTGAAGATCCATCAACGGATCAGTTCAGTGAACATCCTCCCAGGATGAACACCCACACATATGTGTCGGTGCCCCGCACCTATGACCGTGAGATTGGTCATCTACACATCATGCGCGTTGATTTACAAGTAATCAATGTCACAGAGTGATTACTCTCCAATCATGAACAGTTTAAGGTATACGTCCATGTATAGTCAAACTCACATTCGAGATCTCATCTCGAAATTGACTTTACAACCACATATCCTAGGGACAACGCAAAGCAATCCACATATTACAAGTTTACGTTCTAAATACCACTTAAATATATTGAATAAGATTGTACAACACATTGGGCCTACACGGCCCATAATTGGTATGTAGGACACCCAAAAACTAACAGGACTTTCCCCTAAAACCCTCAAAATCCTTTACGGGTCCAAACGAACAAGGCGGCGGCTACCATTCTTTCTTTTTAAATTTCAACATTCATTCATCAAAGCATTCATTGCCCTCCTCTTGGGAGAGGCTACAATATATAGGGCTCTTTTAGGGCAACCCTAGGTACAAGAAAGTCTAAAATGTCCTTAAGCTCTAAAAGGGGAAACAACTGCCAGAAATTATAGAAAATAGAAGAAAACGTACATTGACCCACTAATGGGCCTACAGTCTAAAACAAAAGAAAAATTACATCCATGGGGGAATAACAAGGCCCAATCATCAAAATAAACATAAAAATGCATCAGGTGGCATCTCCAAGCCATAATGTTGCTCGATCAGCTGCGCGCGTCTGGCGGCGACGGTAAACCCGGGTCGGGTCGAACCGTGGAAGTGTACGGGTGTCCTCACCAATCCTCCCCAACGGAGAGGAATTCGACCTCGTCGAATAAGGGTCTCGGCCGCTCTGATAGCGCTCCAAAAGATTCGGATCAATCTACTGCAGCTCCTCGCGTGTGATCCACGTGTCTTCCGTCGACGTCCTCCCTCTCCAGTGGACAAGGTAGCGCTGATAGGCTCCATCCCTAGAAGTACTGCTCGTCTAGTATATGGTCAATCTTCTTATGCCGTACTGGAACTGAGACTGGAAGTGGACTCTCAGTGGTAGGGTCACTCCCAAGGAAGGGAGAAGGCTCAAACGAATCACTGGGAATCATTGTCGGGTCCCGATAGGCTACAATGACTAAGATGTTGAACGTGGTACTGATGCCATAATCCGCAGGTAAGTCCACAACATATGCGTTCGGTCCGATTCGCTTCAACACTTTGAATGGACCGGCTCCTCGAGCTTGCAGTTTCTTACGGCTCCCTAAGAAAACTGTTCAGGTATGACTTTGATCATCACGTAGTCGCTCTCTTGGAACTCCTATTGTCGCCGATGCGCATCTGCCATTCACTTGTAATGTTCATTGTCGATCTCAATGTGACGACATATGCTACTATGAAGACTCTTAATATGCTCTGCTAGCGACTGTGCAGACTCAGAAATACGTGCATGACGGGGCAAGGGAACATGATCTATAGGTCCCTTAAGTCTATAGCCTGCGACTATCTCAAATGGACTCGTACCTATAGACCTATTGACCGAACTGTTGTATGCAAACTCAGCATGCTTTAAGACCTGGTCCTAACTACGTGTATGCTCAGCCACTAAACACCGCAGCAAATCGCCCAGACTTTTATTAACCACCTCGGTCTGTCCATCAGTCTGGGGGTGGTAAGCAGTAGAAAACTTGAGCTTGGTACCCAAGAGATGTCAGAGGGTCTTCCAAAAATAGCTAACGAAACGTACGTCCTTGTCAGAAACAATGGTCTACGGCAGCCCATGTAAACGAACAACTCTCATAGAAGATATGGGCTACACGAGACGCATATGAAGCATGGATGGCAGTACTGGTACCGATATCGGTGGGTACCGGTACCGGTACGTATCGGCAGGTATTGGCCCAGTATCGGCTGTTACCCTTTAAACCATGGGTACTGGTACCGACCGATACCGGTACGTACCGGTATCGGCCGCTACTGCCAACCATGATATGAAGTCTTGGAACATGGAATAAAATGAGCCATTTTGGAGAACCGATCAACCACAACTAGGATAGAATCGTGTCGACGGAGGGTTTGTGGCAGGCCCAAGACAAAATCCATGCTAATGTCCTGCCACGGACGGTCGGGCATGAGAAGCGGAGAGTACATGCCAGTATTCTGCTTCTTCTGTTTCGCCGTAGCGCAGGTGCATCACTGAGCGACAATCTGTGCCATATCATGTTTCAGGCTAGGCCAGAAAAAGCAATGCTCAACAAGCTCAATGGTCTTGTTCCGGCCGAAGTGGCCGGCTAGACCACCCGTGTGCACCTCCCAGATGAGAAAGTTGCGGACCGAAGTCCGCGGAATGTATAATCGATCTCTATGAAAGATGTAACCCTCATACAATATATAATCGTTGAACTCTCGTAAGGGTCCGACAAGAAGAGTCGTGTAGATCGGACCAAAATCGGAGCAAATTAAATACTCCTCTCGGCGTCTATCAAATCCAGTAACCTCCACGCTGACAATGGATAACAGAGAATATTAGCGACTCAGCGCGTCTACTACGTGATTCTCCACACCTGCCTTATGCCTCAGGACGAAGGTGTAGGCCTGAAGAAACTCCACCCAACGGCTATGCCTCGGGTTCAATTTCTTTTGGGCCTGAAGGAACTGAAGGGCCTTATGGTCCGAGAATAAAACGAACTCCTGTGGTAGTAGATAATGCCTCCAATATCTCAACGCCTGAACTACCGCATATAATTCCTTATTATAGGTGGAGTACCTCAGTTTGGCATCGTTCAATTTCTCGCTGAAGTATGTAATAGGGTGGACCTCCTGGCTCAATACCCCACCTATGCCGACACCAGAAGCGTCACATGAGACATCAAACACCTTCGAAAAATTTGGCAGACGAAGGACATGTGCCCGAGTCATACGCTCCTTAATGTCACGAAAGGTCGAAGCAGCGACCTTCGTCCATTGAAAGGCTCCCTTCCGAATACAATCAGTGATCGGAGCCGTAATAGAGTTGAACCCACGGACAAATCGACGGTAGAATGTCGCTAAGCCATGAAAACCCGCACATCATGGATAGACTGCGGCTCAGGCCACTCTACCACTGCCCTGATTTTCTCGGGATCAACCGAAACACCTTCAGACGAGACGATAAACCCTAAGAAGATCATTCGGTCGATCAAGAAATCACACTTCTTAAGGTTACCGAATAGACTCTCGCGGCGTAGGATAAGACACACCTGCCGAAGGTGCTCTACTTGATCCTCCCTAGAACGGCTGTGTATGAGAATATCGTAGAAGTATACGACCAGGAAGACGCCAATAAAAGGGCGAAGTACCTGAGTCATCAGCCGCATAAATGTGCTAGGAGAGTTGGACAGTCTGAAGGGCATGACCAGCCACTCGAAGAGTCCATCCTTCGTCTTGAAGGCCGTCTTCCATTTATCCCTAGGTCGGATCCGAACCTGGTGATAAGCACTCTTCAAATCGACTTTAGAGAATACAGCGGCTCCCGCCATCATATCAAGCATGTCATCAAGACGGGGAATGGAAAACCTATACTTGATAGTGAGGCGGTTAATTGCACGGCTATCCACGCACATTCTCCAAGTGCCATCCTTCATTGGAGCTAAGAGTGCGGGAATAACATAGGGGCTTATACTCTCGCGAATGGAGCCCCTCTTCAGAAGCTCCTCAACCGTCGCTGAAGTTCAGAATGCTTAGTGGGATTCATGCAGTAGTGGGGCAGGTTGGGCAAGGTGGATCTCAGAATCAAATCGATGGCGCGTTGGATATCACGCATAGGTGGCAAACCTTCCGGAAGACATCCTGGAACTCCTGAAGAAGAGAGGTGACCTCATTGGGGTGCTCACTCAGGGTCTCAGTAGTACCCTCTCGAACCACAAGAAGATAAACATGCTCGTTCACGACTAGATCATGTTCAAGCTCCCAGGCGCTAATCAACTGAAGCGTAGTGGAAGGGGGAGCGCCAAGGTTGGAAGGGACACTAGCCAAGGAATTGTTCGAAGGAGTCGAACGGGAAATGGGAGGAGTGCTCAACAGCGCCGTGTTACGAGAAGCGGGAGTGCTAGCAGAAGCAACACTGGAAGAAGCAACGACACCGGAGGTAGAAGGGGTAGAAGAAGAAGCAGGAGCACTGGACTGGGGTGCCTCCTATTGGGGTGCAGATTTAGGCCGAGAGGGCTGCAAAGTAATGCGTTGATCGTCAAATGGAAATATGCAAGTGTTGGACCGACCGTAAAGGACCGCGTCCACGTCATAAATCTATGGCCGACCAAGGATGAAGCTCCCGACCTCCATCGGTAAGACATCACACCAAATACGATCCTCGTACGGGGAGAAAGTAATTGGAACGAGGCACCTCGTTTGAATGGGAATAGAAGTTGAATCTACCCATGATACGCGGTAGGGGCAAGGATGGTCCACGGCAATCAACCCAAGGTGCTCGACAGCTTTTCTGGAAATTGCATTGATGCAACTTTTCGCTGTCGATGATCACTTTACACACCTTATCGCCCACTCGATAATAGGTGTGAAAGATAATGGTCCTGCGCCAATCATCATTCTCCTTAAGCTGGGTCAAAATGCAACGGACAACTCCAAGTTTGCTCTCAGTTGGTAAGTCCACCGCATCCTCCACCCTATAATACTCATACCGAATACAACCAACTAACTCTTCCTCATAAGACTGAAACTCAGCAGCCATATCAGCTCCAACCTCGTAGTTCACATCCTGCACAGTGGGTGGAGGCTCCTCAGCAAGGAATTTCGGGTCGGGTCGGGACCCGGATTCGGGACTCAGCGATCTCGACCTGATTTGATTTGGATCGGTCGGGTCGGTGGATCCAGACGAAGTCCGGCCGGTCCGACTCGGTCGGATAAAAAAAAATCAGAAAAAATCAGAAAAAATTATTTTTTAAAAAAAAAACAGAAAAAAATTACATACATATTATTCAATTGATGTACAATAAGAATGAATGCAATTCATGTATATCCATAAAAAATAAACATAAAAGACAACTACGTAACTAATAATTTTTGTTGTGCACTAATTAAAAAAGACATTATTATTGAAAAATACCTTAGAAAGATCACATTTGTGATCCTTCATCATCTGGCTGATAAATTTGAGTTCGCGGGCCATAATCTGCCAACATGTATGTTGGATATCCATAGCCAAACAAAGAACTAGCGAGGTCTTCGAATCCTCTTTGAATACCTCTAGGTGTGTAAGGTTGTTGGCTTGAACTTTCTCCTGATTGTGTTGAAGGGACAAAAATGCCATACTGTATAGGTGGAGGTCTAGAGTACCCTTCAGTAGTGCTGCTGATGTCTGAATACGGCCGTGTAGGGGGGTGAAAAATGGGCGGATAAGAAGGTGCATCTTCCCATGGGGGCCAATCACATCCTGCCTGTCTCTGTTGGCCTTCAAATCTCCTTTGTTGTCCTTGTCTTTGGCCTTGAGTTCCTTCAGAATGACTCGGAGGTGCGAAATAATCTTCGTATCCTGTGTAACTGCTCCCAAGTGCAGAACCTCCTGATAGTCTAGCAGCAACAACAACAACGCCATCACCATCACCATCTCCATCATCATCATCATCATCCTCAATAGAGTCATCACTCCCCACTTGGCTTGTTTTCTTCAATCGCCTTCTTCTACGCCTGTAGGTTTGTCTTTTTGTCTCGTACATGCTGGTCAAGTGAGGTGGTAAACCTGGGGTGTCTTCAAGTGTCTCTCTAGTCTACTGAACTCTCCCTTCTTCTTCTTTCGATGGGTCCACTCGTTGTTTAGACTTTCCTTTTGATTGTTTTCTCTTTTTGCTGCTAGATGACTGCAGTGAAGGTCTCGCTAGCTCTTTCTCCTTTCTTCTTTGTGGTTCCACCTGAGTAGTTGATCTCCTGAGTGCTGGCTGAGAGGTAGAAGTTCTAGCAGTGTCTCCTGAGTGCTGGCTAAGATGCACACTCAATTGAACCTTAATTACACTAATCATACAAAATCTCTAATTTTTAACTCCTAATTAAGGTTAATTTTAACTAATTAACGCTAATAACATGAAATTAATACAAAAAAATGCACAATTATGTTCTAATAAGTTCAATTGAGTGTTTAGCACACTCAATTGAACCTTAATTACACTAATCATACAAAAGTCCTAATTTTTAATTCCTAATTAGGGTTAATTTTAACTAATTAACGCTAATAACATGCAATTAATACAAAAAAAATACACAATTATATTCTAATAAGTTCAATTGAGTGTTTGGCACACTCAATTGAACTTTAATTACACTAATCATACAAAAGTTTTAATTTTTAACTCCTAATTAGGGTTAATTTTAACTAATTAACGCTACTAACATATAATTAATATAAAAAAATGCATAATTATGTTCTAATAAGTTCAATTGAGTGTTTGGCACACTCAATTGAACCTTAATTACACTAATCATATAAATGTCTCAATTTTTAACTGCTAATTAGGACTAATTTTGGGAATTTTGTCTAATCAACATACTATTTTTTTCAACCTAAATATTAATAGATCTACACAATATATACAATCATACATCATTTCTAATTTTTTGAGAATTAAAAAAAAATAGATCGAAATATACCTAAACTTGGATTAGGATGCGAAAAGAAAATTCGACGTCGACGGTGGCGGTGACGGCGACAACAGCGGCGGCGGCTTCCGGACGGCTGATCGATGATGACGGGGTGAAAACTCCCTCCTTTCGGTCAAGATCTCAAAGAAAAAGAGAGAGAGAGAGGAGAGAGAAGAAGATGGTCGGCGGCGGACGGCCGGCGGCGGCGTAGGGGGGGGGGGGCAGCGGCGAGTGGCGGCGGTGGCCGGGGGAGGGGGAGGGGCTGTGGGAAGGGGGGAAGCCAGCAACAAAAACGCTGCTGGCGCCTGGCTCCTGATCCCCCCTTAAGGGGGGATCCGGGAGTGCCCGAACCGGACCAAATTGGGTCTGGACCGGTTGATTTGGTCGGTCCGGCCCCGATTTGGTCCGATTCGGGCCGATTTAGTCCTTTTTTTTATTTTAATCAGTGGGGGGGAACAGTAAATTCCCCCCCAAATCGGATCGGGACCCATCGATTCCGATTCGAATCGGCCGATTCCGCAATCCGTGCTCCTCAGGGTCGGTACTCTCAATGGCCAATGATCTAGTGGGACATTGGGAAGCATAGTGGCCAAGCTCCTGACACCTGAAACAACGGCCGCGGGACCCACTCTCCTGGGAAGATTCCTCAACAGCTGGGGCCTTCCCTTTATCCTCCCGCCGAAATGGTGGAGCATTAACTGGAGGGCGGATAGGTGGGACAGGCTGAGTCGGGACAAGGTCCCTCTGAGGAGGAAAACGGGGCCTAAAAAAGGGCTCATGTCGAGTAAAGGGCTCCTGACGAGCGGGCTCGACGGGTTTGAAAAGGGGACCCCGTGGTTGAGCTCCCGACGCGGCACGTTGATCGAAAGGTTGCTGATAAGGCGGCCTAATGCGCGGGGGTGAAGCCGACTCCAACTCGAACTGTTCCATCTCATGCACGACCTGATATGCATACTCATTGGTCATTACGTGCTGACAGAATAATTCCTGCTGATATATACGTCGCAGACCCTTCCGAATGTGGGAAAGAGTCAGCGCGCTTTCCTCTTTAGCTCTGCACCTCATCAGGTACTCGTCAAACTCAGAAATATACTCAAATACTGAACGAGTCTCCTGTATGAGGTTCTGCCACCGATCGATGAGGCGGTGACAATAGGTTGAAGAAAGATACTTCTTGCGAACTAACACCTTCATATCCTCTCAAGAATCAACATGCTCTTGATGCCTCTGTGCCCGAAGCGCCTCAACATTAGACCAGTAAGTCTGAGCTTGGCCTATCAGTTTGATCAAGGCGAAGCGTGCCCGACGAACATCGGTTATGCCCATCTAATCAAAGTACCTATTCATGCTAGCCTTCCAATCTATATAAACCTTCGGGTCCAGCGACCCGTCAAATGTGGGGGCATCAACACGAACGGCCCTTTGATCATCCTGATCGCCATGATCATGGTAGGGCCTCTGATCATCTCCAAACCCACCCTGGTCATCCTGATCTCTTAGGTATCGGGGATACCTCTGGTTGAGGCCACAATCCACATGATTAAATCGACCAAACCGATCATCACGACCAAACCGATCAAAGCGGTAACATCGGCCAGGTCGATCAAATCGATCGTCTCTATCATGCTGATCATAGCGGTCAAACCTATCCACTCGCTCCCTACGATCAGGATGATCACCCTGGAACCAAGGACGCCTCCTATCTAACCCCCAACCTAGATCATGCGGCCTATCCTGCTTCCTGAATCTACGTGCGTCGAATCGCTCGGCATAACCCATCTCATCCGCAGGATCATAATCAACCCTATCCCCCTCGAATCGCCAATTAGCGGTTTTATCAGCTCGAGGTGGTGGGTGTACAAGTGGAGGCGGGTTTGCCGGAGGTGGCGAGTAAGCCGGGGGGTGCACGGGTTGAGGAGCCGGGGCTAGGACCTCATCCTAGCGGTCAGCCGCCCGACTGGGACCCTGGCCCGACGAGTGTCCCGCGGGAGCGGGAGCAAAACCCGCAATCCCCTGGACCGTATGCTCAGAAACGGACAACCTGTCATGTACGGTCCGCAACGACTCCCCAAAATGATCAAGACGCTCATCCAATCGGTGATCCAACTGATCCATCCGGCGCATAAGTTGGTCAAACAACTCAGCCATCTCAGGAACCGCAGGAGCACCAGTGTGTGATCCACCCATGTGTGAAGAACTATGGAAATCAAAACCACTACGTGTGGGCATAAGCTGAAAAGTGACTGAAAGTGCATACTATAGTGACGCGAGTGTAAGACAGTCCCTAAGATGATGCAATATGATGAAATAGTGCCTAACAGATGATGAAGATGAAGCTACCAATATGAAGATGCAGCAGTGTAATCATGAGAGAAATGCTAAGCCCTAGACACTCAACCTATGGCTTTGATATCAAATATGATGCGGGACGGCAACCGAAATAGACTCGACGATTTAACCACAATCGAGATCAACAATGAACACCACGCGACTGTCAAATAAGCACGATGATCACAATATTCTAAGAAAGATACCACGTGATAATAATTAAGAAGTGCAAGCTAGCAAGCTGTCCCTCGCAGCAATAACAAATGGAACGACGATAGTGAGAAGTACCGTTAGTCTAGGGCATCACTGTGTAGGCAACAATCTCAAATGGAACCGCGGAACAGGTCGTTCACAATCACACTCATCCGGCCATGATAAAATTTAACGAGCTAGGCACTCCTAACATGAAACCCACAAGCACGGGAGTGAGATCGTAACCATATAATAAATGAGCAGATTCGGGAAGTGGATCCTTTCCGACACTAACCTGCCCACTGAACAGTGGGGCACGAGAATTGAGAAAACTGGGATTCCTACGTTGTTGAACAGGGTATGAAACAGCAACACCGTAGATTATCACCACGTCCACTGCGCCTCGCTATCCAACTGGGACAAACAGGCCACCAAGGACGGACCGAGTCTCAGGCACTCGGAGCCGCAGGGTGAGGCGCTGGGGGAGGGGTTGTGGCTTCACACGAGACCACTCTGTGTGGGCTGTGTGGGATGAAACATGGGAGGGGGCGAACAACTCAATTGACGAGGCGTGCTCCTGCGAGTTTGGCCGCAGCACCGCGTGGCAGTTGCGGTGTAGGGAAAGGCGGGCAGCGGGCTCGCGGTACCAGGTGGCCAATGACGAGCGGCGGCCAGGTGGGAAGGGGCACCCAGCTTGGCATGATCGACGAGGGGGGCAGGCCAACGAAACAGGCTTAGCCGCCATGTGGGGTCGGCGGGGCGGCTTGGCGTGGTCGGGGAAGGGGCCGACCCCGCTTGGCCCAGGCGACGAAGTGGTCGGGGTGTAGGGGTCGCGAAGGGCACGCTCGGCGAAGGGTGGGAGCGGGCCATCCCTGCATTAGCCGCATGGAGGCGGCGATGATGAGGAGCACGTGGCGACGACGGTCCCCTGGAAGAAGGGGGGGGGTCGTGGCTGGTGGGCGTGCTTCGCGGGGACGCACGATTGACGATGCTGGCTGCTGTGACGGGGCTTCAGATTGGGGTATGGAGGAAGTGATGATGATGGCGGTTGGCGTACCTCGTTCACAGCGATGAAGTGAGAGAGGGAGAAGGGAAAACAATGTGAGTGATGCGGAGATTGGGGGGGGGGTCAAAGGATAGAAGGGCGACAAAAGCATCCAAGGAGGGTCGGGTGAACAGGGAAGAACCATGGGGGAATAGACGAAGTGGGGAAGGGGGGGTGAGGAACAGGAGATGGACCAGGGGACCTTCCCCTAAAACCCTCAAAACCCTTCACGGGTCCAGACGAACAAGGCGGCGGCTACCATTCTTTCTTTTTTAATTTCAGTATTCATTCATCAAAGCATTCATTGCCCTCCTCTTGGGAGAGGCTACAATATATAGGGCTCTTTTAGGGCAACCCTAGGTACAAGAAAGTCTAAAATGTCCTTAAGCTCTAAAAAGGGAAACAACTGCCATAAATTACAAAAAATAGAAGAAAACGTACATGGGCCCACTAATGGGCCTACAGTCTAGAACAAAAAGGAAAATTACATCCATGGAGGCATAACAAGGCCCAATCATCAAAATAAACATAAAAATGCGTTAGGTGGCATCTCCAAGCCATAATGCTGCTCGATCTGCTGTGCGCGTCCAGCGGCGGCAGTAAACCCGGGTCGGGTCAAAGCGTGGAAGCGCACGGGTGTCCTCACCAGCTTTATTGGTGGATTGCAGTCAGTCAAAATGTTGTAATCGACCTTTCAGATTAGAGAAATGCTGGATGAAAAATGCAAAATTCATTGAACTAGTTCCTATATGTGGAATAGTGTCAGTGATGATAATATGGTCATGAAATCTTTAGCAACCAGGCATCAGATGGATGAAGACAAAGATAAAAGAATGGATGGTGGATTGGAAGAAGAAGAATAATGAACATCTATCTTTGATCCTCAGTGAAATCAATACTCTGGAGTTCGAAGGTGAGAACAGGGTTCTTTCGGCGCAGGAAATAGCAAGACTTTCTACTCTCACAATGCAGATTACTGAGTGGAACTTGGAAGAAGAAATAAAATGGAAACAGAGGTCAAGAATACAGTGGCAGCAAGAAGGAGACAGCAACTCAAGGTTCTTCCATATTATTACAAATGGGAGGAAGAGAAGAAATGAGATCACATCCCTAAAGGTAGATGGGGTGTGGTCAGATGATGACAGGGTTATTGTGGGGGAGGCTATCAATTTTTATAAAAAAATATTTGCTTCCGAGAAAAGGTGGCATCCAGAATGGAGTGATGAGGATGCTGTCAAACTGAATGAGGCGGAGCGGTCCATGCCTAATTCAGATATCGATGAGTATGAAATCAAACAAGCTGTTTTTGATTTGGGAAGTGACAAAGTGCCAGGGCCAGATGGGTTTCAAATGTTCTTCTATCAGCACTTCTGGGAGCTAATGAAGATGGATGTAGTCCATGCTATTCAAGAATGGTTCCAGTCTATGAAAGGGGGAGAATATGTGAATCAAATGTTCCTAGTGCTTATCTGAAAGGAGCTGGCTGTGGAACTGAAGGACTTTCGTCCAATTAGCTTACTTAACGGGTCCTATAAGATTTTTACCAAAGTCTTAGCCACTCGATTGGGGAAGATTATTGGTAAAATCATTGATGAATCTCAGTTTGCCTTCGTGCCTGGAAGGAAAATCTTTGATGCCTTTATTGTTGCCCACGAAAGGTTATGTTCTATGGTGTATGGGAAGAAGGGAATGCTTATTAAACTTGACTTTAGTAAAGCATATGATAGGGTTTCCTGGAAGTGTCTGTGGTCAGTTTTGAAGCTGCATGAGTTCCCAGATAGACGGATTTATATTCTGAAAAATCATCTTTCTACAGCATATTTCTCAATGATTATCAATGTTAATGTGGAAGGCTTTTTCCGAAGCTCTAGAGGTTTAAGATAGGGGGACCCTCTCTCTCCTTATCTATTTATTCTAGTTGCAAATGTGCTTAGTAGACTTTGTCAGAAAGCCTTGCAGCTGGTTGGTTTAAAGGTGCCTCTTTGCTAACCTCATCTTTGACTATATCTCATCTGCAGTGTGCAGATGATACCTTGCTCTTTTTGGAAGGTGGCGCTGATCAGCTGCAGAAATCTTATCTTCGTTTTGAAGAACTTTGAGTTTACCTCAGGCCTCAAGATCAACTTTGATAAAAGCTCAATAGTCGGGATAAATTTGGAAGACAGTGTTCTATCAGAATGTACGGATTTGTTGGGCTGTAAAATTGAGAAACTTCCAATTACCTATCTGGGACTACCACTACATTTCAAGGCTATTGAGAAAGGTGGGTGGGAAGTTTTGATTGCTAGACTGCATAAGAAATTGTCTCTTTGGAAGGCGAGGAATCTGAGTTTAGACGGTTGGATCACACCTTTGAACTCTGTCCTGTCTTCTATTCCAGTTTACTATATGTCAGTATTTTTTATGCCAAGATCAGTGGTCCGAAGCATTGACAGAATTAGAAGATCCTTTTTGTGGTGAGGCTATTATAAGGACGCAAAAGGAATTCCGCTGGTCAGCTGGAAAAAGGTGTGCAGACCAGTTAATAAAAGGGGGCTGGGGGTGAAAGATTTGGGCTCCATGAATCTGGCATTGCTGGGGAAATGGTTCTGGAGTATGTTAGCTGAAGATGATATGTGGAAGATGATAATGGAAGCAAGGTACCATGCACATTGTTGGAAAATTTTCCTGTTCAGCCGAAATCAATTAGGAAGGTCTCCTATTTGGAAGGGCATTTTGAAAACGGCTGACTGGATATATAAATTCAGCATGGTTAAAGTAGGAGATGAGCAGCTTACATACTTTTGGCATGATAAATGGGTGGGTGACTCATCTCTCATGGACAGATTTCCTACTCTCTTTCATCTTGCTGTCAACAAATGGGCCGCAGTCAAAGATGTGTATATCTATGATGGTAGAAATATTCACTGGAATGTAATTCTCAGAAGAAATTTGAAGGATGCAGAAATTGGTATGTTTGTCGAGTTTTTGAAACTCTTGAATGAGGTTAAAATTGATAGACTTCTTAGTGATAAGATGGTTTGGCTGAAGAATAATGGCACTTTCTCAGTCAAATCATTATATTCTTTGATTGAAGGTGCCATGCCCAATTATCTTTTTTTCAATGAAGTTTGGAAGGTGAAATCCCCGGTGAAGTAAGAGCTTTTATGTGGCTACTGTTACAAAAAAGATTGGTTACAAAGGTGTATAGGAAGCATTGGGTTCCAAATGTGCCTACACTCTGTTCTTTATGTGGTACTTCTGAAGAAGATGCTTATCACTTGTTCACCCAATGTGAGATAAGTAAAGAAGTGTGGAAGGTGTTCGCCTGTCTTCTCAAGGTGCAGTTCAGGTTTGAAAATATTCAGGAAATGGGGATGTTTTTCAAAACAAGAAGGATTTCTGCTAGGAGGAGTTTTTTGCAGAAGATGTTTCTAATCCTTCCCCATGCTGTTTGTTGGAGCATCTGGAGGCAGATGAATGATGATGTGTTCAGGGGTTCTCGGGTATATATAGAGAATATTTGTATTCAAGCGGCGTCTTTTCTTTATAATTGGAGTTGCTATATCTTAGGAGTGAAACCTGATGTTTGGGTGTGAGAGATGAATTTGTTGTAACCCTGTTTTTCTTTTTTCAATTTTAGCTTGAGGATCCTCTCCTCTAGGCTTTTTTGGATGTATTACCTCTATTTATTCAATAAAATTGGTGATACACCAGAATTTCATTATAAAAAAAAATGCTCAATATGAATCTTCTTGGATGGAGAGGCCTTGGAAGTTTACACTTCACAGTGGAGATTAACTTTTATGTTCTAGTTTCTACTTTATGCCACAGCTCTGGCTGTTAAGTGTATTTGTTCTTTACATTCTTTGCGTTCTCTATATGAATTTTAAGATGGACTGCACAATGCACATGCTTCTCTATATGAAGTTTGAGAGATGGACTGCACAATGTACATGCCTATAAAATACTACTGAATTACTAATGCAACCTTATTTATTGGCGAATCAAAATAAGTATGAGCACTTCTTATGAATTTGTACTCAAGCATTTTCATTGTTTTTTTTTTTTTTTGGAGTTGGATTGCTCTCGTCCATTGTACTATAAAATGCAATTAAAAACAAACTTTTTGTTGATTGAATCAGAATAATGATGGGCACTTATTATGACTTACTACTTGTACATTTTTATCTTACCATGTACACAACTGTTGCTAGCTGGAAATTCCACAGTTGAGGAGGTATGCCCCTCATCTAGAGAGTGCATTGTTCCCAAAGAACAATTCACTGGTCTCAAGTGAGTGGAAGGCAGTTCCAGATATTTGGAAGTCAATCGCAGAGAAATATGGTGATAGGGTTGCATTGGTGGATCCTTACCATGATCCACCATCAAAGCTGACTTACAAGCAGGTATCTATATTTTCCTTACAATCATCCGACAGTTCATCACTGGTCATATAAAGGAAGAGTGATAATGTGTAGCTTTTGTGAAGCATCAAATCATGTTTACTTTTATTATTAGTGATGTAAAAAACATCAACATGTAGCATTTCTTCATTAAATCAGGCCTACCTTGATTTTTAGAAACAAAAGAAATTTCTTCTAGGTGGAAGGTGGGGATCATCACTGATTTTATGTAGGGACTTTTACTTTGTAACCCCCATAGACTTTCAATATTACAAAAAGGCCCTCCTAATCGAATTATTTCCTCAGAAACCCCAAGAAATCTTTGAGTATTCGCAAAAACACCTTTACAATAAATGAATTTTTTGAAATAAAGAATATGTGAAGGAATATTCCATTCGTCTAGTTGCTTAGCTGCCTAGTGCTGCTATTCTAGGTGACTCGCCTACTCTGCAGTGCCTGGCTGTCCCTCTGCCTTGCTCTACTATTCTATAAAGCAGGCAAATCACCTAGAATACTAGCAGTCGGTAGTTGAGCAGTTGAATGGATGGAATATTCCCTCGCATATTCTTTATTTTTAACATCCATCAATCGCGAGAGTATTTTTGTAAATATTCAAAGATTACAAGGGCTTTTGAGAAATAGTTCATTTAGGACATTTTTGTAATATCAAAAGTTTATAAGGGTAGAAAAGTAAAAATCCCTTTTATATATTGTTAGAGAAATGAAGGGAAAAAGCGTCGACTAACATCCATAATTCAGAAAAAGAAAGGCGAAGGGTCCATTTGGTTGTATATAAGGCTTATTCGGGTGGAAAAGCTTTTATAAGGAAATAAATTTAAAGGGAAAACAAAAACAAAATTCAATCTTTGATACTTAGGTTGAAAATATTTTACTTCTTTCTTCGAAAATTGTTTCCTGAAAATAACTTCATCCATTTCTTTGCTTGTGAAAGAATTTTGGGATTTTTGTTTTTCAGCCTCTTTAATCTTTCATTATTCCTTATGAGTTCCTATAATCTTCACATATTAAAACTTGTTGCACCACCAGGCGGTTCTACATTGCATAAGAATTTTTTTTTTTAAGGGTTGGCTCCATTATGCCCCATGTGTCTATGTTAGCTGATCGTCCATCAGACTACCCAAAAAATCTAGAAAAAAATCTAGCCTTCTCCTCCCCCTTATTATCATCGTCATAGCCTTATCCCGTCTATTCGGGGTAGGCTACATGAATCTTATCCCTCCATCTTAATCTATCCAATGTCAAACTTTTGGTAATACGTAGCAATATTAAGTCTTTTCTAACTACATCTAACCTCGTCATCGTAGGTCTTCCTCGATGTCTTCTACCCTCTTCCGTGGAATGCAGAATCGGCCGATCCCGATCCGGCCGAAATCGGCCGATCTCGGCCGATTCCAACCGATCCGATCCCGATTCAGATCGGGATCGGCGGGTCCCGATTCAGATCGGGATCTGCATGTCCCGATTCGGGGACTCGATCCCACCCGGAATTCCTTGCTCTCTTCCACTCTAATTTTATCACATCTCTTAACTAATGCTAAACTTAGTCGATGATACATGACCAAACCATCGTAGTCTATTCTCCTTAAACTTAATGTCAATAGGAGCTACATCTAAGTCCTTATGTATATATTCATTCCTAAGTTTATCTTTTCTAGTCTTTTCACACATCCTCCTCAACATCTTCATCTCAGCAACATAATTTTTGCGCATGATCCTTTCTTGCAGCCCAACACTTGGAATCATATAACATAGTAGATCTCACAGCTGTCCTATAAAACTTATCTTTAGTTTTAAGGGGACCCGTCGATCACAAAGGGCTTTAGATGCACTTCTCAACTTCAGCCAATTTGCTTGACTCTGTGAGTGGCATCTTCTTAGATCTCTTTATTGTTTTGAATAATAGATTCATAAATATTAGAAGTTGCTACTTTTAGGAATAATTTGATCCTCGATAGTAAGTAAATCTACCTGATCAACCTTTCTAGTGCTGAAATTACATTTCACGTATTTTGACTTAAGTCTTACTATCTTAGAGCCTTTATATTTCAAAGCATGCTTCCATTGTTCGAATTTATCATTCAAACTCTTAATATTCTCATCAACTATAACAATATTATCTGCAAATAAAATACACCAAGAGATGTCACCATGCAAGTGTTTGGTAACCTCAGCTATAACTAAGGTAAAGAGATAAGGGCTTAATGCAACAAATAGTAAAAAAACAGTCGACTTTTTTTTTTTTTTTGATGTTTCAGATATTTTTAGGTCGTCCAATTGGGGATCAGTCAGTACGGACATGTGGGACAGACTGGGGCCGACCATAGAAGAATTTGTTTTTTTTTTTTTTTGAAAATTCTGCTAGGCAGTTCTGCTAGGGGGTGTAGAACCGCCTAGCGTGCAACAAGTTTTACTGATCTTTGTATTTCCTCAAAGGAATTTTTGCAGATATACCTCATAAACTTACATAATTGTATCTATACTCCTAGTTCCTATATATTTTATGAGATACCTTTGAAAACTTTAGAAGCGTTGCAGTCATACCCCTTCATCAAAATGTCGTGAATTTCAACCAAATATGTTAGCGAGGTTCGCTAGATTCTGGTAAAGTCAGAGACATACATGCAAAATTGCAATGAATTTAGGGGTATCATGTAAAAATATCTGAAATCTTTTTGGTGTATTCAGTTGGAGTTTACGACATTTTGACTTAAGGGTATAACTGCAACACTTTTGAGTTTTTTGTGGGTATTTTCTATAATATATGAGAGTTAAGGATATAAATACAAATATTCTAATTTTCAAAGATGTATATACAAAAGAGCTTCCTTGAAACTCTCCACGATCTTTGAATCATCCTTAAAAACCAGACAAGGCGAAGAGCCTCAGTTATTGTCCTTATCACAAACTTCAGGGGCACAATATTGAAGATTGTTTTATTTTCAAGGATGTTGTAGAAGAATTGATCCAACAAGGAAGAGGGTGTCATTTATCAATCCTCCACAATCACATTCTGGATTAGGAAAGAAAAGGGGGGATTGTTAAATCTCCATCCCTGATAAAACCTGCACCTACGGATCCCTAATGGGTTCACAAATGCCAATTTTTTTTTCTTCCATCAAGGATTTGCCTGTATTATGGTCCGAGGAGCCTTTAAATCCTAAAGGTCAACAATTGCATGGTTCAAGAAGCCTTTAAATCCTAAGATGCAAAGTCAATCTTATGGTCATAGGGAAGCCTAAATTCTTTAATGGACTGAAATTCAAGTATGTCTTGGCCTGTGTAGATGCTGAATTTGCCTTTGACAATTTTCACAAAGACCATACTTGTTGTAAATGCCTTAGATGATTCGCATAAAGCTCCCCTAAAGAGACTACATTGGCAAAAGGATGGCTTGACACCTTTCCATTTTACAGAAACATAAGGAATGGCTACCAAACAGAAGTCCTTGTCGTGGCCACGAATTCTCTCACAAAGCATGGTTTATCCTATATCGTATTGGATTGGGTTGACTCGTCCGAATCGACTTATATTTGGGCCGACCCGATCCGTTGGCATGGTCGGAATAGACGATCCGGCTTGGACCGTCTCTAGATCGCAGCGACTCGAGCCGTATCAAATCCGGCTCGTGTCGGATCGCACGATACAGGCTCGAGCCATTGCGATCTGGCCCAATACGGCGATCCGATACGAGACGCCCCTAAATCCCCCTTCACTGTTTGCTGCATTTCTATTTGGACAGAAACGTAGTAGACGAAGCACCCGTAGCCTTCCAAGTCCTTCCCCCTCTTCTTGCTTCCATTTTTCTTGGTGATTTTGGGAGATCCAAGAGGTTTTCAAGGTTTGGAGGTGATTTTGTTGAAATGAAAAGAGGTTTTCAAGCTCTAAGAAACGTTTTCATCTGGTTTGAATAAGGTAAGCATCCGAACCCTAAGAATTTTTTTTCATCTTCTTTTCTTATTGTTTGATGTTGTTTAGGGTATTAAAACATGAAGAATAGGTAGATCTATTGTCTTTTTGTAATTTTGACATGAAAAATTAATATTTATTCAAATTTAGGGTTGATTTATAGATTTTGATTAAATATTTAAAAGTACATAAAAATAAAATAAATAAATAAATGATCTATTTATGTTATGATGGGCATAGATCTATGACTTTCACGTGTTTGGTGAAATTTTGATTCAATATCTTAGTGTATGGAGAATAATCTATTAATATAATTATTAGAATATTAAATAAAATTTAAAATATAAAATAATTTATAAATTGTCTACTTTAAAAGTGAAACATGATTAGATTTAAATCTATATTTTAACTTTTAAGTTTTAAATATATTTTTAGTTTCAAATTTTATTTTATATGATCTTAAATTAATTAGTGGTATAATATATTATTACTTAATAATCCTTAAATCTGATACTTATGTGCAAATTTTGGACATGCCTCAACTTATATTTATGTTCGTTATGCACATTAAATTTAAAATTTATTCAATTAATTTATGTAATTTATATAATTTCTTAAGTTTAATTTAATAATTTATTTTAAAAATTTTATTAGTAAAAATTCTTTCATGTAAGAAAAATTTTAAGAGCACTTCAAGTCATGCTTTTCTAAATATGTTCAATTAATATTTGTAGTTTATTTAATTTATTAAGTATATTTTAGTTATTTATTTAAGTTTTTTAAAATAAAAAAAATAGTAAAAAATATTTTAATGTAAGGATAATTTTAACAACATTTTAAGTCATACTATTCTTAGTTGTTGTTCAATGTATTTTTTTTGTTCTTATTTTTCTTTTGTTTGTTGTCATTAGGTGGCCGCCCCACCCTCTCGTTGAGAGTCTGGAAACATCGGATGGCAACATGGGACCATGGTTGATGGCCGTAGGCACAACCGCACAAGTTCAAGTGCTACTACTATCAGTTTATAGGACATGACGTTGGTGTTTCTTGATTGAAGAAGCACCTTCAGGAGGAAAAACTGTTATATATATTATGAAGACATTGGGTGTAAAGATGTTCCTGGGGAGGTCAGGATCCAGATGGCTCAACACTTGAAAAGTCTGAAGTGTGCTTAAAGAAGGTTGCAGACAAAGAGAGCGAAGAACGCATGATCTACGGAGTTGCCGGTGGAGGAGATAATGATAAAGAAGGAGGCTAGACTGAGTCTGATGGTGATGATGATGTTCAGAGGTATATGGACGTATGCCTCTTTCTCCACGTACTCGGCAAGTGTTGGAGGTCAGTAGGCATATGTATCAGGAGAGAGAATTTATAAAAGCTCAGGGGATTCATTTGAAGGTGTAGAATAGGGTGTTGGTGAATCATCAAGTACTGGTGGGAATTCCTCTAGAGGTCATGCTCAACCTAGGAGGAGTATATCCTCCTATTTTACTAGTGGACCAGCACCTACAGGTGGGCCTTAGAAGCACAAATCAAGCATTCCTGTTGAGGTGGTTGGCCCTTATATGTTTCCTAAGGAGCATGGGAAACAGGCAAGGGTTGATGGTAGCCATAAGAAGAGTGGTCCAAGATATATATTAGGAAGGGCTGTTGCAAAATTTTGACATCATGCATGCATTTCCTTCAATGCAGTAAACAACTCTGACTATTCCAGTATGATCTATGAAGCACAAGTTCAAGGGTCACATGTTAAACCCCCCACTCCACAAGAACTGGCAGGGAAATATCTTGATGATGAGGTCAAAGAGATTAAGTAGTACATTGCTTCATTCAAGAAAAAGTGGGAGAAATATGGGGTTACCTTGATGTGTGATGGCTGGTCAGGGACCACTAAAAGCTGGTCAGGGACCACCAAAAGCGGTCTCATTAATTTTCTTGTGTATTGCGACAGACAAAGTGTTATATCATAAGTTTGTGGATGCATCAAATCAGATACACAACTATGAATACATTTTGCAACTCATGGACAGTGTTGTGGAGGAAATTGATGAGAAATACATTGTTCAAGTGGTGACAGATAATGGCTCTGCATACAAAAAGGCAGGAGAGGAGCTAATGCTCCGCATACCTCATTTGTTATGGATCCCATGTGCAGCCCATTGTGTAGATTTAATGCTGAAAGAAATTGAATAGCTGGGTGCTGTGAAGAAAAATGTTGTTAAGGCACAAAAGATTACACGATATATTTACAACCATTATTATGTATTGAGATTGACGAGGGATCATACACATGGTAAGTTGTTAAGGCCTACCGTTATAAGATTTGCCACTGTAGAAATAAATAGACGTTAAGTGTAGGGGCTGTTTTGGCGTTTTGATTAGTCTGCTATATGTCTGTATGTTTTGTTCTAGTTCTACCCCTGTGTGTTATGTAAATAGGGGTAGAATAGTCATTGATACTTTGTAATGCTTTTGTCCTAATATATAAAGTCTCGTGAGGGCTGGCCGGCCTCTCTAGTTGAGAGAGAGAGCCAGCTGCACCTCCTATTTTGCCTCTCCAACTCTTTTTTCTCCTCATTCTTCATGGTATTATAGTTTGTGAAAGAAGAGGAGTAAACCCTCGGCCGATTGGCCTCTTTTTTTTCTTTGCCCGGTGGAGTATCAAACCATTATCTTGGTGCAGGAGCTCTACACAAAAAAGGGAAGGAAAACCTCACAAGACTGGTTCCCCTTTTCTGAAGCACCTCCGGCCTGCGGTTACCCCCAACTGCTACAACTTCTACTGCCTTGGGGATCAGAGGTGGTGACCGCTGCCCTGTTCTGGAGGTTCCTTGGTGTCCGCCCCCCTTGTTCTGTGTTTTTTTGGGGCTTGGTACATCCCTCTCTGCACCGAAACCCTGGTTAGGGTTTTCGTTGTGGACTGCAAGTTTGTGTGAGTGGTGTCCAAGCTTTCCACTCAATTTTTGAGCAGGCCGGCCCTGGGTTGCTGCAACATATACCCTGGTTAGGGTTTGTTTTTGAAGCTGTCCCTATTACAACAGCCCTGTTTGAGGGTTGCTAGAGGCCGGCTGCCCTTCTACCTGCTGCCATCCTTCTTCCAATCTGCTCAAGCATCTCTTGGAGCAAGGAAATGTCCGAGGTGACAGCAAAAGAGGTGTCCTCCAAGTGTGGCAACAAAGGGGAAAATTTCCATCTTCAGCTTCCAACTTCAACTATTTGGACGGGGCAGCAACCATCAAGACTTTTATCAGTGCAAGATCCAAGGTTGGATACATAAATGGGAGGATAAAATTACCTCCTATTGGTGATGAGAAGTATGAGGAATGGGAGCATCAAGACAGCATTGTGAAAACGTGGATTCTTAGCTCTGTGACAGATGGACAATTGAAGTATATTGTGAGGAAGTCAACTGCAAGAGAGATGTGGCTTCTCCTTGAAGATATGTACTGTGAGAAGGCTAATCCTGTGAATTTGTATGATCTTGAAGTTGTTATTCATGACACTAAACGAGGCACACACTATGTATGCGAATATTATCGTGCCTTGCGGGCGTTATGAGAGGAACATGATTCCTTCGCCATAAAGGACTAGGATACTGTTGCTGATCACAAGAAGGACTTGAATCATGTCCAAGACCAAAGGGTTCTTAAGTTCCTGCATGGGTTCAACATTGAGTATGAGGGATTGTGATCTCATATTCTGAATTTTGAGGTCATCCCATCTCTTGAACAATGCTACAAGAAGTTCTGAAGAGAGGCGGAGGAAGACTATGCAGGTTGATGCTGGAGGGACCAATGTTGGTGATCACTCTGCCTTATCAGCACCAATACATGAAATGAAAAAGGGGAGATGGTATACGTAAGGATTCACATAAAGGTGAGAGAAAGTGTTCGCATTGTGGGCGACTGAATCACTCTATGGTTTTCTGTTGGGAGCTGTATCCCGATAAGAAGTCGCTCAAGTTCAGGAAAGGTCAGTAAAACAACGGGGCTGCTGCTGCTACAAAGGTCACACAACAGCCTTCTAGGGCTATTTCAGAAGGGAACGCATCAGCAAGAACACAAGGAAGCTTCATGGGGCTGTTCACCTCCGATGTAGCTAACCTTCAGCGGTTTCTCTCACATTTGACACCCTCATCATCCACCAACCTGTTAGGTACTTCTGGGGAAGTACTCAGTGTTGCTCGCATCATAATGGACACTCTTGGATCATCGATTCAGGGGCCACTGACTACATGACGGGTACCTTTTCCTCTTTACCTCTTATACTTTATGCTCAGGATAAGATAAGGTAACCATTGTAGATGGTAACCTAGCTACTATAGCTGGGAAAGGCACTATACCTCTAGATGAGTACCGTACCTTATCCTCCGCATTACATGTTCTAAAGTTGTCCATAAATTTGCTTTCTGTGAGCAGTCTCACAAAATCCTTGAATTGTTCCATAACCTTTTTTCCCACTCATTGTATGTTTCAGAACCTGAGGACAGGCCAACTGATTGGGAGTGGACGTGAAGCAGGAGATCTCTATCAGCTCCAGTTCCAGTATGGTGCTGCTCTTCAGTCCTCAAGCACTAGTATCTTGTCTAAGAAAGTGAGGGAGATACAACTGTGGCATCTCCGCCTAACATATCCTTCATTTCCAGCATTGAAATATTTGTTTCCATCATTATTCCATACAATAGACATTCAATCTATTTAGTGTCAAACATGTCATCTTGCAAAACATTGTAGAACTCCATTTTTCCCTTTTATGAATAAAAGTTCCAGTTCTTTTGAGTTAGTTCATTCTGATGTGTGGGGTCCTGCTTCTGTTCCCTCTATTGATGGTCATCGATATTTTATCCCCTTCATTGATGATTTCTCTCATTGCACTTGGGTGTATCCTATGAAGTCCAGGGAGGATGTGCCCCAGGTCATACATGTGTTTGAGAACATGGTAGAAAATCAGTTTGAAAGAAAATAAAAGTGTTCCGTTCAGACAATGCAAAAGAATACTTTGAAAAAAATCTAAATATCTTTTTTGAGGATAAATGAATCATTCATGAGTCATCATGTCCCTATACTCATCAACAAAATGGAATAGCTGAACAGAAAAATCGCCATCTTCTTGAAACAGCTCGGACACTTCTTCTCCATCATAGCCTCCCTAAAAGGTTATGGATAGAGGCTGTATTCACTGTTGCGTATGTCATTAATCGAATGCCATCCAGAGTCCTCCAGTTTTAGACGCCATACTCTATTCTTCGACGTCAGCACTCTCTCTTTCCTCTACCATTGAAAGTGTTTGGGTCTTTATGTTTTATCCATGATCTAGTCTCTGCCAAATCCAAACTTGATGCCAAGGCTATTCGGAGGATATTTCTTGGGTACTCTCCTACTCAAAAGGGTTACAAATGCTATGACCCACTGACTAAGAAAAAATATATTGTGAAATATGTCACTTTTTTTTGAATCCCACTCTTATTACCACTCCCAGGATGTGTCTGAGGGGGAGAGATCTCAAATTTCAGCCACACCCTTGACTATTCCTGATATTGTTGTCTCCTCCAGGGATGTCACAACTGATGAACCTGCACTCTCTAAGATAAGCCATGATACTAGCATGTAGGGGACTGAATTGAAGCACTATGTCAGAAGATCAAAAGTTCAAAAGCAAGTTGACAACTTGGGACTGGGTACTGTGACATACTATTCTGCAGATCCACTACCCCAAGAAGTTGATAAGGTTCTAGACATTGAACCCAATTTTCCTATTGATCATGTTAAACCCATAGATGTTGATGTTGTTCCAGCTGAAATTGTACAAAATGAGTAGAATCTTGAAAAACCTATTGCTGTCCGAAAAGGTGTACGAGAGTGCACCAAATATCTTATCTCAAAGTACATCTGTTACTCACAACTATCTCCTTCTTACAGAACCTTCATCGCTGCTCTCTCTTCTTGTTCAAATCCTTTAACGTTCACAGAGGCCACTAGAGACCAGCGGTGGGTGAAGGCTATAGAGGAGGAAATGGATGTCCTCAAACGGAACAATATTTGGGTTCTTGTTGATCTTTCCCAAGGGAAGAAGCTGGTTGGATCAAAATGGGCGTACACCACCAAGTTTAGAGCTGATGGTAGTGTGAAAAGATTCAAAGCAAGACTAGTTGTAAAGGGGTTTACTCAAACGTACGGAATTGATTATAAGGAAATCTTTGCACCAGTGGCTAAGTTAAACATAGTTAGAGTGGTTCTTGCTATGGCTGCCCATTATGTTTGGGAATTTTATCAACTAGATGTCAAAAATGTTTTTTTGAATGGTGAGCTTACAGAAGAAGTGTATATGCAGCCGCTCCCAGGTATGATCACTGGTGACAAAGTGTGCAGATTGAATAAGGCTCTGTATGGCCTAAAACAGTCCCTTCGAGCCTAGTTTGAGAGGTTCAGAGTAGCTATGGTTTGATATGGCTTCATCCAGGGAAATGCAGATCATACTTTATTTACAAAATGAGTTAATGGTAAAGTTGTGATTTTACTAGTGTATGTTGATGACATGATGTTGACCCGAAAAATTTTCATGCGCAACGACATTGTTCAAAAGCATGCATATGCACATGATTGTACGATACAAAAGATATATACATGACATATACTCATGATGATGTATGTGTTATGGAATATTTGCATGGCATGGCATGTGTGCATATTAACACAAGCCTATGTTATGTAAAAATGATGAAAAATACATGAGTATGGAGGTCCATGTTAAATGGAGATCTTCCTATATGCATGCGAATACATAGGCCTACATGCACGTATTAGGAAGGTGATGGAGCAAGAAATATACCTAGGCCAAGATCCCGCAAAAGGCCTAAAAACAGCCTCTAATCGCTCCTATATGCTGTCCAA
This sequence comes from Zantedeschia hybrid cultivar, assembly GCA_030544215.1. Lineage (NCBI taxonomy): Eukaryota > Viridiplantae > Streptophyta > Magnoliopsida > Alismatales > Araceae > Zantedeschia > Zantedeschia hybrid cultivar. Next base: position 29,398,575 of record JARZZO010000011.1, read on the forward strand.
AAACAGCCCTTAGAACTCCTTGATGGCTTCAACAAATAGGCCCAATAAGGAGCCCCAAAATGCAGCAACAAAAATACTCCTAACGCTGCGAAATGAGGACCCAAAACAGTTCCGAAATGGACTTAAAACAGTCCCAAATTGGGTCCAAAACAGCCCCAATGGAGGCCTAATAGCAAGGTTTATAGGCCCAATAAGTGGCCCAATAGGGGACTCGATATGAAGGCCCAATAAGAGGTCCAAATGGGCCTAAAAATCAGTCCTACATGGTCCAAAAACCTGCAGCCCAAAGAGGAAACTCTCCAAAAATCCCAAAGAGGAGAACTTTCCCAAAATAGAAAAAGCCAAGCCAAGTGGACCCCTCTCTCTCTTCCCCTTTATTTAAATAGAGAAGGAGGGAGGAGAGAGAGAGGAGGAATCGGTGCCCCCCCCCCCCCCCCCCCCCCCCCTACTGGTTGGAGCCCCCCCACCGGTTCCAAGGGAGGAACCGGTGGGGGGTTCCCTCCCTCTCTCCCTTTCAAATTTTCAAAAAAATAAATAAATAAAGAGGGGGGGGGGAGATTAATTACGTGGAGGGAGTTAATGAATTCTTAACCCCACCTAGTTAAGAATCCTACTAAACCCTCAAATTCTCTACCAAAAGGCGATCTTAACCCCTTTCACACTTAGCCAAAAAGGGGGGGGGGTAATTAATGGGCTAAGCCCCATTAATATGACCAAACAAAAGGAGGGGAGAGAAGGGGGAACCCCCACCGGTTTGCTCTCAAAACTAGTGGGGGGTCCAAACCGGTGGCCACCCCCCACCGGTTGGAACTGGTGGGGGTACCCACCGGACCCCCCCTCTCATTCTTCCTCTTCTCTCACCCTTCTCAAATAAAAAAAAAGATAAAAAAGAAGGAGAGGGGGAGCAAACGGTGGCACCCTCCACCGTGGGCTTCACCAGTGGCACCCCCCACCCCCAAATTGGAGCTTATAAATAGGACCCTAAGGTCCTAAAAAAAACACACACACTCCAGACATTCAAAAGTGGGAAAATTATGAGAGAAGGTTCTGCTGCGTTCAATACCAAACTCGGTGTTTTTTTTACCCGGGTTTGCTGCGTTTTAGAGGATCCTCTCGTCTCGGAGGGCTCTCTTCCTAAGGTTTATTTCTAAGGGAAAGTTCTGCCAATTTCTTTATTGTAAAAGCCTTCTTTATAAGGCGAAACTTTGCCAAAATAATGAAAGGACTTTTTATGTCAAATTGTATGCATGTGTGTGTGTCATAAGTTTAAATAATTAAAATCATGTATTATTTTTAATACATATAATTAATTTCCTAAGTATCCTAAAAATCTGATTAAAATATATACAGAAGTCTATGAATCCTAATTTTGGTCTCATCCCTAAACATAAGAGGGATATTAAAAAACCTAAACATAAATATAAATTAATTAAGATTGATAACCTTGATTAAAAATACAATGATTAATGAAAATATGTAGATAAAAATCAGAAAATGCAGTAAAAATCAGAAAACTTCTGTAAAAACCGGTAATATTCAGTAAAAATCAGAAACCAAATCTGAAAATTACATAGACCCCAAAAATATATATGACTTAAACATCTTTAATATATTTAATTAATTAATGATATCTTTAATATATTTAATTAATGAAAATCATTAATTAAAAAATCAGTAAAGTTTGGTAAAAATCAGTAAAAAACAGAGAACTAAATCTGAAAGTATATAAAATTCTGAAATGACCAAAATACTCCCATCCTGGATAAAAATCTGTATAAATCACAGAAAATTCCTAAAAATATCGGAACCTCTCTTATGTCCAAAATATCCAAATTTTAATAAGATGGGTAAAAATTACCAAAATACCCTTACAACCAAAATACCCTCAAAATAAATCTAAAATATCTCCTAAGGTTTTGAAGCCTCCCAAAATCATTAAAAAATAATTTTACGTAATAAATTGACCATAATACCCCTATACCCTCCAACTTGGCATAATTACAAAAATACCCTTGTAGGTCTAAAATATTTGGAATCAATCCAGATAACTCGAGGTCAATCCAAAATCATTTAAAAAGTCTCCTAATCAATAATAAATCTATCCTAAATTTGGGTGAGACCAATGGTCTAAAAGCTATCTTTCACTTGCATTAATGTTGAGTGGTAGTATAGACTGTTTCAAGGGCATCATATGGACGGTTAATCAAGGGTTGTCGAGTAGTTGCTCGACGTAATTAACATTGACTGAGGTCAGTAGAGAGAGGTCATATACTCGGATCTTCGCCTGATCCGAAGTCCTGGACTTCCTGAGGGCTAATCCTAAGCTTTCATAGTCCGATAAATAAAATAAATAAGACCAACCTATATTTCTCCGGATAAAAACAAAAAACGCCAAAATGACGGGATTTTATTCTCAAAATAATCCGATAGGAAGAGACGGCTAGGTTAGATTCCAAACACATGATTATCACAGGAGACAACAATGTTGAAATTGCACTCTTGAAGAAAAATCTAGCAAAAGAGTTTGAAATAAAGGATTTGGGACAACTGAGATATTTTCTGGGTATTAAAGTGGTCTGATCATCCAGAGGAATTTATGTGTGCCAGCGAAAGTATGCACTGGACCTACTGAAAGAAACGGGAAAGCTTGGATGTAGAACTGCAGATACGCCTATTGAATCAAATCATAGGTTAAGTATCTCATATGGTGAAATTTTGTCTGAGGGGGAGAAAGGAAAATATCAGAGACTAGTTAGGAAATTGTTGTATCCATCCTAATTAGGCCTGACATTGCCTATACTGTTAGTATAGTTAGTTAGTTTATGCATGCGCTCCATACATCCCATCTTAGAGCTGTTGACATAATTCTGAGATACATAAAGTCCTACCCAGGAAAAACGTCTTATATTCTCTAAGAGTAATCATCTTACTCTGGAAGGGTACACTGATGCAGGTTGGGTTGCATCACAGGATGATAGGAGATCTACAACAGGTTATTGTATGTTTTTGGGTGGTAATCTTGTTACCTAGAGAAGTAAGAAGCAGTCTGTATGTGCTAGATCCAGTGCAGAAGCTGAATACCGGGCCATGGCTTAGTCTGTGGCTGAACGTGTTTGGTTAAAAATTTTGCTTCAGGATCTTGGAGTACAAGTACAGCTGCCAATGAAGCTCAATTGTGATAACAAGGTCGTTATCAACATTGCCAATAATCCTATCCAACATGACAAGACCAAGCATATTGAGATTGATAGGTACTTCATCAGAGAGCGATTAGATAGTGGGGATTTATGCCTACCCTATATAAATGCTGGACCACAACTTGCGGATGTTTTCACCAAAGACTTTCCTAGAGACCAATTTTCAAATGTGATTGGCAAGTGAGGCATGCTAAATATCCATGCTCAGCTTGAGGGGGAGTGTAAAAATAAATAGACGTTAAGTGTAGGGGCTGTTTTGTCTTTTTGATTAGTCTGCTACATGTCTGTATGTTTTGTTCTAGTTCTACCCCTGTGTGCTATGTAAACAGGGGTAGAATAGTCATTGCTACTTTGTAATGCTTTTGCCCTAATATATAGTCTTGTGAAGGCTGGCCGGCTTCTCTAGTTGTGAAAGAGAGCCAACTGCACCTCTTGTTTTGCCTCTCCAACCTTTTTTTATCCTCATTCTTTAGCTATCAACTTCATTGCCTTGCAGAGTATGTTGAAACATGAAGTAGGCTTAAAACAAATGTTTAGAAGTGACGAGTAGTTGCGCTCCACGCTTGTTGGAACAGATGAGGGAAAGAAGAATGAAAGCTTGGTGAACAATAGTGATTTTTGGGTGAAGATAAATTTTATTGTCCAACTTATTGAGCTATTATATGAGGTCTTGTGTCGCGTAAATGGAGATCGGACACCAATCTTAGGGTTGATGTATGCCAAATTGGAGGCTACAAAGAAGAAGATACCTACAATCTCAAAAAATTATGTAGAGGAATTTTTGAAGATTATAGAAAGAAAGTGGGACTTCCAGATGGGCAGAGAGTTGCATATGACATGTGAAAAATTTACATTTCATGACTTTTAGTGATAATTTTTACTTTTTTTGTGATGGTTGATGGGTGACACACTTTTATTACAACATACTATCTCCATTCGGCATTTCAGTACGTCCATGCGTTAGCGTACAATGATGACTTGATTGTAGCCGTGACAATGGTGGTGAACCGACTTATGGGTGATCTTTCGGGAGGCAATAAGGACCTTTGCAGAGCCATAAGCTACAGCTGGTCGTGAGAGATCTGATACTGGTATAAAAAAAAAATTGTTTAGAAAAGAGTTCCACGTACTGATCTTACTATTTTTCATATCTTGATAGAGACTTCTATTATTTGTTTGTAGTTGACTGGTAGTTGAATTATGAAAAGTCTGTACCAAGGTTGAGAAAGATAGCCATCAAAGTCTTGTCGCAAACTTCTTCCTCCAGTGAATGGGAGCGGAATTGGTTTATGTTTGCACTCATACATACAAAGATCAGGAATCGCTCGTTACACATCCAGTTAGACAAGTTTGTGTATGTCCACTATAATATGAGGCTGAGGATTAAACATTTGTAGCATGATGCAAAGCAGAGAGATGATGATTATGATCCCATTGATCTTAGTTACCTTCGAGATGATGAAGATTCTATAGTTGCTTAGGTTGTCAGAACAACAGATCGTGGGGAGTCAGAACTTGATGAGACATTAGATCATAATGAGGGCCCTCGTCCTAACACCTTATTGGCAGTAGAAATATCAGTAGCAGTAGGCCATGGCGGAGAACAAGATGATGAATATATTGTTTGACAAGGTTATGATCAGGAATATGCACAAGGTCATAATGAAGAGGTTGACTTAGAGGTTGCTGTTGCTGCTGCTGCTGATGATGATGATCAATTGGTCACAAGGGGCAGGAGCATAGTAGCTTGACGTGATGATGATGCAGAGTGGGAGCGGCTAATGCAGGGTCTTGCACCTCAGCATCCTCCAATTGCACATACACCTAGGCATCCATCTAGATTTTAGCCTGCACAGAGTAGAGCTGCATAGCGATAGTTTTCTAGTCAGAGTTCACGTCATTCTAGTGTACGTCCTCTAGCATGCCTCCTAACTGGTGTAGTCCAGAAGCAAGCATGTGACAAGAAATAAGTTCAAATGTAAAGAAGGGATGGAGTAGCATGAAATCCTAGATGTCAAAGGTGTTAGGAGGATCCAAAAAGAGCAAGAAGAAGAAGGATGTAGTCCTAGACGATCCACTCGACATAGTAGACTTAGACATGGATTACAAGATCAGCCAATCCTGATCCATTTCGAAGGGGGGATCACTGTTCTTCCTTCCCCCCACCTCCGTGTTTTTTTTTTTTTTAAGAAAAGCTCGGGATCAGCCTGTATTGGCCGATCCGGTCCCGATACGGCGCGATACAGGCAATCATGGATCCCCCCCTCCCTCCCCCCCCCCCCCCCCCCCCTTAAATGGGGATTGAACGCAAATGTTGTTGCTTCTGCTGCGTTTTGCTGCCAGCGCCCCCCCTCCCCCAGCCCTTCGCATTGTCGCCGCCGCCATCCTCTTCTTTCCACTCTCTCTCTCTCTCTCTCTCTCTCTCTCTTTGAGATCTCGACCGAAAGAAGGGGAGCGGCTAATGCAGGGTCTTGCACCTCAGCATCCTCCAATTGCACATACACCTAGGCATCCATCTAGATTTTAGCCTGCACAGAGTAGAGCTGCATAGCGATAGTTTTCTAGTCAGAGTTCACGTCATTCCAGTGTACGTCTTCTAGCATGCCTCCTAACTGGTGTAGTCCAGAAGCAAGCATGTGACAAGAAATAAGTTCAAACGTAAAGAAGGGATGGAGTAGCATGAAATCCTAGATGTCAAAGGTGTTAGGAGGATCCAAAAAGAGCAAGAAGAAGAAGGATGTAGTCCTAGACGATCCACTCGACATAGTAGACTTAGACATGGATTACAAGATCAGCCAATCCTGATCCATTTCGAAGGGGGGATCACTGTTCTTCCTTCCCCCCACCTCCGTGTTTTTTTTTTTTTTTAGAAAAGCTTGGGATCAGCCTGTATTGGGCCGTATCGGGCCCGGATCGGCCGATCCGGCCCGATACAGCGCGATACAGGCAATCCCGGATCTCCCCCCCCCTTAAATGGGGATTGAACGCAAATGCTGCTGCTTTTGCTGCGTTTTGCTGCCCCAGCAGTGCCCCCCCTCCCCCAGCCCTTCGCATTGTCGCCGCCGCTAGTCGTTGCTGGCAATCCCGCCGCCGCCGCCATCCTCTTCTTTCCTCTCTCTCTCTCTCTCTCTTTGAGATATCGACCGAAAGAAGGGGAGCGGCTAATGCAGGGTCTTGCACCTCAGCATCCTCCACTTGCACATACACCTAGGCATCCATCTAGATTTTAGCCTGCACAGAGTAGAGCTGCATAGCAATAGTTTTCTAGTCAGAGTTCACGTCATTCCAGTGTACGTTTTCTAGCATGCCTCCTAACTGGTGTAGTCCAGAAGCAAGCATGTGACAAGAAATAAGTTCAAACGTAAAGAAGGGATGGAGTAGCATGAAATCCTAGATGTCAAAGATGTTAGGAGGATCCAAAAAGAGTAAGAAGAAGAAGGATGTAGTCCTAGACGATCCACTCGACATAGTAGATTTAGACATGGATTACAAGATCAGCCTATCCTGATCCATTTCGAAGGGGGGATCACTGTTCTTCCTTCCCCCCACCTCCGTGGTTTTTTTTTTTTTTTAAGAAAAGCTCGGGATCAGCCTGTATTGGGCCGTATCGGGACCGGATTGGCCGATCTGGGCCCGATACGGCGCGATACAGGCAATCCCGGATCCCCCTCCCCTTAAATGGGGATTGAATGCAAATGTTGCTGCTTCTGTTGCGTTTTGCTGCCCCAACAGCGCCCCCCCTCCCCCAACCCTTCGCATTGTCGCCGCCGCTAGTCGTTGCCGGCAATCCCGTCGCCGCCGCCATCCTCTTCTTTCCTCTCTCTCTCTCTCTCTCTCTCTCTCTTTGAGATCTCGACCGAAAGAAGGGGTTTTTCACCTCGTCATCGCTAGCCGGCCGTCCGGCAGCCACTATCGTCACTGTTGTCGCCGTCACCGCCGCCGTCGACGTCGGGTTTTTTTTTTTTTCCGAATTCTGATTCAAGTTAAGGTACATTTTGATCTTTTTTTTTTAAATTCTACAAAAATTAGAAATGATGTATCGTGGTGTACATCTATTAATATTTAGTTTAATTTTTTTTTTAGCACGTTGATTAGACAAAATCCTCAAAATCAATCCTAATTAGGAGTTAAAAATTGGGATTTTTATATAATTAGAAATTAGGGTTTTTATATAATTAGTATAATTAAGGTTCAATTGAGTGTGCCAAATGCTGAATTGAATTTATTAGAACATAATTGTACAGATTTATGGATTAATTGCTCGTCATTAATATTAATTTCTTAAAATTAACCTTAATTAGGGATTAAAAATTAGGATTTTTGTATGTTTAGTGTAATTAGGGTTCAATCGAGTGTGCCAAATACTAAATTGAAATTGTTAGAATTTGATTGCATATATTTTTACATTAATTGTACGTCATTAACGCTAAATTTTTATAATTAACCCTAATTAAGTATAAAAAATTTGGGGCTTTTGTATAATTAGGGTTCAATTGAGTACGACAAACACTCAATTGAACTTATTAGAATCTGATTGAATAGATTTGTGCATTAATTGCATGTTATTAGCGTTAATTTTTTAAAATTAACCATAATTAGGGGTTCAAAATTGGGACTTTTATATGATTAGTGTAATTAGGGTTCAGTGTGCCAAACACTCAATTGAACTTATTAGAATCTGATTATATAGATTTGTGGATTAATTGCATGTTATTAGTGCTAATTTTTTTAAAATTAACCTTAATTTAGGATTAAAAAATGAGGTTTTTGTACGATTAGTGTAATTAGGGTTCAATTGGGTGTGCCAAACACCCAATTCAACTTATTAGAATCTGATTATATAGATTTGTACATTAATTGCATATTATTAACACTTTTTTTAAATTAATCATAATTAAGGGTTAAAAATTAGAGCTTTTGTATTATTGGTGTAATTAGGGTTCAATTTGGTATGCCAATCACTCAATTGAATTTATTAGAATCTGATTGTATAGATTTGTGCATTAATTACAAGTGATTAATGCTACTTAAATTTATTTGTGTCTTTTTATGTTATGCAGAAGTATGGCAGAGCAAGGACATCATGAACATGATGTGGAGTAGTAGGGTGCTGATTCTAGTTGGCAGTGTTGCACACTAGGCAGAGGAGGGTCAAATGCAACTGGTGTGGAAAAGGGATGGGTGGAGGCATGTATCGCCTAGAAAATCATATTGCTAGTATAACAAGAGACGTTAGTAGATGTGAGTCAGCTCCATTGAACTTGAAGAAGGAAATGAGGGCTTATATATTGGGTAAAAAAGTCCAAAAGACTTATCATCTCAACAACAGATGGATTTACAAGATGAGATATCAGAACGCCAGAAACGAAGGGATTACTGTCTGCCTGTTCAGTGGCTGATCAATTTAGATGATGATGATGAGGAGGATGAGAAAGATGATTTAGATGACCCTAATCTAGAGTACACTTGTTCGTGCCAGTATGCAGACAAATAGAGAAGATGAGGACCGACGAAGAGGCATAGGATCATCAGCTGGATCAGTGCCTACTGGTTCTCAGTCTGGGAGATTCGTTACTAGGGGCTCTTCTGCTCAGAGGACTGTTAGTTCTGTGTTGGGTTGTGAACGGACGTTAGATGTGGCACGTGGTCCTATGGACCAATTTTTGTACGGATCAAGGTTTGCTAGACAACCTGAAACCAAGCAAGCATTGAACGGAATCAAGACCTCAGAAAAAATGCCTTGAAAGAAATTGTGAAGTGATTTTACATGCAGGTGTGTTAACACATACAACATCCAGTTCATATTTTTAGACGATAGCGGATGCAATTACAGATGCTGGACCTGGTGTAAAGGTCCCCTCAGCTCGTTACATTTATGATGTTGGGTTCGAAGAGGAGTATAATGAGTTGAAGGTATGGGCCGACAACTTTAAAAATATGTGGAAGGAGCGTGGTTGTACCATCATGTGGATGGCACTATTTTTTTGAAGTCTGTGGATGCCTCAAAAAAAAAATGCTGATTATTTGTACATGCTAATGGATGGGGTGCTAGAGGAAATTGGTAAAGATAATATTGTGCAGATAGTTACTGACAACGAAGCAAATTACAAAACAGCTGGTAGATTGTTGATGCAGAAGAGGAACCATTTGTACCGGGTGCTTTGTGCGGCACATTCTATTGACTTGATGATGGATGACATAGGCAAATGCCTTTTTGTTGTTGAGGTGGTACAACATGCTCAGATGATCACGGGATTTATTCATAGTCATAACATGATCTTACATATGATGAGAGAGCATACAAGTGGATGAGATCTTTTTTGTAAAGGCTTTCTACTAGATTTGTATCCAACTACATCTCTTTAGAGAGCCTGATGTAGTACAAGCATCAGTTGGCCTAGTTAGTCACTCTGACGATTTTTTGGCATATATAGAGACATTGAGGGCCGATGTTAAGGATGTTAATGTTGCCTTGGCAGTGCTATCGCTAGTTTGGGAGAGAAGTTTTTGAGATAATTTTTTTTGCTATTTTTAAGTAGTTGACCCTCTGGTACATGTTCTGAGGTTGGTTGATGGAGATGGCAAAAATGATATAGGATATTTGTATGAGACCATAGATAGAGCAAATGAGCACTTGAGAGAAAGCCATCTTACAACTTTTGAAAAATAGTGGAGGATCATCGATGATAGATGGGAGTCAACTCTCCATCATGATCTCTATGCTACTGGTTAATTCTTGATCTTTTCAATTTGATTTTATTTGATTAATGTTAATAACATTTATTTTGATAACTAATAAACTTTAATTTAAATGCTTGATATTTTTTCAACGTAAGGTATCAATATGATGTGAGTGTGCATAATGATGGAGAGGTCATTCGAGACACAACTATTGTGATTACTAGAATAGCAAGAAATACGAACAAAAAGATAGATGCTTTAGCAGAGGTAACATATAAAGTAGGATTTTATGAAAATTTAGTCTTCTATTATTAACTTATGTCATTTACATTTATTTTGTAAATGGAGAGATTTAAATTGAAGATTGACATTTATGGAGATGAGGACATCAGGACTGCACTACTGAGGACAACTCTAGGTGAATTACATAATAAATAGCCATACACTCAATTTAATGCATTACTATCATTCATTATTAATATTGTCGTTTTTTTTTTTTCAATAGCTGAATGGTTGTTCCAAATTAATTATAGACAAGCTACCTAAAATCCTTCGGCGTATATTGCAGCTAGAGTATTCAGTCAAACCACTTCTTTTAGTCAGTGTGAAAGAATTTATAGTACATTCAATGTCATTCACACGAATGTTTTTTACAGATTAGGTGTTTCTAGGATAGAGAAGTTGGTATACTGTCACTACAACGTGCTCCTAAAGATCAGGTAGATTCAGGAAAGACAGAGGCTTGAACGATGGAGATTCATAGAGTTTGCTGGCAAACTAGTTGATGAGTTTGTACATCAGATTGATATTGATGAATTGCTGGATGAAGAACACCTATTGCATTATTGGGTGGAGAGCAGAGCAGCTAGAGATGCCCAACCTGAGTTTAATTCTTAGGATCGGAGTTGGACAGGAAGTGAATTAGATGGAGTAGTTGCTCGAGATCTTGAATTTCTGACAACAGACGAAGGTGGTGCACCTGTTCTTCAGAGGCGTTGAAAGAGCTACACTATCCGACGCTGCTAGAACTTTTACCTCTCAGCTAGCACTCAAGTGATCAGCTACTGAGGTGGATCCACATAGAAGAAAGGAGAAAGAGCCAGCGAGACCTTTATTGCAATCATCTAGCAACAAAAAGAAAAAACAATCAAAAGGAAAATCTAAACAACGAGTGGACTCATTGGAAGAAGAACACGGGGGATACACAGTTAGAGTTCAACAGACTGGAGAGTCACTTGAAGACACTCGAGTTTTACCACCTCACTTGACCAGTATGTACGAGGCAGAGTGACAAACCTACAGGCATAGAAGAAGGCGGCTGAGGAAAACAAGTTAAGTGGGGAGTAATGAATCCACTGAGGAGGAGGAGGATGATGATGATGGAGATGGTGATGGTGATGGTGCTATTGCTGCTGCTGGATTATCAGGAGGTTCTGGACTTTAGAGCAGTTACACAGGATACGAAGATTACTCCGCACCTCCGAGTTCTTCTGAAGGAACTCAAGGCCAAAGATAAGGACAACAAGGGGGATTTGAAGACCAACAAAGATATGCATGATATGATTGGCCCCCATGGGAACATGCATCTTCTTATTCGCTCACTTTTCACCCCCTATATTGCCGTATTCAGACATCAGCAACACTACTGAGGGGTATTCTAGACCTCCACCTATCTAATATGGCATTTATATCCCTCCATCACAATATGGGGAAAGTTCAAGCTAGCAAGCTTACACACCTCGAGGTATTCAAAAGGGATTCGAAGACCTCGTTAACTCCTTGTTTGGCTATGGATATCTAGTATGTATGTCGGCAGATTATGGCCCGCTAGCTCAAACTTATGAGCCGAATGATAAAAGATCACAATTGTGATCTTTCTAAGATATTTTTTATTAATTTTATGTAAAATACTTCATAATGTTTTTTTAATTAGTGTACAACAATAATTATTAGCGAGTTATTTGTCTTTAATGTTTGTTTTTTATGGATGTGCATGAATTGCATTCATTTTTATTGTACATTCATTGAATAATATGTATATAATTTATTCTGATTTTTCATGATTTTTTTTTTTTTAATGCGGCCGGTCCGAACCGGCCAAACTTCAGCAGGATCGGCCGATCTGGATCGGATTGGTTGGGATTGGCGGGTCCCGATCCTAGGAACCAATCCGATCCGAAATTCCTTGGACTTAGATACACTAGATCTTAATGATCAAGATGATACACCATCTCCTTCTGACACTCGAGTCTCGATGAGTGGATGTGATTCATCAGCTAGAGATGACACAAATGATAGTGATGAGGGGGGTGGTGGGGGTGGCGGTGAGGATGTTGTTGGTGGTGGTCGTGGTCTTACTGTTAGCCATGCTAGTGGAGGTGGTCTTGGTGCTAGCCATGCTATTGGAGGTGGGGAAGGTAGGGTCCTTTTTACTGGGGAGCATGACTTTACTCACGCTACTCAGGATATCGACCATGGAGCTCGTCAGCCAGATGATCGTGTGGAGGCACTATCTTATGCTCTGATAAAGGTTCCGTATTGTTGGAGGGGACAATAGGTAGACATACCAGATCAGATGGGCACTGACCCATCCTCAGATGATGAGCGTTGTTATGATCTTGAGCCTGGCGCCATCATGTATGGGTACGGGTTGCACAACATGATGAGATAGTTTGATGGGCTGAGCATACAAGATGAGAGAAGCTCATGTGTGGGACAATATAGTTCTGATGCATCCAACTCTCATCGGCGGCCACAGACAGGATATGAGAGTACATCTTATAGTGGTGATCATTCGGTCTCATGGTACCAGCAACCGACATTGATTCCGTATGGATATTCTACTTCATATGCATATCTATATAGTGGTTACAGTTATGGTGAAGGTGTACCTTATGTTCCTGCAAACCACGACCAATAATGTACAGACAGAGTGATGTGTCATATCAACATTACTCAACAGATTATTATGAGAGATATAACTTGTATATGACTTGGAGCCAGTATTAGGACTATGTTCTGTCCATCTATTATATTAAATTACTAGGAGATGCTCCGACGGAGACTTAGAGCTATGACATGCCTACACAGTATCCATATTAAGGTCATTATTAGTATTTCATTCTTTACTTTTATTGTAATCTTAAACTCTATAAGCTCTTGGAGAAACTGGTTGATGGTCACATGCGGGATTGGGATGAGAAAATGTACGAAGTCTTGTGGGCGTAGCGCACTATATATAAGACTCCTACAGGGTGTTCACCATTTTCTCTTGTCTATGGGTTAGAAGCAGTGGTTCCCATTGACATCGAAGTGTCTTCTTATTAGGTAGCTGCCCACTATGGGATCTAACCGAAGAGGTCAGCGAAGTTGAAAGACACTTCGAAGAGCTCGCGAGTCTGGAATGGAAGGTGATAGATTGGCAGCCCATCAGCACCTTCAAATGTATGGAGTATAAATGACATGAGCATTTGATAAGCTTGTAAAAGAAAGGGCATTAAAAAAGGGTGATATGGTGATGGTCAAACAAAAGAATGTTATGGCTTCAAAACCCAAATGCAAGTTTGCACGGAATTGGATTGGACCTTTTGTAGTTGCTAAAGCCTATGTCGGCGAAGCCTACATTATGGTCGACCGCGAGGTAATGCACCTTTTCCCCCCACTGAATGTGAAACACTTGAAGTTGTACTATGTTTCGGAGCATGAATTCCATAATGTTTAATTGTCGAAGGAGTGTAGAGCCTAATCCTTATGTGGATAGGTTTCCCCTTTATCTTGTATAAAAGTCTTGAGGTATTGTTGTGATAATACCCATAATGGTTTGCCCTAGAGCATATCATATCTTGTAATTGTATCTCATACAAAAAAAAAGAATTCAATGTGACCGTAGACATAGGAAGGCACATCGCCTCCGAACCACGTAAAATTCTCTCGTATTTTTGTGTAGTTGGATTCCTTCTTCCCCCTCGTTCTTTCTTTCTTCTATTTTGCCCATCCTTAACAACATAAACTTGCGTAAAGTTGATCATTGATCTCAATGCAAAAGTTCATTATAATTATTACACTTAACGTCTCATCTATCTTATGGTTTGAAGGATTATTGCATCTTAAAAGCCTACACGCATGTATAGCCTAAGGGGTTTTTATATCCTAAATCGTAACCTTATGGTATGGGAAGCCTTTATGTCCCTAAACCCAAAAACATATAGCTTAGGGAACCTTCATATCCTAAATCACAACTTGATGGCCCAAGGAGCCTTTATATCTCAAATCACAACCCAATGGCCTAAAGAGCTTTTACATCCTAAACCATACCCTTTTGGCCACTAGGAGTCATTATATCTTTGAACCTCTACCCACTGGGAGCCGTTGTATCCTTGAACCTTAGGTCACTAGGAGTCATTATATCCTTGAACCTTTGGCCACTGGGAACCATTGTATCTTTGAACCTTTGGCTATTGAGAGATATAGTATCCTTGAACCTTTAGCCACTGGGAGCCATTATATCTTTGAACTTTTGGTCATTGGGAGCCGTTGTATCTTTGAACCTTAGGCCACTGGGAGCCATTATATCCTTGAACTTTTGGCCACTGGGAGCTATTGTATCTTTGAACCTTTGGCCACTAGAGTCGTTGCAACCTTGAACCTTTGGCCACTGGGAGCCATTATATCTTTGAACCTTTGGCCACTGGGAGCTATTGTATTCTTGAACCTTGGTCACTGGGAGACATTATATTCTTGAACTTTTAGCCATTGGGAGTCGTTGTATCTTTGAATCTCTGACCACTAGGAGCCATTGTATCCTTGAACCTTTGGCCATTGGGAGCCATTATATCCTTGAACCTTTGGCCACTGGAAGCTATTATATCCTTGAACTCTTGGGGATTGGGAGTCATTATATCCTTGAACCCTTAGCCACTGGGAGCCATTATATCTTTGAACATTTGGCCATTGGGAGCCATTATATTCTTGAACCTTTGGCCACTGAGAGCCATTATATCCTTGAACCTTTGGCCACTGGGAGCCATTGTATCCTTGAACCTTTGGTCACTGAGAGCCATTATATCCTTGGATTTTTTACTACTAGGAGCTAATATATTCTTGAACCTTTGGCTATTGGGAACTGTTATATCTTTGAACCTTTGATTACTGGGAGCCGTTATATTCTTGAACCTTTGGCCACTGGGAGCTACTATATCTTTGAGTTTTTGGCTGCTGAGAACCGTTGTATTCTTGAACCCTTGGCCACTGGGAGCCATTATGTCGTTGAATCTTTGTCCATTAGGAGCCGTTGTATCCCAAAATTGACGGCTGTCTAGAGCAGCTATTTCCTTGAAAATCTAAAATTATAAATCTCACCGGAATCCCGGTATCCATCATTTTGGCTCTCAGAGAAGCCGTAATTCTTTACCGCCCTAAAATACACGTGTTCACACAAGTACTATGTTACTTATGAGTATGTCAAAAAAAATGATGAATGGTTGGACGGACTTAAGTCTCCCCCTAAAAGGGGGCATTTAAGGGCAAAATGGTGCTCAACTCAGCTGAAGCAAAAAAAAAGAAAAAGAAAAGAAAAGAGAGAGAGAGAGAGAGAGAAATGTTTAGGCAGACTTAGTTGTTCCTCTAAATGGGGGGCATCTAATGGTAAACACGTCTTTAACTAGGCTAAAAAAAGAGAGAGAAATGCCCATTTGTACGAATCCCTACAAAAATGTGCAGGCAAAATGAAAAGGGGCTACAAAAATGAGAAAATACTTTCACGAACTTAGTTGTTCCTCTTAAAAGGAAGGGGAGGCATCTAAGGGTAAAAAGGTCTCTATCCTAAATTAAAAAAAAAGGGAGAAAGGCACTTAATTTGTTTTTTTATGTCTATGGAATGACAATCAGTGAAAAGGTTCCAAAATTGTTGACTGTCAAACTCCTATAGCTCTATACAAATATGGATGATCAATATTTTATCAGATCAAGCCGATGATGCTCTTTTGCTAATAATGAAACTTTAGTTCTTCATGTTATTGAAATTTTCAGAACTGCAAACACATAATTGTATATTCGAACAATGAAAGAGTTTTGAATGTCTCGAATGAAGCTTAAAGCATGGTTCACATGACATGAAGAAGGAAGCTTACGAGTCCTCAATGAAGTATCAACATGACGATTGATATTCAAATTAACCAATAATGTTAAAGCATACACATGCTGTACGCCTTTGACTTTATCTCCCCCACAGCTTATGGGGGAAAATTGTTGAAACAAAAAAGAAGAGAGAGAGAAAGAGAGAGAGAGAAACCAGAAAGAGCAACAACAGTATGCAATGGCATCAATAGGAGGCCCTCTTGGGGCTGGCCGCAGCAACAAGTGGAGCAGAATAAGGTGGCGGCAGTAGTAACAGTAGGGAGATAGGTGTCCGACCCCTTCTTTATGTTTTTTTTTTTTTTAAAGAAGATGGAGATAGAGGGGAAGTCCACCCTCTAGTGGACTTCCCACCCTCACCGGGTGGAGAAATCCCACCCGGTGAGTGTGGGAGGTGGCCTGCGCCACCCTTCCTCCTCTTCTCACTGTCCTTGGATAGTTCGGAGACCCAAAAAAAAGGAGGAAGATTTTTTTTTAATAAATAATATGGTCAAGACTCTTGGCCCCAACCCTCACCAGATTGGGAACTCCCACCCGGTGAGGGTGGAGGTCATTCCCACCTGCAGCAGGAAGACTCCCACTACAGGTGGGAGTCCTCGACCCTCACCGGGTGCATAAGAGCACCTGGTAAGAGGGGCAGGTGGGGCCTACGCCTCCCCCTCCCTCTCCCACTGTCCACAGGACAATTAAAAAGAAAAGAAGAAAAAAAGGAGAAAACATGAGGCATATATATATCTCCTTTAGAAATTCTCACTCTCACCGAGCGTCCCCCCATGGTAACTTCCACCTGGTGAGGGTGGAGGTAAGAACTTTTATTCAAATTTCTTGCGCGGGAATATATGTAACCTTCACCTAATGAGCGTAAGCCTTTAGGCTTCTAACTGTCTATGGGAGGCTATAAATACCCCCTAGGGGGTTTTCGTTTAGGAGGACGGAATATAGGGCAAGGTGAGAGTTTCCTTGTGATAAGGACTCTCTGCTCTAAGAGTGGTTGGCTTCGGCCCCCTCTCATTCTTTTGTTTGGGTTTAAGTTTTGTCTTACTTAACATTTGTCATAATTTAATGACATGCTATGTTAATGTTATGTTAACATTAACATGTTATTGTTAGGACATGGTCCTACACTTATATAGACATGTCCTAAACTTAAGAACATGTCTTAATAATGTTTGTTGGTCATGATTTAATCATGACCATTGTTATATTAATGTGACATAAAGTACATTAACACGTAATATTATATTATTAAGTCATATGTCATGTGGTCTTATGTGACAACTTATGATCAATCATGTGATCATATATTAATTGCATGTAGTTAATCATATCCACAAAACCATGAGTTCATTGATCAAATGACTTAATCAAATCGCTTGAGTCGATCATAATGTTACCCATCGATCAAGTGACTTAGTCATATTAATCATAATATGATCCAGTGAAATCCTAACTCAGTTACACCAATATCATGTATCCTGGTCTAATCTCAAATCAGACCCGACGGTCGGATCGTCTCGATATCAGACGAACTTCAATTCGAACGGTTGGATCATCTTGATATCGACTGGATTTCAAATTCCACGTTGAATTGTCTCGATATCGACCGGATTTCAAATCCAACAATTGGATTGTTTTGATATTGACTAAAATTCAAATCCAACGATCGGATGGTCTCGATATTGACTGAACTTTAGATCTAATGATCGGATCATTCCAATATAGACTGAACTTTAGATCCAATGGTCGGATCGTCTCAATATCGACCGCATTTTGATTTAACGATCGGGTTGTTTTGATATCGGCCGAACTTCAGTTTGAATAGTCGGATCATCCCGATATCGACCAGATTTCAAATCCAACGGTTGGATCGTCTCGATCTCGACCAAAATTCAAATCCAACGGTTGGATCGTCTCAATATCGACCAAAATTCAAATTCAACGGTTGGATCGTCGGGATTTCGACCAAACTTTAGATCTAACAGTCGGATCGTTTTAATATCGACCAGATTTTAAATTCAACAATCGGATTGTCCCGATATCAACCAAAACTAAGATCTAATGGCCAGATCGTCCCGATATCGACCGGACTTTAGATCCAATCGTTGGATCGTCTCAATATCGACCACACTATTGATTTAACGGTTGGATTGTTCTGATATTGACCTAACTTGAGTTCGAACGGTCGGATCATCCCGATATCAATCGGATCTCCAATCCAACGATCTGATAGTCCCAATATTGATCGGATTTCAAATCCAACGGCCGGATCCTCTTGATATCGACCAAAATTCAAATCCAACTATCGGATCGTCCCGATATAAATCGAAATTTAGATCTAATGATCGGATTGTCCTGATATCGACCATATTTCAAATTCAATGGTCATATTGTCCCGATATCGACCAATACTTAGATCTAACGGTTCGATCGTCCCGATATCGACCGAACTTTAGATTTAACAGTCAGATCATCCTGATATCGACCAAATTTCAAATTCAATGGTCGGATTGTCCGAAAATCGACCAAAACTCAAATCTAATAGTTAAATCGTCCCGATATTAACCGAACTTCAGATCTAACAGTGGGATCTTTACGATGTCAACCAAACTTTAGATCCAATGGTCAGATCGTCTCAATATCAATTGCACTTTTGATTTAACGGTCTGATTGTTCCAATATCGACCTAACTTCAGTTCGAACAGTCGGATTATTCCGATATTGACCGGATCTGAAATCCAACGGTCGAATCGCCCGATATTGACCGAATTTCAAATCCAACTTTCGGATCGTCTCGATATTG
This sequence comes from Zantedeschia hybrid cultivar, assembly GCA_030544215.1. Taxonomy (NCBI): domain Eukaryota; kingdom Viridiplantae; phylum Streptophyta; class Magnoliopsida; order Alismatales; family Araceae; genus Zantedeschia; species Zantedeschia hybrid cultivar. The sequence goes on from JARZZO010000011.1 coordinate 29,417,385, forward strand.
ACCAAAATTCATATCCAACAGTCGGGTCGTCTCGATATTGACCGAACTTTAGATCTAATGGTTAGATCGTCTTGATATCGACAAGATTTCAAATTCAACGGTCAGATTGTCCCAATATCGACCAAAACTTTGATCTAATGGTCTGATCGTCCTGATATCGACCGAACTTCAGATCTAACGTTCGGATCGTCCTGATATCAACTAGATTTCAAATTCAACAGTCGAATTGTCCTGATATCGACCAAAATTCAAATCCAACGGTCGGATCGTCCTGATATCAACTAGGTTTCAAATTCTGTAGTCGGATTGTCCCGATATCGATCAAAACTCAGATCTAACGATCAGATCTTCCCGATATCGACTGAACTTTAGATCTAACGGTCGGATCGTCCTGATATCGACTAGATTTCAAATTCAACAGTTGGATTGTCCCGATATCGACCAGAACTTAGATCTAATGATCAGATCGTCCTGATATCGACCAAACTTCAGATCTAATGGTTGGGTTGTCTTGATATGGACCATATTTTGAATTCAATGGTCAAATATCCTGATATCGACCGGAACTCAAATCCATTGGTCGGATCTTAACAATACTGGTAGAATCTCAAATCCAACGGTCGGATCATCTCAGACCGAAATTCAAATGTAACGGTCGGATCGTCCTGATATCGACCGAACTTTAGATCTAACAGTGGGATTGTTCCACTATTGATCGGATTTCAAATCCAACGGTCGGATAATTCCAATATTAACTGAAATTGAAATCTAACGGTCGGATCGTCACGATCTTGATCGAAGTTCTAACCCAACGGTCTCGTCTTTTTTATCTCAGCAATGAACATAAATCTAATAGTCTAATCTTTTGATCTCAACGTAAGTTCCAATCCAACGGTCTGATCTTATTTAGATCTTAACTATGGACTTCAATCCAACGGTTTGATCTTAATTATTTCGACCATAAGCTCCAATTCAACGGTCTAATCTCACTGATCTTAGCCGTGTACTTAAATCCAACGGTCTGATCTTAGTGATCTTGACCATAAGCTCCGACCTAATGGCCTGATCTTAGCAATCTCAACCGTGGACTTCAATCCAATGGTTTGACCTTAATAATCTTGACCATAAGCTCCACTTTAACTGTCCGATCTTAGATCTTGACTATAAGCTCTAATCCTACGGTTTGACCTTAAGGATCTCAACCGTGGACTTCAGTCAAACGGTTTGATCTTAATGATCTTGACCAAAAGCTTCAATCCAACGGTCCTATCTCAGTCATCCCGACCGTAAGCTCAATCCCATGGTTTGATCTTAGTGATCTCGACTGCGTACTTAAAATTGATGTTCTGATCTTAGTGATCTCATCCATCCACTTAAATTTTAAGGTCCTGTTGCATCGACACGACCGTTAATACAAATATGTTGATCTGATCACACTGATCATGATCATAGATATATGTTTTACGGTTTGATTACATAGATCAAGACTATACTTGTATGATCGATGATCCAAATATGAAATATGTGGTCGTGAGCACAAATCTACCACATTAGTTGTATCAATTGCATATGCAATCATGATGTAATAATCTGATCATTATAATCGGAGTTTTGCCATATTGTAATGTCCACTTGGTTACCCATACATCTTTGTAATATGTAATATTCCAGATGAATGAAAGTTCAATTCATTGCTCTCATTATTTCCATTATCTGTGTATCATGCCATTGTCAATTTCGCACAAACTTTATTTATTGTATAGCTAATTTCAGTATCACGTATAAGGGGTTAATCAAAGGTATCCAGTGACTTTACTGGTGTAGTTAACATCGACCGAGGTCTATGTAGAGGAGTCCAAATACAAATTCACATGCTTGATTCAATACCAAATTCATCATTTATGAGTCATGAATCAAACGGAATTTTTATATAAAAAATATAAAACTCTTTTTATATTTTTACAAATATCATTTCCACACAAGGTTGTAAGCGCTCTCTATTATCAGATCTCCAGAAACTCCTTTTTGTGCTTGGCTTAGTTTTGAACATCTATTTTCTTGTTTATTCACTGTTCTTTCAAATCTCTTCTTTGTTTCTTAACGGCAGGTTGAGCAAGCGATTTTGAATTTTTCAGAAGGTTTAAGAGTTATTGGTATTAATCCAGATGAGAAGCTTGCATTGTTTGCTGATAATTCGTGCCGATGGCTTGTTGCTGATCAAGGTTGGCATTTTTTTTTTCAGTGTGGTTATATAAGGCTTTTGTTAGACTGGGTGTTTTTTCTGTTGCTTGATTTACTACTGAGCACTTTGTATTTCTTGCCACCACCATTTTCTGGATGTTAGATTTTAGCTTGTTGACTTTTTATCGTTTGGCCTCTTTTTACCATTTTTTATCAATAACAGGAGAGGAGATGATGTTCAGTGAGTTTCCTCCTTGATTCTGCATTTCTGCCTGCGACGGAAATCAATAACCTATTCGACTCGGAATCGCCGGGGGGCGATCTGATTATTTGGGGGGGGGGGGGGGGGGGGGGAACTCGCCGTTCCCCATCCAGTTCAGTGAGAATCGGCCGGATCGCCTGATTCCGGTGGATTCTCACTGACAGGATCCCGGTCGATCCCTGGCCGATCTGATTCGGATCGGATCGGGATCGCCAGGATCAGATCCGGACCCCTGACCCGGTCCGGAATTCCATGAGATTACGAAATACCCAGGTCACCCATGTTTGCTCATTCATCAAAATCCCCCTCTCCCACCTTCCCCCCACTGCCCAAAAAAGGAAAAGGAAAAAGAAAAAATTGAAAGTACTATCTGTACTGCAACGGTGCAACCAACCAGCTCATGTACTACCACTTTCCCTAAAAGCCTTCGCACAATATCAAAATTGAGTCTACTCCTTTCATCATGGGATTGAGTCTTTGTTTCTCTGTGTGTTTGTTTGGAACCTTGTGATGTACATGGGCTGGGGTAGGGGAAACATGCCCGGAAGTTATTTCTGCAGTGTCTTCACTGATTTCCTTTGACATGTGATACATCTAGATATATATGTATGACTATCTTGTTTTTTTTTTATACATATATCACTATCTTGCTATATAAATATCCCTCTCATGTTTCAGCACTTCAACTGTATCACTTTAATAGGCGTATTTTTCAAGAATGAAGCTTTGGTGCCTGAGAGGCTTGTCCTTTATATGTGATAGGGCTAAGGAAATGGGCTCTGGGGTATAGGTGTAAGTTGCAGTCAGCTTATGGGGGAAGAAAGGGTAATGGGTGGATGGAAGGGGACGATGGTTGAGGTGTGATGGTATCTACTCTCTTCAGAGAAAGGAGGCCCAGACGGAGGGAGACTGGAAGGGAATAGGGTAGCGAGAGCGGTCCGGAGTGGAGGACAAGACGCCACTCCAGAGAAATAGAGGGGAGGCGACTCCAAGTTTTTGCCAACTCCTTGCTCACTCTCCATATCCACCCTCCTATCCTCCATTTTGCTCAACTTCCCTCCTTTAACATCCTTATCTAAGCTTTGCTGCCATTTCTTTTGAATTTTTTCAAGGACCCCTTTATAAGGTGTTTGGTTATGTTTTTTCAGCTGTTTCTCTCTAAATTTTTATTTTAGAAAGAAATGAAGGTTCACTGCCTGTTTGGATTCCTTTCTCCTACTTTTAAGGGAAGAGATTGGAGGAGATCAGATCTTCGTAGGACTCATTTCAAACAAAACAACCCAACCCTTTTTTCCTGCAAAAGAGGTGCATCCTGCGGTGTGGACCCTAGCATTCCCTTCTCTCCCTCTTCTCAGTCTCCCCTTCTTTCGCCACCGCGCTTGCAACGGCCCCACAGGCTATAACCTGTACCCAGCTGCAAGCGTGTGTACCACTTCTGAGTTCTGCCCACATGGGATTGTGCTGCTGTGGTGGTGCTTCATGGAGATGGAGGCTGAAGAATGGTGGAGCTGAAGGAGGCTGTCCAAGTGAAGAAACTGCCCGAGCTTTGTGGAGATTGCAGCACAAGGTTCCATTTGTAGGGTAGCTTCATGGAGAGGGTCACCCTGTGCACACAAAGCCACCCATCCACCCACCCACCAAAATCTCCACAATTTCTAAAATTGTGATAACCTTGCCAAACAAGTTAAGACCAGATTATATTATTTTCAAAAATTGGAACAAATTTTCGAGTGTGATAAATTTTGAATTTTAAATTACCCCGAATAAAAATGCTCCCAAATGCCCTATTAGCATCCTTCTCAAGCCCATTAAGTGGGACCCCTGTAATATTTGCCACCTCCCTTGCCTGTGACAGTGCCAACTTCTTCGCTTTAACAAAAAATTCCGTAAGCTCTTCCTTGTCTAGGCCATTCCCTGACTCTAGATCATTCTCATGCTCCCCTCAGCTCACCATTACCTCCTAGCTTTTGGTCTTCAGCCTTATCAGCAGATAAGACACCCACAGTTTCAAGCTCAGCCTCTTCCCCCTCAAGAATCCTGGACCTCCCCCACCCAATCCCTAGTTGCTTCTGGTATGGTTCCTCATACGAAAGACAAGTAGATGTCTGCCCCTGGCAATCCCCTTTCACCCGGGTTAGCGAGGAAGGTGAGCAAACCATCAGGATAGGTTGATCTTTTAAGGGGAGACCACTGATCCTTTGTGTGATACCCTGGTTTCTTAAAAGCTCAACCTCCCTTTAAAATCCCTTACTATTACCCCTTACAACCCTATCTTAAATCCGTCAAGTCTGCACATTCAAAACCCCCTAAATCCCCATCTTAAAAATCTTAAAAGCTACAGGGACACATACTTTTAAAGTATATTTATAAAGAGCAAAATTAGAAGCTTAAATTTAATTGATACAGAAGCTGGGTTTTATCTTAAATTAACTCCTAATTGGGCCTTAATGGACTGAAATTAATGGGGATATTGGAGCCTAGTTAAAAGCCTTTTTGGGCTTTGTTTAATTGGCTGGATCAGCTTAGGCCCACCCTTTGGCAGTTCATCCAGGTGGGGCCCAGCCACTCGCACCTTCTATGTTGTAGTAAGCAGCTTGGCCTGCTCACTTCTTCCTGTGCAGCACACTGATAGGGTGTTTGGAAACATTTTTTAGACCATTTTCTCTCAGTTTTAAAATTAGGAAGAAAAGGTGACATGTAATATGTTTGGCATGGTCTTCGCTAATTTTAAGGGAGAAGTTTCCTCCTCCCTTAATTTACCCTAAAAACAAAACAACCCTCGAGCTGTTCTTTTTTCAAGGAAAACAGAACTCAACCCCACATACCCCCACACCTTCACGCTGTGATCGTCTTCCAGGGAAACGGAATCCGGTGATGGTGACGAGCAGCAATAGGGACCAATGACGGCTATGATGGCACCAGAACCTTTTGCGACCAAGGTGTTCCTCCTGCTTGGGCGTTCTTCTCTCCGCACACAAACAGAGAAGAAGATGCTCCCAAGTCCCAATCACTTGGTTGTCTCCACAGCCTGCAGGAGCCTGACATTCTCTCTCCCTCTCCACACACATAGAACAAGACACCGGCCCTCAATCCTCCCAGTTCTGCCATGCTCCCCCGCTGTCAAGACATCAGATGCTGACCCACAATCTCCCTTTGCTTTCACTACACGTTACCAGCATTACCTGCTATAGATGATGTGTATTTCTATTCAACACCACGATAGAAACACAAAAAGACAATGATCTACTGTTCATTGAAGTTTTTTCAACTTGTATAATGTATGAGATTTGAATCAAGTTATGGCATATGGCCCGATAAAAGAAAACAATAGAAACTTAATTATCATGTAAACAAGTTTTGATTTGAGAGATGAGAGCTCTGGAGGTGCGGAGGGGGGAGAGCGAGGGTGGTGTGGCGAGAGTCCTTGGAGGTGTAGCTTCTGGCAGTGTGAGGGGCTGGGTCCCTTCCCTGGAGAATAGAGCAACCTCTCAGAAGAAGGCTCCGTCTGGCCTTCTGGTGGGCAGACGAGTGCATCAGATGCCAGAGATGCTGTTCGGTGCATCCATTGTAGAGGGATTGGACATAGAAGAAGTTCTTGCCCTTCTCTTTGCTTACCCACTAGGAAGCCTGTGGAGACCGCCAAGATACCTGAGAGAGTCAATCTACCAGAAGCTCGCCCCAACTACAAGACAATTCCAGGTGTTCTGGAGCTGCCATGGTCATCGGAGGTAGGACCGGCTAAGGCTTACTTAGACCAATGTGTGGTAGTTTCTGTCCATGAGGAAGATCTTCAAGGAAGTAAGGATTGCGAGGAGATGAGGGCAACTCTGCAGATCCTATGGCTGGAAGTGAGTAACTGGAGTTTACGTAAGCTGGGTGATTCTTCCTTCTTAGTACATGCTGATACAGAGATGTGGTGGAGTCTTGCATGCTCAAAAGGCAGTGTGATTCTAAAGGAGGGGGTTTCTGTTATCTTTTCTCCATGGAAGGTAGAAGTTGGGACCTCTCCAGTGGTGGATGAAATGGAAGTGTGGTGTAGGTTGCGGGGGGTTCCATTACATCTGTGGAATATAGCATCTTTTCAAGCTATCTGCTCCAGGTTCGGCAGACTTATAGAAGTGGATGGGAATGGGATTAGAAGTGAGGACATTTCAACTGTTCGTGTTAAAATAGCTATCGAGTAGCTGGAGGATATTCCTAAGAAAATGAAGATCTTAGTGGGGGGCGGAGTTTTTTGGGTTTCCATCGTTGTGGAAGAACCGAACAAGGAGTTTTCTGTTCAACAAGATTGGACGTGGGTCGAGGTCGTTTATGAATACAGGAGATTCGGGAAGAACAGGGTTACTGATCTTGAAACAGGGGAGCCAGATAAGCTCAAGTTGTCAACTTAGGAAGCTTGGTGTTCTGGAGATGAGTCAGGTCGGGGTTGTATGTCTCGGAACTCAGTTGAACTGAGTCTTGTGGAGCTGAATAGTCAATGGAAGGTAGGCACTAGCAGGGTTTCTTTTTCTTGTGGTGTTCCGAGACCTCATAAAGGCAAAGGGCTTCTTGGGGCGCTCCCAGACCCTTCGAAGGGCAGGAACGATCAGTCTTCGGTATCCGGGATGGGTGATTATTCCATTAAAAGGATGTGGGAGGTTTTGCATGATGGTCTCGAGACGATTTTTGAGCGGGGCTCGCAAGATGGTCAGGGGGAGCGGTTATCGGGCGAGGGAGATGAACAGTGCGTGTTTACGGTTAATGAGGATATGGTTCATAGCGGGGACCCGATGCGCTGGGATCCTGGCGTATCGGATCTTGACTTACCAGTGAACCGCGATTTCTCGGAACCGTTTAAACTGGCAGGAACTCTGCTCGGACCGGTGCAAGCGACTCTCGATGAACCGGCCGTGAACCGTCGTCTTCTTCACCGCGGTAGGGGAATTGGTTGCAGGTTCGTAATACAGAGTGCTAGTGGGGCTCAGGCAACACCCAGTGGAGGAAGGTCTCTTATCAACTCTAAGTATGGGAGCTGGCAGAAGGGTAACGGGTCTATATGGACTGTGGAAGGTACCTTGGAGAGGTACGACGAGCAGAGGTCCTCTCGTAATAGGATTATAGAGGACGAACTTAACTGTGACAGTAGGGAAGAGTTATTGCAGTCTGATCATCCCTTCAACAATATGGACATTCCTCAATTTTTTTTGCTTGAACTATGTTTATACAAGTCTACGGAAGAGGAATCCTTACTTACCGATAATTTGTGTGCCCATGTGATCCCTTATGAAGAAAGTGACATACTGTTGGCTGTGAAACAGAGGTCTGACGAGGAGGTTTGGTCTAAGGAAATCCTATTATTTGGCCAGCGAATAGGAGTTTCCTTCTTAGGCAGAGAGGAGATGGTTTTGAGTTTTCTGAAGAAACTTAAAAGGAATGATGCATTGCAACAATCTGCCAAAAGAAAGGGAAGGGGAGGAGGCATTAAAATAGGAAAGAGAGAGACAGAATTTGTGAAAAATAACACTCTTGTTGACAGTCTCAGAGGCAAGAGGATCGAGGAGGTGGGTTTACACATTGTTCCTTCATGAATCTGATTTCATGGAATATCAGGGGGCTTAATGGGGACTATAAAGCCAGAGCGGTAAAAGATCTGGTTTTATCTCTTCACCTTGATTGTTTTTGTCTGCAAGAAACTAAAATGAGTAGCCTTGACAGTTTTTCTTTACCGAGATTGGGTGGGCATTTACTAGATAAGGCTGCAATTCTTCCGGCTGAGGGACTCAAAGGAGGACAATTGATATTGTGGAATGGGAATAAGTTTGATGGGTCTATCTGTGATGTGGGCAGATTTAGTATTTCGATATCTTTCAATTGGAAGAGTAGAAGGTCTAATTGCAATAGATGGGTTATCACATCAGTGTACGGCCCTCATACTAACCAACAGAGGGATGAGTTCTTTGAAGAATTATACAGGCTACATTCTCTTTTTTCTGAGGCATGGTGCATTGTGGGGGATTTTAACTGTGTTAGATTCCCTTGGGAAAGGACTGGTGTGCAGAACTGGAGTAAGGTGATGCTTAGCTTTAATCAATGGATTAGGGAGGTCAAGCTCATGGATTTGGATATCCCCAATAGAAAATTTACATGGTCCAATTTTCAGCAGGTTAGTAAGCAGTCAAGGATCGACAAAATCCTTATTTCCGTACACACCTCAATGTAGGAGACCCGACCTCTATACTTGCTATATTCCCTGTTTATTTATCTCTATTCTTGTTTTGCTTTTGGTCCCCCCTCTGCATGTGGCATGCCGCATGCACTCCCATCTAGGGGAGATGCTGCCCAAGTTTTTATTGTAGCATGTACAATGAAACCTTAACCTAAGGGACTGTTTTGAGTTTAATTAAGGATGGGTGTTACAGGGTTTTGCAGTCCCTTAGATCTTAAGGTTTTTGATAGGATTGTGCATAGAAGATGATTCTTTACTATGGAATAAAATAGAACCTATTAGGTACAAGGTGCCCAAAGTGTGAAATGAATGTGTTCTTTATAAAAATGGTCTGTTAGTCCATAACTTGGAATTATGAAATGAGTCCATTAATATCCCTATTCAAAGTTTACAGCCCTATTAATTGGATAAAATTATGAAGGTGAAACTTTAACACCGAGGACCACCCATACTTGATGAAAGAAGATGTCTAATTGTCTACCTAACGAGGGAAAGTAGACATAGTTATACCAGAATCCTATTTGTATGTATGACATGGATTTCATGAAGACAGTTTATCATGTTTGAAGCAGTATATGATCACTCCCAGAGCATGTATTATGGAGTAAAACTCACACTTGCTGCATCTTTATTGAGTCCTCATTCATGTGGGTAAGTCTAAGGTCTAGAGTTGCACATAGATATTAAAAAGGTTCAACCTTTTCTACCTCACTAATAGTCGTGGTAGAAGAATTAGGAGCATACAATGGGTGTCAATACGGTTTACTGTGTTTTAAGCCTGAATGTAGTCATCTTGGTTAGTAAGTTTGATTAGACATAAGTTTCTTATGCTTGCCGTAATTAGAAACAGATCATTTGCCTAAACCCATCACATCTAGGTGGTCATGACTCCATACATAAAGAAAAGGATTGAATCTTTCCTTGTTCATATAAAGTAACTAGGTAAATGAGTAAGTGTGAGTTACATAGGAGTGCTTCTTGGTAACTATAGAAAGTTGAATGGAGATTATTGGAAAATGAAATTATATGCATAGTCTGGTGTTGTATGAGTCTGTTCTGTTTTGGGCATGAAACGTTTGAGTAGTTGCCTAATTCAGTCTTGTTAATGGAACCTCTAATAATGTATGACCCATACATGACTATGGAAAATCATAAGTCAATGAACTGGAGTGTTAAAAGTGAGTGGCGTGGAGGTGACCGGATGTGAGAATGGTGGGGATTAACCTACTGACCACTTGTGACTATTGAGTCAAAGAAGAAGTGGAAAGAGTTATATTTCTATGCGTAAAGAGTGAGAATTCAGAGTTTGACGATCATGTAAAAGACTGTCTAATAGCCGATGTGGTATGTTCTAAGTGAGCATCGAGGTGTGACATGACTGTTTACTATTTGCCTCTTATGACGGTTTGTTGGAGTGATGCCCTCTGTAGAAAAACTATAGAAGAGGCAAAAGAGAGAGAGAGAGAGAGGGGGCCATAGAAGCATTGGAACCTCCAAAACAGAGGATCAGCCAGAACCAACAGACCGTCCCCATCAGGTTTTTGTTTATAACCTATTAGGGCAAAAGACACTTACATTCACAAGGTCTAAAAAGTCCCTCGTTGTGACTAGAACACATATTAGTCACAACTCGCAAGGGTAAAAATAGAAGACAATAATAATTTCAGAGAAACCTCAGAAAAGATCTATTTCTGTCTGCACTTCCCCTCAAGCTAAGCATAGATATTGATCATGCACAACTTGGACATGGAGCTGAACTGTTCTTGGGTCAAATCCTTTGCGAATACATCAGAGAGTTGATCTGCAAATCGAACATAAGGCAAGTAAAGTTCCCCATAATTAAGCTTTTCACGGATGAAATGATGATCAATTTCAATATGTTTGACCTGATCATGTTGAATATGATTGTTGGCAATACTAGTCTTGTTGTCACTGTACAACTTCATCAGAAGATGAACTTGAATACCCAGGTCTTGTAAGAAAAGTCTAAGCTACAACATCTCAGAAAGACTATGAGCCATGGCTCAATACTAGAACTTGGAACTTCAGTAGCTTCATGGGGTGTCCATGGGAGGTCTCTTCTTTTGCCAAGTATGACGGGAGTATGTGAGAACTTCCGGTGTTGTTTCATCAATAGGCACACAGGCTGGCGTTTGACCAACAGATCCAGATGTAGTGGCGTTTGAAATCTCACTCCCTAATAGAGAAATGGGTAACAGAGGAGAAGGAGCAGAAACAATCTCCTCACGAGGAGAGGTGTGGGAGTGAATAGGATTCATTTTCAAAGGATGTGACATCTTTAAGCACCTATCTATTACCCGTTGAAGGATCAAAACACTTACACCCCTTTTGAGTTAGAGAATACCCCAAGAAGATTGCACGAACAGCTCTAGGGTCCAACTTGTTGGTGCCTAGACCAAGGCAATGAATAAAACGATGACACCCAAACACACGAGGAACAAGGGAGAAAAGAGGGTGTCTGGGGAACAACACCCATAGAGGGGATAGATTTCCAAGTGTTTGAGATGGGATGCGATTAATAATATATGAGGTGGTCAAGACTGCATCAGTCCATATTTTTTTTTGGCAAATTGTGTTGCAAGAGAAGTGCCCAAGGAGTCTCCAATAAATGGCGATTTTTTTTCTTTCAACTACTCCATTTTATTGTAGAGTGTAGGAATAAGAGGACTCATGAATAATACCCTCATTCTCCATGAAAATATTGAGAGACTTCTCTCAAAGTATTCTTTAGAATTATCAGACTTCAAAATTTTCACGGATCGCTAAAATTGAGTTTCAACCATCTTGGAGAACACTTGGATCATTTGTGGAACCTCCTCATAGGGCCTTATCAAATAAATCCTACAACAATGAGAAAAAATCATCAGTAAAGCTGATGAAGGACTGATGGCCAGAAATCGAAGATATAGGGGATGACCCCCAAACATCAAAATGAATGAGTTGAAAAGGAACATAACTTTTGTTCATAGAATATTGGAACGTTGTTCCACAATGCTTGGCAATTTGACAGGTGTGGCATTGCAAAGACTCAATACTAATAGACTAAAAAAGATTAGGAAAAAGAACTCTAAGGGACCTAAAAGGCAAATGACCTAACCGATTATGCCACAACTGGACTGTTTTTATTTTCTGACTCATGTCACCGTTGACACTAGACTGGAAGGCTACACTCCCACTAGGCTTGAGATGATAGAGACCACTCGCTTTATGACCATTCCCAATCGTTTGCTTGGTTTGCAAGTCCTGGAAAACATAATGAGTAGGAAAGAAGGTCACAAAACAATTTAAGGACTTGGTAAGACAACTCACAGAAAGAAGATTTATTGGTAAAGTGCGAATTTGAAGAACATATGGCAGGATGAGACCACCACTTAATGTTACCGTACCCTTCCCTGCTATATTGTCAGGGGTACCATTGACAATGGTAACCTTATCATGTCCAGAACTCAAGGAATATGTAGAAAAGTAAGTAGGAATACCAGTCATATGATTTGTAGCCCCTGAATCAATGACCGATGGATTGCAAGGAGAATTGGAGGTGACACTTAAGCCGCCCGCGAAGCACCTAAAGTGGAAGGTGTAGAGAATCCCAGCTGTGAAAAAATCCATTGTAGGTGGCCAATATCAGTAGAAGATAGCAGAGACACCTGAGAAGTAGATGGGCTGCCATCCACGGTAGAATTTTCAGTGTGTTGAGCCATAGCAACATTGCGTTTTGCAGTCTGCCCACTCTTCTTGAACTTCAACGGCTTCTTATCTATATAGAGATCCCAACACTTCTCCACATTACGATTGTCCTTTCCATAGTGAGTGCAATGTCTGGAAGGTTTAATTTTCTCCTTCCTAGAAGGTTGACCACCTTTTCCGGGCTTCATGGTGCTGCTGACCAGCACTGAATATTCCCCCAAATCGCGAGAAACAGTAGACATGCTGTCACCATTCACGACCTTTCGACGCCCTTCCTCATTTAGAACCTTATAGTAGACTTGTTCTAAAGTAGGAAGCGGCTCTGTACTGAGTATTTGTCCACGCAGGGACTCATATTCAGAGTTTAGGCCAGCAAGAAATTTAAAGATGCGATTTTGTTGGATGTGTTGAAGATATTGCCGCTGGTCAGCTGTGCAACTCCACTGATACATATAATAATAGTCAAGTTCTTCCCACTTACTCTTTAGGAGGCTGAAGTTGTCTATGATACCCATGCTTCCTTGCTTCATCTCTTCACATCAACAGTCACTTGATATATGCGAGAGACATCTTGACGGTGCCCATACATTTGTTCAAGAAGCTCCCACATTGTCTGAGCAGTCGACTTCATCATAATCAACTGCTGGATTTCAGGGCTTACAGAGTTCAAGATCCAGCCCATCACAAGATTGTTCTCTAGGTCCCACTTGGCACAAGTGGGATAATTAGCATCGTGTGCCTTGGTCTTCCTGGTAATATACGCCATCTTGCCTCGTCCGCCAAGAAATATCTGAGTGGCGACAGACCAAAGTCTGAAATTAGCCTCCATTAACTTGACGGTAGTCATCTGCAGAGACAGTTTTAATCATGGTGCCGCTCGATGGCTTCAACAATGAAGAACACACCTCCGCTGCATCCATCCTTGGTGTCGTGGTAGTGTTGCTGGTAGATGAAGACATGGCAGTGAAATAGGCCTTCTAGGTCAACTTCAGGATTAGGGAGATTCCCCTCAATGGACCGATGGCAATAGAGGAAAAAGGATGAGACCGGACAGCCTAACCGGCAGGCCCTGTTCTGTCCACCCAAGGAAAACCCAAGAACAGGGCACCAGATAGAGAGAAGGGACACCGGGCAGGAGATATGATGATGGCGATGGCCTTACAGGGCAACCGCAGGGAAAAGGGAGTCCCTCCGGATGGCTACTGCTGCTGGAAGAGGCAGGAGAGAGGCCAGACAGCTCAGCCAAGGGTCCTCCTTCTGTCCGCATAAAGAAGAAATCCTAAACAAGGCACTGGACAGGAAGGAGGATGACAGCGGATGGCTTTGGGCACCCAGGCAGATGAAGTTCACTGCCTCTGTTCCTTTTCCTGCTCTGACACCATGTAGAAAAACTCTAGAAGAGAGAGAGAGAGAGAGAGACAGAGAGAGAGAGACCAACAAACCGTCTCCCATCAGGTTTTATTTATACCCTATTAGGGCAAAAGACACTAACATACAAAAGGTCTAAAAAGCCCCTAGTATTGACTACAACACATTAGTCACAAGGGTAAAAAAGAGAACACAACAATAATTTCAGAAAAATCTCAGAAAAAAAACCTATTTTTGTCTACACCCTCCCGCTAGTTTTCTGTACCCTTTTAAGACCAAGACCCTCATCTAAGGCAAGTATTAGACTAGGATTGAGATCCAAGGGAAAAGAGCCGATTGTTGGATCAACTAAAATTTTTAATTTTAAAAAATCTGAAATGAGATGGTCTAAAAATTAGAAAAAAATCTAAAAAATCATAAAAACTTAAAAAGAAACTAAAAAAGTGAAGTGGCACACTAACAATCAAATCTAATGAATGACATTGGTTTGGAACTTTGGTTGGTAGTGGTCAATGGGGGATTTGGGAATCAACTCATATCTTGAATAAATGATCAAACATGAGAAATTGAGTACATACTTCATTATTAGTAGGATATATAAAACAATTCAAGATCCAGGCAAGGTTTAAGCCCCAATAGTTCATGTCGGGTAGATCGGGTCTAGAGTGGTCGATCTAGTAGGATCGGCTTGATTCATGGCCGATCTAAGCCAATGGTCCGATTCGAGCCAATTTAGGCCCTTTGTTATCATTATTTTTAATTTTCTTTGAAGGATCTATTTCTCCCCATTACATTAGAGCCAGCTGATCTGGATTGGAATTGGCTGATTATATGAACCATGCCCTTGTCACGGGGGGGGGGGGGGGGGGGGGGGGGGTGGGGGGTTGGGGACCGTAGCCCATGGATTGCGGAATCGGCCGATTCCGATCCGAATCGGCTGATTCGGATCGGAATCGGCGGGTTCCGATCCGATTCGGGGGGGATTTCACTGTTCCCCCCTCACCGATTTGAAAAAAAAAAAAAAAACGGCCGAAATCGGCCCGAACCGGACCAAATTGGGGCCGGACCGGCCAGATCGGCCGGTCCGGACCCGATCTGGTCCGGTTCGGGCCGGTCCCGATCCCCCCCTTAAGGTTTAAGGGTTTAGGGGTTTAGGGTTTAGGGTTTTAGGGGTTTAGGGTTTAGGGTTTTAGGGGTTTAGGGTTTAGGGTTTTAGGGTTTTAGGGTTTAGGGTTTAGGGTTTTAGGGTTTAGGGTTTAAGGGTTTAAGGGTTAAGGGTTAAGGGTTTTAGGGTTAGGGTTTTAGGGTTTTAGGGTTTAGGGTTTAGGGTTCTAGGGTTCTAGGGTTTAGGGTTTAGGGTTTAGGGTTTTAGGGTTTTAGGGTTTAGGGTTTTTTATGGATGTACATGAATTGCATTCATTCTTATTGTACATCAATTGAATAATATGTATGTAATTTTTTCTGATTTTTTTTATTTTTTTCTGATTTTTTCTGATTTTTTTTAATTTTTTTATTATTTTTTAATCTGGCCGAGTCGGACTGGCCAGACTTCATCTGGATCGGCCGACTCGGCCGATCCGATCCGAGTCGGATAGGGATCGGCGGGTCCCGATTCAGGGACCCGATCCGATCCGGAATTCCTTGCCGTAGTCAACTATGACTGTGGAGGTGTGTTAGGATGTCAGGCAGCTCTGTTATGACTGGGAACTGTCGACCCAGAATGCCCCCATGTAGTCAAAGTCCCCCAAACCCTTCTGTGGTCCCATTCCACTAGAGTTTCCAATGCATCTAAGCTACCTATCATCACTAGCAATCGCCATCCTGTCCCGCCATATGCCAGCCACAGCCATCTCCCACATTCTGCATCTTCTCTGCTTCTCAAATTTTGACTCTGGCAGGCACATGGTCGTTTTCTCTGCATTTGTTGACTCTGACAGAGGCAGCTCCCTCCCGCGATTGGCAGCCACCTGCACACACACGCATAGATAAATATATAGTTCGGTAGATAGTTTAGATATGCATATGTAGGCATATCCAATGCACTATGAGGTATGTCTAACTTAGGTGCAGCTACCATCTAAGTGACAATTTTAACCATGAAAGTGGCAAATTTTAGGACTACAATGGTTAGGAAAAGATATACTTCCTTTCGATTACTATCTTGTCTTAACTTTTTACCGTTTCATTTTCCAAACACACACACCCTATGAATATACATAATTATTTCTCAAAGCACACCTCCTGTTGAGTTTATGGAGAGGTTCCTCTCCTCCCCCACTGAAGAACACTACAGAATCTCTTCTATCTTACATCACAAAATTACAATCAGAGTTAGCTAGTATTTCTCTCAAAAAGAATTAAAAAAACAGCAACAATCAGTGCTTGTAATTATGGTTATGGTTTGCCGTACCGCTGATCCGTATCGGATCATATCATCCCATATATGGTATGATGCCGATCCAGCTCAGTCCGACTTGTACGAGTCGCGTGTGCCAAGTCAATGAGTTTGTTTGAGCCCAGAATATTCTGTTACTCTGAAGTTTGTATGTAATATTTCTGGGAGAGGGTGGATGCTGTCGGGTGTGTGTAGCCCAAATAGTTATTCAGAAATGAGAATTGTGTACGATGAGCTAACACAATGCAAGACCAAGTTTGATCTCCCATGGTGCATAGCAGGGGATTTTAATGAGGTCAAGATTCCATCAGAAAGGAGTACAGGAAGCAGGATTACCAAGGACATGAAAGATTTTAATAACTAGATTAGTGACATGGGTCTGATTGACTTGCCATTAAGGAACAGAAAATACACTTGGTGTAAGTCAAGGGAAAATTGTACAGTGTCAAGGATTGATCGGGTTCTTGTTGATGATAGATGGGAGGAGTCTTTTCCACTATCCAGACTTAGTGGACAGTCTGGAATAGTGTCTGATCATTGTGCGTTGCTTGTACAATGTGATTAGAGGTGACATTTAATTAGGCATTTAGGCTAGAGAAAAGCTGGTTGTCTACAGAGCAGTTTCGACAATTGGTGGAACATTCATGGGAAAAGGAGGTTTCTCAGCAGAATGGGTTGAAAACATTGGCAGTCAAACTCAGAGGTATGATGAAAGCAATAAAGAAGTGGGTGGCAGTTTGGAAGGAAGGACGGCAAAAGTACAAAGAGGAAATTCTGGAAGGAATCAACAGACTGGAACTAATATAAGAGCACAGAATGCTGACATCACAGGAGAAGACAGAGCTTTCTACTTTCAGAATCAAATTTCTTGATTGGAATCAGGAGGAGGAGATAAGATGGAGGCAAAGGTCTAGAATCCAGTGGCTCCAGGAGGGAGATAACAACACAAGATTTTTTCATATGATGGCAAATGGGAGGCAGAGGAGGAATTTCATCTCATCTTTGAAGATTAATGGAAGTTGGGTTGAGGATGAAGGAATTATTTCTGGGGAAATAATAAATTTCTATAAAGCATTGTTTGAGGCAGAGCAGCGGTGGTATCCTAAGTGGCAAGATCAGGAGGCTATGAGGTTGAGTTCAGAGGAAGAGCAGTTTCTTATGGCACCTGACGCGGGACGACTACCGAAACGAGTCCGAAATAGTGTCACGATCCGAAATCAGCAAGTGTAACGTATATGAATGGCAAATGTTCTCCAATTTTCCCATATTTCCATGAATGTAATTACGCAACACAAGTCGCACAAACTCAAAAGAATCGCCCGCTCTCAGTGATAAAATAGACAGGATCGGCGGTAGTGAAAACCACCAACTATTAGGGCAACATCAACGCATTCAAAGTTCTCAAATAGTGAATTCGGGACGGATCTCACACTCACAATCCGGCAGCAGATATCAAATAAATAGCTAGGTATCCTAACTCACAGGCACGGGAACATGCATGATCATATAATAAACGACAAGTTAGGGGAACAAGAGCACAATAGCACTAACCGACCCACTGTAGAGTGGGGTAACGTTTCAAAGGCCACGGATCTGCAAACCGCCTCGTAACCATGCAAGCGCTCTGCGGTGTCGTTCAAATAAAATAGTTGCCGCGTTGGTTTGCTGGGGAGAGAGATTAGTGCCCCGTCCGGAGCGGGGAAGCCATTCGCGCCTGTGTGCAGCGGGGCGGTGGCGCTCACGGGGAAGGCCCGCCTGGAACCTGCGTGCCGCGGGAAGGGGAGCTCGCGAGGCCGCGTGCAAGAGTGCTGGCTGGGCGGCGTGCCCGGACGGGGGGAAAGGAGGCGGATCCGCGTGGCCTGGGGGCGGACTCGACGATGTCGGGCGGACTAGGGGTCCACGAACGGAAGGCCGGGGGTGCTAGCCGGGGCACGATCCGTAGCAACGGGTTGCTATAGGGCGGATCTGTGGGTGGGATGGCGGGAGGATCCGGGCTGGCCCCGTCGGGTTCGAGGGGTAGCGGAAACCGGTGGGTAGTGCTCGTCAGCGCCGCCGAGGAAGCTGGGGTGGACCGACGGGGACGACCCGTCCAGTCTACGTCGCGGACGGGGGAGGGGTTGCGTGGGGTGGACGGAGTTCGTGGGGGAAGCGGAGCTGGCGGTGGGGGCTCGCAGGGGCCGCTCTGGGTCCGCGTCGCACAGGTCGGAGGAGTGGTCCGCGGGAGGCCGGTCGGGCCTTTGCCCAGCGGGACGGTGGCGCTCGCGGAGAGGTCCATCCGGAACCTGCGTATAGCGGGAAGGAGGCTCGCGTGGGTCCCGTCTCGGCCTCACGTGCGGCAGATTCGCGTGCCGCAGGGTAGGGGAGCTCGCGAGGAGTCGTCGCCTGTGTGCCGCGAGCGGGAGTTCACGGTGGCCCGACCTGTATGCGTGTCGCGCGAACAGGGGAGGGAGGGTGGCCCGTGAGGAGGTCGCCGGGTCGGCGGGATGCTCGGGACGTCTGGCCCAACGCAGGTACAGGGCTTGCGGCGCTTGGACGCTGTCGTGCGGACGGGCGGTGTCAGACACGCGGGGTCACGAGCAACGGCGGACCGGAAGCAACCCGCACTGGTTCGCTTACCGACGACTCGTGGAACGGAGCTGTGCAGGGTGAGTGGGGTACAGAGAGAGAGAGGAAGAAGACAGGGAGGGAGGAGGTGGGGAAAGATGACAAGGTCTAGGGCTTCACGCCCTACACGCACACGTTCGGGCGGCTGCGAAGCTCCTCTTTTTCCATTCAATCATCATTACCTCAAAACGAGGTTTACAAGGACTATAAATAGAAAACATTAATCCTAATGAAGCCCTAATAACATCAATGACTAAACTGACCCTTCCACTATAAGATATTCAAAATTCGAATAAAAAATGCAGAATAAATAAAAGGAATGATAACTGGGCCTCATAATGGGCCGTACAACAGTGCCAAATCTTTCATAACCACATAAAACACATCAATCTTCAAAGGCACCATCATCGAGCCACAACGAGGCTGGAAACGCTGCGGACATCCTCCTCCGTCTGTAGACACGGGTCGGGTCGAACCGGGTCCGAGCGCAGGTGTCCTCACCAGCACCAGTTACAGATGATGAAATTGGAGCAATACTGTTCAGTCTGGGAGGAGACAAGGCACCAGGGTCAGATGGTTTTCCTCTGGTGCTATTGGCCTGGTCCCTGGGTGGCATGCTGCGCAGCGGCCTTCATCTGTCGAGCATGTAGGAGGAGCGGGCATATTGCCCGAGACTGTGACTTCAGCGGCGCTGAGAGGGAGGCGCTGTATCCTTTGGCCTCGATAGTGAGTCACCTGTCATCTCCCTCCCCTCCAGCTCAGGAGACGTCTTTATCTCTCCAGGATGATGAAGCTGACATGTGAGATGGGAAGCCCTTGCATCTCATCTGGTTGTCGATCCTGAAGGTGCCAACTTACCTGTGAGGGAGTTCTCAAAGGCTTTGATGGAGAGGTGGGGCTGTCAGGGGGGTTGGACGGTGTGGAGACTCATAGATGTGAGCACTTTGGTTAGGGGTCCTAGTGTGGAGCGGATCGAGGAAGTAATCAGGGAGGGCTAGATTGTTATAGGCAAGAGGAAGTTGGCGGTCAGGAGATGGGAGCCGGTTGTCGGAGCCAAGGTTGTCAAAATGCCTAGGCTTACCTGGATCGTCTATGATGGGATTCCATTACACTTGTGGAGGAAGGAGATCTTGTTGTCGATCGCACAGGTTGTTGGGGATGTGGTGAGGGCATGGATGGCAGTATCGGTGGGTACTGGTACCGGTACGTACTGGCCGATACGTACCGGTATCAGCCGGTACCGGTATCATACCTGTAATATGCATGGCAACGACACTGGTATACAAAGGGTATCGGCCGATACCGGCCAATACTAGGGCGGTACTGGCCGGTACGTACTGGTATCGACCGGTACTGCCAACCATGGGTGAGGGTGGATGAGTAGGCCTTGCGTAATACGCATGGCATCCGTGCTCGTGCACTGGAGGAGGGTTCATTCCCAATCAAAGTTTTACTTCGGCATTGGGGATTCATTTATGAAGTCTGGGTTAAGGAGGAGGGTGGTGGGAAGGGGATGAAGTTTCAACAAAAATCATGGGCAGGGCTAATGAGTGGTGGAGGGGTGATGGCGGCGGTGGGGATGGATAAGGATATAACCCTAACTTAGGATGGTTTGGGGAAGAAGACGACGACTTACGTGGACCGGGAGCAACTAGAGAATCAGATGGGTTCGGCTCTGAGCTCGCCGAACTGGGCAGCCGAGTCCTAAGTGGGAAATTCGATTTTTGAAGCCAGCCCTTTGTGTATCAGATCCGGGCCAGGAGGTTGGATCGGGTCGAACTGAGGTTTCGGGCGGAGTTCCCGATCCGATTATTTGCCCCGACAACCTTTTGACTTCGACCATTTCGAGGTCCCCCTTTAGGGTTTTCACCCTGGGAGTTCTAGCGGTGGAGGGGTGTGGTCCAGAGGCGCATGGTGGCGGCCGGCAAGGGGCAGGGGCAGCTGGTGGTGAGCCTCCATCAGCTGCTTTTGTGCCGGGCGACGACGAGGATAGCTGGGCGGCTTCTCTGGGGTCTTTGTTCGGCGACCCACCACGATCTGTGCTTGACGCTCACGCAGCTGAAGAAGTCTAGCAAGGGCAATCGTCCAACTGTGAAGTAGGCCATTAGAGGTTTCTCCAGCGGAAATCAGATCGCTGGCGGCGACTATTGGGATTGAAGGGGTCACCAATTTGACTGTCTCGAGGATTGCTGACAGCATGAACTGCGGAGAGATCAGGCCGCAGTCCGATGCTGCGTTGCCGTAGGCATCTGCCCGGTGTTCTAAAGGGACCCACAGGAACTCTCTTGAGGGTTTAAGGGCAGATTGATCAAGGGCTTGTAGGGCCCTGGTCTCATTTCGATGCTGGAGGTTGGGGTGTCTGTTGCAGGGGCTCCGTTGTTAAGGGGTGTTTCTGAGGTTTTTCCTTTTTGTAAGGGACGTCTGAGGCAGGGGTGATCTTGTATGTGGGGTGTATTTGCTAGGGGTTGGGGGCGTCTGTGGCAGGGGTTCCGGTGTAAAAGGGTGTTTCTGGGATTGTTTTCTTGTAAGGGCTGTTCTTGTATTTGGGGTTGTCTTTGAGGGTTGTGGTGTTGGAGGATGCTGGTGGGGCTGCTTCTTGGATGTAATTAAGGTTCACCTCTTTTTCATTTTATAAACATGTGGTACTATCCACGTTTAATTTTTTTTTAAAGATGGCGGTGTTTCTATGTGACAAGGCGAGGATCTCCTTTCTAGTTGGCTCATTTGGGAGCTTAGGGGAGGAGGAGCTAGAACTTGAATATGGCAGATCTACTCTCTTTGTTGTGGCTATTGTAGGAGTGGGTAGCACTTACAACATCCCCACCATCATCGAGTTCTCGCTAGAGGACTCCATCTTCCCAATTTGAGTCCACGTCCAGCTAGGGTTCAAAGAGGGTAGATAGAGGTTGAAGACAAGGCCAGGGAAGGGGTATGTGGTGGTCCCTCGACCATCCCCCCTCCGTTTTATTTTGAAAGGGTTGTGCCTTGAAGGACCAACCGAGCTGAGCGGGCCGAATAGTCCCCTATTTATCCTGGGAAGTGCAACTTGCCTATCAGGGTTCATAAGTATTCGCGAATTTGAAGGAGCCACCTGTGACCTATCTGATAGCTGGGTAATGCTCATACCCGCGATCAGACCTGAAGGCTGCCATCTTTCTCCCCCAGAATCAGCTTCTCCTGTCAGTGGTGCTGCTTTTGAAGCAAGAGGACCAGCAACCCTTCTTTTGCCAGTAATGGAGGCTTACCCTCCTCACCAGTTGCCTTTGTATCTTCTCACAGGGGCTTGCTGTGAGCATAGAGGGAAGATCTCGTGGCTACGACTGGTCTTCAGAGGAGCTTGTCAAGAGCAAGGCGCCACTGAGGAGTCTACAAGAGTATGATGACCTCAACTCCAGTTGTAAAGGCCATGTTGAAGCCAATCACCCCAGTCGTACAGTGATGGTTTAGGTGGCCTGTAGGAGTCAATTTGCAAAACTAAAGCACAGTATAAGTAAAAGTCAGGAAAACAATAATTAAATGAAACTGCATATCTAATATAAAATTCAGTTACTTAAATAAAAGAGGTAACACCTTCATAGAAAAAGTTACTAAGTTTTTCAAAGTTTCATTGATCCTTTTATCCTCAATGTTTACCTAATGCCAATGGCCCTGCCGCCCATAAACCAAAACAAAACAAGAGAAAGGGTGGCAGTGAGTTATCAAAGTCATGTAGATTCCCTCTAGATCATCATCACTTACTACGTGACAGACATGACAAAGTATAATAGTATGGAATTAAATAAATAAGAAATTATATGCTAGAATAGGAAAGTAAATTATTGTACAAGAGGGTATCCTTTTTAACAGTTTATCTTGAAAAGCTCAAAAATGACAAGGGTCGTTATCACACTGGTAACGGTTTTATGCCTTGGTGGAGTAGCTATAGGTGAACTCATCCAGGCCCTCGCCTGTCCACCCTAAGTTGGCGCTCACGAAACATAGGGTGAGTAACAAGACTAGCTGGGTCCTACAGTCTGAAAAACTGTAGGGTTCAGAACCTGATCACATGTGCATACAAGTGAGACTCTAGTCACTGTGCTAAGTCAAGAATGCTCGAGGCTGGACCAATGGGTCAAAAAGAGGTTGGATTTTGAGTTATCTGTTTGCAAATGTGCTAGGCCAGGCAGACCCAAGGCATGAAGGTGGGCACTTGGGCCGTCTGGGCGGGCTGCTTAACTGCACTTTAGGGCCCACATTTGTTGTTGCCTTGATAACTAACTTATGGCTAAAAGGGCATGGGCAAAATCCCTAAGATAAGTGGTAGTCTGGGATTGGAGCCACCAAATAACCACACCTAGTTTGATCATGACAGTAATTGGTCCGAAAGGATGCTACAACCCCAAAATTTCTTAATGCAACCTATGTTCTTAAAAATTAGGGTGCTTTTTAAGAAAAGTAAATATCTGGTTACCCAAACATAAAAATGACTCACTAGAATGGTAGGGATGCAGTAGAGCTTCACACTTGCAATTAGTTTGAATTTCTGGTGCAAACGTATTGCTTACCAATATCTCAAACTGTTTTTCTTAGGTGAAATCTGTAGAATTCCATAAATTGGAAGTTGAGTGGTTGAATCTTAGTACTAAAAAGGCATCACCCAGACTTGTTCTTTTGGATGTGAGGCATTGATACTTGAAACTACATTGCCTTACTCTATGTGCTTCTTTAAATGCATTACATTTTGATCAGTAAATGCTTTGATCAAATTCTTCCTCTACTGAGGTTGACTTTGATCATTGTCTTACATATGTACTGTTCTAGAGATTATATCTGCATTTGAGGTGTCTCCTTACAATTCTAGAACTTACAGCTCCTTGTGGGTTCCACGGCAAACTTCGTTCTCATATTTCTGAGCAATAACTATTCTCGGTGTTTCTTTGTTTATGAGAAATCTATTAGACTTTATTTATAACTTAGTTTCTGCCATAGGCATCATGGCTACTGGCGCAATTAATGTGGTCCGGGGAACAAGAGCTTCTGATGAAGAGCTATTGAATATATATAGTCATTCTGAAAGGTAAGATTAAGGACTATTCTAGTTTGTGTTTCATTCATTATTACATAGGTACTAGGTACTTGATCTCCTGTAAGGTATGCTTTATAAATTTATGTAAATATTAATCACATGCACAAAATGCTTTATCATTCCACCTGTTTCTTACATCTGATCCAATATATCTTAAGCCAGTTATTAGTGCATGAAGCCTGCTCTGTAAATCTTGCTCACTTTTTATGAAATATTGTCAACGTTTAGAGCTCCCGAATGATGAGAGAGGGAGACTGCATATATTTCCAAGTTCTAGGTTTAACTACGGCATCAAATTTAAACATTCTCAGAGATTCAAGAATCAGGATTGGGCATGGGATTGGCCAGCTTTGTGCTGAGCTGGGTCAGCTTATCCTGGCTTGATCCAGCCCAATCTGGGCCAATGCCGGCCGACCCAGGGTTGGCCAAGATCAACCATACTTCTACACCAGAAAAATGAAAAAGAATTGAAAATAAAGAATATGAAAATACATACTAAAAATTCCAATAAGCATGAAAAGGCATAATTTTAGGTAGAAAATGATGAATGCTTATTGAATGAGTATTATAGACTTAAATTTGATTGGGTTTTTTATTAATTTAATCATATTTTAATAAATATTTAATCATTATTCACATTTTAAAAACAATTGCAAAACTAGTAACTTGACACTATTAGGCACTCTGTGCACGACAAGTGTCCAGTGGGGATCGTGGGGGGCATGATGCTAAATGTTTAATCGAGTTTGGGCTTGGTAAGCCCGATTTAAAGTCAACATTGCCAATGCTGAACTATAGTCGGTGTTGCCAACGCCGACAATCTTTTGCCCAATGTACTGTTTGTTCACTTGCTGCATGTAGATCATGGTGAAGTGTCCTATCCCATCTTGTGTCTATTATATCCCACCACCTTCTATAAGTGCTCTTGTTCGCCCTTGCATGGGATCAGATCGGTTTGCCCCAAAACCGATCAGATTGATTGATCCAATCCGATCCTGCACACCTTGGTTTTACTTGGACTAGTGTGTATGTCTCCTATTAGTATTAGGTTGTAGACCTATTTTCACTTGTGTTGGAAATAATCTGACACAGTTGCATCTACGACTGGATAGTACCCATGTGTTCAGTAGAGAAGCTTCATTGTTTTCCCTGTTGCATCTCTTAACATAATCAAAAGTGGAAATAACTGCTGCATGAGATGCAAAATTTCACGTCATATTTTTCAGCTATTCTAAGGGTCACCATGTATTTAGATTTTAGCATGTGTTTGATATATGAGGACAATTTTTTGTTGTGTTGCACCTTCATTCTATTGGAAAGTTTTACTTTAGGAATTCTTCCTCATAAACTGCTTTTCTATGATCTAAAGTTAATGATTATAAATAATTTATAGTGCATAATTGTTCTAAAATGATCCTGAAGGTTAAATAACCTTTCAAGCATTAGACCCCATTTTTTTGTTCTCCTTTGATTCCCCCAATTTCTTTTTGAAAAATTGGTGTGTTCTCGGTTTCATCATGTTTTCTTTTCTCATATATTGTCTGCTTCATTTTTTGTATCCGGTTTTATGGCTACCTCTGAAGGTAACTTCTGCTGCAGCTCCAATTTCTGTTCTGGTGAATCGGTAATGAGGCAGCATCTGAACGCTGCCAGTAACACATTAATATGACCTGACAAGTCTCTTACTGTAAGGCAGCAAAAATTCTGCCCTAGAGGTTCTAAAAGCAGTTTCTTCACATTAATTTAGCATTTGCTTTTGCAGTGTTGCACTAGTGGTGGACACTCCAGAGTTTTTCAACCGGTTGGCTGTAACATTATTTCCAAAGGCTGAAATAAGATTTGCCATATTACTCTGGGGTGACAAATCCATCATAGAAGCTAAGACGTTTTCCAAGATTCCAATTTTTACTTACGAGGAGGTCATGGACTTGGGTCAAAATAGTCGTGGCACCTTGATGGACACTATCAAGAGAGGTAATTTCATCATCTATCCTTCCATATACATACATATTTTTAATGACGTATAGACAAGAACTTTGATGTCATTTCATTGGAAACCACAAAATAAATGATACTCATCCTCTATTACTATATCCTTGAACTTATCAACGTTTATGTTGTGTGAATTTCTCCATATCTGCAGCTTAAATTCATCCTTATCTATATTGACGGCTGGATACATTCTGATTATCAAACCCGTGGCAGTGTACCACAATGCATCTGTTAGTAAGGAGGAACACACATATAAATCCTCTCTATCATCTTGCAATGAACAGGGGAAAAAAACTTATTGCATAGCAAAACTGTTTAGTGAAACTCCAGTTTATTGGCGCATGAGCACTTTGGTTTGTAGATTTAATTTCAATGTTTCTCTGTTATAGAGGCTTGGATTTGAAGGTTAATGGATACCATGTTATGAGGGTTCTATTAGTCTTCGAAGAATTCACAGTTAACCTAATGGGTACATGTGAGACTTCATTTTTTAAATTCTTTATCATTTATTTTATTCTTGAAAAAGAACTTGAATTTGGAAAGAGAACTTTGGTTTAAAAGAGAATTCTTGGAGTTGAAAAAAAAAACGTGGTCTTCTCTTTTCCTTTTTTAATGTAGATTTCGAGAACTTGGGATTAGTCCTCAAGTCCAAGATTTTTGGATCAAATGTGGATGCATGTTCTTGACTTCTCCTCACTGATCTCGGTCAGTGTTAATTACGCCAGTCACTGACAGACAACCCTTAATTAACCGTCCATTAAGGCCTATTGACAAAACATGAGTAAAATAAATTGCCTTGGTGTGATACATGCAAATGAGATTCTCTTTCTTTTATTTGAGAAATTTTACAAGGATCCTTTGAAGGATACTTAAGGGATTCTTGAGTTCTCATGTGGACATGAGGACTTAGGGTCTTTTAAGAGTACTAAGAAAACCAGTCTTTTGGACACAACCTTCATTAGGACCTTTTAAAGAAGATGAAATGATCAAATTTATCCTTTAAGTATCCTTTAAAGGGATAAGGGATTCTTTGGACAACATATCTCCCTTTCTTAGGTTCATTTTAGA
This sequence comes from Zantedeschia hybrid cultivar, assembly GCA_030544215.1. Classification (NCBI taxonomy): domain Eukaryota; kingdom Viridiplantae; phylum Streptophyta; class Magnoliopsida; order Alismatales; family Araceae; genus Zantedeschia; species Zantedeschia hybrid cultivar. Next base: position 29,444,233 of record JARZZO010000011.1, read on the forward strand.
AGATGAAGGACATAAAGGATATCCTTAATTAATGGGGCATGAGGGCCACCACATGCTTAAGGATATTCCCTAATAGTCCTTCAACCAATATGAAGGAACTAAAACAAGTTGGCCGTTCAAGCAATATGAACGAACCACAATTATAAGACATGAGACAACAATAATATATATATATATATATATATATATATATTTATTTATTTATATTGATTGAAGCACATTACACAATTTAGGTCACCTTAATAAAATAGTCCATGGGTTATATGGCCGCTCTATCAATAAGAGAGAACCGATAACCACATGGTCATTCTATTAAGAATGAACAAAAAATAATGGCTACTCTACCGATAAGAGTAAACCAAATAAACTTTAGAGAAACCAATATAGAATGAACCACTAAAATAATGGCTACTCTATTAATAAGAGTAAACCAAATTTTGAGAAATCAATAAATAATGGTCACTTTAATAAAATGATTCATGTAGTGTATGACCGCTCTACTAATAAGAGAGAACCAATAACCATATGGTCATTCTATTAAGAATGAACCACTAAAACAATGGCTACTCTACTAATAAGAGTAAACCAGATAAACTTTAGAGAAACCAATAAATAATGGTCACTTTAATAAAATGATTTATGTTGTATGGCCGCTCTACTAATAAGAGAGAATCCATAACTACATGATCATTCTATTAAGAATGAATCACTAAAATAATGGCTACTCTACCAATAAGAGTAAACCAGGTAAATTTTGGAGAAACCAATAGATAATGGTCACTTTAATAAAATGATTCATGTAGTATATAGTTGCTCTACCAATAAGAGAGAACTGATAACCACATGGTCATTATATTAAGAATGTACCACTAAAGATTGATTACTCTACCAATAAGAGTAAGTCAAGTAGGAAATAAGGGTTATTTCACTAATAAAAATAAACTCATTTACATTTATTCTTGTTAACCATATTACAATAGTAACAAGAAAAGTAAATTGTCCTTGTCCTTTTATTTCCACGCACAAAAAATCTTCCAAAGGAGTTCTCTTTTCTCTTTCCTTCTTGTAGAAATCCCTTAGTAGAGCCTCCCCTTTTCTTTTTTTTCTTGGCTCTGTGCGCGTGTTTGCTTTGGAGGTTTGTGGGGCCTTTTATAGGCCCAAATGGTGGCCACCGGTGGGGGGAATGGCCACCGTTGGCCCCCCCTCCCCCGACCGGTGGGGGGTTAGGATAGGGATAGAGATGAGAGAGAGAGGCCGGGTAGAGAGGGAGAAAGAGAGAAGATAGAGATAAGAGGGGAGGGGCCGGTGGTACCCCTCCACCGGTGAGTGCACCAGTGGCCCCCCACCAACGGTGACCGACGAGTGCCAACGGTTGGAGGGGGGGGGGGGGGCATCGAGCCCTCCTCCCTACCATCTTTTCTTCTTCTTCTTCTTCTTTTCCTTTCCTTTTCTTCTTCTTTCTTCTTTTTTTCTTTCCTTATTTTTTTCTGTTTTTCCTTTTTTGGACCCCACCACCGGTAGGGGCATATTAGCGGACCGGTGGGAGGGGGAGAGGCCTTTCTCTCTCTCTGCTGCCTCTCTCCCTCAACCAGCCCCTCCTTCTTCTTTTCTGAGTTTTTTCCTTGTTGCTGCATTGGGTGGTTGTGCTTGCTGCTGTCAAGGTATGACTTGATCTCTTTTTCACCCCTTCTCTTTTTTTTGTACATACATACACCTCATGCATACTTGTATATTTTGCATGCATCAAACTAGATTCGTGAGCCCTAGTTTTGATGTGCATGGCCCTGCTTTAGGATATACCCTAGCCTTTTTTGTTTTGCATGCATAAACCCTATACATGGGTTTGCTTAGGGTAAAACCCTAGTGTAAGGAGGGTTGGATTTTTTTTTTTGTTCAAACAATTTCCCCCCACGGGAGGCATATTGGAGACAATGTTATAGGCATGTCTCACGTGCACCTCTTTCGTTTGACTTCTATCTACGTCGGTTGCATGCATGCATTTAGCGATTTTTGCTTCTCTCCCGACTAGACCTTGGGCTTCACCATACCCCTAGGATTGACTTAGGCCTTTTGACCTTCTTTTGACCCTAAGACCATGCTTCTTGAGTCTTTGATCTTCTTTTGTTGTCTCTAGGACTTCAAACCTCTTAAATTATGATCCTTTGGATTTGATAGGCCATCTTGATGTCTTTTTGGGCTTGAAACCCTGACTGATGGCTTTTGACGACTTCTTTGGCCTGATGAAGACTTGAGCTTGACTTCTTTTGGGTTTGGAACCACTAGCTTGATGCCTTTCTGGGTTCAGTACCCGGGTTGGATTTATTTCGAGAGTGACAACCCTAACTTTGGGGTCTTAGGATTTAATACTCTATGACTTAGTTTCTAGGGTTTGATTACTCTGGTCTTAAGCCTTTAGGGTTTAATGACCCTGTCTTTGCATCTTTTTAGGACTCCAAGTCCCAACTCCACCTGTCATCCAGGCTTGTAGTATCTTCATGCTATTTTCCTTTTCCTTATTCTTGTGTTTGACTTGTTTGCTTTCTTCTCTTTTTGTTCTGCAGCTCTTTTCCCCGCCCTCTGACTAGATGGTGGCCATTGGAGGTTTCCTTACTGCGGGGCTAATTGAGGCTCTGGGAGAGGCTGGCCTTGGGCAGTCTGTGCTTGACTTTGATTTTACTCGCGTGGCGTAGCCCCATCTCCGGGTTACTATTGAGGATGCAGTCCCCGTTGATCCAACACGCATCGTCTTTCGCGATGGTTTCTTTTCTTTCGTTAGAGATGCGGACTATAGCAGTATCTTCCGTCAGATTTCTCCATTCAAGAGTTGCTCCGGAGAGCGATTCCTCTTAGAGGTGGAGTTGAGATAGACCTACCTTAGATGCCCGTTGCGACTTAGAGATAAGTATCCTTCTGGAGAGGGATAACAAGGAGCATCTGGTTTCCGCTTTGTATCCAACTTTTCCTCCTCTTGCCCGTCGAGTACCGGAGTATCCCTCCCCAGTACAAATAGGTTCAGTGTGGGACTTGATATAGATACACAACACTTCTCACACCTTTCAGCCTGTTATGTGGACTTCTTCAAGTGGTCTTCTTGCTGCTGGTTCTGGGCAACTTGTGGGTTCTTTCCTGACTTCAGCGGCAGAGGGCTCAGTGTACGAGCCATTTGATCATCCAACGCTTCTTTGTGACATCATATCAGGGGATCGTCTTGGCTGGCAAGGACATTTGAAAATGAGGGTTTCGCACAATTTTCATCGTGGGGTGATAGAGTGGCTCCAGTACATCTTGCGGCATCATGGCCAATGAGTGGAGGACGTAGGCATATATCAAGCAGTAGCAGCTGCTCAGTACAACTACCCTTGTTATTCTGGCTTCATTCAGGCCCTGACAGAGCGGTATATTTTGGAGACAAACATTATTGCCACTGCAGAGGGCTAGACGACACTAGACTTGTGGGCTTTTCATCGTATATCAGGACTTCTCTTCACCGGCGAGCCCTATGAGGATGTGGTGTTGGATGAGTTCTACTGCAGTGTCACAGACGGGACATACTACTATATCACTCCATATTGTTATCGCTATCTCTTGAAGGTGTGGAGAGACCTTTCTAAGGTGAGGAAACCCTCCACCTCTGAGGCAGACAGTTCTAGCGGGCATAGCCGGGTTTCTGTGCCAGCTTGGGTCAGATACTTTTATGGCGGTCCATTCTACTACAGGAAGCATTTTGCAGACATCTCTGGCAGACAGAGTCTTCTCAAGATCCCTAGGACCAAGCTCCCATCCCACAACTTTGTTGTCGAGCCGGAGTCTCAAACGGCTTACCCTTGGGAGCTTGATGATGTTACCTACGTGGCCACTTATCTTGCATACTGGTTGGTTACTTTTGTCGTGCCCTACAACAACGAGGGGGTTCTGCGACTCGAGGTACTTTTGGCCGCCTGTCGTCTAGCCACTGGAACCCGATTGGCGATTGCACCTGTCGCCTTGGTAGGTATTTACCACTCCTTTGGGGAACTTAGCAGTTCAGCTAACCCGCCGAGGTGTTTCGTAGTGATGGCTACCCACTACGTCAGTGCTTGGGCCAGTTTACTGCTTCCCAGTTTGACATCCATCAGGGGTGAGGTGGACACGACTTTTCCCATTATCCTTCGGTTTGTTGGTCAGCACAGTGGTGACGTGGTCCGTCAGTTGTCTTTTGCTCGGGATGCCCTTAGGTTTATTCTTTTCCAGTTTTCTCGACGGCTGGATTTTGACGATTCTTCACGGCAGTTCAAGCCATTTGCTGACAGAGGGTGCGCCATAGATCGCTCATGGTTTGACCCGTGGACTGAGATGGGCCATAACACAAATGTTTTTGACGGGTGGCTGCAGAGTATCCGCCCATAGTTACTTATACTGAAGAAGGGGAGCACTGTCATTCTTGAGCCATATTACCCTCACTACTTTTTGCGGAATTTTAGGTATGATCATAGAGTACCTCCAGGTCTTACATTTGCTAGTCTGCCACGAGTTTACGAGAGCCACAACGGACATCTAGTGGCTCGCCTGTGGTGGAATCTGTTTCAGCACAAGGATCCTAACGATAGGCTTCATGTTCCTTTTCCCACCTATGAGGGTGGGATGACCATTACCTTTGCTATTTGGTGGCATCGTTGTGGAGGCAACTTCTGCCAGCGGAGTAGAGACATTCGCGTTTCTAAGGCCGTGCATGGCGGTGCTCCAGCCGTTGCTGCTTCTTCAGGTGTCACGTTAGAGGCATTTGCGAGATCGGAAAAGATTTTTGCTAGGCACACATATAAACGGAGGAAAGGCTCTTCCTCCGCAGAGGACTTTCATACGGCAACAACCCCTGGTTGCTTCTGGACTACAAATTTCTTAGCAGACTGTGGCCTTCCGGCCAAAGCTTTACCGGATACCTTGCTGCCGTTGTGGGCTTTCAACCACGACCCTACTCGTCGCTGGCTGAGTTACCTTTGCCGGATGTTGTGCTTGCTTGGGCCTCGACGTGAGGCTTTTCTTGTGATGCAGGCCACCACTGTTGGAGACGTTTGGCGGTCCGTTGGTCAGGCTGCCACCCAGTTGGACATGTCTTTTCAGACTCTTATTACGAAGTCTCCTGAGCCTTTCGGTCATGATGGTAAGCCTCTACCGTTTCTGTTTGCTGCTTTTGGTTTCTTGGTTATGTTCTTCTTTTTTGATGTTATATTTTGTATTATGTTTCAGCTTCAGTACCGGGCTCTGTGTCTGCTTGCACCCCAGTTCCTGCTTCCTCCCCTGCACCGGCTACTAGGCTGTCCCTTGAGCCAATTATCACTCCGGCTTCTACATCTATTTCTGCCTCTACCCCTGTACTGAGCGAGATAGGAAAGTTGGTGGCCGCTGCCAAGAAAGCTTCATAGCTCAAGCGACGAAGGCAGGCGGAGGGGGAGGAACCTTATAGGGCTGTCCAACTACGCTTGGATCTGCCTTGGTTGCCTAGCCCTCTTGCTCATTCCCCTCTTCAGACTCCAGCCTTGGGTAACATCCATGACGACCTTTCTATTGTTTTTGTTGTATGCTGTTTATATATTGTTGTTGATTTCTCGGCTCTTTTTTGTAGCAGATGAGTGCGAGGTTGAGCTTGAGGATCTCTTCCCAGAAGGTGTTTCGCTGCCACCTCAAGAGGCGCAACCTTCAGCCGGTAGGACTATTGGTGTTTATAGGATTGCTTTATCCTCTACGATACTTTCGAGTACTTTTTTGACTCGATGATCATTTGCTATTTAGGTACACCACTTTCCGCTCCAGAGGTCGTTGCAATCGACTCCCCAGTAGGGGTATCTGTTCCCTCGCCTGACAAGGGTATATAGCAATCATTGACTTTCTATTTATTTTCATTACTGCTTCTTTTCTTTGGACAACTATCTGACCTGTTGCCTTCTTTTCAGCTATGGGTGTTCCCAAAGGGTCGTCCCTCAAAGTCTATTCCAGCCGACGCCTGCCAGACCCTACAGTTCGTATGTTGATGGGTATTCTGGTTCCCTTTTTTCTTACTCTTTCTAGGATGCTGACATCATTTTTTTCTCTCAGCCACAGAGGGTATTAGATCCGAATGCAGATGTCCAGTAGACGACCCACGATGACCTCGGGGATTGAGATTGGGAGTTTTTGAGCTCGATTTATCAGATATCCCCCTCTTCGACCAGCTAATGCAGGAGTTTTTGTCAGATCACTCTGGCCCTTGTACTACTTTCTCTTCCCTTCTCTGTCATTTCGTGCTTCTATTGTGTTCGCTTCTTCCTTTGACTACCTCATGTCTGGTGCAGATCTGATCGCAGAGGATTTGAACCGGCTAGCTTCCTTACCTTTGCCAGAGGTTAATACACATATGGAAGTTACACCTGCTATTTTAGAGGAGGCCATTGCTCCTGTGCCTACTGCACCTCTTGAGGCTGGTGCGTCCTTTTTTTGTTGTTGTCTTCCTCTCTCTTCTTTCTTCTTTTTGCTTTCCGACTCTTGACTTCTTTACTCTACGAATGTTGGTGCGACAGTAGAGCTAGTGCTGGACATTGTCATGTCTGCTGTAGGATATTCTGCTAGCTACGTCCCTCCGTGGAGCCAGGGGCTACACCTTCGGAGGCCACTTGTTTGGAAATAGCTCTTTCAGAGGCTGTTACTTTGGACTGTGCTCTTTTAGGTAAATGCTTCCTTCTTTCCCTTCATAGGCTTTTTTCCTTTCCCTTTTGCTTTACAGAGTTGACGTTGATTGTTATGCAGTGACTATTCCCGCAATTGCATATCGTGTCTTAGTTTCGGAGGATGTAGAACGAGCCTCTTCCACACCTCTCGAGGCCTCCACCCTCGACATGTCGTTAGCAATGGTGGTTTACAGAACACCTTTTGTACCTTCTATTTACGATGAAGTCACCTTCTTTTCTTCTTTCATATTCCTTTCCTTTATTTTATTGTTGGATCTTGTCTTGACCTTTTGTTTCTTTTCTAATAGATCCTACTATCGATGCTCCTGCCTCTCCCGTTTACTCAGGAGATACTGTTCTGCTTTCAGATGCAAAGACTGATCCTTTGTCGCCCATGGATTTTAAGGTTAACAGTCGTGCAATAGTTCTAGGGCAATTTGACCCTATGGTTTCTCTTCATTCTGCCTCGGAGGATTCCACTCGGACTGGACAATATTGTTATCTTCCCCTGGAGCTATTGCCAGCCCTGCCAGGTTCTGTTTTGAGGGCACCGCCTCTTATTTTTCTTCGAAGGGTTCTATCGGCACTATCCTGTTGTCTCCTTCATATGAGACTATTGAGGATCCTCAGACTCCTACTTCCGCTCTTGGTTAGCCTTTCTTCTTGCACATGTCTCTATTACTCTATATTTTTTTTTTTTTTTTTTTACTCGTTGTCTTATGAGATCTTCGTTCCTTTGCAACAACGCCATCCGACGACTCTTTCGTAGCCTTTGAGGCCAGAGTGGCCTTCTTGTGGAATGAGGTAGCCGTCCTAGAGGAGGTTAGAGACAGCACTGCCGAGGAGTTTGTTGTTCTACAATGTCAGCGAGATGTTGCTCTTTTGAGCTTGGATGAGAAGGAATCATATCTTGCTGCTTTGCGTCTTTAAATGAAGCAGGTTGAGAAATCCATAGAGGAGGATTCTCATCTTGTCGCAGCAGTGGACTACCACCTCGCTGAGCTTCGCAGGGAAAGAGCCGACTGCCTTCACAAACTTAAGCTTCTTCGCCTGATCGTGAATCCTCCCGAGTCACCCACTTAGGACTGAGCCACTTTTCTTGTTTGAGTTATTCCAAGGGCTTGTCTCAAATGTCCTCATTATTTTTGCTCTTGTAACAAAAAAAAAAAAAAAAAAAAAAAACTTAGGCTACCCTGAGGGCTTGTCTCGGGCACCTATGACATTTCAGTATATCATATGTTTCTTGGTAGGATGAACTCTTTGCTATATATTGCATACTAGCTTTTCACTTTCTTTCTTCTTTTATTCTTTTTCAATGTCAATGCCAGCACCCTTTCGTGTTTTAACCGGAGTTAGCCCCCTCTTACTTTTGCCTGTGTGTCCTTTCAGGTTTTCATGCAGCGGGGTTATCTATTTTTACCTAAGGCGTCCTTTCGGTTTTCACTTTAGTTGGATTTTGGGATCTTTTTGTCCTTAACTGTTCAGTTTTTTGGAGGAAATAGTTAAGTCCATCGGAGCACCTTAATTTTAAGCTCCTTTATCTTTCTGTCTTTTTTTTTTGTAGGGAATTATGGCTCCCCTATGGGCCAGATTTGGGTAAAGTTTTCAATTTTGTTTGGTACGGAATTGTAGCTTCCCTTGGGCCAGAGTGGTGGGACTTAAAGTTTATAGGTTTGTGAAGCTTTGGGGACCGAGTGGCTCCCTTGTCTTTTGGGTGAAACTTTTCCGGCAGGACAGAGGGTTTAGTGTTTTTCTCGGAAAGTTGAAGTTCATGGTGGTGTGTTGGACTTTTGAGTTTTTTCGAGGGGATAAAGGTTCCAAGTAGCCATAGATTTTGGATTTTCAAGGAGATAAAGACTCCAAGTAGCCATGCATTTTAGCTTTTCCAAGGGGATAAAGACTTCAAGTAGTCATGAATTTTCGTTTTTTCAAGGAGATAAATGCTCTAAGTAGCCATGGATTTTAGGTTTTTCAAGGGGATAAAGGCTCAAAGTAGCCATGGATTTTGGGTTTTTAAAGGGGATAAATGCTCCAAATAGCCATGGATTTTGGGTTTTTCAAGGGGATAAAGGCTCCAAGTGGGTTTTCAAAGGGATAAAGGCTCCAAATAGCCATGAATTTCGGGTTTTCAAGGGGATAAAGGGTCCAAGTATCCATAAATTTTGGGTTTTCTTGGGGATGAAGACTCCAAGTAGCCATGGATTTTAGGTTTTATTGGAGGAGATTCCCTTGGTGGGACGCGGTATTTTGGGGTTTCTGAGGCCTTATGATGGAGCATTTTGGGTTTTAGGATATAACGGCTCTTTGGGCCGCAATTTTGGGTTTTGGGATACAACGGCTCTCTAGGCCGGAAACTTTGGAAAATTTGGGTTTTGGGATACAATGGCTCCCTGGGCCGAAAACTTAGGAAACTTTGGTTTTTGGGATACAACGGCTCCCTGGACCGAAACTTGGAGTAATTTGATTTTTTTTGGTTTTACTCGACGGGACAAACAACTTTGGGATGGAGGAACCTTTTGAACCTATCGAATGTGAAGGTTAGATTTTTCTACTTCTTTACCGAGTCAGGAAGACATCATCATTGTCGTCTCGATCGTAGTCCTTTATCGAATGTCACCCCACCACTTGTGGAGTGATCTAAGGATTTTTTTTGTCATTGACGACTCTGACATCTTTCCTGGGTAAGAATGCGGGAAAACTCAACCTTAATTAAGGGTAAGCGAAGAGAATTCTCCTAGGGCTGTCAACGGAGTGAATACGGAGCGGATACCACAGTATCCGACTCCGCTCCATTTAATATTATCCGAATATCTGACTCTGGATACTATCTGACGGATAATAAATTTTTCTATCTGAATTCGACTCCGCCGGATAATATCCGAATTCAGATAATAATTCGAATACTTAAATATTTCAACTTTGTCTTGTAATTCAATGACTTGTAAATTTTATTTTTTGCATAGTCTATGAATATCATAGATTTAAATTAATACATATTCAAGTTATAAATATCTAGATAAATTTAATTAATTTGAATGCTTCATTAAATATACCTTAGATAATAACAAATGCTTAAATAATTTATCTAAATTAGTAAAACCACTAAAAATAAAAAAATCACAAGAAACTTCATTATTATCGCTCAACATGTCTTAAGCATACTTCAAATATCGAATTACCATTTATTTAAATATATAAATTTCATTAAAATTAAATAACTTATTAAAATACATAATCGGTCAGATAATAATCAGAGCGAATATTTATTTTCCGTTTCCGCTTCGAATGTTAATCGGATAATTAAACGGATATTCGGATATGTCCGCCGGATGTCTTAAATCGGATAAATATCCGACTAATCGGATGCGGATATGAATCGGAGTCAGATATTATCCGGATATGTTGACAGCTCTAAATTCTTCCCCCATCGGGGTGCTTTTACGAGTCGTTCCCCAATGGGTTGTTTTCTTTTAACTAACCATAGCGCCCTCACGGGTTTCGCTAAGGCTAGCCCCTTCTTACTTTTGCCTGTCCTTGCGGGTTTTTACACAGCAGGGTTTCCCGTTTTTGCCTGAGGTGCCCTTGTGGATTTTCACCTTAGCTGGGTTTAAGACTTTTTTGCCCTTAGCTGGCTTTCTTTTGATGAGAAGACCAATTAAGTTTGTCGAAGCACCTCATTTTTAAGCTGCTATTTTTTTTTTCAAGATTTTTTTGGTTGTGTATTTTCGGACGATTCATGCTCCGGGCATAATACAACTTCATGTGGCACCCGTTCAGCGAGGGAAATGCCACATTCCCTTTTTCATCAACTAATTTGTAGGCGCCTCTTTCATATACTTTGTTGACCATAAATGGTCCTATCTAATTAGGCTTGAACTTGTTCTTAGGACGAGATGGCATTACATCCTTTTGCTTGACCATGACGAGGTCACTTTTCTTGAATACTCTTTCCTTCACCAATTTGTCAAAAGTCCTAGACGTTCGGGCCTGATAGACTTGCAGGCGTTGGTAAGTCGCCAATCTTTTGCCTTCGAGGTCTGCCAGCTCCTCATCGCGCCGGTAGGGGGGTAGCCACGGTTGGCTCCTCTCCCCCTTCTTTCTTCTTTTTTTTTAATTTGTCCCTCCTTTTTCCTTTTTTTTGCTTTGTATTTTTTTTTTTTTTTTGCAAAAAGAAAAACTGTTTCAACACACAAGTACATACATAGCCAACTACTAGGCCAGCTACATCTCCTAGTCGACCATCTTCATCTACATTGGCAGGAAGATCTGGAATGAAACTTATGCCATTTGAGCATTTTTTTTAAGAGTTTCATGTTCCATATACTACTGTACACTCACCATACTTTGTTCAGATGGTGAGGTCCATATAGAGGCAGCCATATGCCCCACCTCCTACTCAGATTGAATTGGACTTTGTTGGAGTAGACGAGGGATCTTTTCTTTCGTTGATGATTGACTGTGATGTATTAGTGATCCATTATTGTTATGTATGCACTTTGTATGAGATTATGCTCATTGTTTGAGAATTCAGATTATAAGGCATGAACATTGAACGAGTACATTTCCTTTGAACATGTTGGTTTGGTCTTTTGGATTTAGTTTTTCTCAATTGGTTAGTAAATTTATACTTTTTACAATTTTTTATTGATTAACATTGAGTACTTCTCTTAAGTGTGACTTATATGTTCATTGACATTAACAAAGCATGCAAATAAAAGGTTAATCATATTATGATTACTCGTAAAATTAAAAGATCTGAAAAAAAAAAAGGCTTGAATAAGCCTGACTCACGTGACTTGTGCGAGTTGGACCGAGTCAGCCCGACTTGGATCAGATCAGACTCATATCTGCTAGATCTTGATCCAATCTGGATCAATGAGTCAGCAATCCTTGGGCATATGATCCTTGTATGTTCTCTTCATTTGCAATTAATAAAATTTGTGGTACTATCCGCATTCCCAAAACATGTGCCCTGCTCCAAAGCCAAACTGTAGAGCTGACCTTTGGATATATTTTCTCCACATATGCTCTTCTATGCGTTAGCCACCTAAGTGCTTTTTGGATCTCCTTTTTATCCTTTTCACAAAGTTCCACTTGTCAAGGATAGATGAGAATTCTAGCGAAATGTGCAATATAAGCCACAGTTTCCCATACTTTTTGGCTTATTGGAGATTGGATCTAAAGATGTTTTGCATCTTCCTCTGCATTTCCCAATAATTCTCTTCTTTTCCATCAGCCACATAAAAACCTTCACTTTGGCTGGGCTTCTAATCTTTGATATTTCCTTACATTAGGGATATATCCTGTTGGATCCTCAGATCAGATTTTGTAGATACTCAACAGGGAAATTTCCTGCATTGAAGCCCCGCATGATCTTATCTTTGCAGATGGATATTCTTCTGTGGCAGGAATTCTGGCACCTCTATAGCCTCCTTGGTCTCATCTCCATTGCATGCACTTGCTAGCTTTAGCTCCCATGTGAAATCGTTATTTATGGTAGATATGCATTCTGAGATTGTGCACCACCTGTGATCTGCTAACCTGGTTATTTTTGGATTTTTTTATCTTCTCCAGGTGGCCTCTAATTAACCCAACTATCTTTCCAAAATGGAGTGCCAGCCATTCTGAACTTTAGTTTGCCTACCTTCCCCAATCCATTTCCTGCCTTTTGAAAACCCCACCAGAACGGAGAGCAAGCCGACAGTTTCTCTGGAATTTGCTGAAACTGGTGAGCTTCCTTGTAGTACTACTGTAAAATGACCCTTCTCACAATGTCTCCGTATCATCTCCCAAAGCAAACTTCCCTGTCAAGCATGGAATGCAGAATCGACCGATCCAGATCAGAATTGGCCGATCCGAATCGGAATCGACACAAGCCTATCCGATGCTAGGGTTAAAGTACCCAAAAAATGAAAATAAAAGAAATTCGGCCATAATCAGCCTGGATCACCCGGATCAGGCTGGAATTGGTTGAATTGCCCGATCTGGATCAGATTGGATTGGGATTGGAATTGGCCAATCCTAGAACTGACCAACTTTTTTCTGTTTTTTTTTTTTCTACTTTCAATTATTTTTTAGTTTTTTAATTCTTCTCCTGGATAGGTCAGGATCGGCCGATCCGGATCGGATTGGATCTGGATCAGGACCGACCGATCTTTGAAGCTGATCCAATTCAGAAATCCATGCTGTCAAGGTTGTTGGACTGCAAGCCAACTCTTATTAATGAGAGATATTCCAGATAGATTTTCTATTTTATTCACTTGTGTAAATCTTCTTCTAATTCTGTCAATCTTGCGGTTACATGTTTAGGCAGGATGAACAATGACATACAGAAAATGTGCAGGGACGAAAGAGTGGCATTAAGCAAAGTGACGCTTCCTCCTATACTTAAAGTTCTCAAATTTCCATGTTTCTAGTGTTTTCTATGATTTGTTCAAATTTCCTTAAATTATGTGTTCACTCGTAATTTTCCAACTACTGACATATAAAATTCATACTAATCCATGTCTTCAATTATCTGTTTCATATTGTTCATAGTTATTTTATCTAGGGAGTTTATCCTTTTGTTCATAAATATGTATAATGCAATTTTCTATTTAAATTCCTAGAAAATGAATATTATGATTCAGTTGTTACATCTCTTCAACTTTTATAACTAACATTCACATTTTAGGTCGACATATTTATGAGATCATTGATCCTGATGATGTCGCCACACTCGTTTATACAAGTGGGACGAGTTCTTCACCTAAAGGTGTAATGCTTACACATAAGAATATCTTGCATCAGGTTTGAGTATTCTCACATGCTAATTTGTTTCTTTATATGCAATTCTGTCAGTCATTTCACTTTCTCCCAACAATTCTTAATTTTTGTATGTTTCATATGAATGTTTGCTTCCAACAGTGTTAACATGAACCTAAAGAATACGAGAATCTTACAGTTTCATAGCATGCAACAATCAGAAGTGCCTTCCCATTCATGCAGGAGGACCTGTTAATCTCTGCAAGTCTTCTGTTTCACTGACTAGGGTATGGATCATTCACATACAAACTCATGGAAGGAATAACTATTTTGCATGCAAGTAGATTGGCATCTGGCAACCTGAAGATAGTCATAAGAGAGCCGATAAGCGGAACGGCGATGAGCAGAGCGGTTTGGAGCAGAGTGGAAAGAAGCAGCAGGGGATCGGAGCACGGGGTCTGCAGCTTCAATGGCCGGTGTTACAGATGCTTAGGAAAGCATCATTTTGTAGCCGATTGCCGCACTGCTGTTGTTTGTTGGAACTGTGGAGGTTTAGGGCATAAGTGTTTTCGATGTTCGGAGAGGCGGTCTTCTTCGGGGGCAGGAAGAGGTTGGAGACAGTTGCGAACTGCTTCACTGATATTGTGAAGAGCACAGGAGAAAATAGATTATTGTGGTCCTTGTGTTGACGCTTCATATGTTTCCAGGTTACAGTAACAACTGGAGGTTCTGTAAAAGCTGTGTTCTTGGGCATTTCCATGGTCATATGCAGATTGAAGAACTTCATCGCTTCCTGTTTAGAAGATGGCCGGTTATGAAAGATGGTTGGATGCGTCAGACCGAGGGGAATCAGATCCTGTTATGGTGTCCTGATAGTATATACAAGGAGATTTTGGCAGATGGTAAACTGGAATGCCCAGAAGGAGTGATATATTGGAACATTTGGTCTCCAGAAGCAGGTGCTAAGAAGCGATGCAAATTGGAGAGGAGATGGTGTCATCTAAGTGGAATCCATGGGTTTTGTGGGATGTGGAGGTGTATAAGCCGATTGTGGCGCCGCCTGGAAGGATTATTAGAGTAGACAAGAGGACTCTGGATTGGGAATGCTTGAAATGTCTGTGTTCTTGTCTTTTATGGAACAGGGGACTGATTCATATTGTCGGTAAGACTTCGTTGGGGACGGGATTTTTGTGATTAAGGTGGAGCTGATGGATAAATTGTTGATTCAAAGGAGGAGAATCCATGGACATACAAAGAGGTGGCGCTGGCGTACAAAAACTACAAGCTTGCTAGGGTTTCTGCAGATGAGGAGGTTACAAGGAAGAAGACCGAATTGACGAATACCAACTTGGTGTGTCAGTGAGTCAAGACACACAACCTGTCATAGCTGGACCAGATCTGGGGCTTGAATCAGAACCCGTTATGTGTGAGGAGCAACCGGACAACTACTTGCACTGAACCAGGTTTCAGACTTGAACCGGTTAGAGAGGGTCGAGCTGGTGGCTGAAAAGGGGGAAGGAGATTTTACAAATATGGGCAAGGAGGTCGAGTCTAATGAGGATAAACAAGAGAAGGGTACTAGGAAATTTCTGGAGGGTTCAAATGGGGCGTCCTTATCTCCTAATTGGCTGCGGAGTTGGGGAGATAGATTCGTAACAACTCGAAGAAGGAGAGGAGAAGGTGGCAGGTCTGAATTTGGCAGAGGGGAGGAGGGAGGCAGAAGGAAGGGGAGAAGCCACCTTCTTCGGCAACTTTGATGCAGAATAGGGAGGTGGCTATCTGGGAAGAATCTCCTGATCATCAGCCTGCATACAGGGAAGTGCCTGCAACTTTTAAACCCTCCGACCTACGATCACCTACGATCGTCAAGCAGAAGATCCTCTTGCACTGGTTCCCTTAAAAGAAGATTGCCAGCATTAAAAAAGAAGAAAGGAGGGTTTGATGGAGGGAAAGAAGCCTTTTTTTGAAGAATGGGATAACTCGGAGATTGAAAGGAGGGCAGTGGGTATAGGGTTGCAAATACAGGGGAAAGCGGGTCAGTTCGGAAAGTCTGTAATGGAAGGCGGGATGTGGAAGGTAAGCCTATTACGGTTAAAAAAGGCAACAGGGAACTGAGAAGTTTGATGCAAGGTAACGATGAGATTTGCTGTGAAGGAGAGAGCACTTTCATTAACAAAATTGTGCCTTTTGGGGAATCAGATTTTGTATTTAGAGGATCTGCAGGCCACTCTGGAGGGGCTATTATAGTATAGAACAAGTTGAGATGGGAAGGACATCTTTTGGAAATAGGAGAATACTCTATCACAATTAAACTGTGTGAATGCCAGAGAACTGTTACCTGGATGTTATCAGGGGTGTATGGCCCTCAGCAAATTCAGGATCAGAAGGATACGTGGAAATAATTGTTTTTGTGTCAAAATATGTTTCAGATTCCTTGGTGCATTATTGGCGACTTCAATCAAGTGAGGAAACCATTGGAAAGAAATAGAGGTACAAGAATTTTATAGTGGTATGCCATTGTTAAACGAATGGATTGAAGATTGTGCTCCAAGGGAAATGGTGATACCTAATGGTCAGTTTACCTGGTCTAATGGAAGACAGAGATCATCTATGTCTAAATTGGACAGGGTACTTGTGAATGCTATGTGGGAATGTTTGTTTCCAGATGTTGCAGTGTCGGTGCAGCCTAGAACAATATCAGATCATAGTCCTATTTTGGTGAATTGTCAGAGGAGGAATCGCAAGAAGAAACCTTTCCCTATGGAGAAGGTGTGGATGAATAATCAGGAGTTCAAAAATCTGGTGTTGGAATCATGGTAGCAATCAGTTCATGGAATTCCGGCACGGATCGGGAGGCCGGATCGGTACCCACCGATCCCGATCCCAATTGGGATCGGATCGGCCGGAATTGGCTGAAACTGGCCAGGATCGGCTGATTCCAGCCGGATCAGGACCTGCCGATCCCAATCCGAATTGGCCAATTTGGATCGGGATCGGTCGATTCTGCATTCCATGGAATCAGTTGGAAGCCACTTGGGGACCAAGGTTCATGCATTGAAGTTGAGGAACCGCAAAAAGAAAATGAAAAGTTGGGCTGACAAATGGCGCCAGGAGAGATTTATTCATGTTAATAAATTACTGGATAGATGAGAGGTGGAGCAGAGATAGGCGGAGAAGAGACGGGGTAGAGATTGGTGGGAAGACGGAGAGGAAGAGTGCTAGAGTGGAGGGTCGAGGCAAGGAGCCCTTGTTTGTTGATACAGGCAAGGTGTTGCGTCGTGAGAAGGGAATAGGTGATGGGGAGAAGAGAAATTTAGGTGAAGGACAGAGGAAAGAAGATGGAAGGAGGGTCAAGGAATTTCGGGTCGGATCGGGTCCTCGAATCGGGACCTGCCAATCCCGATCCGAATCGAGATCGGATCGGCCGGAATCGGCTGGGATCAGCCGGAATAGGGTTCTCGAGGGGTGGGAAGCAGTTTTACTGGGCTGTGTGTGAGGTGTTTGGAGTTGGGACACAAGGCAATAGGGTGCAGGAATGCTTTGGTTTGTAGGAGTTGCTTCAAGCTGGGGTATAGGAGTTATAACTGTCCAAGGAAGGAGTTGAAGGATCTTCCGATGGATAAGGCTCTAGATTGGTTCGATCTGAAGGAGGAAGAAGCTCTGAATAAAACAAGTGTGGTGAATGTTCCTTGGTGTGCAAGATTTCAGAAGAATATGGGCCTATTAGATAAATCGTTGATTGTTCAGGCATAGGAAGGATTTCTTTCTTGCTCTGTTCTGCAGAAGACTCCTCTGAAATTGTTGAAAGGGTACAAATAATGGAGCATCGGGATCCTTAAGGCAGATTGCTTCTTGGTACTATATCCATCTGTTGAAGCCATGCACACTATTCTATCTAGCAGGGAGACCAACATGGTGGAAGTCTAACTTTTATGGTCACGATGTTCTCATGAAACAGGGTTGCAGGAAGTCATGGCCAACGGGTTGTATGGTGCAGAGCGTATGGTATCCCACTGTCTTTGTGGGATGTTGATTTGTTCAGGACGGTAGCCGATCAAATTGGAGTTCTTCGAGCAGTGGACCGGAAGATGATCAAATGGCAGAATTTGGAGTTTGCAAAACTCTCGATCGAAGTTGAACATGGGATGCAATTTCCTTGTTATGTCAAGCTTCGGTGGCAATGGAAGGTCTTCTGGGTGAAGTTAGAGGAAGAATGTTTGTCTCCTGTATTTAATCAAGAAGCAGTGGTCCTATAGTGAAGTGGTGCAAGCCTATTGGCATTACAGAAAGCATAAGGACAATATGGGCGGAGAGAAGGTCAAGAGATTAAAGACGACGGCTCAGTTCCGCGCTGGGCTGAATCAAGACGAACCAGTTGCTTCTGAACCGATTATTACTGAACCGGGTGTGTCTGAACCTATTGATATCAAGTCATCGAGCCCGGTTGCACCTATAAGGATCGTATCTTCTGCAGACCATATTTGGAAGGATGCGATTGCGGAGCTGGCTAGCCAAGTTGTGAAAGGGGTGAGGCGAGGTCTTAAGGAAGGAAGGGGGAAGAAGATTAGGGTTTACAAGGGAGCTCAGGGTAGAGGAGCAGCAGAGGCGGTGGGGTGTGGCGCCTCGAGGGGCAAAGCCAACGATGGCAATCCTTCCATAGATGGCGATGCGTCCCAGACTGGCTTGTCTTCACAGCTGGTCGTGCCCAATGATGGAGGCAAGCCTCAGTACATGGAGGAGGAGGCGAATCAGACTTAGATCGAGCTTCCTTGTTTGTGCCTAGTACGCTCAATTTTTCACTGCAGGAGCCCCCTCATTCCCTTCCTCCTCTATCACTTTCCAAAAATGCCAAACAAAAGTAGGTGTTCAAGGAGCTTCTCATCAAATGGAGGAAAGGAATCATGGCCGTTTCCTGGGCAACTGGTCCGATGCAGAGATTGTCGATAGAGCTAACACGCTGGGCTTCCAGGTACAAAATAAAACAGGGCAGTCCAGAAAGCTTTGGTCTTCAATGTCAGAAGGTGGTCTACAACAAGTTTCTAAGCGAAGAGGGACTAGAGAGCTTACTAGCTTGTTGAGGGCTTCAGCCAATTTTGGTTTGGGTTCTACCCAGGTTCCGGTGAGGCAGTTGAGGGTGACACACAGTGTTCAATGAAGCTGATCAGCTGGAGTATCAGGGGACTGAATGGGCAACAAAAGTAGATGGCAGTCAAAGAGGCAATTTGGAGATGCCAGGTGGAGATTGCATGTATTTTGGAGACCAAGATAAGGTTTTTTGATACTCCTCTTCTTAAGCTTATCACAGGGTTATACACCGGATTTTGTATTTAGAAGAGCTGAAGGCCAGTCTGGGGGATATTAGTGGCATGGGATAAAAGCAAATGGAGGGGGAGGATGGTTGGTGTAGGAGAGCACTCGGTGTCGGTAATGTTCACAGGCATCAGTACAGGGGAAAATTGGCTTCTGTCGGGGATGTATAGTCCTAACAGGTATACTGAAAGAAGGAAGGTGTACGAGGAGTTGTCTTCATGTAGAAGCAGATTTGTTGCCCTGTGGTGTGCTGCCGGTGATTCCAATGAAGTCAGACTGCCATCGAAGAGGAATACGCGAGGAAGATTGACAAAGGGGATAAAGGAGTTCAATATGTGGATTCAAAATGAGGGGTTGATTGAACTGCCATTACAGGTGGGAAATTTACCTGGTGCAATTCCTGGAATCAACCTTCTATGTCAAGGATAGACGGTGTTTATTGATGAGAGTTGGGAGGCCTCTTTTCCTGTCTCCAGGTTTAGTGCCAATCTGAAATTGTATCGGATCACTGTTTTCCAATTGTGGATATTAGCCAGTTTCATTCTCATAACAGGCCTTTTCTTCTGGAAAAGTGTTGGTTGTTGAATGATCAATTTAGGGAAGTGGTTACTGGTTACCAATACTTGGAAGAAGGACCAACCTCAACAGTTTGATATGAAAAAGGTGGCAATAAGACAGAGATTTCTGGAACAGGCTAGCAAAGATTGGGCTAGAGGATGGAAGGAAGAAAAAATAAAGGTTAAGGACCTGCTGAACGACATTACAGATTGGAGTTGTTAGAGGAGCAACACGAATTATCTTCTCAGGATAAAACACAGCTGACCACTTCAAAACTAAAACTCATGGAGTGGACTTTGGAGGAGGAGATAAAATGCGGACAGAGATCTAGAGTTCAATGGCTTCAAGATGGTGACAATAATACAAGATTCTTTCACATGGTGGCTAATGGGAGGTGTAGAAGGAATGTTATCTCTTCTCTCAACATTAATGGTGTCTGGACAGAGGATAGAGGGATCATTGCATGATAAATTATCAATTTTTACACAGTTGTTTGTGGCTGAACAGAGATGGTACCCGATATGGATGATGCAGAGGCCATTAAGTTAAGCAGCAAAGGGAAGAATATGCTTACTTCACACATTACTGAGGAGGAGATTATATGGGCTGTTTTCAATTTAGGAAGTGACAAGGCACCAGGACCCGACGGTTTTCCAATATTCTTCTGAGTCTTTCTGGGAGTTAATAAAGGAAGATATCATCCAGGTGATAAAAGTCTGGTTTTCAAGGCGGAGGGGAGGGGAATTTGTTAACCAGACCTTTATAGTCTTGTTACCTAAGAAGGAGGTTGTCGTGGAGCTGAAGGACTTTTGGCCCATTAGATTGTTAAATGGAGCCTATAAGATTTTCACAAGGATTTTAGCTAATCATCTGGGCAAAGTGATTGGAAAGCTCATTGATGACTATCAACTTGCTTTTGTGCCGGGAAGAAATATTTTTGATGCTTTGCTGGTTGCTCATGAAGTGCTGTTCTCTATGAAGTAATGGAAGAAACTAGGGCTGATCATTAAATGCGATTTCATGAAGCTTATGATAGGGTGTCATGGCAATGTTTTTGGAATGTTCTACTTCTCCATGACTTCCCCGAACAGTGGATAGAATTGTCGAATGATGTATTACAACATGAAACTTTTTTGATGATTATCAATGGGAATGTTGCTAGTTTTTCAAAAGTTCCAGAGGGATCAGGCAGGGGGATCCTTTATCTCCTTATTCGTTTATGCTTGTAGCCAATGTACTCAGCAGATTATGTCAGAAGGCAAAAGCGGCAGGCTGGATCAAAAGAGTAACAGTCCTTAGAACACCTCTTTCTGTCTCTCATATGCAATATGCAGATGACACTTTAATCTTCTTGGAAGGAGGTGTAGAACAAGTAAAGATTCTTTTATTTGTTCTAAAAAACTTTGAGAACACATCAGGTTTGAAGATCAATTTTGGCAAGAGCTCACTTGTGGGGATTAATATGATGTAGATGTTATTTCCGCCTGTGCTCAGATTTTATGTTGTAAGGTGGAGGAATTTCCTTTGATCTACTTGGGTTTACCACTACATTACAAAGCCACAAAAAAGGGGACTGGGAGTTGCTGACTGTAAGAATGCAGGAAAAGTTGTCGTCTTGTAAGGCAAGGAATTTGAGCCTTGGCGGCAGGGTCACTCTTTTGAATTCTGTTTTGTCATCTATTCCAATTTATTTTATGTCAGTTTTCCTGATGTCTGAGGCTGTACTTAGAAGGACGGACAGGATCAGAAGAAGTTTTTTATGGGGAGGCAGAAATGATGGACCAAAAGGTACACCATTGGTCCATTGTAGCAAAGTATGTAAACCAATTACAAAGGGTGGATTGGAAGTAAAAAATTTAGCTTCAATGAACCTTGCTTTGTTGGGTAAGTGGTTATAGGGACTGTTAAATCATGATGAGCTGATGTGGAAAAAAGTTGTTAAAGCAAGATACTATGGTCCATTGGGGAAGTTCTATTTATTCAGTAGGCATCATTCATCTATATCTCTTGTGTGGAAAGGAATTTTGCAATCCTCTTCATGGGTGCTCAAGTATGTCAAGATTAGTTTAGGTGATGGAGAGGAAACTTATTTTTGGCATGATAGATGGATAGGTGATGTCATCCTCAAGGAGAGATTTCAGTCTATTTTCCTTCTGGCGGTGCACAAATGGGCTACTCTAAAAGAGCTGTATATTGTTGAGGGACTTTTGACACATTGGAACATCATTCCTCAGAAGGAATATGAAAGATCAGGAAATTGAGGAGTTTATGGTACTTTTGAATCTGTTGGCAGTGGTGAAAATTGATCAACATAGGATGGATGAGTTTTTTTGGCAGGAGAACAATGGTTCTTTTTCTGTTAAATCCGTTTATAATCTCATAGAAGGGGATCTACCTGCATATTCTTATCTCAGAGAGGTCTGGAAAGTCAAATCACCATTGAAAATTAGGGCTTTTATGTGGCTTCTTTTTCAAATGGGGTTGGTCACGATGGTTTATAGAAGAAAATGGGCACCTGATACATCACTTTTATGTTCGTTCTCTGGCACATATGATGAAGAGGTTGATCATCTATTTATCAAATGTGATATAACACGGGAGATCTGGAGAATTGTTGCTGCGGTATTAGGTATCCAGGTCCACTTTCAGGATATTAAGGGGATGTGAAATTTTTTCAAATTATCCAGATTTACAGCCAGCGATAACACGCGGAGGAAAGTTCTTCATATACTTCCTCATGTGGTTTGTTGGGGCATATGGAGGCAGTTGAATGAATGTCCGTTTAGAGGGCAGAAGTTCTACATAGATAACATTTGTATACAAGCGGTCTCATTCCTTTATCATTGGAGCAGATTCGTCTTGGATTTGTCTGCAGAGTCTTGCCAGCTAAGCAACATATTGTAATCACTTTTTGAGTTGCCTTTTGTTCTTTTTTTCTTTTAGTAGAGGAATCTCTCCTCTATTATATTGGATGTATCGCCTCTATTTATTTCAATAAGATTGGTGGTACAGACCACACTTTCCTTCCCCAAAAAAAAGAAAACATTAAGCAGATGGACAGTATTATTGGCATTTCTGTTGATTCTTGGATAAAAGCACTAAGATAATAATGCATTTTAACTTTTTTGGATACGAACCTCTCCTATCCTTTTGATTGTAGTTCCTCTCTTTATTTTAATAAAAGTGGTGGTACAATCCATGTTCTTTTCGAAAAAAACTATTTTGCATGCAACTCTTAACATTTATTTTCATAAGCAGATAATAAAACATTGGAAATTAGGTGTCTGGCAACATGGTGTGAAGATACATCACGTGATCGAAAATCTATGTGCAGGCATGAATCTGTTTGTACAGAGAGGAGAAAATGGAAGTGAGGCTGTTCATCGTAAGTTTTCTTCCACTGCAAAAATGGAAGCAAGGCTGTTCACCTTGATGGGGTCTATCTTCCCTTTTCTTTTTCCCTATTTTCCTTTTGTACTGTTTTGTATTTCTCATCTTTAATTGCAATGAATTTTGGTCCTTTGACCAACATTCTGAGCTAAAAAACAAAGGTAGATCCTTAATCAAGAAATGTAGAGATGGTAGAACTGTAGACAGGTTGTGGTTCTGCTGGTTGATGTAGGGACCACCAGCTGCTTCTCATATGGTGTAAGACAATTGGGGGGGGGTGGTGCATGTAGATGCCATTCTAAAAACTGATATTTAACCATATATGTTTTGACCTTGTAAGGTCAGATAGTTGTCAATAGGCAGGCCAAGGTAAAGAAACATTAACTTTGTGCTATCAGGCCATAACATGATCATCCACATTTACTCAAGTGGAGTACCCAGGGAGATAGGAAATGTCCTTGGAAGATGTTTTGGCCGGTTTTGGAGGAACCTCCATTTGGTTATCCTTTTCATCTCCTCTATGGAGGTTCCTCCATATAGGAGATGAAGAAGGTAGGATGAATGACATGATTCCTGAAGATAGCATATAATATGAAAGAAAGCAGGATTAATAAATATCAATAGTATCACTAAATGCCAATTGAAACTGTGCACATCATGTGTGATATTGTGATGATGGATGTACATGAGTCTAGCACATGATTTCATGTGATATTTGGATGAATCTCTTGTGAGCACAAGGGACAATTGTAGTCTGATTAAATTAGACCATCATGAAGGAGGTTAGAGATGTACTTCTTATTGAGATCATTGAGGGAGGTGTTTTTTTTTTTTGTTGGGGGGGGGGGGGGGGGGGGGGGAGCGGGGGAATGGGGATTCCTTCCCAAGGATGCAAAACATGGGTTCAATGCCAGGATTGGTCAGCCAAAAATTGATCAGATCAGATCCAGCCCCATCCTAGTTGGCCTTGCCTTGGCCAGAGTCAATGCAATTTTTAGCACTAAAAAATACAAAAAAGTGCAAAAATAAAAATAAGAACATGTTAAAATTAAGAAAATTACCATGGATTTGAACTAAAGTTGCATTATACTGGCTATACATGAGCCATACACATTCCGTCCTTGACATGTAACGGACTGTAATTGACATCCAACCAGGAATTGCTGGCACCTAGTAAGACCCTCCTGTTAAGCGTTAGGACTAGGAGGATGTATCCAAGCAGTTAAAGGCAAGAGGTGAGCAAGGGGACCGGGGCCTCGCCTCACCCTCAAATGCCTAAATGTTTGAGGCATTGTTTTTTCTCCCATAAATCACCATAAAGGAATAAATGGCTGTAAAAAGTAAAGATAACACCCAAGATAATGATATGTAAGGCCATGGGAAACACTGATCACGCCCACTACATGAAGGCGACTTATTTAGAAAGCGCTATACATTGCAGGAGATGGTTTTTATGGTCATCAAAAACAAGAGAAAGGTTTGCAGCATGTTATCTAACAAGTGCACTATACATACTTAAATGGAGGCATTAGTCACTTGGGAATAATTAAGAGTGAGATCCAACTACAAATGATGAAGAGGGCTTTGCAAGAGGTAAATCTGGGTGAAATAAAAATTATAAATAGCATGCAACAAAGGTACTGAGTTGGTTCTAAGTTCATTTTATGTATTTTTGTCTGTCATAATTTCTTGCACTTAATTTAGGAAGACATTGTCAATTTTCTAAATGATCTTCTGTAGAGTTAATTTTCTAAAATGTTCTTCTGTAGTATTTTCTGGAACTTTCCGGCTTTATGAACTGCTTTCTTGTTGTTTTTCCTTTTTTCCTATTTAACTTTTTTGTTATCCTGTTTCTTTAGATAAAGAACCTGTGGGAAATTGTTCCTGCAGAACCTGGTGATAGATTCCTGAGCATGCTGCCTCCATGGCATATGTATGAACGTGCCTCTGAATATTTCATATTTACATGCGGAATAGAGCAAGTATACACCACTGTGAAAAATTTGAAGGTACCTCTTAAATATTCTCATGGTTTACATTTTAGATTTGCCTTTTATTTTTCTTTTATCACGTGAAAGCTGGTGAATATATGTTCAGATGACCATGATAATGCCCTTTACGTGCTTGATTTAGATATTTATATAGTAGTAGAGTGCTCTTTTATTATGAATGAGCAGTGCTCTTATATTATGAACGAGCATATGATAAAGAGGAGTTTCCACTTTTGACTTACCTACCTGAATTGTTAACATGATAGGAGGATTTGCGGCACTATCAACCAGAATACCTTATTTCTGTTCCTCTGGTTTATGAAACGCTCTACAGGTTTGTTCTGCCAGAGCATTTAATCACCATCATTTTATGAGCAGACACTGCATTGACAATAGGCATTTCCTAGTTTAAATGGTAATTCACGTGGAGATGAGATGGATGAAATTGTATGGATATGTTGTTATTATAATGCTTTGCCTATAAACATGCTTACATAAGGCAGATGTCTGAGCATCCAAGAACTTTAAATTCTGCTTCTTACTATTTTGTAGATTTTAATGTTTTGTGGTTATCTTTCTATATTATTTTTGGTCAAGTCTTGATTCCTGACATAAGATGTCAATCAAAACATGCTGTTTTGGTAGGAAGCCATCCCCCATTCCTGTGATGATGAAATGAGGTGATGCCTTAAGGGACACATACAATTTAGTTTTTTTTTAAAAAAAAAAAAAATGTCTGTCCATCATTGAGCTGAAACTCTGATGTCCGCATCTTATTTTTACTTTATATATTTTAATATGCATTTTTTTTCTTAAAATTGATATTTCAGCCTGATTGCTGATGCTTGACTGTTGGAGTGGCCTGCAATCCGGTTCAGATCCTGAAACGTTGGTTCTGATTTCTGACTACAGTCAATATAATGTGGTTTACAGTCTTTAGGTGGGTAGTCATTGTACTATGTAGTCAGGGGTAGTTCTGTCAGTGGTTATTATGTTTTTTATTCTCTTTTTCTGCTTTATGTGTGGGTTTATGGGGTTTATTCTGTGTTTTATTGGAGCACGGGGTATTCTTGTCCTTGCCCAATATTTGTAACCCTTTTCATTCATACTATAAAAGAGAGAGAGCAGCGGTCTATGGCCTGTTACTGCTGCCTCCTATTATGTCGTATCTCCCCCCTGTTTATTCAACATGGTATCAGAGCAGGCCGATCCCTCCTAGGGCTTCCTATGCCCTGTTCGGTCCTCTCTAGGGCATCCTTCTGCAGGCCGGTCATCTTCCCTACCATGTCCGGTGTCTCTAGGGCACCCAAGACCTGGCCGATTATCTCTTCTGCCCCTTTTTGGTGATTCTATGGCACCCAAAGCCTGGCTGGTTCTCTCCTTTACCCAACAGTGCTCATTGGTGGTCCTAAGAGCAGACCGGTCCCTCCTCTTGCCCTGTTGGTGGTCATAGGGCATCTAAGAGTAGGCCGGTCCCTCCTCTTGCCCTGTCTAGTGGTTCTAGGACTTCCTAGGCCAGCGGTGCTATGTTTTTTCCTTTCCCGGGTGCTCTGTTTGGTGCTGAGAGGGACCGCTCCCTCCTACTGTTGGTCCGGCCAACTTTGTGCAGACAAGACAAGCCGGTGCTCTGTTTGGAGCTTGAGAAGGGGTTGTCCCCTCCCTACAGCTGGTTCGGTCCTCCCTGTGTAGGTAAGGGCTGGGCCGGGTGTTTGTTTCTGGTGTAAAGAGCCTTATTGCAACCTTCCACAGTACACTGTGCTCCTATCTTGCCCTAAGAGCAGGCTGGTGCCTTGGTGGAGATCTTGCTTGGTGTTTGGGAGTCACCTACACCTCCTGTCATCTTGTGTGGCTGTCATGGAGTCTTCTACTACCAACGATGTTGATCAAGAAGTTATTTCCTCCCCGTTGCCTTCTACTGGCTCTTCATCTATTGAGCACCACCTACTTGCTAAGCAAATGACTACAGTGAAGCTTACAGAGACCAATTACCTACTCTCATGGATGGCAGTACCAGCCGGTACCGATACCGGCCGGCACCGGTACCGGTTCAGCCATTAATGGCTGATACTGGTAAAAAAAAAAAAAAAATACTGTATCGGGCCGGTACCGAACCGGTATGCCTTCACTTTCCCCTTTCATAGAAATAGATCTGTGAGAGGGGAAGGGAAGGAGGGGAAGGAGCCGCCGCCACCACCGCCTGCCAGAGATGTTTTCACCCGTTGCCGGAGACGTTTTCACCGTTTTGGGTGGAAAAAAAAAGCTATGATATATATTTTAAATCTAGTGATTATTTTGTAGTTGTTAACTAATTCTTAGATTGATTACATTCATTTTCTTAGTAAAATAGACAACTCCCAATTTCGACCCTAATTAGCGGTTAAAAATTGGGATTTTTGTCTAATTACTTAAATTAAACATCAATTGAAGCCTAATTAAGCTTCATTGCATATTTTAAACTAGGAGCATGCTGTGAATTGCGTTGATCGACGATTAATTAGGGAAAACTGTTGATAAGCCAGTTTTTGATCCCGATGATACGAGCAACTGTTGATCAGCCAGTTTTTGATCCCAATGATACGAGCAATTGTCGATCAGCCAGTTTTTGATCCCGATGATATAGAACGGGCAGAGGGCATACTTGATGGCGTTGTTGCTAGAGATCCATAATTAAAAACCTCAAAAAGACAAAAAGAAAATTCACCTCCTCCTTCACATGAGCATCAGAGTCAGACTGAGCATGTGCCTTTATTTGCACCTGATACTGAGCTTGAGCCTGCTAGACACTCAAAATCAGATAGTAGGCCAGTCACTCCTAGAATGGTTGGGCCACCATCATTCTTGAGGAGTACATCTACATTTGAGAGGGCTAATCTAGCTGCCAGAGACGATCATGCGATTGATGAGATGAAGCAAATTTATGTGAGGCATACACCACGAGGAAAAAGATTATCGGGTCAACTTGCAAAAGGATCTAGAAAGAAAACAAAGCCAGTAAAAACAGGCATCACAAAAGAAAAAATCAAGTAATGTCAAGAGGAAGTTAATTGTTGATTATGATCAAGATGATGATGATGATGATGATGATGATGATGGGACATAATCTCCTAGTGATGATGCTGGTGCAGTTGCAGGTGCTACTACCAGGGGCGGAGTGTATGTACCTTCTTTCTCCTTGCATATTGACACTAGAAGAGGACAGCATGAAAGCCAAGGAGATTATGATTCACAAGGTCAGTATGGACATCAGTCAGGTCATGGAGGTGGCCAACAAGAAGCAGGCATGTCTAGCTGGGGAGATCGAGTCGAGTATGAAGGCTTTCAATTCCATCTACCCAGTAGCAATTATGGGTCAGAGTCTTCTTCTTATCCTCAAGCTGCTTCTTTGCAGCCTGATTCTGCAATTTCATCAAGTCAACAAGCGTATAATCCAAGAGAGATTCAAAGAGGGATGCACAACTTGGCTGCATCATTGTTTAGTTATGGTGAATATAGGGAACATATGCAACCTTATTATGGATACCAGCAACAACAATCAGATGATGAATCAGAAGGATCTACGGGTTATTATTCATATTAGTATACTCACTCATGTTTTTCATAGGTAAGGATCGTTTGATTTCGTTCACATTTATTATTTGTAAATGTTTAGTACATTAGTATAATATTTTTCATGTTTAATCTGTATGAAAATAGTCATTTAGTATGTGTTACGTGTACTTCTTTGTCTTAACCCACCTTTGTCACACTCAACACATATCTAATTAATTTTTTATATTTTTTCTTATTCTTTCGATTTATTTTTATTTTTTCTGATTTTTTATGAATTTTTTCCTTTTTTCTGATTTTTTTGGGCCCTTTTAGGCCCGTACCGGCCGGTACGGCCAGTACCAGTACCGGCCAGCACCGGTACCGGTACTGCCATCCATGCCTACTCTGGTCTATCTCTGCCCATATTTTCCTTGGAGGACAAGGAAAACATGTTATATTGATGGTAGAACTAAGGAACCAGCACATGATCCCACCTATGCCCAGTGGGAGCAGGAAAACAACTTGGTTATGGGATGGATTCTCAACTCTGCAAGTCTAGAGATCTAGCAGCTGATCCTGATGAAGAGGACATAAAGGGAGATGTGGGATATTCTGAACTTGATGTATGGCCAAAAGGAATATCTCTCTCGCATATATCAGTTGACAACTGATATACAGGAGTTGAAACAAGATAGTATTAGTGTTACCACTTACTTTGATTTGCTAAAAAGTAAGTGGGAGGAGTTGGACTACTATTCTACATAAAGTTGGGCTTGTACTGAAGATCAGAGGATCTATTTACAAGATGTAGAGCGGAGCCGCATCTTTAAGTTTCTTGCTGGTCTCACCTCAGAATATGAGAGCTTAAGAACTCACATACTTATTATTGACCCTCTGCATCGTTTGAACATGAGGGGCGAAAGAAGGCAATGAGTAGTGGTATTGTCACAGCTGATAATCGCGACGTAATAGAGTCGTCTGCACTTGCTAATGCCTATTCCAAGCTTGTAAAGAGTAATAATGGTCAGAGAAAGGATAAAGGAAAGACAAGAAGACACTGCCACACTGTGGGAAGGATAACCACAATGTAGACAAGTGTTGGGACCTTTACCCTGATAAGAAGCTACTGAAATTCAGAAATTTCAAGAGTGGACAGCAAGTAAAGTACAATGTAGCCTTCAATCAAAGCCCAGATGACCCTTCTAGACCCTCTCTGGATCATGGATGGCAGTTTCGGCCGGTACCGGTACGTACCGGTACCGGCCCGGACGGGTACCGGTACCCCCATTTTGGGCCGGTACCGTAAAAAAAAAAAAAAGAAAAAGAAAAAAATGACTGTACCGGACCGGTACCGGTCCGGTTTCGGGCGTACCGGCCGGTACGCCCGAAACCGGGCCGGTACCGGGCCGGTACGCCCGTGAAACACCCCTTAAAGGGGTGTTTCACTGTCCCCTCTCACAGAAACAGATCTGTGAGAGGGGATTCGGGTTTTTTGCAGTGGGAGGGGAAGGGAAGGAGGGAAAGGAGGAGGAGGAGGGGAAAGAACCGCCGCCGCCACCCGCCGCTGCCGCCGCCGCCCGCCACCGCCGCCAGAGACGTTTTCATCCTTTTCCGGAGACATTTTCACTGTTTTGGGTGGAAGAAAAAAAGAAGGTATGATTTATATTTTAATGTAGTGATTATTTTTTAGTTTGTTACATATTTTTTAGATGATTTACGTTCATTTTCTTGATAAAATAGACAACCCCCAATTTTGGCCCTAATTAGCGGTTAAAAATTGGGGCTTTTGTCTAATTACTTAAATTAAACATCAATTGGAGCCTAATTAAACTTCATGACATGTTTTAAACTAGGAGTGTGCTGTCAATTAAGTTGATCGACGGTTAATTAGGGGAAATCCCCAATTTTGGCCTTAATTAGCGGTTAAAAAATGGGACTTTTGTCTAATTACTTAAATTAAATATCAATTAGAGCCTAATTAGGCTTCATGACATGTTTTAAACTAGGAGTGTGCTGTCAATTACGTTGATCGACGGTTAATTAGGGGAAATCCCCAATTTTGGCCATAATTAGCAGTTAAAAATTGGAGCTTTTGTCTAATTACTTAAATTAAACATCAATTGGAGCCTAATTAAGCTTCATGACATGTTTTAAACTAGGAGTGTACTGTTAATTACGTTGATCGACGGTTAATTAGGGGAAATCTCCAATTTTGGCCCTAATTAGCGGTTAAAAATTGGGACTTTTGTCTAATTACTTAAATTAAACATCAATTGGAGCCTAATTAAGCTTCATGACATGTTTTAAACTAGGAGTGTGCTGTTAATTACGTTGATCGACGGTTAATTTGGGGAAATCCCCAATTTTGGCCCTAATTAGCGGTTAAAAATTGGGGCTTTTGTCTAATTACTTAAATTAAACATCAATTGGAGCCTAATTAAGCTTCATGACATGTTTTAAACTAGGAGTGTGCTGTTAATTACGTTGATCGACGGTTAATTTGGGGAAATCCCCAATTTTGGCCCTAATTAGCGGTTAAAAATTGGGGCTTTTGTCTAATTACTTAAATTAAACATCAATTGGAGCCTAATTAAGCTTCATGACATGTTTTAAACTAGGAGTGTGCTGTTAATTACGTTGATCGACGGTTAATTTGGGGAAATCCCCAATTTTGGCCCTAATTAGCAGTTAAAAATTGGGACTTTTGTCTAATTACTTAAATTAAATATCAGAGCCTAATTAAACTTCATGACATGTTTTAAACTAGGAGTGTGCTGTCAATTACGTTGATCGACGGTGAATTAGGGGAAATCCCCAATTTTGGCCATAATTAGCGGTTAAAAATTGGGGCTTTTGTCTAATTGTTAAATTAAACATCAATTGGAGCCTAATTAACATCCAATTTTACATGTTTTAAACTAGGAGCATAATGCCAAATGTTCTTATATTTGTTTCTATTTTTTTTTTTATGTGTTGTAGGAACATGGCTGAACAGCAAGAGCAAGACCCAGGGTGGGCCCATATCACCTTAATTAATACTGCAAAGAGGAGAGTGAAATGCAAATATTGTGGCAAAGAGATGGGTGGTGGAATCACCCGAGGGAAAGAACATTTAGCAGGGAAGACAGGACAAGTGACAAGGTGTACTGTCTGTCTCCGACAAGTTGCCAACGAGATGCGTGAATTGTTGCGTGGCCGAAAAGCACAAAAAGAACAAAAGAATGAAGATGAGGTTGAACTCCAAGGGGAAATTTCAGGTAGACATAATACAAAAGGCAAAGGGATGTATACTGCGGCCAGTGGCATTTCTATACGTGAGAGGCAAAGGGCTGAACAAAATGTAGATTCTAGTGATGATGATGATGATGATGATCCTGACATGGCTGCAGCTAGAAGAGAGAGTTTGTGGCATCAACAAGAAGATGAAGTCCGAAGGAGAGGTGATGGACCATCAATAAGAGGCACAAGTCAACCTACAGGCCAAGTGGGTCCTATGGACAGTTATCTTTTTAGAAGACAGACTTCTACTCAGCCAAAAATCAAGCAAGCAATGAGAGGAGTAAAAAAGTCAGCTGAAGCGGCAGGACATACTTTTAAAAGCATATACAAATGGTTTTTGCATGCAGGTGTTCCCTCACATGCTGCTCAGTCTCCTTATTTTCAGCCTATGATTGATGCGATAGCAGATCATGGTCGTGGGTTCAAAGCCCCCACACGTCGAGACATATATGGACGGGGGCTTGATGGAGAATACGAGGAACTTCAACAGTGGGTTGAAAGTTTTAAGGCAGTATGGAAGGAGAGAGAATGCACAATTATGTGCGATGGCTGGACTGGTACCACGAAGAAGTCCATGATTAATTTTCTTGTTTATTGCACAGAAGGGACAGTTTTTATGAAATCTGTTGATGCATCAAACTATTCAAAGAATGCAAAATATTTATTTGGTTTGATGGATCAGATGGTGCAGGAAATTGGAGAGGAAAATGTTGTCCAGGTGGTCACCGATAATGAACCAAGTTATAAAGCTGCAGGGAAGAAGTTAATGGACAAGCGCAAACACCTTTATTGGGTCCCATGTGCAGCGCATAGTCTGGACTTGATGCTTGAAGACATTGGTAAGGATCCAACTATCAGCAAGACTGTAAAGAGAGCCCAAAGAATTACCCAATTTATTTATGGTCATCCCAGGATCTTGAATATGTTCAGAGAAAAAGCATCTGGAGGTCGAGATCTCATCCGTGCAGGGCCTACACGATTTGCATCTAATTTTATTTCTTTAGAATCTTTGCACAAATTCAAGAATGAGATCAGGGGTTTTATGTTTAATAAGGAGTTCTTGGAGTATATGCGGACCACTTCCAATGAATCTAAATCTGAACATTTGGAAGTGAGAAAAATCATAGAGAATAAAAAATTTTGGAGTAATATGGAGACTTATCTGAAGTTGGTGGAATCTCTCGTACAGGTTTTAAAATTGGTGGATGGGGATGATAAGAATTACATGGGATATTTGTACGAGGCAATTGACATTGCTAAGGTCCACATCAAGAACGCATTTCCCAACACTTATATGAAGTGGTGGGACCTTATTGATATCAGATGGGAAAGCACATTACACCACGACTTGCATGCAGCTGGTAAGTGAAGTCTTATACTATTACATGGGAGATTATTTATTAAATTGACATTAGTAATTTTTCACCTAAATGCAGGTTATTATTTAAATCCTCGAGTAATGTACAGTCGTCAAGTGCATATTGATGGAGAGGTGATTCAAGGCACATTAAATGTGATTGCACGTTTGTCGAGGACAATAGAAGATAGGATTGAGGCAGAGAGACAGGTATACTTAGTGAAGATCTGACTTTAAGATTTATCTAATTACTTGTAATTTGAAGAGCCTATGAATTTTATTAATTGTTAATTCCATCTTTATAGATGGAAGCTTATAGGCTAAGGCTGGAGACATATAATGAAGACTCTGTGCAAATTGCTGTAGAGAAAGTGAGCCCAGGTATACTTAGTCATTGTATTGTTGTCAAATGTGCATAAGAAACGAGAACATACATTGATTAATTTTTTTTTTGGTTTCTTTTAATGATGGCACAGCTGAGTGGTGGATAATGGTGTACAACAGAGATAGGTGCTATAATCCATTGGCTTCCGTTGCAGTGAGGGTTTTGAGTCAGACGACGTCGGCAAGCCAATGTGAAAGAAACTGGAGCACGTTCAGCCTTATACACTCAAAAATTCGTAACCGGTTAAAGGCTGAACGATTGGACAAATTGGTGTACTGCCATTACAATATGAGATTGAGGATCAAAAACATCCGGTTGAGACAACAATTGAGGGAGAAACGAGCTGCAGGGTACGCAGAAGATATGGTTGGCCAAATTGATGTGGAAGAGTTATTTGATGATGATAATCCCTTGCAGACTTGGGTTGAGACACGAGCAACTGTCGATAAGCCAGTTTTTGATCCTGATGATACAGAATGGGCAGAAGGCATACTAGATGGAGCTGTTGCTAGAGATCCAGAATTAAGAAGCTCAAAAAGGCAAAAAGAAAATTCACCTCCTCCTTCACATGAGTATCAGAGTCAGACTGAGCATGTGCCTTTATTTGCACCTGATACTGAGCTTGAGCCTGCTAGACACTCAGAATCAGATAGTAGGCCAGTCACTCCTAGAATGGTTGGGCCACCATCATTCTTGAAAAGGAGTACATCTACATTGGAGAGGACTAATCTGGCTGCCAGAGACGATCCTGCCATTGATGAGCTGAAGCAAATTTATGTGAGGCATACACCACGAGGAAAAGGAGTATTGAATCGATTGAACTTGCAAAAGGATCTAGAAAAAAAAGAAAGCCAGCAAAAACAGGCATCACAAAAGAAAAAATCAAGTACTGTTAAAAGAAAGTTAATTGTTGATTATGATCAAGATGACGACGATGATGGGACAGAGTCTCCTAGTGATGATGCTGGTGCAGCTGCAGGTGCTACTACCGGGGGCGGAGTGTATGCACCTTCTTTCTCCTTACATGTTGACACAGGAAGAGGACAACATGAAAGTCAAGGAGATTATGATTCACAAAGCCAGCATGGACAGCAGTCAGGTTATGGAGGTGGCCAACAAGAAGCAGGCATGTATAGCTGGGGAGATCAAGTAGAGTATGAAGGCTTTCAATTCCATCCACCGATTCCACCCAGTAGCAGTTATGGGTCAGGGTCGTCTTCTTATCCTCATGCTACTTCTTTGCACCATGATTCTGGCATTTCATCAAGTCAACAACCATATACTCCAAGAGGGATTCAAAGAGGGATGCACGACTTGGCTGCATCATTGTTTAGTTATGGTGAATGTAGGGAACATATGCAACCTTATTATGGATACCAGCAACAGCAACCAGATGATGAATCAGAAGGATCTACGGG
Organism: Zantedeschia hybrid cultivar; assembly: GCA_030544215.1. NCBI lineage: Eukaryota > Viridiplantae > Streptophyta > Magnoliopsida > Alismatales > Araceae > Zantedeschia > Zantedeschia hybrid cultivar. The sequence goes on from JARZZO010000011.1 coordinate 29,478,870, forward strand.
TTATTATTCATATTAAGGGACTCACTTATGTTTTTCATAGGTAAGGATCGTTTGATTTCGTTCATATTTTGCATTGTTGTAAATATTTAGTACATTAACATAATATTTTTCATGTTTAATCTCTATGAAAATTGTCATTTTGTATGTGTTATGTGTACTTCTTTGTCTTAACCCATTTTTATCACACCCAACACATAGCTAATTAATTGTTTACATTTTTTCTGAATTTTTCTGAATTTTTCTGATTTTTTTTCTTTTTTTTCTGATTTTTTTGGGCCCTTTTAAGCCCGTACCGGTCGTACCAGCCGGTACCGGTACCGGTACCGGTACGTACCGGTACCGGTACCGGTACGTACCGGTACCGGCCGGCACCGGTACCGGTACTGCCATCCATGCTCTGGATGGTGGGTTCACTATTCCTCAGTTGTCGGCTCTCTCCTCTATTGATATTCTACACCTTCAGCGGATTCTCTCTCAGCTTGACACATCTTCATCTACCACCTCCACACCAGGTACTGTTGGGGCAACCTTGAGTGTGACTCAATCTGCTTCCCTCAATAACCTTTGGGTCATTAACTCATGTGCTACAGATCACATGATTGGTACTTCTTCCTTCTTTACTTCATATTCCTTGAGTTTTAGATAGGAGAAGGTTACCATTGCAGATGGTATCCATGCCACAGTGGCGGGTAAAGGCTCCATAAGTCTCAATGATGACCCACCTCTATTCTCTGTACTTCATGTTCTTATCCTACCTATTAATCTTTTATCTGTTAGTAGCTTAACAAATTACTTCAATGTTCAATAACCTTTTTTGCATAAACATTGTGTTTTTCAGGACCTAAGATACAAGCAGACAATTGAAACTAGTCCTGAAATGGGAGGCCTACATCATTTGGAGTCCAGTAGTAGAATTACATTTCAATCTAGTATTAGTGGTGGCATAGAAAAGAAACATGAAGTGATCTATTTGTAGCACTGTCGTTTAGAACACTTGCCTTTTAGGTCTCTAAAGGTCTTGTTTCCTTCGTTGTTCAAGTCAGTAAAAGTCGACACTCTTCAGTGTCAAGTATGCCAACTTTTCAAACATTGTAGAACCAATTTTCAAATTTCTATGAATAAGAATATTTTTTCCTTTCCAACTTGTTCACTCTGATGTTTGGGGTCCATCTTCTGTTCCCTTTATAGATGGTCATCATTACTTCATTAGTTTTATTGATACTTTTTTCATTGTTGTTAGGTTTATCTTATGAAATCCCGTGAAGAGGGTACCTCGGATTATTTAGGTGTTCTACAAAATAGTTGAAAACTAATTTGAAAGGCAGGTTTAGATGTTCAGATTTGACAATGCAAATGAGTACTTTGAGAGAATTTTCAAGATTTTTATGAAAAATGAGGGTATCATTCATGAATCCTCTTGTGCTTACTCGTCCTAACAAAATGGGGTGACTGAAAGGAAGAATATACATTTACTTGAGACCGCTCGAGCAATCCTTTTGCAATGTCAGTTGCCCAATAAATTCTGGGCAGAAGCTGTCCTAACTACCTCGTATGTTATTTATGGTTTGCTATATCGTATCGGATTGGGACGACTCGTATAAGTCAACTCGTAGTTGGGCCGACCCGATCTTCTGATACGCACCGAGTCAAACCGGATCGTGTCGGCTCATACATGCTTAATGGAATGTTTTAAGTTGAGTTTCTCGTATTTTAGAAGTAGAATTATATTTTTATATCAATTAATATGATACATTTCTCTAAAATGTGATTTAAACTTATTAATTTTAACAAACAACTCATTGATTTTAACAGACTCATTAGTTGGACTCGTACGAGTCGGACTGAGTCGGCCCGAGTAGGATCGGTATTGTACCGTATCTAAGAAGATACGATACGATACGGATCAACAGTACGGCGAACCTTGATGTTATCAATCGTATGCCTTCTCGGACCCTTGACTTTTTGTCCCCTATTTGGGTACTATGTCCTGACCATCCCCTGTTTGTTTTGGAGCCCAGGGCCTTTGGCTGTGTATGCTTTATTCACTCTTTGACTCTAGGGTCTACAAAATTGGATCCTCTGGTCATCCGTGGCATCTTTTCGGGTTATTCTCCCGCTCAGAAAGGGTACAAATATTTTGACCCAAAAAGAAGGAAAAAATATGTCCTTAAAGATGTCACATTTTTTGAGTCAGTCTTATTTTACCCCTCAGACCTCTAGTAAAGGGGAGGATGTTCCTCGTTCTTGTTGCGATCCTCCTCCTTAGTTGGTTCTCTTCTACTCCTTATTACTGACACAACTAGTGTTGCACCTGGATTGCCTGACAAGCCCCATCGGATACTCTCACTTACTCCAGGTATATATGGTACAAGCATAGGCCTCCCATGGATCTACCATCTCAAGAAACTGCTGAAATTTCAGGTCATTCTTTGACCACCTCACTTACAGCTCCTACAGATTTGGACTTACCTATTGCTATCTGGAAAGGAACAAGAACGTGTACCAAGCATCCTATTTTTAACTACATTTCCTATTCTCATCTCTCACCATCTTATTGTTCTTTTTTGTTTGCTATTTCTACCTATCATGTTGCTAACTCCTTTGCAGAAGCTGTTAAGGACCCAAAGTAGGTACAAACTACGGAGGAAGAGATGCAAGCTTTTGAAAAAAATAACACCTGAGAGTTAGTGACTTTGCCTCCAGAGAAGAGTTTGGTTGGATCCAGATGGATGTATACTATTAAGTACTATTCTGATAGTACTGTTCAAATGTATAAATCTGGACTTGTTGTCAAAAGCTTTACTCAGACTTATGGTGGAGATTATCTGGAGACATTTGCCCCTGTAACCAAGCTACAATCTATCAGAGTTATATTCTCCCTTGTTGTCCAATTTTCTTGGGAACTTCACAGTTAGATGTTAAGAATGTATTTCTTAATGGTGATCTGCAAGAGGAGGTGTATATGCAGCCCCTTCCTGGACTGGAAGCCAGGGGGAGAGTATGTCGGCTTAAGAAGGCACTGTATGGTTTGAAACAATCTCCAAAGGTTTGGTTTGACAGGGTCATATCTGCCATGGTACAACTTGGTTATCAACGTGGCAACTCTAATCATACTCTCTTTACCAAATGGGTGGATGGTCGTGTAGTAGTACTTTTTATGTATGTGCATGATATGATTATCACTGGAGATCATACCACAGAGATACATAAGTTTAAAGATAGTTTGTCACATAAGTTTGACATTAAGGATCTTGGGGAGCTGAAGTATTTTCTTGGCATTGAGGTGGCCGAGTCTCAGCAAGGTCTCTATATTTGTCAACGAAAATATGCTCTTGATCTGCTTCAAGAAACTGGGAAGCTGGGGTGTAAATCGGCTCATACTCCCATAGAGACTAATCATGGATTGTTTGAGTTAGGGGGGGAGCTCTTGTATGAGTCTGATAAAGGTTCCTACCAACGCCTTGTCGGAAAACTCTTGTACTTATCTCTCACCCGACCAGACATTGTTTATGCAATTAGTATTGTTAGTCAGTTTATGCATGCTCCTAGGTCTTCTCATATGTGAACTGTGGAGAGAATTCTGTGTTACATCGAGTCTTGTCTAGATAGAGGCTTGTTGTACACTCAGGCTCCGCATGTGAATATTTCTAGTGCACAAGCTGAATATCAGGCTATGGCATATGGTGTTACAGAGATGTTATGGATTAAGCTCTTTCTTGAAGATCTTGGTGTTTAAGTTCACACACCCATGCGCCTGTATTGTGACAACAAAGCTGCCATCAACATTGTTAATAATCTGGTTTAGCATGACCGCACCAAGCATATTGAGATTGACCGTCATTTTATTCGCAAGAAGTTGGATAATGGGGAGATGTCTCTCTTATGTTCACTCAACGGATCAACTGTCTGATGTTTTTACTAAAAGGACTGTCTAAGGAAGTTTTTGTCTCTCTTTTATCCAAGCTGTGCATTTTTGACATATATGCTTAACTTGATGGGAATGTAGTCAGGGGTCTATCAGTTGGTTATTATGTTTTTTATTCTCTCTTTTTCCTCTTTATGTGTGGGTTTATAGGATTTATTCTGTATTATTAACCCACACATGAGACAGCAACGGTCTATGGCCTGTTACCGCTGCCTCATGTTATGTCCCATCTCCCCCCTTTTTATTCAACATTCTGAAGAATCAATAATAGAACTAGATGAAGGTCATGTATTAACCAGTTCAGTAGTATTGAATCAAGCTGAAGAGATTGTAACTCAATTTCTTCATTTAATTGTCATTGCTAATATTTTTTCAATGGTTTATGCCATAAAAAATCTGGTCAGCTTCTGCATTACAGATGTTGAAATTCATCTATTTCCATGTTCGATGATTTTTGGTCAACTTGGTATGGGAGTGGATTACCTTAACATTCATGGATTCTAGGATTGGCTGACTTGGATCGCGATTGATTGTAGTGACCCAATCATAAGTTGGGAAGGAGATGGCTACTTGTAAGGTGAAGTGGTGTGGAGCTACTACAGTATGGAGCGACCACTATGTCTGGGGGTTGAGGTAGGAACAACCTGGTGAAGTCCAACATCAGAAAATGAAAAAAAAGTTGTTGGTCCATATGTGTGGGATTTGGATCCATAACTTGTGAGGCGACTTTTAGGGACAAAACCGTGTGGGCTTAGTTCAAAGCGGACAACATCTTATAAGGGTTAGATTAGGTCGTTAAAAAATTATATTAGAATGGGCCCTCGACCTCGTGCAGTATGATGTAGGCTGACTCAGGGACGAACCCTGCAGAGGTTGTTAGGCCTATAATGACTCAGTCATGAGTTGGGTAAGAGGAGAGGGCTACCCGTAAGAGAGGTTGGTGTCGAGGCCCTATGGTGGAGAGCTAACATTATGTCTAGAGACTAGGGCATGAATGAACTAGATTAGTCCAACATCGGAAGACAAAAAAAAAGTTGTTGGGTCATGTATGTGGAATTTTGATCCATACCTTGTGAAGGGTTAGATCCGGTTGTTACATTGGCAAGGACCAATTTGATTTTGGCCCTGTTTCATGATCCCCATGGCAAAGGCCTTAAAAAAAACGTGGAATCAGCTGAAATCAGCTGATCCAGTATGCCTGGTTTGTATGCATCATTCTTCATTTAGGAAGGGTGGTTGCCTCATACTTCACAACTTAAAAGCACAAAGTGGGATGGGAATGGGAATAGATGCGATTTAAAGCACTTAAGGTATATTTTGATCTAATTTTTTATTTAAATTCTAAAAAAATTATAAATGATGTACCATTGTGTAGATCTAGTAATATTTAGCTTCAAAAATTTTTTAGCATGTTGATTAGAAAAAATTTTCAAAACCCTAATTAGGGGTCAAAAATTGGGGCTTTTGTATGATTAGTGTAATTAGGGTTCAATTGAGTGTGTCAAATACTCGATTGTACTTATTAGAACCTAATTGTACAGATTTTTGTATTAATTATATGTTATTAGTGTTAATTTGTTAAAATTAACCTTAATTAGGGGTTAAAAATTGGTTCAATTGAGTGTGTCAAACACTCAATTAAACTTATTACAATATGATTGCATAGTTTTTTGCAATAATTACACGTTATTAGCGTTAATTTGGTAAAATTAACCCTAATGAGGGGTTAAAAATTAGGACTTTTATATGATTAGTGTAATTAGAGTTTAGTTGAATATGTCAAACACTCAATTGAACTTATTAGAACTTAATTGTTCAGATTTTTGCATTAGTTGCTCGTCGTTAGTACTGATTACTCAAGATTAGCCTTAACCATAGTTAAAAATTGGAGATTTTGTCTGATTAGTGTAATTAGAGTTCAATTGAGTGTGTCAAATACTCAATTGAACTTGTTAGAAGCTAATTGTTCAGATTTTTGTATTAATTGCTCGTCATTAGTATTAATTACTCAAAATTAACCTTAATTAAGGGTTAAAAATTAGGACTTTTATATGATTACTGTAATTAAGGTTCAATTAAGTGTGCCTAACACTCAATTGAATTTATTACAATCTGATTGCATAGTTTTTTGCATTAATTGCTCGTCACTAGTACTAATTACTTAAAATTAACCTTAGTTACGGGTTAAAAATTGGGACTTTTGTATAATTAGTGTAATTAGAGTTCAATTAAGTGTACCAAACACTCAATTGAACTTATTATTATCTGATTGGATATATTTTTTCATTAATTGCAGGTTATTAGTGTTAAATTTTTAAAATTAACCTTAATTAAGGGTTAAAAATAAGGACTTTTGTATGATTAGTGTAATTAGGAATTTTTATGTTATGAAGGAATATGGTAGAGCAAGGACATTATGAGCAGGATGTAGAGCAGTAGGGTGTTGATCCTGGTTGGCAACATTGCACACTAGTGGACAGTAGGCAGAGGAGGGTCAACTGCAACTGGTGTGTAAATGAGATGGGTGGAGGCGATCATATTGCTGGCATAGCAGGAGACGTCAGCAGATGTCAGTCAGTTCCGCTGCACTTGAAGAAGGAAATAAGGATTTATATGCTGGGTAAAAAGCATAGAAAGATTTATCATCTTAACAACACATGGATTTGCAAGATGAGGTATCAGGGCACCAGAGACGAAGGATTACAGTCTGCCTGTTTGTGCCAGTTTGCAGATAAATAGAGAAGATGAGGACTGACGAAGAGGCATAGGATCATCAGGTGGATTAGTGCCTACTGGTTCTCAACCTGGGAGATTCGTTCCTAGGGGCTCTTCTGCTCGCAGGACTGCTAGTTCTGTGTTGGGTTGTAGACGGACGTCAGATGTGGCACGTTGTCCTATGAACCAATTTTTGTACAGATCAAAGTTTGCTAGACAACCTAAAATCAAGCAAGCATTGAAAGGAATCAATGCCTCCGCAAAAAATGCCTTGAAAGGAATTATGAAATAGTTTTTACATGTGGGTGTGCCAGCATATACAACATCCAGTCCATATTTTTAGACGATGGTGGATGCAATTGCAGACATGGAATTCCGGGTCGGATCGGGTCCCCGAATCGGGACCCGGCGATCCCAATCCGACCTGGATCAGATCAGCCGAGTCGGCCGATCCAAATGAAATCTGACCGGTCCGACTTGGCCGGATTAAAAAAATAAAAAAATAAGAAAAAAAATCAGTAAAAATCAGAAAAAATTGTATACATATGATTCAATGAATGTACAATAAAAATGAATGCAATTCATATACATTCATAAAAATATATACATTAAAGACAACAAAGGGTTTGGTGTCTGGAAGAGTGATGTTGTTTCCTCTGAAAAAGCAAGTGGACAAGTGTCCCAAGGGCCAGACAATTGGAAAAAATCGAAGGGGTTTGACAGCGACTCTGCAAAAGCATTGAATTCTACATCTGTGTCAACCAAAGGAGCAATGTCTAATGAGGATCAAGCTTAGACTCCAAAGACTGATTCCGATAAAGCTGACGAGCCTGGTTGCTAGGGCAATCGCAGTGGTTCATTTCAACAGAGAGAGATGCTTGGAGTCAAGAAAAGCCTTATGGTGGAGCACATAGTTCTGGCGAGGGAAGTGGCTGGGAGAGATCTAATGGGGGGAGTGCAGAGAACGGTGGATGGTAGCCATTCATAGAATGGCAGTGTACATCAGCTTCTTGTTTCTGCTTTGATAGTTATGTATCTATTGTGGTTGTTGGTTATTCTCTTTTTGTCTTATATTCTGATGATCATCTGTGTATATTTTCCTTCCAATGTCTGAAGCCAGTGGCAACCCTTTTTTTTGGACGGAGCCTATTTTGGATCTTTCCAGATAAAAGGCAATAAGGTTTAATCACTTCGTTTGTCCCTAGCCTATTCTACTTGAGATTTTCCAACCTGTAGCCTGATTTAGGGGTCAAGTTGCCGGCGGCGGCGAGTGGCGGCAGTGGTGGCCGGGGGAGGGGCTGGGGGAAGGGGGGAAGGCCAGCAGCAGCAAATTCTGCTGGCTGGATCGGCCCCCTTAAGGGGGGATCCGAATCAGGCCAAATCGGCCGGTCTGGATCCGATTTGGCCTTCTTTTTTTAAAAAAAAATTGGGGGGATGAACAGTGAAATCCCCCCCAAATCGGATCGAAACCCACCGATTAAGATTCAAATCGGCCGTTTCGAATCGGAATCAGCCGATTTCGCAATCCATGATTGCAGATACTGGGTCTGGTGTAAAGGCCCCCCACATCTTGCAACATTTATGATGTTAGGATCGGAGAGGAGTATAATGACTTGAAGGTATGGGTTGACAACTTCTAAAAATGTGTGGAAGGAGCGTGGTTGTACCATCATGTGTGATGGTTGGACAAGGATCACAAGGAGATCTATGATTAATTTCATTATATATTGTAGAGAATGCACTGTTTTTTTGAAGTATGTGGATGCCTCAAACAAAATAAAGGATGTTGATTATTTGTACACGCTAATGGATGACGTGGTAGAGGAAATTAGTGAAGAAAATATTGTGCCTATAGTCACTGACAACGAAGCAAGCTATAAAGCAGCTGGTAAATTGTTGATGCAGAAGAGGAACCATTTGTACTGGGTGCCTTGTGTAACACATTCCATTGATTTGATGATGGAGGACATATGCAAATACCCTTTTGTTGCTGAGGTGGTACAACATGCTCAAATGATACACTAATCCATTCAAGGAAACCTTTGAGGTCCCAAACTAGAAACAAAATGGAAAGACAACTAACACTAGTAAACACATCCTACCTCTAACTGGAGGCCAATGTAGGGATCCTGAAGTTCTCTTTGTACGTAACTGTTGCTTTAGATGTTTCCCTTATTCTGCACAGCTGGAAGTTCTTACATCAGATAGCAAGTGGAAGGGACCCTTTTACTTATGGAGCTTCTTGTTATATTAGGACATCAAGCTTTGTTAGCTTCTATTTAGAAGGTACTAGTTGGGACTATTTATAGGAAGGGGAGACCACCTACTTTTTTGAATTTTCTAATGCAGGACCAAACCACCTAAACCATTCTCTAAGGAAGACTAAAGGTGTCATTGTTACCCGATGATGTGTGTCAATCATCCATCCAATCTTGTGCTGACGTATGTCATGATTCACCAATCATTTGCTGACACTAACATGCGCCAATCATTTGCTAACATGTGTCCATTATAGACCAATCGTTCCTGACAGTATGCTCATGTAAGAACTTTGCAGTTAGTCCTCACGAAGTTTGTCACGTATGATTTATCCCAGTCTTATTATGTAATTGTCAATAGATTTGTAAAAAAGAGGCTGGTATAAACAGGGATATTGCAAGTACCATAAAAGGATTGTAGAAAAGTATGCTAGAGAAACTTCCAAGGGAACATTCTGGATTACTACCAAGCATATGACATTTGAGGATGATCCATTCAAACCAAATGGGAAGTCAAGTTGTTTTACAAATTACAAGAAGAAAGAAGAAAATGCCACTCCCAGAAGCTCATTATTGGAAAAGAGCCACACATATTCACATCATTATTGGAAAAGACCAGTAAAATTTCTCGAATTGGCAAAAGAAAGTCTGAAAGCTTGATGGGAGAAAATGTGAAAGAAATGACAACTTTTGATATAGAAAATTTATTTTTTAAGATATAATATAAAGAGCAGGGTTTCATTGCTCTAGATAGCATCAAATTGCGATGCCACTTAATACCAAAATGGCATGTTCTGATCTAATATTTTAAATACAGAGTGTTAAATCTTCTCTAGTATCAATCAGTAGTATATTGTGAGAGTTGATTTTATGAAATCAATCTTTTCTTTTGAAAAGAACTTAAAAGTTTTTTTTTTTTTTTTTTTTTTTTTAAGTGTAGACTTTGAGAACTTAAGATTAGCCCTCAAGGAGTCTAGGGTTTTGGATCAATCGAATGGATCCGTGAATTTGACCTTTACCCACTAACCTCGATCAGTGTTAATTACGCCAATCACCGATTGACAATCCTTGATTAACCGTTCGTTAGTGTTCTTGAAATAATAACACACTAAAGGAATTGAAATATTGCAAGAAACACATCACTTGATTTGCTTTTGTGTTTATGAGATTTCGCACTTGATATTCATTTTGAATTCCATTTTCGAGCATTCTAAAGGATACTTAAAGGATTCACTTTACATAGAGGGCATATGAGCTTGCAGTCCCTTAAGGACACTAAGAGGATATGCTTTGGGCAATATCCTTTTTAGAACCTTTAAAGGATACACTTGAATTTGGTGGTATCCTTTAAAAAATTCTATGGGTTTGCAAGGATCATTTAAGCTTGAACAAGAAAACTTTTTTTTTTTTTTCCTTAAAGCTTTGCAAAGAAAATGACTTAATGAATGGGGCATGATGGCCACCACTTAACCAAGACACTTCCATGAGGTTAATGGTTCTCCACTCGATATGAAGGAACCAAAGTTAGTTAACTTCCAATCCGATTTAAATCAATTAGTAATTTGAGCAAACACGTGAAATAGTCAAACTGAACACTTCCACAAGTCATGCACAATTTCATTAGTTACGTTCAATCAAATCAAACTTCAGTTATTCTGCAAATGGGAATGAACCACAATTTACAAACTTTTGGCCATATCAACATTAGGAAAGACTAAGAAATGTACTTTGGTCACTCCAATGGTAGGAGTGATACACAACCTCAACTTTGGTCACTGTAACAATAAGGAGTGAACCACAAACTTAATGGTCATTCCACTAATATGGATGAACCATGAATTTAATGAACATTCCACTAATACGAATGAACAAATAAAGGGACTTCGGTCACTCTACCAATAAGAGTGAACCACAAATTTTAATAGCCATTCTACCAATAAGAATGAACTAAGAATTTAATGGCCATTCCACCAATAGGAATGAACTAAGAAAAAGGCTTTGGTCACTCTACCAATAAGAGTGAACCACAAATTTAATGGCCATTCCACTAATAAGAACAAACCATTCTTTTAATTAAACTACGGCCATTCAAACAATATGAATGGACCGTTTAATTAATTAACATGGTTACACTTGATACAAAATTGAAATAGTTTAAGGTCCTTTTTTGTGCCACGCAGGACCAGTCTTCGAGGTGTTGATGAACGGAGCTTGGGCGGCGCTCCAAAGGCTTGAATCTTCACCAACCAAGGGGGCAGCGCTTTGTCAAAAGAACCCTCTGCAGCAGCCCCTCTAGGAGGTATTTATAGGGGAGAAAGGAGGAAGAGAGGGGTGAGAAAAGAGAGAGGAGGGGGGTGCGGTGGCACCCACGCTGTTGGGGGTGCCCACCAGTGGCTTCCACCCCCTGTGGGGGTGTTGGGGGAGGGGGGGACCACCGGTGGCTCCTCCCTCACTCTTCTTTTCTTTTTTTTTCTTTGCCCTCTCTTTTCTTCTTTTTATTCACATGTCTCCCATCCTTGTTCTCTTTTTTTTTTTTTTTTCTTCATAAAAACATGTTCAACATATATATACTTAAAATTACATGGCTTTGACATTAGATTCATTGGTATTGAGTCGTCATAATAAAATTGTGTGGCTTTAACATTAGATTCATGCTAGCAAGTGGTCATAAAAGAATCGCTTAGATAGAGCATATATAATGCTCTTTAATCCATGAATGTTTAACATTGGACTTGAATGGTTTTTTCTGTTTATGACTCCTTGGTTAACTGTAAGGAATATTTAATGGTATGGATTCAAAATTGGGGTTCAAAACATGTGTTTTGGTATAGGTGGTGTCGCACTTTGTTGTCACTGATCAGTTCTTTTTTTGGAAGGCCATTCCAACTTTTTTTTCTTTTCTGGAAAATTTAGTAGACTATACTGCCAATTATATTAATTAATTTATGGAGACAGTACAGTCAATTCAGGGAGAAGAGGGTCCTTTCCAACTAAAGCCGAAAGAAGACAAAACAATCTGATTACATATTATTCAATTCCCTCTTCCAGGAGTCAGAAGAGATATTGAAGGTAAATCAGCTCCAGTTGAACATAAAAGATAATGCTCAAAAACATGTATTCTCAATGTAATTTTCACTCCCCTGGAAGATTCCTTCATTGTTCTCCTTCTAGAGACTCCAGCATATAGCACACAGAACTATGAGTATCTTTCTTTCTTATGCACTAACCTGTTGATCTCTTGATATTAACTAAGAACCGCCACATTTCTTGCAGTGTCGAAGCTGAAAAGGATACATTCAAAAGTTTCCCAAGGACCCCCACACTTCTCATTGATCTGGCAATTTGATGTCTAACAATGTTCTTAAGAGATTGATGGTTGAAGGGACATATTTCCACATACCTTTCCTCAATAATACACTTTTCTAGGCCACAAAAGGGTTATAAATAGACTGTCATATGCTTTATTATATCCTTTACGATGCCACATACTCCCGATTTTACCTCATCGGTGGCAATTCTATGGTTCTCCTGTCTCTTCACATTCACAAAAATCTCCCAAGATCATTCTCCTTGGGTCTAGAAGCTAGAATGACCCAAGACCTTCATCTGTAAAGCACTGGCACTTCCTCCACATCATAGGATCTGCATCTTGCTATGCTTTGTTATGAACTTCTCATCTGGAACTGAAATTTCACCGTCGTTTTTCCGAAGGAATTGTGATTTTCTGAAAAAAAGGGCAAACAAAGAGGAAACCCTTCCCAGAAGGTTTTGACCGACATTAATTGTTAAATGCAACTGAGAAATGTTACAACATTATAGTCATGTCAGTTAATGTTTCAACTGTAAGGATATTCAATGTTCTACTAATTTTCTGTATGTAAAGACTAGTCTGTGACTCTACCTCTAGTGTTTCTCCAATGTATGCTACAGTGCAATCCAGAAGCAGATATCTACAAGTTCTGCTGCTAGGAAGTTTGTGGCAAATAGTCTAATCAAGATCAGTTTTTTATACATGGAGGCGAAAAGGGTTTATGAGGTCTGCACTCAAGCTGTTTCATTTTCAAACTTATCTGTTTGCATGTTGATATTTGACTCAGCTTACAGTGAAAAATAATTTAGATTCACTGTCAGATTTTCATCATTGTTATCTCTCCATTGCAGTTCTAGAGTTCTTGAATTTATATGTATTCTATCTTCTTTTTCTGTGAGTAACACCTACTGTTTTCTCTCACAATCTTTATTATAATTTGCATTAAGCAATTTGTTCTGGTTGAACAGGGTAAAGCGTTAACAGAAAAGAAGCAGCAACCATTTATTTTTGCTGTCATTTTAGATTGGGTATGGGCCAGAGTTGTTGCTGCACTTTTATGGCCATTACATACTTTGGCAACAATACTAGTCTATAGAAAAATTTACTCTGCCATTGGAATATCAAAGGTATTCATAGTCATGGGATTGCACTTTAACATTCATCTAATCGTATCTTTTATTTTATTATTCTAATGTGACTAGTGAGATTTTCGTACTGCATTGCAGGCAGGTATAAGTGGCGGTGCGAGTCTTCCTAAGCATATTGAAAGCTTTTTTGAGGTTAGGATCTTCCAATTGTTCATACTGATGGCATGGTTGGATTCACTGATTAAGCATATTGTACTCTTGCAGGCGATTGGTGTGACGTTGCAGAATGGATATGGGCTAACAGAGACATCTCCTGTTGTTGCTGCTCGACAACCTAATTGCAATGTAAGAAAGAATTTTCACCTTGATGAAATGGATTAGGCAGAATTTTTGTTTTACTCCATTATACTACTCCTTGCTTCTAAAAACATAAGGCTGCTTCATGACATTTAAGAGTTAGCAATTTACATAACGGTTGATGAAAATAAGTGGTGTGACAAGATGATTGATGGCAAAAGCTCTTGTTAGCAGAAAGGCAGTCTAATGCTTGGTATGTAAGTTTGTCTTTGAATAGTTGGAATCTGATTTAGTACAGTCTATGTTATGTGAGTGATTATTGGTTGCTTTAGTTTAGTTATCAAAAGAATGCAGTCCTTAAGCTGTATGTGTCACTTGGTAGCTAAGTGGCACCAGTGTTTTCATTACAATGTGCACGTCCACATGTTTATGAACTCGAGAATTTTAAAGTTTTCAAAAGTATGATATTTATTAGTGAGATAACACAATGAGGTTGATCTTGAGGAAGACTGAGTCCCCAGATGCAATTGAAAGCCCATTATGTTGATCTAGAATTGTTTTTTATTGTTCATCTTTTTCTGTTGTTATCCATAAAGTTTTCCAGCTTTTTTTCTGGCAGTTACTTTATTTTGACTCATGGTTTAGGTTTTAGTCTTGTCATCATAGAAGTAATACCCTTTTTCTTTCCAAATTACTTTGCACATTTTGCTTATATTGTGAAAATTTCAGTTTTTAATTCTTTTTAGCTAGGTAAACTAACCTGCTTGCCAATCCAATTATTTGTTTTATTTTTAGTTGGTCCTTGGTTTTTAACTTTTAAAAGGGGAAAGAAAGAACAAACTGATAATGAATAATAGAAAATTTGATGGGGGTGGATGTGCTGGTAGCAAGGATCGTGGAGCCAGGTTGGCCGGATTGTCCACCATTCCCAGTCCGGTCCGGAGAAGAGGATGGCTTGGATTGGTCTATTATTTGCCAATTTCAGGCCATCTTGATATAATTGAGGCTAACAAGTTTTTTTCCTTAAAAAAAGAGAAAAAACTAGGGATCATATTTCCTTGAAATTGGATAACTATTGGTTGATATTTTTCTGAGGCTCCATTTCGTAATAATTGCGGCTCATATTCCAGGCCTTCAGATTCGATGAGAATCTAAAATCTGTTGAATTTTTTTCAAATGAAAACTCGTGCCCAGATTCTGTCCAAATCTGCAGCTGGGAGGCATATTGATAAGGGGAGCCTTTCCTATTTCTGGGGTACCTTTTGAAAAGAGGGTAGAAGGGAAATTTGGAGATTAGATTTACAAAAGTAAGACCCTACTTCTTTCCACTTTTACCCTCCTAAAGGTAAGAATTGATTACTTTTGACAAAAGTGTCTTCCCTGCTTCTTTCCATTTATACCCTCATAAAAGTAACACCTTGATTACTTTTGAAGGATAAGTATCTTTTGATTTGTCCTATGTTTAAAGGTTGCTCCTACCAAAGGATATTTAAGAAAATCTATAACTTCTATCCAAATCTAACTCTCTAACATGATGTGCTGGCAACATTCAAAAATCCAAATTCCTCCAAAATCTATAGTTTCATAAGTGTTCCCAAATGGAGCCTGAGTCTGAAATCTAGATTTGGATTGACTGATTCTGCGAAGCATTGGTGGTGGATAGGAAGAGATTCATGCAGATTGAGCATTGTGAGTTATATTTCTTTATAGAGAAAGGTTTATGTCCACCCCACACATGAGAACTTGGGAAGGCAAAAAAGACATTGAGGATCCCAAGCAGTTCATATTTTTCCTATTGGTAGTCTATTCTCTATAAGGAGTGGGAAACTTTTCCCACAAACCCTTTCTCTCTATATGGAATTGAGTTCTGTCTTTCAACCAAGATTTGTCGTATCGTACCTGATCAGCCCAACTCGTATGAGTCGACTCGGATCTGGGACGACCCGATCTGCTGGTACAGTCGGATCAGGTGATCCAGTATGGACCGTCTCTGGATCACCGCGACTCGGCGCGTGTCAGGCCGGCTCACACTGTATCGCAGCGGCTTGAGTCCCGGCCCGATACGTGCCGAGTCGCTGCGATCCGGCCTTATACGGGTGGATCTGATACGACCTGCCTAAAACCCCCCCTTTCACTGTCTGTTGCATTTCTGTTCGGACATAAATGCAGCAGAGAAAGGACCTGCAGCCTTCCAAGCCCTTCCCCCTCTTCTTGCTTTCATTTCTCTTCGCGACTTCAGGAGATCCAAGAGGTTTTCAAGGTTTGAGGTGATTTTGTTGCAAAGAAAAATGGTTTAAGAGCTATTTGGAATGTTTTCATCCTGTTTGAACAACGTAAGCATCCGAATCCTAAGAATTTTTTTTTTTATCGTCTTTTCTTGTTGTTTGATATTTTTTAAGGTATTAAAACATGAAGAATAGGTTGATATATTGTCTCTTTGTGATTTTGATATGAAAAAATTAAGATTTGTTCAAATTTGAGGTTGATTTATAGATTTTGATTAAATATTAAAAAATATGAATAAATAAATAAATGATCTATTTATGTGATGATGGGTATAGATCTATGACTTTCACATGTTTGGTGAAATTTTCATTCAAAATCCTAAGGTATAAAGAAAAATTTATTAATATCATTATTAGAATATTAAAAAAAATTAAAATATAAAATAATTTATAAATTGTCTACTCTAGAAGTAAAACATAATTATATGTAGATCTATGTTTTAAATTTTAAGTTTTTAATATATTTTTTTAGTTTTAAATATTATTTCTAAGTAATTAAATTCATTAATGGTATAATATATTATTACTTAATAATCTTTAAATGTGATACTTATATACAAATTTTTGACATGCCTCAACTTATATTTATGTTCTTCATACACTAAATTTAAACTCGATTCAATTAATTTATGTAATTTATATAATTTTTTAAGTTTACTTTAATAATTTATTTTAAAAAAATTTAAATTAATAAAAAATAAAAAATTCTTTTCATGTAAGTAAAATCTTAATAGCACTTCAAGTCATGCTTTAATAAAATATGTTCAATTAATATTTGTAATGTATTTTATTTATTAAATATATTTAATAATTTATTTATTTTTTTAAATAAAAAATAATAAATATTTTTTTGATGTGAGGATAATTTTAACAATATTTCAAGTCATACTATTCTTAATTGTTGTTTAATGTATTTTTTTGTTCTTATTTTTCTTTGTTTGTTGTCATTAGATTGCCGCCCTACCTCTTCGTTGAGAGTCCGAAGATATCGGATGGCACCATGGGACCATGGTTGATGGCAGTGGGCACAAGTTAAGTGCAACTACTGTCAATTTATAGGACAGGGCGATTGTGTTTCTTGATTGAAGAAGCACCTTGCAGGAAGAAAAATTGTTGGATATAATGAAGTCATTAGATGTAAAAATATTCTCGGGGAGGTCAGGATCCAGATGGCTCAACACTTGAAAAGTTTGAAGGAAGTGCGCTTAAAGAAGGCTGCAGACAAAGGGAGGGAAGAACATATGATTTACTGAGTTGCCGGTAGGAGAGAGAATGATGAAGGAGGCTGGCCTGAGCTTGATGGTGATGATGATGCTCAGGAGGTACATGCACGGGAGCCTCCTTCTCCACGTACTCGGCGAGTGTTGGAGCTCAGTAGGCATGAGTAACAGGAGAGAGAATTTATGAGAGCTCAGGAGATTCACTTTGAAAGGGCAGAGCAGGGTGCTGGTGGATTATCAGGTGCTGCTAGGAGCTCCTCTAGGGGGCAGGCTTAACCTAGGAGGGGTATATCCTCTTTTTTTACTAGTGAACCAGCACCTATAGGTTGGCCTCAGAAGCACAAATCAAGCACCCCTGTTGAGAAGGTTGACCTATGTTTCCTAGGGAGTATGGGAAACAAACAAGCGTTGATGATAGCAACAAGAAGAGTGGTCCAAGATATATATTGGGAAAGGCTGTCGCAAAATTTTGGCATCATGCATACATCTCCTTCAATGCAGCAAACAACCCTTACTATTCCAGCATGATCCATGAAGCACAAGCTCAAGGATTACATGTTAAACCCCCCACTCCAAAAGAATTGGTAGGAAAATATTTTGATGATGAGGTCAAGGAGATTAAGCAGTACATTGCTTCATTCAAGAAAAAGTGGGAGAAATATGGGGTTATCCTGATGTGTGATGGTTGGTTAGTGATCACCAAAAGTAGTCTCATTAATTTTCTTGTGTGTTGTGACAGACAAGTATTCTATCATAAGTCTGTAGATGCATTAAGTCAAATACACAACTATGAATACAATATGTAACTCATGGACAATGTTGTGGAGGAAATTGACGACAAGTACATTGTCCAAGTGGTGACAGATAATGGCTTCGCGTACAAGAAGGCAAGAGAGGAGCTAATGCTCTACATATCTCATTTGTTCTAGACCCCATGTGCAATCCATTGTGTAGATTTGATAGTGAAAGAAATTGAACAGCTGGATGTTGTCAAGAAGAATGTTGCCAAGGCATAGAAGATTACACGATATATCTACAACCATTATTATGTATCGAGATTGATAAGGGATCATACATGCGGGGAGTTGTTAAGACCTAAGGAATTCTGGGTTGGATCGGGTCCCTGAATCGGGACCCGGCGATCCCGACCCTACCCGATCTGGATTGGCCTGGTCGATCGATCCAGATGAAGTCCGGTCGGTCCGACTCAGCCGGATTAAAAAAAAAAAACCAAAAAAATAAAAAAAAATTAGGAAAATCAGAAAAAATTACATATATATTATTCAATTGATGTACAATAACAATGAATGCAATTCATGTACATCCATAAAAAATAAACATTAAAGACAACTAACTCACTAATAATTCTTGTTGTGCACTAATTAAAAAAGCCATTATTGTTGAAAAATATCTTAGAAAGATCACATTTGTGATCCTTCATCATTCGGTTGTTTGGGACCCCGACTTAGCTCTCTCTCCTATCAGATTATTTTATCATTAAATCCTATCATTTTTGGTCTTTTTGTTTTTATCTGGAGAAATATAGGTCGGTTTTATGTATTTTATTTCTTGGACTATGAGAGTTTGGGATTAGTCCTCAGGGAGTCCGGGACTTCGGATCAGGCGAAGATTCGAGTATATGACCTTTCTCCACTGACCTCGATCAGTGTTAATTACGTCGAGCAACCGCTCGACAACCCTTGATTAACCATCCGTTGATGCCCATATAACATGCAACATTACTACTACAGGCAACACATGCATATGAATATATATTATAGGTTAAGCTCTTTGCCTCACCCAAGTTTAGGATGTGTTTATAATTGATTAGGAGACTTTTTAAAAGGTTTTGGATTGACTTCGAGTTATCTGGATTGATTTCAATGATTTTTGATCCATAAAGGTATTTTTGTAATTATGCCGAGTTAGAGGGTATAGGGGTATTGTGGTCACTTTAGTGAGTGAAATGAGTTTTAATGATTTAGGAATGTTTCAAAACCTTAGGAGGTATTTTAGAGTTATTTTAAGTGTGTCTGGGTTGTAAGAGTATTTTGGTAATTTTATCCGAATTGGATTTCTAGACTTAAAGTCTATTTTTTGGGTATTTTTGCAATTATGTTGCATTAGGGTCATTATGGTCATTTTAAGTCTTTTAGTATTTTAGGGAAACTTGAAAACCCTTGAGATGTATTTTAAGATTATTTTAGACATATTTGAGTTATAGGGATATTTTGGTAATTTTACCTTAAATCGGGTTTATTAGACTTAGAGTCTATTTTTATATTTTTTCTGAGATTTTTACTTATTTTTATCATATTAAGGGTATTTTGCTAATTTTTCCATCTTTTTAGAGTTTGGAGGGTATTTTGAGCATAGGAGAGGTTTTCATATTTTTTTAAGAATTTTCTGTGATTTTTACAGATTTTTATCATGGGTGAGGGTATTTTTGTAATTTCATTAAGTTCTGGGGGCATTTTGGTCATTTTGGAAATTTTATATGTTTTTAGATTTGGTTCTCTGTTTTTTACTGAATTTTTCTGATTTTTTTATTGATTTTACTGATTTTTATTAATTAATTGAATATATGAAGGATATTTAAGTCGTGTTTTTGGGTTTATGTAATTTTCAGATTTGGTTTTCTGATTTTTACTGAGTATTACTGATTTTTACATAATTTGTTTTATTTTTATATTGATTTTACTGATTTTAAATAATTTTCACAGATTTTATTAATTAATTAAGCATGAGGGATATTTAAGTTATTTTTTAACTTAAGTATATTATTTTATGTCTCAATGTTTCATTATTGAGTTTTAATTATGAGTTTATGTTTAATTATGTATGGAGTGAGGCCAAGGGTATTTTAGAATACTTAATTATGTATTTATGCATTTTAATTAATTATTAAACTAATTAATTATATATGTGAAAATATAATAACACAATGTTACTTAAGTAATAGATTTATGAACACACATGCACACATATATGCTCAAAGAACAACATTGGCATTTCATTCATCATTTCGGCATAATCCCGTCTTATAGAAAGACGATTTTACAATATAAATTCGGCAGAGCTTCCACTTAGGAATAAAATTTAGGAGGAGAGCCCTCCGAGACGAATGATATCCTCCAAACGCAGCAAACCCGGGCAAGAGCACCGGATTTGGTCTTCAAATGGACAGAGTTTCCCCTAGGAAATCTTGAGCCAAGGAGACATGCCTTCTTCTTATCCCTTGGGGAGTATTTATAGGCTTGAAAGCCTTAACCGGTGGGGGTACCCACCGTTGAATCTTGAGGTGGGGGGTGCCACCGGAGGTTTTCTTAAGGTGAGGGGTAGCCACCGGAGGTTTTCTTAAGGTGGGGGGTACCCATCGGTAACCCAAGTGAGAGAGAGTGAGAGAGGGATTAGAGAGGAGGGGGGGGGGGGGGGGAATCGGTGGGCACACTCCCACCGGTTCCCAACCGGTGGGGGGTGCCACCGGTTGGACCCCCACTGGTTTGGGAATCAATGGGGGGGCTTCTCCTCCCCCCCCTTCTTTATTAAAAAAACCCTAACAAATGCCCCCCACGAGACATGTGCCGGAAGTGAAGACGACGGTGCATGTCCCGTGCCTCATTTGGCTACAAGAATCCTCATTTTGCGTGCTTGAGGAGCCCTACATGCGGCATGTCGGCACTGTCTTGATTAATTCATGTGTCTTGCCTTATGTATTTGCGACTATTAGGAGAAGTCAACCGCCGTCTTGTATATGTCAGGCGACACATCGCTTCGGCTTGCTATGCATATGCTCTATCTGAACTTATCTGGGTCTCGATGACTCTCAATTTTGGTACTTAGACACCTCAAGATAAGCCTAGAAAGTCTTGTTTTAATAACTTTTTGACTTTTCGGATATATTTGAAAGTGTCTGACCCTATAATTATAGGAATCTTCTTAGCCTTCATGACTTGGAAGTTCCGCGAGAATTGATGCCGCTTGAATCTTTTGACGTTTACTTGGATTCTGTAGGATCTCTTGGCCTTCATGACATGGAGACTCCTTAATAATACACGGGCGAGTCATTTGATTCTTCCGGCATTTGCTCTATCTTAGGGATATCAATACCTTATCTTGGCATTTCCAGGAGCTCCGCACGAAGCCTTCTGGACTGGCCTAATATCCGGTGCATAGCAATTTGACTTTATCCTACGACATCATTAGGACTTGGTTAATTTTTGTATATCGAGACTTTTATTACAGCTCTCTAGCGCTAATTTCCTCTCTTTATCTTCTTGCAGCTTACTGTCTTTGTCCTCATGACCTACAAGAGAGTTCCTCCCATGGCGGGACACGGAGAAGAAGTTGTTTTAGTCCCACCAATTGTCGAGTAGCCTTTTGCCAAAGCAGGCCGAGATTGAAACTATCGAAGCAGCCAATGCAGCTCGGGTTGCGGAGACTCCTGTGCCCCAATATCATATGGATATTGTCCTTTCTAGTATCGCGGATGGGCAATCCCAGATTGCCGTCCTGCGCCTGCAAGTACATATTCTTGAAGCTTTATTTGGAGGGAGAACTCCTATTTTGTGGCAGCCATTGACCATCGCACTAACATTCGGAGATGGAGCCAAATTTCTTCAAAGGCTTTAAGTTTTCCATTTGCTGGTAGACAGTCTATTGCAGTCTCTGGCGGGACATGGCTCTTCCTTGGACCACAATTGATCTGCTATTTCTCTATTGTAGTTCTTATTGCCTCCTTTTTTGTCGAAGAACTCAAGCTACCTCGCGGGCTTGTCTCGAGCTCTGCCTTTGCTCCAATGTATTACAAATGTTCTTCTGAAAATCAATGCTAAGCTTGAGTGGTATGGACCTTTTTTTGTATGTTGCCTGTATTATTTTTCTTTTTCCTTTTTTTTTTATAACTAATACTAGCGCCTTTTCAGGTTTTCACACAGCAGAGTTATCCGATTTTGCCTAAGGTGCCCTTTCGGGTTTTCACCTTAGCTGGGTATATGACTTTTTTATCCTTAACCGATCCTTTTGAGGACGAGATCGATTAAGTCCGTCGGAGCACCTCGTTTTTAAGCCCCATTTTTTTGTTCGGTAGGGAATTACGATTTCCCTGGGAACCGCTCAAGAATTTTTGTAGGGAACTAAAGCTTCTCTGAGAACTGCTAAGGAATTATATGTAGGGAACTGAGTCTTCCGTGAGAACCGCTAAGGAACTATATGTAGGGAACTAAGTCTTCCCTGAGAACCGATAAAGAATTTATGTAGGGAACTGAGGCTTTCCTGAGAACCGATAAGAAATTTCTGTAGGGAACTGAGGCCTCCCTGTAAGCCGCTAAGGAATTTCTGTAGGGAACTGAGTCTTCCCTGAGAACCGATAATGAATTTTTGTAAGGAACCGAGTCTTCCCTGAAAACCGCTAAGAAATATTTATAGGGAACTGAGGCCTCCCTATGAGCCGCTAATGAATTTCTGTAGGGAACTGAGTCTTCCCTACGAATCGCTAAGAAATATCTGCAGGGAACTAAGGCCTTCCTGTGAGCCGCTAAGGATATCTGTAGGGAACTGAGTCTTCCCTGAGAACCGCTAAGGAATATCTGCAGGGAGCTGAGGCCCTCCCTGTGAGCCGCTAAGGAATATCTGTAGGGAAATGAGTCTTCCCTGAGAACCGCTAATGAATTTTTGTACGGAACTGAGTCTTTCCTGAGAACCGATAAAAAAATCTGTAGGGAACTGAGTCTACCCTGAAAACCGCTAAGAAATTTTATGTAGGGAATTGAGTCTTCCTTGAGAACCGTTAAGGAATTATATGTAGGGAATTGAGTCTTCCCTGAGAACCGCTAAGGAATTATATGTAGGGAACTGAGTCTTCCCTGAGAACCGCTAAGGAATTTTATATAGGGAACTGAGTGTTCCCTGAGAATCGCTAAGGAATTATATATAGGGAACTGAGTCTTCTTTGAGAACCACTAAGGAATTTTATGTATGGAACTGAGTCTTCCCCGAAAATTGCTAAGGAATTATATGTAGGGAACTGAGTCTTCCTTAAGAATCACTATGGAATATCTGTAGGGAACTGAGTCTTCCCTAAGAACTGCTAAGGAATTTTATGTAGGGAACTGAGTCTTTCTTGAAAACCGTTAAGGAATTTCTGTAGGGAACTGAGTCTTCCCTGAGATCAGCTAAGGAATTATATGTAGGCAATCGAGTCTTCCCTGAGAACCAGTAAAGAATATTTGTAGGGAACTGAGTCTTCCCTGAGAACTGTTAAGGAATTTCTGTAGGGAACTGAGTCTTCCCTGAGAACCGCTAAGGAATTATATGTAGGGAACTGAGTCTTTCCTAAGAACCGCTAATGAATTTCTGTAGGGAGCTGAGGCCTCCCTGTGAGCCGCTAAGGAATATATGTAGGGAACTGAGTCTTCCCTGAGAACCGCTAAGAAATATCTGTAGGGAACTGAGTCTTCCCTGAGAACCGCTAAGAAATATCTGTAGGGAAATGAGGCCTCCCTGTAAGCCTCTAAGAAATATCTATAGGGAACTGAGTCTTCCTTGAGAGCTGCTAAGAAATATCTGTAGAGAACTGAGGCCTCCCTATGAGCTGCTAAGGAATATTTTGAGTTTCCGAGAAAACGGGGCTCTAGGTAGCCGTGAATTTAGGATACAACGGCTCTCAGAGACCGAAGATTTTGGGATATTGTGCCTCCCTGGGGCGCAAGACAATTAGTTGAATTTTGGGATACAACGCCTCCCATAGGCGAAAAGGAAAATTTTGACCTTTTCTGGGATATATTTGCCTCCCAAGTGAGCGAAATTCTGGGTTTTAACTCCTCCCATAGCGAAGGAGAATTTTGGGCCTTTCTGGGATATATCTACCTCCCAAGTGGGCGAAATTCTTGGTTTTAATGCCTCCCATAGGCGAAGAAAAATTTTGGCCTTTCTGGGATATATCTGCCTCCCAAGTAGGCAAAATTTTGGAGTTTAACGCCTCCCGTTGGCGAAGGAAAATTTTGGCCTTTCTGGGATATATCTGCCTCCCAAGTGGGCAAAATTTCAGGGTTTAACGCCTCCCGTGGGTAAAAGAAAATTTTGGGCCTTTTTAGGATATATCTGCCTCCCAAGTGGGCAAAATTCTGAGTTTTGACGCCTCCCATAGGCGAAGGAAAATTTTGGCCTTTCTGGGATATATTTGCCTCCCAAGTGGGACTGATGCATGGCAGGGGCAATTTTAGGATACAATGCTTCCTCAGGGTAGAAAGAAAAATTTTGACCCATCGCGGTGCGCCAGTGGAACTGATGCATGCCAGGGGCAATTTTAAGATACAACGCCTCTTCGAGGCGGAAAGAGAATTTTTTTAAGATACAACGCCTCCTCAAGGCAGAATGACAAAATTTAGGATATAACGCTTCCTCGGGGCGGAAAGGGAAATTTCGACTCATCGCGCACGCCGATGGGTCTATGATATATGAGGAGAATTTTTAGATATAACTTTCTTAGGGATGCAAGTAAGTTTTTCATATCGCCTCCTAGGGGCAAATAGGAAAGTTTTAGGATACAACGCCTCCTGGGGGTACAAGGATTTTGGTTGAATTTTTTGATACAACGCCTCCCAAAGGCTCTTCTTGACCCTATCAACTGAGAAATCGAGTTTCCCGCTTCCTTGCCGAGTCGGGAGGACGTCATCATCGTCGCCTCGGTCGTAGTCTTTGATGGGATAATTTATGTGCCACTTATCCAATGTAAAGTGACACTAAGGATTTTCTCGTCATTGACAACTTTGATATCCTCCCTAGGTAGGAATGTGGGAAAACTCGATCCCCGCCTGAGACAGGTCGAGAAAATTCTCCCCCCACTGGAGTATGGCTATATACATATTTTGAACACACTTGGTACGAACGGCTTCTGTGAGCCATACTTCGGTGCGTTGCTGGATAATGATGATTTTTTTAAAAAAAAAAAACTAACATCGGCGCCCCTACGGGTTTTCACCGAAGCTAGCCCCTTCTTATTTTTGCCTGTGCGCCCTTGCGGATTTTTACACAGCAAGGTTTGCCCATTTTTGCCTGAGATGCCCTTTCAGGTTTTCACCTCAACCAGGTTTGGACTTTTTTGCCCTTAATTGTCCCCTCACAGGAGCGGGACCAATCAAGTCTGACGGGACACCTCGTCTTTTAAGCCCCACCTTTTTTTTTTTGGCTGTCATAATGGCTCTGCGAATTACATTCACTGTGTAATCGCATGTGGTTGTGGGGGATTCACAAGGTACTTTCCCATATTT
This sequence comes from Zantedeschia hybrid cultivar, assembly GCA_030544215.1. Lineage (NCBI taxonomy): Eukaryota > Viridiplantae > Streptophyta > Magnoliopsida > Alismatales > Araceae > Zantedeschia > Zantedeschia hybrid cultivar. The sequence goes on from JARZZO010000011.1 coordinate 29,504,238, forward strand.
ATCTTTCCTTCTTGAATCAGCTTTTTCGCTTCATCTTTGAACACGAAAAAACGTTCGATGCATTTCTTCTTCTTTTTTTTGGCTTGGACAGAATAATTGTTGTTCTACTCATACATAACTCGAAGAGTTCTTAGGTCTTTTCCTTTGGGAAAGAGTATGGTTACTTAAGTTTTTTTGCCAGGGATTCAATGTCTTTAAACCTTATCCATGTTTCTACACCGGCAACTTGTTTTCCCTGAGAACCTTGTCTAGCTGGAAAGGTGGCCTCGGGAGTATTGTCGTGACTTTCACAACCTTTCCAGTTGAGTACCATTCCCTCTCGGTACTAGGCTTCTGATGCTTCATTTAAGTCTATGATAAGTTTGCCCTTCTTCTTTAGAGGACGGCTGCATTCTGGTCCTGGCTCTTCAAAGGAGAAGGGCCTATTGACTCTGTCCATTGTCAGGACTTTTGTCCATTGTCTTGCAAGACCTTCCATTACTTGAGTGAGTTCATGCTGCTGATGAGAGATTTGTCTCAGACTCACTTGAATCCCCTCCAGTGCAGCTATGATGGGCCCCTCTAGAATGGAGGTTGCTGGAGTATATGATGGAGTTATCTTCTACTCCAGTGAGATTTGCTGGTGAGAGAGTTGTATCATACTCATCTGAATCTTCTCTAGTGTTGTCATGATAGACTCTTCTGGAGTGGGAGTCGCTGGAGCATATGATGGTATTGCCTCCTGCTCCGGCGAGACTTGCCAAATGGAAAGCTGCGACATACTCATCTGAATCTCCTCTAGTGCCGCGACGATAGACCTTTCTGGAGTGGGGGTCGTTGGAGGATATGATGGTATCACTTCCTGCTCCGGAGGGGCATCCATATTCTTATTTGCAGGCTCTTCTTCTGAGGAGTTTTCATCCATGTGGACGACATTTGCTGCAAATGTTTGTCTAGGCATTCGATGTGGCTGAGGCGGGTCTACCAGATATTTTCCCATCTCCACGGCCCCTTGTCGGATGAGCATTTTGATTTCCCCTTTGCAGATATAACAATCCTCTATTACATGTCCGAACATATGATGGTACATGCAATAGTTGGGTTCATTTATTTTAACAACTTCTGCTGGCCTTTTTAGTTTAGGTAGCGTCAAGAGATTTGCCCGCACACAGGCATCAAACAGCTTTCTTGTATGCTCTCTGATAAAAGAGTAGGGCATTTTCCTTCTCTCATTAAGGGTGATATATGATTCCCTTCTCTTGGATGTTGAGACATTTGCATTGTTCTTGCCCCCTGTATTTTCTACAGTCGAGGCAAAGTTTACGGCATTGACCTCTTTTGTATCTGTACTCTGCTTCTTTAAGATTTTCCCCCCAATTGAGGCAATGGTTAGATGGTCTGCGAAGAATATTTCGACCTCCATCACAATATTATTCAGCTGATCAAAGTTCCTGACATTTGCGCCAATCAGTTTTTCACTTATTTCAAGCTTTAAGCTCCTTTTGCACAATCACACCGCATCCTCGTGGGCCGGCAGATTGTTGCATTTCATGTAGAGCCTCCGCCATTTCTTGATGTAGTTGGTGGCTGGTTCGTTCCTTCCTTGCTTTAGCGTCACCAGTTCAGTGATAGTGACCTTTCGCTCCAACACCTTAAAGCGGTCGAGGAACTTTTTCTGTATTTTCTCCCAACTATTGATAGAGTTAGTCTTCAACTTTGCATACCATTGGAATGCAGTGCCCGTGAGGGAGGTAGAAAAGAACCTCAGAAGATAGGACTCATCAGTAGCTAGCTCTCCTAAGTCACTCATATAGTGGGCAATATGCTTTTGGGCCGAGCCTTCCCCATCATACCTGCTGAACTTGGGGCACTTGTTGTGATCTGGTGGGAGCTTCTTGAACATATGACATACTGGGAATGGCACTTTGTATAAACGAATGTGCCTATTCTGTCATCTTGTTCTGCCATTTTGGCTTTAACAATTTGCTCGATAAGATGCTTCTGCAATGTCGTAACATCATCTGTAGAAGTATGGGATTGCTGAGCATTATGATTGGGCTCCACAACCTGATCTTCTTGTATCTCATCAGGATTGAAGTTGACCTCTGCAGCTTGCGGTCTTATCACCGTTGGCATAAGCATTGCCCTTGGAGGTGGTGCATTTACTGGGCGGACTTGAGCTATCCTTTGTTGCTTGTCTATCTTTTGTATTAGGCCATAGAGCAAGGCCTTGAGTTGTTGATTTTCTTGCCTCATCTCCTCCATAGTCTAAGGTTGTATTTGATCTTGAGGTTGTTCTGAAGCGGCTTCGATATCTGAAGCATTTGCCATGTCTTCATCAGCTCCTCCAACAGCATTGCTACTGCCAATTTAGGGTGGCTCTGCCCCCTGGCTTCCTCAATTTAGCAAGCGCATAGCTTGCTCCATTTGACGGGTTATGAGCTCGCCCCGTTGCACCAGATTGGCGACATCATTTGGGTCTTCCGGTAGGGAAAGTTGCCAGTTGGTGGTGCTGGAGGTGTAGCATGTGTAGACCCGTATGCCATTCTTTATCATTTTGACAGTTCTCTTCTTCTTCTGAGTCGATCTGTCAAATGCACCCAATTGCTCGAAAATAGATGTCTGCTGTCGGACTTGCTTATGTGCCTTATATGCACTTTTCCTCTTTTGACCTTGTAGAGAACAAGGTCGGGTAGTTGAGTTAGTTATCTGCCCCTCAGGCTCTATTAGCTGTTGAGGCTGTTGTTCTGCTAAGATGACCCTAACCTGGCGAATTTTACGGGCTTCCTCTTTGGTTACCCACACTTTTTTTATACGGAGGCAACTATCCTCCATTGGATTCCCCCCAATCTGAGGTAAGATTTGCCCCCATTCCTAGGCATGGAGTTGCCCCCTGCTCGGGGCGTAGCATTGCCCCCTATTAGAGGCATAACGGACTCTGGTATAATTATTGGCTCCTAACGAGCAGGGGCCTTTGAAGTCCTTTTCTTTTTTTTGAATGTTGCCCCATCTTGGCAAACCTTCGGTAGAATCCCGAACTGATTCTGGACAGGAACCGCGGGATATGATAGATCTTGGGAATGATGGGTTGCCCGCCATCCAGACGAATGTGCAGGTTCCCCACCAATTTAGTTTTCCTCGTCCTGGACGGGCTTGCGGTTAGAACCTTCCGTTTTTGCTTCCCGTTGGACGAGAAGGCTGTAGAGATGCTGATGGTATTGACGGCGAGCACTCGCCTACTTCGGCCGCCGTTGTTGCTTGTTCTGACGCGGGAAGCTTGCCTCTTCTTCTTCTTTTCCGGAGTAGGCTCCGGCGCCGGAATGACCCTCAGAAAGTATAGAGATCCTATCACTGCGGGGAAGTCCCCGAAGCATGTTGGCGTGGTTAGATATCCACACCGTGCATAGGTTGCCACCACAAGTGGGCCATACATGACCTTTGCTGCCATGGTCATCTGTTGAGCAGAAACTCGATCACCTACATAAGACATGACAAAGTTAGTAGTAGAGTTGTGGTGAGGGCATCACCGGACGGAGAGATGAAGGGAAAGAGAGGTTCCACCGGACGTGCCATCTGTTTGGGACCCCAACCTAGCTATCTCTCCTATCGGATTATTTTATCATGAAATCCTATTATTTTTTATTTTTTTGTTTTTATCTGGAGAAATATAGGTCGGTTTTATGTATTTTATTTCTTAGACTATGAGAGCTTGAGATTAGCTCTCAGGGAGTCCGGGACTTCGGATCAGGCAAAGATACGAGTATTTGACCTCTCTTCACTGACCTCGATCAGTGTTAATTACGTCAAGCAACTGCTCGACAACCCTTGATTAACCGTCCATTGATGCCCATGTAACATGCAACACTACTACTACATGCAACACATGCATATGAAGATATATTTTAGGTTAAGCTCTTGGCCTCACCCAAGTTTAGGATGGGTTTATAATTGATTGGGAGACTTTTTAAAAGGTTTTGGATTGACTCCGAGTTATCTAGATTGATTCCAAGTATTTTAGACCCATAAGGGTATTTTTGTAATTATGCCAAGTTGGAGGGTATAGGGGTATTATGGTCACTTTAGTGAGTGAAATGAGTTTTAATTATTTAGGAAGGTTTCAAAACCTTAGGAGGTATTTTAGAGTTATTTTAAGTGTGTCTGAGTTGTAAGAGTATTTTGGTAATTTTATCTGAATTGGATTTCTAGACTTAAAGTCTAATTTTTGAGTATTTTTGCAATTATGTTACATTAGGGTCATTATGGTCATTTTAAGTTTTTTAGCATTTTAGGGAAACTTAAAAACCCTTAGGATGTATTTAGGATCATTTTAGACATATTTGAGTTATAGGGATATTTTGGTAATTTTACCTTAAATCGGGTTTACTGGACTTAGAGTCTTTTTTTTTTTTTTGAGATTTTTACTTATTTTTATCATATTGAGGGTATTTTGGTAATTTTTCCATCTTATTAGGATTTGGAGGATATTTTGAGCATAGGAGAGATTTTGATATTTTTTTAAGAATTTTTTGTGATTTTTATAGATTTTTATCATGGGTGAGGGTATTTTTGTAATTTCATTAAGTTCTGGGAGCATTTTGGTCATTTCGGAAATTTTATATGTTTTCAGATTTGGTTTTCTGTTTTTTTACTGGTTTTTACTAAAAATTTTACTTATTTTTTTATTAATTTTACTGATTTTTATTAATTAATTGAATATATGAAGGATATTTAAGTCATGTTTTTGGATTTATGTAATTTCCAGAGTTGGTTTTCTGATTTTTACTGAGTATTACTGATTTTTACAGAATTTTTCTGATTTTTATATTGATTTTACTGATTTCAAATAATTTTAACATATTTTATTAATTAATTAAGCATAAGAGATATTTAAGTCATTTTTTAACTTAAGTATATTATTTTATATCTCAATGTTTCATTATTGAGTTTTAATTATGAGTCTAGGTTTAATTATGTATGGAGTGAGGCCAAGGGTATTTTAGAATACTTAATTATGTATTTATGTATTTTAATTAATTATTAAATTAATTAATTATATATGTGAAAATATAATAACATAATGTTACTTAAGTAATAGATTCATGAACACACATGCACACATATATGCTCAAAGAACAACATTGGCATTTCATTCATCATTTCGGCATAATCCCGCTTATAGAACAACAATTTTACAATATAAATTCGGCAGAGCTTTCCCTTATGAATAAACCTTAGGAAGAGAGTCTTCTGTCTAAACTGGACCGTCTTTTACGGGTCGGCCCGAGTCGGGCCGATCCGGATCGGTTCAGACTCGTATCTGGCCGGACCTTATCCGATCCGGATCTACGATATGGCGAACCTTGCTTTCAATTAGTCTTTTCTCTAAGAGGAAGGGCAGACTACTGTTGTATGGGGGCTTACTGGTGCTTTGCAACCCAGTCCTAGATAGTTTATCTATCTATTACATCTCTATCTTTAGGATCCCTAAGTTAATGGCAAGAAATCTAGAGGCCATTCGCTGCTGGTTCTTTTGGAAAGGTAGTGGGAACTCTTCTTGCAACGGTGGATACAACGTCTGTTGGGGCAGAGTGTGCAAAATGTTGGAAACTAGAAGCTTCGAGGATCAATAACATCTCAGATTTTAATGTAGCTCTGCTCTTTAGACGGCTCTGGAACAGCTGGTTGGAGGTCATTCTTCATAAATAATACAATTCAGCTAGGGCCTAGGATGTTATCATGGTTTGCAAAATCGGGCAATTATCTAAATCGGCCAATTCAGATCGAAGTCGATGAGTCTCGATCTGATTGACATGGAAAATCCCGATTCTTTGACTTTTTTTTTAAAAAAAATTATTCAATTGCTTGAATTGGTCAAAATCACTTGGAATCAAGAGGAATCGGTTGGAAATCAATCCCTTTGGGGCCGAATCAAACAATTTTGTGTATTGGACAGGATTGAGTGTGTATCGGGCCGATCCTACCCAGATCGCCCGATATGGGCTCAATCTCACCCAATACACTGAGTGTTTAAAACACTTCATTCCGACACCTAAGGGATCTATATGATCCCATGTCCTCCTTCCCCTTCTCTGGCATTGGCGACCCCTCCCACCACCAACGAGCTGTAGATCCTGTCGGTCATGTCCGTTTGGTGCATTGGCTTGGAGAAGAAGAAGAAGAAGGACTCAAGGACCAAGGTTGATCTCATTGTTTTCCTCCTTTCTTCTCCAAGTTTTCAACCTTAAGAAGAAGACTAAAGAAGGAAAGAAAGGTGAAGGAAGGTCCTTTTAGGAGGAGAAGGAAGAGAAAAAGAAAAATAAAAACAAAAATCAAGTAAATTCTGAAAAAAAAATCTTTTCTACTTAGATCTATATGATTAGAAGTCTTTTGAGTATGTTTAAAGATGATTTTGATTCATATATTGGAAAAGCCTTAAATTTGAGCCTAATTAGAGTTCTAAATTGGGGGCTTTTTGATAATTACATGTAATTGAGTCTAATTGAAGCTCAATTGCTTCTTTGAATGCAATTAAGTATACTTGTACAAAGGTTCGCCGACTCGGGGATCCAAACTGGAGCTGATATAGTCATATGCGAGTTGGATTCGATCCGACTCGGGCCGACGCAGTCTGACTCACACGAGTCAATCCAATTAATTTGTTATAATGAGTTTAAGCCATATTTTAGAATATAAAAAGTGTGATTTTACTTATTAAATAGGAAAAACACAATTTAAAGGTTCTAAATTTGTGGCATTTCTATAATTACATGTAAACGAGTCCAATTGAAGTTCAGTTGGGTTTTTTTGCTGCAATTAAGTATGCTTGCACACAATTGAACCTTCATTGTATGCAATTATGGTAAAAGCCCTAAATTTGGGCCAAATTAGGGTTCTAAATTTTGAGCGTTTCTATAATTACATGTATTAAGTCCAATTGAAGTTCAAGTGGGCTTCCTTACATGGAATTAAGTATGTTTGCAAACAATTGAACCTTCATTGCATGGAATTATTGTAAAATCCCCAAATTTGAGCCTAATTAGGATTCTATATTTGGGGCTTTTTTATAATTATATGTAATTGAGTCCAAATAAAGTTCAATTGGGCTCTTTTGCATGCAATTAAGTATGCTTGCACACAATTGAACCTTAATTGCATACAATATGGTAAAAGCCCCAAATTTGAGTCTAATTAGGGTTCAAAATTTGGTGTTTTTTTTATAATTACATGTAATGAGTCCAACTGAAGTTTAATTGGACTTTTTTGCATGGAATTAAGTATGCTTGCACACAATTGAACTTTCATTGCATGCAACTATAAAAGCCCCAAATTTGAGCCTAATTAGGGTTCTAAATTTGCGGCTTTTTTAAATTACATGTAATGAAGTCCGACTGAAGTCTAATTGGGCTTCTTTGCATGCAATTAAGTTCTTGCACACAATTGAACCTTCATTGCATGCTTGATGAAGTTCTTATTTTGTTTAACTTAATGCATGATGAAATTCTTATTGCTTATTGTAGGAGGATCGAGGATGGGTGGCCAAGAAGATATTGAGTGGCAACATTGTGTTCTCATTGATGCTAAGAAGAAAAGGGTCAAGTGCAATTGGTGTAGAAAAGATATGAATGAAGGCATTTACCGATTGAAGCATCATTTGGGAGTGGTGACAAGAGATGTAAAAGCATGTGAATCTTGTCCTAGGGAGACAAAGAATGAGATGAGTCCTCTATTAATAGGAAAGAGGTTGCTAAGAGAGATCAGGGAAGAGCATGAGGCAGAGTTGTCGGAGGAGATATCAGGCCTCCAAGGGAACATCACGAGGGAGCAGAACCAGGCATAGCCATCTATGAACAAGATGATCCACGGCCTTCGGAGCTTGATGCAGATGATGATGATGAGGAGGAGGATGCTGATTTCAGGGCGGCTAGGGATGCAAGTTTCAGATCATTGGCAGCTGAACAGGCACGATGTATAGGCAAAAGCATTGACATGCCAGGAGCTGGTGGAAGTGGTAGTGCAGCTAGTAGAAGGGAGCAACCATATTCTACTGCAACCCTTCCATGGACTAAATTGTGACGTGCAGTTGCAGTTATGAGTTGTAAAGGCAAACCAGCAGATGTGGTTGATACTCAAACATGAACATTAGATCCTTATGTGTGTGGAAAGTGCAGTGCAAGACAAAAAAACCATAAAGAGGTGTGGCTGCCATTGCATAAGCTCCAAAGCATGTTTTTAAGAGCATACGCAAATGATTTTTTAATGCAGGTGTTACTGCAAATACAACATCCAGCCCATACTTTCAAGGCATGTTGAATGACATTTCAGAAGCAAGGTCAGATTTTAAAGCTTCTACCCCTAAGGAGATTTATGAAATTGGGTTGGATGAGGAGTTCAATGAATTGCATCAATGGGTGCAATCATTCAAAGGAGTGTGGAAGGATAGAGGTTATACCTTGATGTGTGATGGATGGAGATGGACTAGTAGGAGGTCTATGACTAATTCCCAGTATATTATATTGAAGGTACAAATTTTATGAGTTCTGTTGATGTTTCTGGACATGCAAAAAATGCAGATTATCTGTTTAGGTTGATGGATGAAATGGTTGAAGAAGTTGGTGAAGAACATGTAGTGCAAGTTGCAACAGACCTGAAGTTAGCTACAGGCTGTAGGGAAAAAATTAATGGAGAAAAGAGAACATTTGTTTTGGGTCCCATGTGCAGCACACTCCCTAGATTTAATGTTAGAACTTAGAAGAGATTGGCAAAGAAGATCAGTAAAAGATGTTGTGACAAAGGCACAAATGATCGCTCAATTTATTTATAGTCACAACCGTATTGTGCCAATGTTGAGAGAGGCCACAAAGGGTAGAGATCCCATTTGGGCTGGGCCAAGTCGTTTTGCATCTAATTTCATTTCTTTGGTGAGTTTGTACAAGCATAAGCATGACTTGGCCACCTTATTTCGTAGTGAAGAATATTTGGAATACAAGCCCAGTTTGAGTTCTGAATCTAGGGAGACAGCTACCGCTGTAGAATAAATTTATATATTGTGGTACCAACCACATTTCAAAAGAAACTTTCATGTGCAGATTTCTTGGAACATGCGTGAATTGACCAGCTACACTTAGCATATAAGCATCATCTGGCTAGTGGGTGACAAATATAGAAGTTTGCGAGCAAAGCTCTGATACATTTCCTTATCTACCTACCTCCTACAGTGGCTCTCCTTTTCAACTCATGGTTGGTCTCTGTTGGAATACTGTCCTCCAACCCAGTTTTCTAGTTCCTTTAAACAAATCCAAGGACATACTTATGCTGAGAAATTCAAATACCTCCTTGGGACATAGCACCTCAATGTCGAGGAAACATGTAAGATGTTCCAAACCTTTAATCTCAAATTCCGTTGCCAATTTTGCTTCAAAAGTTGATTTTCTTGTGCATTCTTGCCAGCATGGTCTGCAGGATTGGCCGATTTTGATCTGATTTGGCCAAATTTGGATTGAGATTGGCCAATGCCGATCCTATTTCAAGGGGAACATCTGATCTCTCTAATTTAGGAAAAAGAGGGAGGAAATGGAGATAAGCTTGGATTCTCTGGAAGTAGTCCAAAACTGTCCAATCTTGGGCTGATTTTGTGACAATTTCGATTCCAGTCCAGATTGTAGCGAGCCTGGCAGATCTACAATCCTTCTTCACTAGTGATCATCATATCATTCATATACATGATGAAGATCACAACTTGTCCATCCTTCCGCTTGGTAGAATGTATGTGTTCAATATTTCCTTGTGCACGGTCAAAATGAATCATGTTAACTCTGAGCTTTTGAAACCATGGGCTGGGAGTCTGTTTGAGGCAAGGTTAAGAAACCCGGGATCGGGTCCCGGATCAGCCGGTCCAAAACCGATCGGATCGGCCGAGTCCGATCCGAGTCAACCCGATCCTACTCGATCTTGGCTGAGTCAGGCTCGGCTGGTTCGGGTAGCAGAAAAAAATTAAAACAAATATGAAAAAATATGAAAAAAAATATAAAACACAAGTCTAATACATAATTATGTTGAAATACATTGATTTGAAATACATAAGATGTTGTTGAACAAAAAAACCTTGAATAAACTTACATATATGATTATGAACTTACATTTATTCCAAACGTACATTATACTGAATGAACATATGGCTTACATACTCAGACCATAACATATAACTATGGTAGTATTGTTCATATTGCATCACATACTGACTATAGTCATCCGTATTGGTATAAATGACTGACAATTGTAGATATTCTAGACAACCCCCTGAATAGTCAGATGTATCAGAATGTTGAGGAGGGTAAACTACATATGCAGTAGGATGACTATACCCTTCGTATGGAGAATATGATGATGCATCTGATAGTTGCTCATGATATTCTCTCTCCCTCCTAAGTTCTCCTTTGGCTTCTGCACACTGAGGAGCTTTACCTTTGTCCTTTCTCCTTGATCTGCTGAATGTTTGAATGAGAGATTCTTCCCGTCCTGCTCTGCTACCATGATGTTCATCTTGAGTAGTATGTGTGTATTCTTGTTCTCCAGTGAATTGAATTGGTGAAGGTGGGGCTGGGGCACTGGTAGCATCTCCGCCATCCTCAGAACTGTCGAAGCGCGTCTTTGATGTCGAGTCATTTGAGATTTGATATTGTACCTCACCACTTGGTTCTGGCATTTCATCCTCTTTCTCGATAGTCTCCAAATCAGCAATCTGAATTCCAGTACCACTCTTCCTTTTGCTTGGTGCTTGTTTTTTG